>OX419724.1:12421714-13027142 GCA_948477245.1 Thumatha senex | reverse complement strand
AGGCGTAAATGATGAGTAAAATGTTAGTGAATTTTGTAATACGCATTAATGTTTTTCTTTTCTTTCTCTCGAAATCATAAATTGTGAGCGTTAAGAAAACTTTCCAAACCTGTTACTCTTATGGCGGCTCTATAATGGATTTATCATTTCTCTGATGAGAGCATTTACAAAGTTTATAAGTTGAACTTTGATGTAATGGTAGAAATTTGTAGTGTGTTGATTGGGACTTAACGAATGGTGTTTGTTTGCTTACTTTATAAATATTTTTCTTTATATTATACAATAGATTGTACACTTTTTACTATTGAGGCTGCAGATAAACATACGGTCCATTTGATGGAAAGTGTCACGGTAGCCCATACTTTTGCAACACCAGAGGTGCGGCACTTAAAAGCTTCAAAAACAACTTTTGAATGTATACTAACCTAAAACTGAGCTGAACATAGATGAATTTTTGAAGCAATTAGTGTGCTAACTTTCATATAAATTTTATTAAGTGAAAAACGAAACAACTTGGTTCAATCCCAGTCCTGAACTTACATTTTAAGAACATAACATAAAATATGATAAACTTTGTTTGTATTGCATTGTACAAAGAGCGGCCTCCTTATCGCAAAAGCAATTTCTTTCAGACAAACTATAATTTAGAACTTCATATCTCTTTATGCATGGATAACCATGCACCGACTTACTGGTTTTACAATTAATACATACCCTAGTTTGTTGAAAGTTTAAGATACAATTCCACTAAAGGTTTTCTACTTCCACCATGGAAAGTTTGGCCTCAAGTTTTTTTAATTAATATCTCAGCCAAAAAGTCTGGTTAACGTAGAAACTGCTGAAGCTGCAACCTGTGATGTGCCTCGGGGTTTTGTAAATCGTATGATAAGATGCCGGCCGAGCTAACCTTAATCCATGGATAAAAACAAAAAATAACGCTTAACAACTAATAGTATAAATTAGGAAGTGATTTTGTATTCAACGTCCAATTTTGACATCCACATGACTTAGGTTTAGGTCTCCACAGCGATATAGGCTCCTATTAAACCTGGAGAAATGTCTTATTCCAATGGGACATCTGTATAATAAATACATTTTTCATCACCATACTTAGAACCCTGATATTATACTTTGTGCATCCATAAAGAGAAGAAAATATTGTTACTGTATACGATGTGCTGACACGTACGCTATCTACGACGTGCTACGGGCGCGTAGCAGTCGTACGTGGGACATCAGCTACGATGTACCAGAAACGTAGCACATTTTCTTCTTTCAAAACCAATATGTGCACTGCAAGAGAATATTTATATGTTTTTTAGAGAGTAGAAGGCTATACAACGATATGCTACATATTTGATACGAATAAAAACGTGTAGGTGAGGTAAAGATTCCAAAATTTTGAACTAAAAGTGATTAAACTTGCGGGGTAACGTCACTGACGTGCCAATATGGTAGCTATGAGTATGACGTGTGGTGCAGCGATCCATTTACACAAATATTCACTGATTGCCAATTGAGGTCAGCGACATATTGTTATGGCGTGTTATTTCATACTTTTAAGTTTTTACTTCTGTCGCCAGTCTTCAAGATCACCTTTTTAAATATTTTATTTCACGTATTTGTCGGCGTGATTAATGTGAAGGTATATGGTTAAAGCTATATATTTAGTTTAAAGCTATAGTTGTCAGGCAGGGAGATCCTCTGTCACCGAGAATATTTATACTGGTACTTCAATATATGATGAAAGACCTAGAATGGAACGAAAAAGGTATATTTCTTAATACCTCTTACTTAAGCAACTTAAGATTTGCGGACGACATTGTATTGTTTTCCGACTCGGCACACCATCTTGAAAAACGGCTAACTGAATTGTACAACTGCAGTTTAAAGATAGGCCTAGAACTTAACACGGATAAAACTAGAATCATGACGAACCACTTTAAAAAAGCCATAACAATACAAGGTACTAGCATAGAATATGTTGAAAACTATATATACCTAGGAAAACAAATGTCATTCAAACAATCTAGACATCGGGATGAAATTGAGAGGAGAATCCAGCTAACATGGAATAAGTTCTGGTCCTACAAGGAAATAATAAAGTCAGACATGAGCATACATTTGAAGAAGAAACTAATGGATTCATGCATTCTACCTTGTCTGTCGTATGGTAGTCAAACATGGATTTATAATAAATATACGACTAACAGAATTGCAACAACTCAAAAAGCGATGGAAAGAAGTTTACTTAATATAAAAAGAACACATAGAATAAGGAACACAAAAATAAGGAAAATTACCAAGGTCATTGATGCTTTACATCATTGCAAAAAATTAAAATGGAATTGGGCAGGGCACATAGCTAGAATGACAGACAAAAAGTGGTCAAAAATTACCACGGTATGGAAAGGTCTACTAGGAAAAAGGAGCAGAGGCAGGCCGATGGAAAGATGGGAAGATGAGGTAAAAGAAATAGCAGGTATAGACTGGATAAGTAAAGCATCAGATAGAGAGAACTGGAAAGCCATGGAGGAGGCCTTTACTCATAATGGGATCCTCGAGGAAAAATACTTTTATAATAATTAAGTTTCACTTTGTAATTCTTTTGGAAATGTACTAGATGGATTAATAAAGGCTTTAATAATTAATAATAATATGGTTAAAGCTATAGAGAGTCTCTAATCTAAGCTGCGGACCGACCAGAGGACATGAAGAAACGATAAGAGTTCCGTGTTGAATACAAAGCACTTTCTGCTTGAAATGCGCTTGACAAAATTCACCTCCTACTCGTAAGGTCAATAATTAACAAAATATTAGAATTAGTTTGCAAATATAAATATAAATACGTGTACAAAGTAAAATTATCAACAAAAAAATTAACTATACAGCCTTACATTACGAAATTTCCAACTGAATGACACTCAAAGTATACTAGCAAACGACTGTACGAAAGAACGAGTGAATGAATGAGCGATGAGTGAATGGAAGTAACTGAGCGTGTTCATGATTTATTTTCCAGGCTAGTATGGGAAAGAATTTAAACAATTCAGCTTTATTCTGTGTGGAATTTTGTTTGTGCATGCCACTTTATTTGTTTTTGCAACGAACTAGATGAATGAATTTATGAATGAATAAAATATAATGACATTTCGTAAATATGTTTGTAGATCTGTTGCACTTATCAAAAAATCGTCTTCTCATGCGGCAAAATGTTTTATCAAAATTGGTTTAACCGTTTCGTTTTTGATTTCTTTTTCAATTATATAGTATGTGCCTGTCTTGACCATGAATTTAGTCTTTATCTTATTGTATTTCCAGTTGTTTTCAAACCTTATCTGGTTCTCTTTTTTTTTGGCTGCAGAGAGAAGCCATCGCCTTTTCTTTTTCGACATCCAACCACGTAAGGGTATCTAAATAATTGTCACGTCCATTAATCAGCAGGTGCACAACAGGTGAGGTAGCTTGGGCTTCGAAGGTCTTAGTGCGGCCCCATACACCCGTCATAGTGAATGTAGGTGTACGTGTTGGTGAATGATAAGAAAAGGTCATTAAAGTGTATACAATGTAATTTTTGAGTGTATAATTAGTATAGTGTAGTTGTAAAAAAATCATAAATTTCTAACTAACTAACTAACTAACTATCTTCACGCTGTATCCCTGACGGGGTAGTCAGAGAGGACAGATCGCCAGGCTTCGCGATCCATGCATACTTCTTTCGCTTCGTCGAGATTCATCAATCGCTTCATACACGCACGTCTGGGTATCCGAGTGCTTTTGACCTTTCCGTTTTTGAGCAATCTGCTCACGTGGTCTTCATATGTAAGTCTCGGCCTTCCCTGACTCCTTCTACCCTCTAATTTTGAACAATATATATTCTTCGTTAATCGTTCCTCACTCATTCGTTGGACGTGTCCAAACCAACGGAGCACGCCCTTTTCCAGCTTAACGCTGACACTTTCATTCAAACCTGCCATATTGCGTATCACTTCGTTACGTATTCGGTCGGCCAAGGTAACGCCGCACAATTTTCGAAGTGATCGCATCTCCACAGCATTCAATTTACTTTCATGTATCTGCTGACATACCCAGGTTTCACTACCGTAAAGCAAAGTTGGCACTAGCACTGCGTTATGAATCGCCATTTGTGCTTCTTTTACGATGCTTTGTCGCTTTACTAACTGGGACAAAGCACCGTTAACTTTGTTTCCGGCAGCTACTCGCCGTTCTACATCCGAATCACATCTTCCATCCGCGCTAAACATACTTCCTAAATACACAATTTCATTCACTTGCTCTAGACGTTCCTGGTTTACCCTAATCTCGCATTTAGTTCTTACGTCACCTCTTTCAAATACTAGAACCTTAGTTTTACTTGCATTCATGCGGAGACCCTTACTTTCACACCCCTCTTTCATATTAGTGACTAATGCCTGTAGGTCGGCTTCTGATGAGGCCATGAGCACCGCATCATCAGCGTACAGCAGACAGTTTACTGTAAAGTCACCCAAATTCACACCCATATTAAAATCTTTCAACTTCTGCAGGCAACTGTCCAGATACACTATGAACAGCCAGGCGGACATGACACATCCCTGTTTGATGCCTGTACAGACATCAAAAAGAGGTGACACATCCCCCCCTACTCGCACGCAAGCCTTACAGTCCCGATAAAGCGACTGTATTGCCCGCAGTAGCGAGCCGTCCACACCATATCCTGGCAGCAAGTCCCACAGCGTTTCTCTCACAACGTTATCAAATGCTTTCTCTAGATCCACAAAAGCGCAGAAAACCTTCTGGCTAAGGGCCAGAAACTTTTCCGCGATCATGCGGAGAGAAAACACTTGATCCATGCAACCTCTTCCACGTCGGAATCCGCATTGAGCCTCCCATAAATACCTTTCAGACTTTTCTTGCATTCGTGCCGTTATAACCTTTGCATACACCTTACTAGCTAAGCTGACCAAGCTGATCGCCCTGTAGCTGGAGCAGTTTAGGCGCGAGCCTTTCCCTTTGTAAATAGGTACTACAACTGCTACTCGCCAGTCATCTGGGACCTCACCCGTCCGCCAGCACAAGTTGCATAACAGACATAGTGTGTCCCAGACACGCGACCCACCGTACTTGATCATCTCAGCAGTAACTCTGTCTTTTCCCGCAGCCTTACCACATTTCATACTTCTTATCGCTTGTTCTATTTCTTTCATACTAATGACTTCAATGACATCTGGATCCGGAGCATCGAAGTGAGCTCCACTTCCCGATGTGACATCTCTGTCTTTTCTTGCATACATCTTTCCATAATATTCACTCCATCTCTGCAGGACGTCACTTTGGTCTGTTAGGACGTCATTGTTAACACTAAGCACTTTATTCATACTGCAGATTGCCGAACAACTCCGGGTCTTGCCTACCTCTTTCCAGAAGAGCTTGGCATTATCCCGGAAATTGGACGACAACCTTTCATCCGCTTTCATTCTGCACCTTTCACGAGCTTCTAAGTAAAATAAATTTCTAAGTAAATTAATATAGTCTAGCACTTACATAGGTTAACGATGGCGGTGGCAATGATAATTGCATATATTTTCTGCATTTTGTTTAGTTTTCTGAAACAAATAAATTGGATGGTTACAATGTGTTTTATTGCTTTTTACCATAGTATTATTTTTCTTCTTCAAAAACATCTACCGCAATCTTTTTTCATCTGAAGTGTTTTCCTAGTTGCTTCCAAAGCCTCTCTGGATTTAGAGCCTTGGGTTCACCGCAGCTTTTACTTTTCACCATTGTTGGGAGCGACTGCTTTTTGACCTCCCAATACCTTCTTATGGCCTGCGTCGTTGCCTCGTCCATAGTCAGCAGGTGCACCAATAGTGGGTAAGGTCCCGTGGGCTCTGGAGATCAGTGTAAGGCCTCTTACACTCAGACAAAATGCACTTCCCGCCTGATGGTAAGCAAAGACGACGACCCGTGATTGGGGCCGCTATCTCAACCCGCTCCGATAGCGACTCATTTTTATACCCATGACGGCCCTGAAATATACCTTTTCACGCTTCTCTGAAAGGAGCCATGATTGCAAGAGGAGGGAAACGCGTGCGTTATTTCAAGTTCATAACTTATTCAGCTTTTAAAAGCGTAAACAAAATTAATTATGTCATATATCTATGTATGCGTGTCCAATAAATCAATCACTTATTCAATAAGGCCTGCTACACTATTGTACGAGTTTAAAAAAGATTTCATTTAAGCGTTTCTTGAAGTAATTTAAAACATTAAAGGACAGATTATAATTAAATTTAATATCCATTTATTGGAAGGGGTTAATTTAAGCTTGTAAGGGAATATTTGCCAGCGTCTTGATCAAAGGATGCTTCGTAACACCCCTTGATAGCTTGTAAACAATTAATTTATATCTTTAATTAGCGAAGGGTTATTTGCACATTGCTGATTATATATCACAAGGTGACCCCCACGGCTTTGCCTGTGACATACTTCGAAGTTCGTCGCACCTATTTAATCCTGTCGTATAAAAATTCTACAGTAATGTATAAACATTTGCCTGATTTGTCGATATTATATTAGTAGTGTAATGAAATATAGCCATCCTCGATAAATGGGTTATTAAAACACAAATTTATTTTTTCAAATCCGACCAGTAGTTTCTGAGATTAGCACGTTCAACCAAACAAACAAACATTCTCTTCAGCTTTATTTATTAGTATACTTCGAAATTGTTTCTGGGCTTTTACTGACATTTATACAGATAAATAACCAGCAACCACTAAGACTAACGGCGTAACATGCCTTCCAAACACGGAAACGTTAATAAATAGAAAACCCACAAAGTGGTCGCCCATTTGAAGACCAGCTAATCGTTCAAAGAACACTGAGTTAGCGGGTCTACGAGAGCTTTATACAAAGCATAGCAAGGAATTGATTGTTAAATATAATATAACATACTGTCACGCCTTTATCCCCGAAGGGGTAGAGAGAGGCGTACTATACGCCCACGTTTCACCGTATGCTTTGCTTTTTGTCCCACGTAACAGGTGGTGAGCCCATTGCCGTGTTGAAGTGGACAGGTGCAATAATTAATATTTTTATAATTTCTTTCATTGCTTCTGAACGTTTTCGGCATTGTTCAGGCGCTGTCAGCCAGTTGACTCGACACGCGCCACACAACGATTATCGCAGCATAAGAGCCAAATAATAGTTGATACGCGGACAAGAAGATCTTGTCCGTTTATCGCCTAATATTTGACCCGAAACTATCAGATCTAGAGACAAATTGCACGATACTTAACCTGACGGGAAGAGGGGTTAATATCCTCAAAAACACCTCAAGTAATAAATGGAAACTCCCTAACAATAACTCTGCTAAGGTGTTGGCTATTTATCACCAAGTACATTCGTCAACTTGCAGGTGAAGCCCTTGCAGGTGAAATCAGCTTGAACCACAAAAATCTTGACGACACATGACTAAGGAATTATATACAATGGGATCATAAAGAAAAATATGGAAATCTATTCTCGTTATCAATGTTTACCCAGATCTTGACAAACCCACCCTCGTTTTATATTCTCGCTACTCACCGCCACCGATATTGTAGACGTCGGCAGTAAACAGAGTAATAAAACCACAGGGGACCTATCGCAACGCGATCCGTGACGCATAAATAAATTTATGACAGTTTTGAAGACGCAGCTTTGATAGTATTTAGTAGGTAAAGGGGAATTTTAATATGTAAGGTGTGTTTTGTTAATATAGTCATAAAAAGTTTTATGTCCCGTTAACTGTGTTCTGTAAACGATTACTACGGTAGGTATCTTTCGCTATAGCTATCCTCAAACGGATGAATGCTTTCCGTGCACGTTAAGTCAAGGGGCCTGGTTGTCAGTAACATAGCAGTCGTTAAACCAAGTTGAAGGCGCCTGTCCATTTCAACATAACAAAATCAAAAAATGTGGTGAAAAGTGACTGCATAATACGTCACTGCTTACCCCTTCTGGTATAAAGATGTGACTGATAAGTTTAATTATGTAAATATATTTAAGTGGAAAAGAGAAGGAGAATTTTGACATAATCTATGGAGTGAAATAAAATCAGTGCTCGTGTTTTATATCAAGTCTCAATTCGTATTCCGAAAGGGATCGTAAAGATAGCTTAAAATAGTATTAAATTTAATGCTCTACAATTATTTGAGTCCAAATTACTCTAGACGATAATTATTACCTGCTCTAATTGTAGCAAATTAATTATATAATATTGAGGAATTCAAGCTGAAAATAATATACTTAATCTAAGCAGTCACTTAAGAACATCGAGCATTTATTCAAACATATAATTACTTGATGCTTAAGTAAAATAAGCACGAACGTAATAAAGTATTAAGGAACCTGATTCAATTAATTTTAATATTACTTTGATGAAGTCTGCTTCACTTTAGCGTCAGCCTCGATTACTTCCACATGGAATAAAAGACACCCACCACCAGCAAAAGGAAAATCATTCTCCAAAAAAATTTACAACTTTGCTCGATAATTGCTGCCTCGGTGGTGCAATGGTAGTGTATGCGACCGCCGCGTCTGAGGTCCAGGGTTCGATTTCCGGGTCGGAAAAAATATTTGTGTGATCCACAAATGTTTGTTTCTGAGTTTGGGTGTTTCCTATGTCTTTATAAATATATAAGTATGTTTATCAGTCGTCTAGATCCCATAACACAAGCTTATATAAGCTTACTTTGGGCTAGACGGCGCTGTGTAAAAAAAAAAACAAAAAATGTCCCACAATATTTATTATTATAATGCAAATGATAAAAAGGTTTGACACCTTTTCGATTTTCGACAAAACCATTCCGTGGCTGACTTGATGGCTCAATGATTAGAGCAATAAATTGGATTGGACCTATGCAGTGGGGTGCGGATTGAGAAAGAAATCTTACGACGCGATGCCAGCTGAGAAATAAGTACGCTGATTTAAAGCAGCTGTACTACTTCATAGCAGTAGTGACAGAGCCAGAAGATGGGGCATAGAGTTGAACGGTGACTCGATTCGGATCGTTTCTGGTAGAGAAGCTGGCCACTGTATTCCGATTCGAATTTGACCCTTTTGCACGAATTACAGTCTAGGGAGGGATTTATTAATTCAGTAAGTCAACTTTATTGCAAGTAACACTAACCATACTATCAGTCATCATTATATGGCAGTACTAATAGGTAGGTACGGAACCCTCGGCGCTCGAGTTTGACTTGCGTTTGACTGTTTTTTTTTTGTTAATTAACTGACTATTACCCGCAAAGTAAATTAAATTCGCATTAGTAAGGATAGTAAGATTTTGATGCCACTTAAAAGAGACCACATGAAAAGCACTAGTTTTCCATGTGGTCTCCTAAGTCGGTTCACACAGAAAAAATGATTAGGTAACACACTTAAAAATACTCGTCGTTGGCATTACTCGTCGGCAGACTGGGATGGGCTTCGCAACTATTTTGCGTCCGTCCAATGGAGCCAGCGCTGCTTTGCAGATAAGGCTCCTTCGGACAGCGCTTCTGCCATTGTTGGCGAGATCAGTTTAGGTATGGAATACCACATTCCTTACACTGATGTCGCCAACATACGCAAAGCGCGCCCCTGTTTTGGACGTAAGTGCGCTGAGGCTGTTCAACAGAAACAGTCGGCGTATCGCACTTGGATCAGGGCACGGGCTGTGCGCAGTCCGAACTGGCGCCGCTTCAAGACGGCATACAATAAAGCCACCAGAGCCAGCAAGAGCGCATCGCATGGCTGGGCCAGGAGCTTGCGTCACATCCAACGGGTAACCGTGGATACTGGCAACTGGCCAAAGCCGTGCAGGCCAACTTCTGCCAACCGTCGCTGCCACCGCTGCGTTACCCAGACCGGTAACTGGCTCACAAAGCCCTAGACAAAGCGGATTTACTTGACAACCTCATTGCGGCTAATTCTCGCGTCGATGACTGTGGCATACAGCCCCCTACCATCACCAAATGTGGTAACACTATGCCTGACATAGTTGTAAGTCTCCAGCGCTAACGCGCCTGTACCGTCTGTCGTACTCATCGAGATACGTGCCGGAGGCTTGGAAGAAGGAGAAAGTGCAACCCATCCCCAAGAAAGGGGATCGGTCAGATCCAGCCAACTATCGAGCGTCGATGACTGTGGCATACAGCCCCCTACCATCACCAACTGTGGTAACACTATGCCTGACATAGTTGTAAGTCTCCAGCGCTAACGCGCCTGTACCGTCTGTCATACTCATCGGGAGACGTGCCGGAGGCTTGGAAGAAGGAGAAAGTGCAACCCATCCCCAAGAAAGGGGATCGGTCAGATCCAGCAAACTATCGCCCCATAGCCATCACCTCAGTTATATGCAAGGTGTTTGAGCTAATCATCAACAAGCAGCTCATGCGTTACCTAGAGGATCACTCGCTAATAAATGATCGGCAATATGGCTTCAGGCCGAAACGATCTACGGGTGATCTTCTAGCGTACATAACACATGTTTGGGGTGTTACGTACCCTCAAAGATGGATGGATAGATGGAAGCGCACGGCGAGTCCTTGGCTATTAACCTGGATATTGCCAAAGCGTTCGATAGAGTTTGGCATGCATCGCTTCTTTCCAAGCTCCCGGCATACGGTCTATCGCCTCAAATGTGCATCTGGATGGCAAGCTTCCTGCAGGGGCGACGTATACGGATCCACTGTGATGGCCAGGCTTCGTGCTTTATGCACGTTAATGCCGGAGTACCACAGGGGTCTATGATGTCGCCAACTCTCTTTCTTCTGCATATCAATGATATGCTGGCCATCGGGAACATTTATTGCTATGCAGATGATAAAACTTTACATGGGAGTTATTCTGCCCGTCCAGCGGCGAAGCGAACCGACATCGAGAGAGAGAGATGACAACTTGTGGCTGATCTCGACCGGGACCTTAACCGCATATCTCAATGGGGTTCTGAAAACCTGGTCAATTTCAATGCTCGCAAAATACTGGCATGTGCGTTTAACGCTAAAAAATCCCCCTTCCTTCCTCTACCCTCTCTTCAGAACGCTTCAATACCAATGAAGGACAATCTAGATATCCTCGGCATAGACTTCTATCGAGAGCTCAATCATAAAACGTATATTGAGAGTTGTATTGGGCTGGCCCCGCGGAGGCTAGGAATATTAAATAAGGTGAGGCGGTTTTTCACGCCGTACCAGAGATGTCTTCTGTACAAGACGCAGATTCATCCATGCGTTGAAGATAGCTTCACTGGCTGCGTTTTACCATACATACCACGGCGAGTGTTCTGAAGTGCTTTTCAACCTAATCCCACCCTCTCCTTATGGATCCCGAACAACGCGTGCCGGGCAGAGGTGCCACACGCATACAGTGGAAAGAATTTTTGCAAGAACTGAGCGGTTTAAAGGATCGTTTTTCTGTCGACCAATAAAAATTTGGAATGCTTTGCCAGCGCAAGTGTTTCTCCCCTCTTATAATCCCGGGTTCTTCAAGCGGAGCGTGCAGAGGCACATCATTGGGCCGCCAACTTGAGAGCCACTGTTATTAGTCCTGTTTTGGATTGCGACAGTGGCTTTCAATTCGCTAGATGTCGCTATGGCTTTCCATCAGACGGCCGGCATAATATTGGCGAGCTAAAAAATCAAAAAAATACAAGGTTAATTGAATACCTCCTCTTTAATTGAAGACGGTTATAAACAATCCAAGTTTGTGATGATGCTTTCTCATAATCCTATAGAAGAAAACATCGTGAGCGACAGTATTAATGAAGAATTGTAAGTAAGTAAGTAATACTTTATTGTACACCAAGAATACAATTAGAGAGAAATAGATAGAATTAAATGTGATACAATTGACGGCCTTATCGCACAATGGCAATGACTTACAGGCAACCATGGGATGAACATTACGGCATAAGGATTTTGACATGGGGCAGTATGGTGCAATTTTATATAAATAAGAATTAAATACATTCCATTACATTTATATAAGCATATATAGCAAATATATACCAATACATATTTCAATATACTACATACACATATGTACATATACATAGATAACATATATATTTATATATACAGAATAATGATTAGCTAAGGAAACACTAAGCATATCCAATCCCTAGCAAATAATAGTCATTGACTTGCTTTTTAAAAGAAGCCAAACTTTGCGCGCGTCTAATTGATACCGGTAGTGCATTCCATAACCTGACCGCTTGGACAGAAAAAGATTTGTCCATAAAATTAGTGGAATGCAGTGGCATTTTCAGCTGTAGATTTACTGACGATCTTAAAAATTTAGTATTACATTTATTTAGAAAAACAAAACGGTCTTTCAAATAGGAAGGAGAAAAGGGGTTATAGAGTACCGTGTATAATAAAGAGAGGATATGGGCATTCCGGCGAAAGAGTATAGGTAACCACTTGAGTCGTTTTCGAAATTCAGAAACGTGATCAAATTTGCGTAATGCAAATATGAGTCTTATTCAAAAATTCTGGAGCCTCTCAAGCTTATTTAGTTGGTCTTCAGTGAGATCAAGATAGCTGACGTCTCCGTAATCGAGGATGGGAAAAAGTAACGTTTGTACAAGCGCAATCTTTGTCGCTACAGGGAGAACATTTCTCAATCTACGCAAGGAGCTCCCAGCAGCAAGCATTTTGCGACTCAACTCCTGCAATTGGGGACCCCACGATAGGCACTAGTCTAAATAAATTCCAAGGTTTCTCACTTTATTACTGTAACATTTGTTAACATACACAACAACTTTATTACGGTTCCAATGAATGTAACTTTAGGAAAGAGTTGTAAATCGCTTTTTGCAATCATCCTAGTACTGCCAACAATGATGACCTGTGTCTTACTTGGATTCACCGCCAGGCCAAACGATTTACTCCAGCTACATATGGTGCTCAAGTCAGCATTAACGTTACTGATCCTATCGTATGAAGCTTGTGAATAAATCTGGAGATCATCTGCATAAAGGTGGTAGGATGAAGATAAATTGTTTGTGATTGAGTTTATAAAAACGGCAAAAAGTAGAGGAGAGAGAACGCCACCCTGTGGTACGCCAGCAGATGTACCACCATGAAGAGGTCGTTCCTTCAATATTTATACGCTGTCGGCGACCAAACAGGTAACTTCGAAACCAGTCAATCACTGTTGGAGATATGTTGAGAGAGGCCAGTATACCAAGTAAAATATTGAAAACTACCGTATTGAAGGCGTTGCTGAAGTCCAGTAGTGCTAGAACTGTCAGGTGGCTGCTCTCCATACCCGCTCTGATGTCCTCCGTAATATGAGTCAGTGTAGTGGTGGTACTGTGACCAGTTCGAAAGCCAGATTGTAAGGGATTTAAGAGTTCATTTTTGGATAGAAAACTAGTTAGTTGGGTGTGAACGAGTCGTTCAAGAACCTTGGAAAGAAATGGTAGTATAGATATAGGACGGTCATCAGAGAAGGAGGAAGGATTGTTCTTTTTGGAAATAGGAGTAATATGAGCATTTTTCCAAGCCGCTGGAAACACACTGCGGGATATAGAAAAAATTAAAATATGACAGATCACAGGAAGAATTTCATCAACAATCAGGAAGAATCATATTACGGCTTAGACAGTCAGAACCTACCGCTCTTGAACTGATCGACATTACACTTTTTTCAACATCACAAGCAGAGAATTGGCTAAACAAAAACGGAGAATATTTAGGAGGGGAAACAGTTGAAAGATTATTAAGTGTAGTTTGTTTTATTAGCCCATCAAAATTTGACGAAGCAGAAAAATGCTGATTGAGTGAATATAGATTTAAATTTTTTGGGATTGTCACTTGACGAGGTTTCCCAACTCCCAATGACCTCAGAAACTTCCAGACCTTTGCTGGGTCTCCATTTTCAACAAAGCTGTGAATATGTTGGCGTTGAGCATTCCTACACACCTTGCTGCAGTGATTCCTGATTAGTACGTTCTTTTCCCAATTTATGGCTGTAGGACGTTTCTTATACTTAGATTTTGCTTGAGCTTTTTTGGAAATTAGATGTTTTATTTCTTCTGTTATCCAAGGTGAGGGTGAATGTTTAATTTTGATTTTTCTAGGAAAGAAAAAGCAGGTCATTATAAGAAAACTCATCAGCACTACGTTGGCCATGTTTAGCTATTCTATTTGGATTTGAAACAATTATCAGGTCAAGAAGCGAAGGACGACAGTTAAGAAAGTGATGGGTTGTATTGGAAGGTGGAATGGATAGGTTACAGGATTGGATGATAGATTTGAAATTAGAACAGCGCGAGTCATTTTTAAGGAGGCAGGTGATAAAATCACCCATAAGGATAGTGTGGTCGTAGTTGGGAATGAAGTTTTCTAGGAGGAGTTCTAAGGAAGAGAAGTAATTTATATGGGAAGAAGGACCGTAATACACACCAAGTAGTACCATGTTATGAGAGAGTTCAACCTCAAGGAATAGATGCTCACCAGCTAGTGGTTGGGGTGGCTGTGGTGATGTACTTACAATGGTATAAGAGACATGTGATCGTAGGTAAATAGCCACGCCACCATATGCATCCGGTCCACGATCATTACGTAAAAGGTTGAAACCTGGCAGAACAAAAGTAGATGAGGATAAACATGGCTTAAACCATGTTTCTGAGGCAAGAATGGTATGTAAATGTTTACAGTCAAAAGACGCTAGCATATCAGTAAAGTGAGCCGGAATGCTTTTATGTAGGCATTTATGTGAACTACATTGAAATTTACCGCAACGTCAAAGAACTTAGTCGATAGAAATCAGTTAGTGAAGGAACCATTAGGGAAGTTACTGTCTGCAGAAAAGTAATCATCGCTACTAATATTACAGTGTAATAAAGACTCTTGCCGGTTGCAGGCACGTGCGCTTCATACATGCAAATAAGCACTGCATACCCTAGCCCAATCTATATAATCTAAATCTATTATTTAAAAACAACATGTTGCATAATAATAAATAGGCAATAAATTTATCAGATGTGTGTATTGTGCCCCTGCCATCTATGAGTCCTTCAGCGAACTTAACAAACAACTAGTACATATACGTCACGCGTCGAGCCCAACGCCACCGTGCCGCGCGCCGGCTGTAAGCAGAATGTAATCTTGCCTACTCAGGAGTCGTATGAATACAGTAGATACTTTGTTTGTGTAAGTATGTACGATTGTGTGAGAAATTATTACACATGATTTAAGCAGTGCTTCTTTGACAAAGCGACCGATTTAAGTAACTATGAAAAACAGAATAATTGGTGGACGTGTTAAGCCTATTTAATTTACTTGCATAATATTGTCGTAATACGAGTATTGTTTCACTTCACATATCTTTCGAGTGATTTTGAGCGCATCTAATTAATTTGTTTACTTACTATAATTACTGTGAAATATTTAAAATTATAGCTGTGAGATCTATGTTGGTGATGTATGTTTAAAAAATAAATCCAAAATTAGTTTTAAAAAAAAATGTTAAAGGACGTTAATTTACGATTTGGATCTAAAGGGTAATACCACTAGGTGCGTTCTTTTAATAACAAGTATTAAGATAATTACGTAAATCTGGCTGGCAAGCTGTGTACACAAATAAATTATTTTAAAAATTATATTAAACAAGATCAAAATAAAGTTTGGACCTTTAACGGATATTCAGATTAAAATAATTTTCAAGTATGTAAGTAATGTTATTTAATTATTTTTGCTTATTTCGCAAATAACGCGCTACTAGTATGGCAGACGTTACGCCAAGTTAGAAGCCAAGGATTGAATAATTTTAATAGCAGGTCGCCACAACCTGCGCCTGTCCATTTCAACACGGCAATAGACTTACCACCTGTTACGTGTATATGTATAAGCCTCTACCACCCCTTCAGAGATAACTCATTAATGTTAAGTATAAATAGATAAATATTTGTAGTTGGATTTTTATTTTGAAATGTATATACGCTTAGCTTATTTCATTGAGATCACTTTCTTGCAGGGTTTTCGGGTAAGTGAAAGTGTAAAACAATAAAAAAAAGTAAAAGAATAAAATAAAATAAATAAACAAAATTTACCAGTACAGGCAAAATGCTATTGCTTAAATGGGCAAGTAAAAGAAAGTGATATGTTATAGCGAACAGTGGTGTTTCCTGTGCTTGTGCCAAAATCTCCTTAGAAAGCTTCAGTAAGGTTTCCACCGCCTTACTAGGGCAAAGAACACAGGATCCAAGACTGGACCTAACATCAACAAGAACTGGTCTTCATTAAATATAAAAAATATACTAATGACAAGGGTGTAAGGACCGCGTTTTCCTTGCCTCCCCAAGATAAGCGAATACATGTATATAAAAAGAAAAAAAAAACTAAAGTACCACTTCTACATCAAAACATGTATCCACATTTTAACAATAAACAAATAAAACAACTTTTAATATTCATAGTTGCCTCTCTATGGATCATATTTTGAAGTTGGTCATGTTTAGTATTAAAATTGCTATTAGAACTTAGTATTCGAGCATTGGCACAAGGAACCCGGTAGCCATGCCGCAAATAACAAAAAGCAACTAAAAAAAATGGAGCGTAAACAAACAACGCCACGCCATTTGTCTTGCAACTTATAACTGCTCATAACTATGTTCTGTTTGTTAGCTTGTTAAATAATTATGCTTAATTTTAATTAAATCATTATCATTCGAGGGTATTTTTACCTCACTAATATCGATTTTTACGGAAGTCGAGATAAATAAGTTATTAATCGTTGTTTTATATACCAAAAAAATAGGTTGTTTTTACCTGTATTCTTACGAATATGTTTATCATTTTCATAGTTTCTTTAGATTTTTTATGCATATTAGCTCAACATAGACTTACGGCGAATACAAAAATAATGTGGGTAGTCTACAAGTTGGACAAGCAGATGTGAATTTTTCTTCAGCATTGCAATAAGCAAAAGGCAGGCAGTCTCCTTTGAGCTACTAAGCAGGTTGGTTATCAGCACCTGAAGTCTCGGTAACGAGATAAAGTGTTATATAGTTTATAGTTTAAAGTGCAATAAAGTGATTGAGTGACGAAAATAGTTTTTGAATTTTAACGTAAGAAAAGTTTAACAAATCAGAAGTGGGATAGCACCAAGGAATATTGGTGATTTTGTACACCTTGGTGTGATCGTTCGCCCGTAAAAGGTACGTTCAATAATTATATTGTGCGATATTTTAATGCAATCGTGGCATCATAGAAAATCTGCCTGTACTAATTCACATTGTATACATATGAACTTTTTTTTAAATAAATATCAATTCACTTATAATTATGCATTCCTGTATGAGATCATATACCTAAAACAAAAAAATAAAGACCCTGTAAAATAATTTGAAACAAACATTTACAATGCATACCCTATTTCAATTTTTTTTTAATGTTTATATGATATCTTTTATCTATACACGGCAATGGGCTCTCCACCTGTTGCGTGGGACGGGAATGCATACGGTGAAGTGTGGGCGTTTAATATGCCTCTGCCAACCCCTTCGGGGATAAAGGTGTGTCAATATGTATGTATGTATTTTTTTTATCTATGAACATAATCAATTACTGTCATAATTTTATGTTTAAATGTATGCTACAATTTATGATTATCTTTCTGATAAGAGTATATTGTGCGAAGGGCGATTAGAAAAAGAAATAGAAAAACATACATGCAGCAACTATTTTTTCTGCATACCTACCGCTATTAACGAACGCCATTTTAGGATATTCCAAATCGACTTAAGGATATTTAATTACTAATAAAACAATAATTATATTGGAACAGAATTTATTATTTCTTTTCTCTAAGTGTGGTACACATTTATACAAAATAGATACTCGTTGTATAAATATTTCAGGTCATTGGACATTGTACTAATTGTACAATCAAGTGAAGATGCCTAGTGACCGGTCAGAGAGCAGACAGAGGTCTACTAGAAGTCAACACAGCATGGTGCTGGGACGAGCTTCGAGACGCAGCCGATCCCGCGTTCGGGATTCGAGGCCTAGCCGCCGCTCGTCGGCAGTACCTCGCAGTGATCTACGTGACTCCGAGCGGCGTAGGTCCAGAAGAACACCTCAGACTGATGCGTCGCAAGCAAGGAATCGTAGCAGGCGTAGCTCCGCGAGGCGCAGATTCAGAGAACCGCCTTCAAGGGTGCAGTCTCAGACAACTCGTCAGAGCAGGTCAGTGTTAACACCACCCTTGCTGCAATGTACTTTGCAGGATGATGAACCGGGAAATAGACTTATAGTTAGTAATCGTAATAGGCAAAGTAACGGTCACAGATTGCAGACTCCTCATAGATATGATAGATCGCGTAGTCCAGTACGCTCATGTGTAAATGAAAAATGTGAATCTGTGACCTTTCAGCCACTATCTGTAGACAATGTTAATACTGAAATACTGAAATGTATCAAAGAATCTTTGCAATCTATCTCAGCTATAAATCCACATAGTAAAGAGAAATTTACAAACAATAATGTAGTTCCAGAGTTTGATCCTAAATTAAAAAACCAAACTATCATAGTTTGGTTAAATAAAGTGAAGGAATGCTCTGAGATCTATGGCTGGGATAGTAAACAGACTGCTCACTACGCACTTCCAAAATTAGTCGGTACTGCAAAAAAATGGTACGAAGGACAGCCTTCGGTCTTATTTACTTGGGATGAATGGGTTGAAAAACTTAAATCTGCTTTATATAGGCATATGAGAATTATGGTCATCTTCTCACAGAAATGTTAGCTAAAAGGGCGAAGTTTGGGGATGATTTAGAAGAATACTATTACGAAAAGTTGATAGCCTTGAATCGGTGTGGTATTACTGGTAGGCAAGCTATTGATTGCATTGTGTATGGAATTGACGACCGAACAGTTCGGTATGGAGCAGAGGCAGTAGGTTTTGAAGACGCTGATAAGCTGTTAGGCTACTTAAGGGGTGTTAAACATGAACGGTTAGATAGGTTTAACAAAAAACCGATGCGTTCTCTAAATGAAATTCCACGTAAACCGGGTAAAATTGACTTGAATAGAGTTTTGAAGTGTTTCAATTGCCATGAAGTAGGTCATTTGTTGTCAAGTTGTAAAAAACCAATCGTAAAATGCAATAAATGCAACCGCGTCGGTCATAATGACCCTAATTGCAATCGAAGCGTTTGGATAGATAAAGCGGAAGTGAAAACTTTGTGACTAGATAGTGACCTAGGAGTAAATGGCAAATTTATCAAACTTGTTAATGTTAATTATGTACAATTAACAGGGTATGTAGATTTTGGTAGTCAATGTACCTTGGTAAAAGAATCTGTTATCGAGATGATAGTTCCGCGTGAAAAATGGAAATTAAATGATTTACCATCCCTCAAAGGTTTTGGTAATACATATGTTAGTGCAATAGGTAAAACTACAATATCATTGACTGTTGACAATGCAAAAATTTGTGTTGAAGCCGTTGCCGTTCCTGATAATTACCTAAACCATGATCTACTTATTGGTCAGACTGCTACTGAGCAACCTCACATATGGGTATTTAAGTCTGATAAATGTTTGACGATTAATGAGAAGCGAATTAAGGATGATATACGACTCGTTTTAAAAAACTGCAAGTCTGTTAAGGCTGATGGTAGTATTTCAGTAAAAGTGTATACCGAAACCAATTTCAGCGGCATTATTTCCGTTGAAAATGGTTATCGCTTAAATTACGGTATAGATGTTGGCACTTATAATCTTAAAAATGGTATTGGCTTTCTAACAATTCTAAACAATGAAAATAAGTCACTTCAATTTAAAGAGGGTCACGTTTTAGCTCGAGCTTATACGTTACCTGTTAATAATATTAAAGATGTAAATAAGATAGTAGAGGTTCAGAACCGTGATAGGAAACCACCACTTATAATGGATGACCTTAATATTGATGCAAAATTAACTTACAGTCAAAAACTTAAATTACTTGGTACATTGAATCAATACCGCGATTGTTTTGCCAAGGACTTGTCTGAGCTAGGTCACACAACGGTTGCTGAAATGGAAATTCAACTAAAAGATTCCGAACCAGTCGTTTACCGTCCTTATAGGTTAAGCCATACAGAACGGGAGGAACTTAGAACCACGGACGAAGAACTCCTTAAATATAACATCATAAGAGAGTCTCAATCCCCATACGCAAGCCCTGTTTTGTTAGTTAAAAAAAAAACCGGAGACAA
Source organism: Thumatha senex (assembly GCA_948477245.1). NCBI lineage: Eukaryota > Metazoa > Arthropoda > Insecta > Lepidoptera > Erebidae > Thumatha > Thumatha senex. Next base: position 13,006,905 of record OX419724.1, on the reverse strand, counting down.
AAGACTTTGTGTGGATTACCGTGCACTAAATAGAAAAACGGTTAAGCAGCATTACCCACTACCCCGCATTGAGGATCAAATTGATCGTTTAGCAGGAAACAAGTATTTTTGTGCTTTGGACTGGCATCAGGCTACTACCAGATTCCATTGTCCAAGGAGAGCAGACACATGAGCTCCTTTGTGACACCTGATGGACAGTTTGAATTTAATAGGATGCCCTTTGGTCTGGCTAACGCCCCAGCGGTCTTCCAGCGAACTATCAACTTGATTTTAGGCAATTTACGTTACAATATTGCGTCGGCTTATATGGACGACATATTGGTGCCGAGTGGGTCATTTAAAGAAGGTATCGAAAGATTAAAAATCTTACTTCAGAGGTTTAGAGAGGCAGGAATAACCTTAAAACCACAAAAATGTTTCTTTTTCCAAGACCATGTTGATTATCTGGGGTTTGAGGTGTCTAACGAGGGTGTAAAACCAGGCACTAAGAAAATTGATAGTGTTAAAAACTTTCCTAAACCCAAAGATGTGCATAATGTTCGACAGTTTATTGGCCTAGCTAGTTTCTTCCGGCGCTTTATTAGGGGTTTTGGCGAGCTAGCCCGTCCCCTAACAAAATTACTAAAGATAAGATCAACTTGGGTTTGGGCAGAAGCTCAAGAAGAAGCATTTGACAAATTGAAAAATGCACTTATTTCGAGACCTGTACTAGCATTGTATAATCCTAAACTTGAGACTCAAATACATACAGACGCCAGCAAACACGGCATAGGAAGCGTGTTATTGCAAAAGCAAATCGATGGAAATTATAAACCTGTAGCCTTTTACAGTAGACAGACTTCACCTGAAGAATCTCATTTTTCATCATATGAATTGGAAACTCTTGCAGTGATTGCCGCATTAGTAAAGTTTAGAACATACGTGCTTGGATTAACCTTCACCATTGTAACGGACTGTAACTCTCTTAGAGCAACGTTTTTGAAAAGAGATATGATTCCGAGAGTAGCGCGGTGGTGGAATTTGATTCAGGAGTATGACTGTAACATAGTGTATAAATCTGGTAAAGGCATGATTCATGTTGACGCACTGAGTAGAAATCCAACTATGGAAAATACGGGAATAATACAGGCTATTGACACTTTTGACGTTATGACTATAACAGACGATTGGTTAACGACAGTACAGTTGGAAGATTCTGAGATGCAACGTATTAAGACAATTCTATCTGACAAAGAATTTGATGACTTGGTAGAGGTACGTAAGAACTTTGTACTAAAACGAGAGAGGGTGTATAGAATTACCGAGGATGGATTAAGGTGGGTGGTGCCAAAGGGCTGTAGATGGCAAATACTTCAGAAAAACCACGATGAAATAGGTCATTTTGCATTTGATAAGACGTTAGATAAAATAAAACAACATTATTAGTTTCCTCGTATGCGAAAGTTTGTTAAAAAGTATGTGAATTCATGTTTGGAGTGTGCTCATAATAAAATACCATCGGGGAAGAAACAAGGTTTCTTACATCCAATACCTAAGGACACTACACCCTTTCACACCATTCACATTGACCACGTTGGCCCATTTGTAAAGTCAAAAAGGAAGAACTGTTACATTCTAGTGATTGTAGAGTCTTTTACCAAATTTATTGTTTTAAAAGCGGTTAAAAATACAAAGTCCACATCCACCATCACCGTTCTAAGGGACTATTTTGGGACGTTTGGTTTACCGAAACGACTGATTAGTGATAGAGGCACTTCATTCACAAGTATAAAATTCAAAAGTTTCCTTAGTGAAATAGGAGTTCAACACATACAAAATGCACTAGCATCACCCAGATCAAATGGCCAGGTAGAGCGATATAATCGAACAATATTGGATTCTTTAGCTTCTCAAAACTATGGTAAAGATGAAAGACTTTGGGATGATCGATTATTACAGGTACAATGGGGAATGAACAATACTGTTAATAAAGGTACGGGGAAAGCCCCTTCTGAAATTCTGTTCGGGTTACGGCTTACGGGAATTAATGAAGGTACTTTAATTTCGGAAATAGACAATGATGTAGTTGAAAAAAATCCTGATGAATATGATGTAAACTCCTGTTACGATGGTTTACGTAAGGTAAGAATGGAAGTAGATGTACATACTAAAAGATCACAAGAACAGCAGAAGGAACGATTTGATAAAAAAAGAAAAAAACCATTAAAATTTAATATTGAGGGTGGAAAGAACATCGCATACTGTAGGTAAAAGTAGGAAATTATTACCGAAGTGTTCAGGACCATATAGAGTAACCAAAATATTGGATCACGATAGATATGAGGTAGAAGATACTCCTATCACAAAAAAGGGAGTATCAAAGTATAAGGGTGTATTTTCTATTGAAAAAATACATCCTTGGCTTTGTTTTAATAACGAAGGTAGTGAATCGTCCACCAATGAAAGCGCAGATGAGTAATGTAAGAGGTTTGTACTCGTTGTGATTTCGATGTTATTAGTATGATGTCATACTTTACTTATTCGTCCTTTGATGCATCTTAGTATTCAACGTGAGTTAGTAACTTTTGTGAATTACAGTACAAAATGTATAATTTTGTTGATATATTCTATTGTGAATAATAAAATTAAAACTACACTAGTATGAGCGTAAGTGTGGTTAACAGTTGAACTGTTAATTGCAAACATTATGTGTAAATTGTACGTTTCTAGCGCAAAGTGCGCATATCAAGCGCAAAGTGCGCATATCAAGCGCAAAGTGCGCATATCAAGCGCAAAGTGCGCAAATCAAGCGCAAAGTGCTCATATCAAGCGCAAAGTGCGCATATCAAGCTCAAAGTGCGCAAATCAAGCTTAAAGTGCGCATAACACGTGCATAGTGTACATATCGAGCGCAAAGTGTGCATATTAAGTGCAAAGTGCACAGATCAACAAAATGTTGATTGATGTGTTGATTGTGAATGTTGATGTGAGCAGACATGATCTTTTATGTGCAAAGTGCCCAATAACTGAAATAGCGATAAAATGTAAAATATACCTATATATCAAGTATATATAATAGTATAACATTAGATTGGTGACCATTGTATTGAGAAGTTACGATTATTCAAGCTGATTATTTTGTATTATTCGTTGATTGATTTTGTATTAAGAGTAAGTTAGTAAGTAAGAATATAAATAAACAGATTAGTTGAAAAAAAAAACAGACAAAGTTTTTTTTTTAGTTTTTTTTGTTAGTACCTAATTTACTATGTGTAGCTTATATAAATTTCTCTAATAGTCGTTCACGGGGACGTGAACAGTATAAGGATGGACGAATTTGTTAGCTTGTTAAATAATTAGGCTTAATTTTAATTAAATCATTATCATTCGAGGGTATTTTTACCTCACTAATATCGATTTTTACGGAAGTCGAGATAAATAAGTTATTAATCGTTGTTTTATATACCAAAAAAATAGGTTGTTTTTACCTGTATTCTTACGAATATGTTTATCATTTTCATAGTTTCTTTAGATTTTTTATGCATATTAGCTCAACATAGACTTACGGCGAATACAAAAATAATGTGGGTAGTCTACAAGTTGGACAAGCAGATGTGAATTTTTCTTCAGCATTGCAATAAGCAAAAGGCAGGCAGTCTCCTTTGAGCTACTAAGCAGGTTGGTTATCAGCACCTGAAGTCTCGGTAACGAGATAAAGTGTTATATAGTTTATAGTTAAAAGTGCAATAAAGTGATTGAGTGACGAAAATAGTTTTTGAATTTTAACGTAAGAAAAGTTTAACATGTTATTATATATATGTGAAATTAAAGAATAATTCATCGAATACTAAAAACAAATAGTAAATAAATTCTTTACCACTGCAGTACGCCTAGGCTGCTTTGACGTGGTGACCTTAGAAAAGGCACCCGTGACCTTAGAAGTAGGGACTGTGGTTTTTAAGGGCATATCAATAATCTTATTGAGTTCAGCCTGGCATACCACCCTGTGCCGTATATCATCAGACCCCAAGACGTAAATGAAGCCATCTTTGGTCCAGCTTCTTGTGATTCCGAATTTCTCACGGGCCGCCATAAATACATCATGACGCATCTTTGTTAGGAATTCAGATATTGTCACCCCAGAGCCCTTGAGCTTAGATTTTGCAAACCAGAGCCTATCACGCATGGATATATCCTGAAATTTAACAAGCATGGGCCGAGGCTTTTTATTGGAAGTAGCTCGCCCTAACCGCTGACAGCGTCTGATTCCATCGGAGCAAATCTCAGGGATGCTGCAGTGTTTCTTCATGATGGTGACAACTGTATTGGTAGGATTCTCATCCTTTGCTTCTTCAATACCATGCAAAAGCAGCACTTTCTACGTCTCTGCATTTCCATATTGTCCACCATATGTGACAGGGCCTCCATTTGTTGCTGCAGCATCCTCAAAGCCTGAGTGACAAATGCTCTGAAACCTATGAACTCATTACTCAAACTTGTCACACTTACTGTTGTATTTGGGAATTTCAGGAGCTGTGCTTCAAAGTCATCCATTCTGCTATTGATGCTGACAGCCAAGGTATCAATGGTATTCTGCATTGTATCCATTGTGGTAATGATAGTGCAGTAAAGCAGATATAATTTGATTTCAAGGAATTAATCAAAAGGAAATTATTGTATCCGGCAGTCTAGGTGTTTAGCTATGTGCAGGAACCATCAAATTATGCAAATATGTAATGTAAATAATATTAAATTAAAAATATTTAGGAATAAAAATTTTCAATATTTGTTGTCCTGCCCGAGAGATCCGAATTGTACAGCATTTAGTAATTGTCAAGAAGTGGAATTTAAGATCACATTCGAAGATAAATTTGATGAAGAACTCTACAGTATACGTGTTATTTATCAAATAGATTGATTCTGGTGCAGAACCTGGCCATCACAATCCTGTGTTGAAATGCACACTCGTGTTGGACACTTTTGCACCGGGAGTAGTCAGAGGGGAAGGAGTATTAGTTAGGTAACTAAAATTACTCACATTAATTATATAATTTTATTTTAATACATTTGATTTTAGTTGTTTGGAATTTTGCCAAATCTTATCTAACGTAATGAATGATAACTATAGTCTTAAATGAATGTTAATCTACTAATTTGTTTTAAATCTAAGTCATGATAATTAGGTATTTTGTCATTAATATTCAACTAAATTCTATGTACAGTCATTCTAAGATGTAATCGACCAGACCACGCGAATCAATTAACTTTAAATACCAAGTTTATTTTCTGTAAAAATTTTGTGTTAGTGTATTTTGTTATAATTCAACTGAAGAAAACATCATGATTGACAATTGTGATTTTGACAAGGAACTCTGCGATATAGAATATAATAAACTTTATTGCACACCATTATAAAAGTAAATCATACAAAGAGAGAACACGAAAATAGAGGTACAAAAAGCATTTGAGGACAGTTTTAATAAAGAACTGTGCGATATGTGTTGAAATTTATCAAAGAGAGGTGCAAAAAGCATTTGAGGACAGTTTTAATAAAGAACTCTGCAATATATGTGTTGAAATTGATCAAAGAGAGGTACAAAAAGCATTTGAGGACAGTTTTAATAAAGAACTCTGCGATATAAGTGTTGAAATTGATCAAACAGAGGCACACAGAGCATACATCATACATATTAGGTTGGGGAAAAAGTCTTTTCGCATTTAGTATGTAAATACTTGTAATAAAAAATCTTTGGCTGTACTATTTTTATCTGGCTGATTATGATAACATTAAAAAGGTTACATTTTAAAATAAGAAACAAATTAGTAAAAATTTGTTTGTCGCTATTTTTCATTTGTTTTTCTTTCTGTCAAAATGAGTGAATCTAATAAAGAAATTCGATACATTTTAAAGCTTTATTATAATAAGGGTAAAAATGCAACGCAAGCCGCAAAAAAAAATGTGATGTTTATGGACCTAATGCAGTGTCAGCAAGAGTAATACAAAATTGGTTTAAGCGTTTTCAATCCGGGAATTTTGATGTTAAAGATGCACCTTGCTCTGGTCGCCCTGTTACACATAAAATTGACGCAATTTTTGAAAAAGTGGAGCAAGGTGGGCATATCGTAGTTACGACGTAGCTGAAGAACTGGGGATTGGCCACAAAATAGTTTATACCCATTTGAAAAAAGCTCGGTTTACAAAAAGCTCGATATTTGGGTGACTCAGACTCTGACACAGGCTGACTGAAAGAAACCAAATGAACCGTATAGTCATTTGCGATTCTTTATTGAGACGTAATGAAACTGAACCGTTTTTTAAGAGATTGATAACTGGTGATGAAAAGTGGATCACGTACGACAAGAACGTGCGAAAAAGGTAGTGGTCAAAGGACGGTCAGGCTTCCCAGACTGTGTCAAAACCCGGGTTAACTCGCAATAAGGTGATGCTGTGTGTATGGTGGGATTGGAAGGGCATTGTTCATTATGAGTTTTTACCGCCGGGCAGAACCATCGATTCGGATCTTTACTGCCAACAACTCATGAGATTAAAGCAAGAAATTGAGAGAAAGCGGCCGGAATTGATCAATAGAAAGGGTGTGGTCTTTCATCACGATAACGCTAGACCACACACGTCTTTGGCCACTCAGCAAAAATTAAGAGAGTTTGGCTGGGAAGTGTTAATGCATCCGCCATATAGCTCTGACGATCTCTTCAGAATTCTTTAGGCAGTGTCAGGTTAACATCAAGAGAGGACTGCCAAAACTACTTGTCACGTTTTTTCATCAGAAGTCCCAAAATTTCTACAACAATGGGATCATGTCACTACCCACAATATGGCAAAAAGTGGTTGAGCAAAATGGAACATATAAATTATAATTAAATATAAATTAACTTTGAAAATAAATGTCTTGTGTTTTCATATAAAATGCGAAGTAACTTTTTCCCCCACCTATTATATACATACATCAAGAATACTTTTAATGAAGAACACAATTATATATATTTTAAGATTCAGAAGTGGAAATTAATTAAAAAACAAATCTTCAACAAGAAACCCGTTTATTACTTTTAAACATTTATTTTTAACAGCTAAAAGCAAACCAAAAGATTCTCAACATGTACAAAAATAGCAATTGCACGCTTTATATCAAAAATCACGTGACCTTAAATCTACCAACAGAGATTCCTATAGACAACCGTCCGTTCCGAGCGCCGAGAAGGAAAAAGGACTTCAGTATGCGCGGCGCTGGTTTGTATAGACAACGCATGGCAGTTAGATGACGTTCCTTATACGTCAGTTAATCTTCGCCTGCCAAGTTCTTTACAATATGTAAAAATTGAAACAAACATAAAGTGAGTACCTACTACTGTAATTATCTCTGTCACTGTCTGTCATCACTGTCTCTTATAATACAGGAAATCGTAGTGTAAGAGGCAGAGCTTCTGACGGTTATTAACATAGAAGATAGAATATTGATCTAATTGTTATATTTACTAATATTATCGTCGATGTTAGTATTATACTGTCATTTTTATGTATGTATGTTAATACATACATACATACATACATATTGTCACGCCTTTATCCCCGAAGGGGTCGGCAGAGGCATATTAAACGCCCACATTTCACCGTATGCATTTTTTTTGTTCCACGTAACAGGTGGTGAGCCCATTGCCGTGTTGAAATGGACAGGCGAAGGCTGTAGTGACCCGCTGTTGAAATTTTTTAAGCCGCCCATAGGGCCTTCAACTTGGCTTAACGACTGCCATTTTATTGGCAACCGGGACCAACGGCTTACGAAGCACGGAACTGGGGTGGGTCTTAAGGACCGAATAAATTTAATAAAATAAAATGTGTCTATTTTAGATGTTAAATTTGGAATAAATTTTGAACCCGTTGCCTTTTTAGTGAGGTGGTAACAAAAAGGCTAAAAGGTCTTATGTGCTAGACACTAATTAGCACGACCAATTAAAGTCCTGGTAGTCTCGGACTCATTATGTTAATAACCATGTATATTTTCTGTCAATAAAATATTATTGTTTTTTCTTCACGGGTATCTTTGTTTTTTTTCTTATGAAGATACCCGGTCCGATATTATTATTATGTAATTAATAATAAAAATTTTGTACATAGGAAAAATATCTTAACTTCTTACATAAAATCGTAATTACAAAGTAAGAAAATATGACATAAAGTTTGAAAATTGTACTAGTTAAAATAATTGTGGATTTTATATGAAGTAATTTAATCGTTATATTTCATTTAGAACAAGACGGGAAGTCCTTGAAGAGACTCAGGAAAGACGATATTAATGATGCTGATGCTAAAAAGTGAAGAGGCAATGATAAACCTACATGATCAGGACCTCCAACCGGCACGATCTGATTTAGTTCGTTCTACTAATGCTACTCTACTTCTTTTTTTAAAATTATTATTTAAACAATAAGTTCTAAAAAATATACAAAAACATCGCAAAGTGACTGTTCGAAGCTTTTCGTGACCACAAACTTAGTTTCTTGACAGAAAATAAACATTGTCGTCCACTGCGGCAATGCTTTTACCAGGCAACTTCTGGGGAGAGATTTAGAACTTCTACAGACAGGATCTTTGACCGTTTTGCATATTAAGTCCTTGTCACCTTTTTCTTGCAGTAAATATTTAGTTTTGTCTTGTATATGACTAGTTTTTAGTTTGTGTATACAATATACACACTTTTGTAGTATATATTAGATATATATGTGAGTATAGTATCTAGTTATTTGTAAAAATTCAAGTTTGCTTACAATAAAGTGTGTTTGATTACTATACATTTGTCGTTTGTCATACAAATGCCGATCCGGTTGAATGGACAGGTAACAAAACCATTATTAGACCTGTCCTTTTACATGGCAGTGAGACGTGGCCGATATTGGAGCGACACAAGCAGGAGCTGCGTGTCACGGAAATGAAGATGCTGCGGTGGATGTGTGGGGTCACGCGGATGGACCGCGTGAGAAACTCTCGCATCCGCGGCAGCCTTCACGTCCGTGACATAGCAGACAAGTTGCAAGAGTGTCGCCTTCGTTGGTATGGTCACGTCTTGCGGCAACCGCCGGGCTACGTAGGTAACAAATGTCTGGCCATGTCAGTCCCGCCGGGTCCCGGTAAGAGGGGAAGACCCAAGAAGTGCTGGCTGGACGTCGTAAGGGATGACATGCTTGCCAATGGTCTCACTACAGGGGATGCCGAAGACCGTGCGAAGTGGAGGAGAAAATGTAGGAAAGCGGACCCCGGGCGTCGCGAGACGCAACTGGGACAGACGCTCGGATGATGATGATGATTACTATACATTTGTCTTGATTTTACTTTTAAAAGAAACAATTCATTGACGTATTACGAACATTTTATCCCAAAACATCTTTAATTTGCGCGAATAAATATTAATTTCACGAGGAAGCAGATGTAAGCGATTGGGATAAAGATTTATATTTCATTGTATACTATACAAATAAGTACTAAATCAATAAAAAAGTATTATTTTGTTTTTGTTAATATTTTCAAGCAAATATACATTTTCATGTCACCATTCTTTTATTAATTTAATCTCTAAGTGAAATATGCTTGGCAGTTATATCTTAGCTTGCGTTTTGTAAGTCACAAGTTGTAGAACAAATGTTGTTGGTTACCTTGGCTCTCCACTCCTAGCAGGATTCTGGTATTTTAAAAATGACCATGTATATTGTGCGAAAGTATAGGGTAGACAGACTTATATATGATGACAATGCTAGCAGATTGCTCATAAACGGAGAAGTCAAAGTATTCGAATACCGATGGATACATGCATGCATGTATGAAGTAATTATTGGATCTGCAGGAAAAGAAAGAAGTATGCATGGATCGTGAAGTCTTGTGATCTGTCCTCCTCACTACCCCGTCAGGGATACATCGTGAAGATAGTTTATGTAGATTTATAAAAAGGTTTATTTGACGTTTTTTTTTACAATTATATGCTGTAAGCGAAGCAGTACTTCAAGCGACTGCGTAGTATATAGAAAACCGATCACACAAAATATATGTTTCGACCTGGGATTCGAACCCGCGGCATTAGCAGCAAGACGACTAAAGCAGTAATTACAATATATTTTCATGACAGTACGATATTCATTGTCTATTCATGTAACAAAAATTTCATACCTTCATTCGCATTACAAAGAACTCCACCCATATCAAAAAAGATGACAACTGACAATCCAGGAAAATAATAGTCTGTCACATTGCTTGTTATGTATACTATAACGAGATGTCCACCAACTGGAGGCGGATATAACAAGCTTTCACTTCTAAAATAACATAGAAGTGACTTTCTTGATTTTTAAGGATAAAAATATGTAGGTAAGTTTTTGACTTACATATTCTATCTTTAAAAAATCAATAATTGTAGGTATTTTAGTATAGGTAAAGAGTATATTACGTCGCAAAGGTTCTAACACCGCGAAAGTCCAAAAATGCCAATTTGACTTTTGCATGTCATTCGATAGACGATCGAATAACGCATCTCTAGACCAATCAGTATCAGGGATTTCAACCAATGAGAGCGTTCTATTTTGAAAACGAAAACACAGCGTATGTGCGTGGTGGTGGAATCGTCTTGCAAACAGCGCGTAAGTCACTTTTCTTTCGTACTGTAGCATGTGGCGACTTGTGCTAAGAAGAAGTACATCACAAATCAAGGTAAATATAATTCATATTAATATTATCATGTGTTTATCTGAGAGATACAAACTTGACCTTTGATTTTTATGTAAAATTAAGTCTAAATATAACTAACTAACTATCTAACTATCTTCACGCTGTATCCCTGACGGGGTAGTCAGAGAGGACAGATCGCCAGGCTTCGCGATCCATGCATACTTCTTTCGCTTCTTCAAGATTCATCAATCGCTTCCTACACGCACGTCTGGGTATCCGAGTACATTTGACCTTTCCGTTTTGAGCAATCTGCTCACGTGGTGTTCATATGTAAATCTCGGCCTACCCTGACTTCTTCTACCCTCTACTTTCGCACAATATATATTCTTCGTCAATCGTTCCTCACTGATTCGTCGCTGACACTTTCATTTAAACCTGCCATATTGCGTATCACTTCGTTACGTATTCGGTCGGACAAAGTAACGCCGCACAATTTTCGAAGTGATTGCATCTCCACAGCATTCATTTTACTTTCATGCATCTGCTGACATACCCAGGTTTCGCTAACGTAAAGCAAAGTTGGCACTAGTACTGCGTTATGAATCGCCAGTCGTGCTTCTTTTACGATGCTTTGTCACTTTACTAACTGGGACAAAGCACCATTTGTTTCACTTTGTTTCCGGCAGCTACTCGCCGTTCTACATCCGAATCACATCTTCCATCCGCGCTAAACATGCTCCCTAAATACACAATTTCATTCACTTGCTCTAGTCGATCCTGGTTTACCCTAATCTCGCATTTGGTTCTTACGTCATCTCTTTCAAATACTAGAACCTTCGTTTTACTTACCAAATTCACACCCATATCACAATTTTTCAACTTCTGCAGGCAACTGTCCAGATACACTATGAACAGCCAGGCGGACATGACACAACCCTGTTTGACGCCTGTACAGACATCAAAAAGAGGTGACACATCCCCCCCTACTCTCACGCAAGTCTTACAGTCTCTATAAAGCGACTGTATTGCCCGCAGTAGCGAGCCGTCCACACCATATCCGGGCAGCAAATCCCACAAAGTTTCTCTCACAAAGTTATCAAATGCTTTCTCCAGATGTGGATCTGGAGAAAGCATTTGATAACTTTTGTAAAGTGTAAAGCGCAGAAAACCTTCTGGCTAATAACCAGAAACTTTACCGCGATCATGCGGAGAGAAAACACTTGATCCATGCAACCTCTTCCACGCCGGAATCCGCATTGAGCCTCCCATAAATACCTTTCAGACTTTTCTTGATATTTAAAGTCTAAATATCGTGTATATTATTGTATAGAGTAGGATGAAAATTTTATTTTACTTACGCGGTGTTATGTTTAATAACAAAATGAGTTACGCGGTGTTTTTATAACGGTTTTCAATACATTTTTTTTTTAATTTGCAGAATTCAAGACACCATGGACTACGAATCCAGTGATGATGAGGGGGTTCTTGACCTATGTAAAGAACTAGGAATAAGAATACCGCAGAAAAAGAAAAATGACAATGTTACCACCAGGAATAGCTTAGAAAACATTGACATTAACAACTTGCCCGTTGTTATAATACCCGACAATACCTACGTAAGCAGCGAGGTGAGTGTACATGAACTTTCCGAATGCCATGACAATGTAATAATGGTAGAAACTACAGCTCACTCGCCTATGTTACTATCGAATAAAGAACCTATTGATATAAATTTTGCGCAAACAAGTGTAACAGACCCTACATTAATGAAAGAATCAACAGACCTTGCAGTACCGATTGCGAGTCCCTTGCCTTTGAATGACGACGTCGAATAATATGGTGATCTTAATTCTGGTCGAAAAAGATGTTCAAAGGGATGTTCAGGGAACAAAAACTGGACTAAAAATAATAACAAGAAACTTAGAATGGAGGGAAAAGAATATTTAGGGTATAGGCGAGATAGCAATGGTCCAAAGTTTAGGGTATTACTTGACACTATTAGGCCAGCCCGAATAATTGGCCCACGATGCACTTCCGAGTTTTGTAAAAAATCAAAGCTTCGTGCTTGTGATATAATACCAGAAGAGGAACGAAATACCCTTTTCTCCAATTACTGGAATAATATGATGTGGGAAAAGCGTTAACAATACGTTGTATCAAGTGTTCAGGTATGCCCAAAAAAGCAGGTCAAATGTCAATCATCATCATCTAGGCGTGGTGAGACCAAAGAGTATTTTTTAGAAACTTCAAATGGACGTGGTCAAGTCTGAAAGCATACGTTTCTGAATACGTCCGGTATCAAAGAATGGACAGTCAGGTATTGGCTATCTATGTCTGAGCTTTGAATGGCAAAGAAACCCGAACTGACTCGTAAGGTTTTAGAAGGACCCACAAAGAAAGATGAGGTAGCTTATCTTAAAGATTTCCTAAATAGTTTGCCAAAGATACCTTCTCACTATTGTAGAGCTACCTCTTCTAGAGAATATTTAGAGCCTATCATCGAAAACAAGCATCATCTTTTCAAAATTTATTGCGAGAAGTGTAAATCAGAAAATAAAGAACCCGTCAGTCGATGGTCTTTTGATAAAAATTTTAAAGAAAAGAATTTAAGCTTATTCCAGTCAAAAAAGGATCAATGTGACCACCTGCTGTGCGTTCAAAGCAGGTAATATTGGCGAAGACATCTATCGCAATCACATTAATCGAATGAAGCAGCTAGAGAGGAAAAAAAGAAAGACAAGGACCGAGCATTAGCAGGAGAAGCACACGTATTTACGCATTACCTCCAATCAGTAAAGTTGTGTCCGATGTTGCAGGCTAGTGCATTGTACTATAAAACTAAGCTCTGTGTGCACAATTTCACAATGTTTAACCTAGCCATAAAAAATGTCCATTGATACTGGTTTGACGAGCATAATGCAGGATTGGTGGCTTCTGTTTTTGCATCATGTGTCATAGATTGCCTGAGAAAAACTCTTTCAGAAAAACCTTTGCCAATTATCCTATTTTCTGATGGATGTACATCCAAAAACAGAAACGTTGTTTTAGCGAATGCTCTTTTATATTTAGCCATGAAATATAATGAAATTCCTTGAAAAAGGTCATACCCAAATGGCTGTGAGTCTGACTCTGAATGGAGTGTGACTCCAGCCACAGTGCAATTGAATGCAGGTTTAAAAATAAGGAGATTTACTTACCTTCTACTTACCTTCCCAGTATGCCACTATTTCCAAGGAACCTCGGCCGAAACAACCTTTCATGGTAAACTTTTTATCATACGACTTTTTTTTTGACTACTTAAACAAAGCTGATTTTTTGTACGAGTCCATCCGGCCTGGCCGAGTCGCCAACGATCCTACAGTCACAGATTTGAGAGCTTTTGACTTCCGCGGTGTTAGAACTTAAGCGACGATTAGTCACTATCACAGGGGAAGAAAATGAAAACTCAAAACTAAAACCCCGTACTAATCTTGATGTTTTATTTTTTATCCGCCTTTTATCTGAGCCCGTAGGTACTATCCAATCTGACCATTGTACATTAAAGTCAATCACCCATTCAAAAGTGTGCGTTTCGATTGCTCCGCCACGGTGTCCAATCAAAAAAAGCACTCCATCAAAAAATTGTCGAAATTTGTCAAAACTGAATGCAACAAACCAAAAATTTGTCAAAGTAGAAATAAAGAATATATTATTGTTTAAAGTTGGCCGCGCGAACGAAACGTGGAGGATCGCGCGACCACGGAGATCTCAGCAACTACATGGGTTAGAGATTTAATTCTTTTTGTCAATTAAAGATTGAATTTGTCAAAAATTGTCGAAAAAAGAAGTAAAAGCTCTAAAGCAATATTTTACGAAATATTCGCCTTTGAAGTTATGGCCGCGCAATCCTCCACTCGTTGTTTCTTTAATGTTGATTAAATTTTTAAACCTTACGATTTCTTATAGTAAAATTAACACAAGAAGAAGGATCTTAATTTGTCGAAATTAATGAAAGCAATAAATACTACTAAAGTTTAGTTAAACAGGAGATATCGGTCCAAAACAAAAAGTCCGCGCGAACGAAACGTTACTTTTTAGGCTCATATCTCATTATAATTGCTAGGATTTTGGTGTCAACGTCCATTTATTCGGCATATTAGCCTCATTATAATGACGTATTTTACCCTCAAAACAGTTTACCACTCGTGTTAAATCAAAAACAATGATGTCTCATATAATGTTCTACCAGGGTGACAATAATTTCGATATAATGTGGACATACACCTTTTCTACTACACTAAATGCATATATTAGGAATAATTAACTTATATCATAACTTAAAGTTAAAGCTTGTGAAATTTTTGTTTTGTTGTAATTTGATAGTCATGGAATTTCTGAGAATGAGTAAAAACAATCATCACAAGAATCAGTAACCTGAGGCTGTCTATGTGGAGACTGCAGACCCAGGTCAATTTGCGGCAGTTTTCGCTTACCATCCTATATCATAGAGTTAGAACACATACAAATGCAATAAGCGTAAGCAAATGGCGCCACTAAGATATTGTATCATATTACCAAAGCTAGAACTAACTGAGCTATATTTCGAATATTTCGTAAAATATTGCTCAAGATCTTATACTTCTTTTTTCGTAAATTTTTGACAAATTCTATCTTTAATTGACAAAAAGAATTAGATCTCTAACCCATGTAGTTGCTGAGATGTCCGTGGCCGCGCAATCCTCCACGTTTCGTTCGCGCGGCCAACTTTAAACCCGAATATCTTCTTTATTTCTACTTTGACAAATTTTTGGTTTGTTGCATTCGGTTTTGACAAATTTCGACAAATTTTTGACGGAGTGCTTTTTTTGATTGGACACCGTGGCAGAGCAATCTAAACGCACACGATCAAAATGATTCATGTAATTTATCTACGTCTAGTAATAGGAGGTTATAGGGCAATGATTTATTTAATTGAGCTCTTTCTCAACGTATTTCTGACACCACTACAACATTCAGACATTCTCATTAACATTAGTTTAAAAAAAAAAAAAATATCTTTATTTTGCATAGACCATTTTAACGGCGCTTACAAAATGTCATACACTATTTAAAATATTTAAAGCGACCACCGGTTCGGAACGCGGCCCACCTGAGAAGAACCGGCAAGAAACTTAGGAAGGCTTTTTTTTTGATGGCCTATTTACAATTTAATATTATTTCACTTTGCCAGCAGATCATTTCCAGGCGTCCCTGTCCTGCAAATAGTCTGTAACGGAGTAAAAACCTTTTTCACAAAGCTTGTTTTTAATAAACTTTTTAAATTTATTTAAAGGTAAATTTCTCAGGTCACAGGGAAGCTTGTTGTAAAAGCGTATACACGTTACCCTGGGGTAAACGTTAGGGTAACGTACGTTACCCTGGAAAGAATCGCCAATTTTATGTAGTCGACTGTGGTGGACTGAAAGATTATTTTTATTTCTAGTGTTTATATTATGTTTATCACAGAGTTTAGAAAACTGTGATAGATTTTTCTGGACATACATAAGATTGGCAAAAATGTATTGTGATGGTACGGTTAGAATATTTACTTCTTTGAATTTTTCTCGGAGAGATACTCTGGGGCCCAAATTATAAATAGCGCGTACAGCCCGCTTTTGTAGAACAAAAATAATATTTAAATCTGCAGCACTCCCCCAAAGGAGAATACCGTAAGACATAATACTATGAAAATAGCTGAAGTAAACCATTCTAGCCGTATCCACATCTGTTAGAGTCCTGATCTTTTTTACAGCGTATGCAGCCGAACTTAATCTAGAGGCTGTCTTTTCTATGTGTGGGCCCCACTGCAAATTGGCATCAATAGTTATACCTAGGAACACAGTTGATTCTACAAACTCTAACACTTGTCCATTCAGTTGAACATTGGCCGCAACTTGTTTTACATTTGGTAGAGTAAATTTTATACATTTAGTTTTATTTTCATTAAGGCAAAGATTATTTGAGCTGAACCAATGAACTACTCTTGCAATTGCATTGTTTACATCGTCATAGTTATCTAATTGTCTTTTAATTTTAAAAATTAATGAGGTGTCATCTGCAAACAAAACAATCCTATTCCTGTCCCCTACATAAAATGGTAAATCATTAATATAAATGAGGAACAAGAATGGCCCAAGTATCGAGCCTTGCGGCACACCCATTGTAACCATGGATCCTACAGAACGTGTACCATTAATATCGACCCTCTGTATTCTATTGTTCAAATATGAAGACAGAAGGTCGAGAGCTTTGCCTCTTATTCCATAGTGGTGTAATTTTTTGCACAGCGTTTCATGTTGAACGCAATCAAAAGCCTTTGATAGATCGCAAAATATACCTAATGCATCGTGCTTGTCTTCCCAAGCTTCATGAATACATTTTAATAACTCAACACCAGCATCGGAAGTTGAGCGCCCTTTCGTAAACCCAAATTGATTCGCATGGAGTATTTTATGACTATTAAAATGGGATAGCATTTGATTCAAGATTATTTTTTCAAATAGTTTGCTCAAAGTTGGCAGCACTGACACTGGTCGAAAATTAGACGGCTCTGTAGCGCTGCCAGCCTTGAACAAGGGAACGACTTTGCTGTGTTTCATTAAATCAGGAAATGTACCACTAGAAACACAGTCATTAAACACAGTTGCTAGATGGGGCGCAATTACCTCAATTATACATGATGCAGTTTTTACCGATAATCCCCAAATGTCCGCGGTTTTCTTAATTTCGATACATTTAAATGTTTTTACAATGTCCTGAGCACAAATATCTGTGAATACAAATGCGTCCCTGCAACAAAGAACAGATTCTTCTAATAAAAGTTCAGCGGAACTGGAAGATGCTTGGAGAGATTTTGTTGTCAATAGAGGTACATTTTTGAAAAAATGTTCGAACTCCGTAGCCACTTACAGGTCCCCTGTAACATGGCAACCATTCACTTTTAAGTGGATATCCCTTTCAGTCACTAAAGATCTACCGCATTCAGAGTTAATGATGTTCCAAGTCATTTTTATTTTATTTACAGAATTAGAAATTTTATTTTTAATGAATTTTGACTTAGCAAGATGACACGTTTGTTTAAATATCTTTGAATAATTTTTAACATATTCCTGAAAGGTTTGCCTAAAATTATATGATATTTCTGAATATAATTCAAATAATTTATTTCTACTTTTAAAGATACCTGGTGTTGCCCAGTCACTGAAAACAGGACGACCACCAATCTGTAGAGTTTTTGAGGTAAAAACTTTGCCAAACTCATCATTAATCAAATTAAATAAGTGTTTATATGACTGGTCTACACAAGTGAAGTTAGGTAGATATGGTAATCTCTTTAATACATTTTCTTTAAAATTATTCAAACGACTTTGGTTAATTGGTACATATTTAATTTGTTTTTTGCTGACTTTGTTACTACTTTTAGGAAATTTTATCCATTGGCCACGATGATCTGACTCCACAGGATCCACAATACCTTTATCTATAGGTTTAATATCAGTAAAAATATTATCAATACATTTTGCACTGGTGGCTGTAATACGAGTGGGTTCTAAGAATGTACTATGCAGATTAAAGGATTTAAATAAATTTTTCATTTTATTTCTCTCTGATGGAGTTAATGATGCATCTAATATATCAACATTAAAATCTCCACAAACTATTATAGATTTCTTAGAACATTGGCATTTGAACAGTGCTTCTTCAAGCTTTTCTTCAAATTTAATGTAAGAAGCATCAGGGGGACTGTATACGCTTAACAAGATGAAATACTCAAACTCAATACTGGCAATCTCAATAACTCGCTCAATGGAGAGGGCTACTAAATCCTTACGTTCTTTAAATTTTAAGTTTTTATTAATTAATATTAAAGAGCCTCCACGTTTAGAATATTTTCTATTGAACGAGCTAGCAACCTGGTGATTTACGAAGTTCAACAATGTGATTTGATGATCTCTTAACCAGTGCTCTGTAGCACAAAAAATAATAATAGAATTTGCATTAATGTATAGCTCTAACTCTAAATCTTTACCATTTATTAAACCTCTAACATTATGGTGCACCAGGTTTATAAAAACAATATTTTTACTAAGATTATTCTCAGGGGCCAAAGTCAACTGGCCAGATTTATTATCTGTTGTCCTATAAACTAGTTTTTTGGAATTACATTTTCCAAATGTGAAGTATCAAAACTATCCTGCTCAATAAAAGCAGTTGTACTTGCCAATAATTTGGCTTGAAAAATTAAAAAATTAGAAAGCAACAGAGCTACCTTACGTTGTAAAAATTTATTTTGATAGAAAATATCTATCTAATGTCAACAAACTGTTATTATTGAAAATTATGTTCCAATCGAACAATTCAATTTTTTTGGAATATGATACCATGGTATGTAGTTTCATATTTAATTTGTATCTTAAGTGATTTTCCTTGTGGCTCATAGCAGTGCTGTATGGCAAGGTGGACAAAATTACTTGTTTTACTTGCAGACTTGATAACTTATCAAAATTTTTTAAAAATTTGTCACTATTAATATTGCCTCTTCTGCCAACCAGCACCACTATAGTAGACTGTATGCAGTGTGTACCAGTCAATATAAAATCTATAATTTGAGAGTATGAAGCTCCTGGATATGTATGATTTATTACAGAATGACTTAACTGTGATAAATAATGTCCAAAATTTTTACCTATTTCATCGCAATAGACTATGATCTTTGCATCACTTTTTATTTGCAACTTTTCTATTATACTCGTAGATGCCTCGCAATTACTACTTGAACTTAATATACTATTATCCACACTGCACACAGTTTTAATTGGTGAAAATTCATCATTGCATCTAATTCTTTCACAACTTAAGGGTGAGGAGGAAACATGGCCTGCGGATGTCAATTGGTCATTTTGACAATGACATGAATTTACTAATTTACCTATGGCTAACACCTGTTCCCTACTCTGTTTCTCTGCTGTTTCATATTTATATGAAATTGATTTCAAAGAGTCTTGAAGTCGGTCAATCTGACATTGAAGGGCCTGTGTATCAGTTTTGTACTGTTGTGCAACAGTATCAAGTTCTAACATATACATATTTACCTGGTCAATCAGTTGCAATCTCTGTCTATTAAGTGACATGCTATTTATAAAAAACTTGTATTTATGTATCATTTTTTTAGATTTAGTAATAAACTTTTTAATTTTTAAATATTTCTTTAACTTATTCTTACTACACTTAATAATTTTTAATGATTTAGAACAGCCCCCGGTTTCATCATCAGAAGTTAGGTTTATGACAATGGAAGGGTGAGCTGTAGCAGTATCTAAGCTTGTAGCCATCAGTTCATCGAACAAACTCTGATTAGATTGAACCACTGTGCTCTGTTTCTTGTCTTCTAGTTGCGATATTTTGATTTCCGATCGTTGTAGCTCCTCCTTTAGTATTCTAATTTGGTGCAGAGTTTGTTCATAATGTTCCCTACATGAGTCAAAACTGTCAACTATAAGTTGTAACCTATCCCGATCCTGTAAGGTATCAGTATACAGTGAATGCAACTGTGCCAGTTCTTTTTTTAGTTGTCCGTTCTTACTTAAAATACCTAGCAGTTCTAACTCATTTTCGTCCCTTTCTTTGTTCAGTTTATCGCACTTCTCCCTAAAAATCTGTAATTCTTTCAACGTTAATTGAAGCCTTGTCTCTTGTTGATGAGCCAAGGCCTTACGCGTCATTATCATGTTATTAGTATTCGACATTTTGTTATAATTACGTGCTACAGAATCAGTAATTATTAGCAAAGTAGACTTAGAGCAAAGAAATGCGAAACAAAACGAGGTTATGTTTTATTCATAGAAAATTACAAAATCGCACTATTAATGGACATATGAGGATGTAAAAGTAAATAAACTCACAAACCTTGATTGAAAAAACTATTAGTTTTATAAATCTTGCCAAATCCAAGTAATAATTTCAAATATTGAAAAATTTTCCGATGTTCTAACTGTCACTACACCGGTACAATTTTTAAGTTTATATTTATTTACTTTTAGCACAATAAATGGTGAAAATGATTATTTAACACTCAATATGGTATTATTTGGCAATGATGAATTGGTTTTTAATTAAAATTATAATTATTTTTGCAATATTACAATATAAAATACGGAGCCAATTCAAATCAGCTGTTATACCTAGGGTTGCCACAACGAAAAAAAAAAACCAATTTACCAACGAAGACCACGTGAGCAGAGTGCTCAAAAACAGAAAGTTCTAGAGTACTCGGATATCCAGAATTGAATGTATGAAACGATAAGTAAAACTGCTTATAGCGCGGCCTGGTGATATGTTCTGTCTGACTACCCCATCAGGAATACAGCGTGAAGGCAGCTACTGAATAAGTTTTATTCACAATTAAGTATTACAAAAATGTTTATAAGTATACAATTCCTGTCCGATTTGTAAACGTTTACGATTTCTGCACCGCTCCTCTAGATTTAAGTTAAATGATAATAGCCTATAGGCTGCGTCACGGACTATATAAATATATTTATTTATTTATATATCACGCCTTATTCCCGAAGGGGTGGCAGAGGCATACACACTTTTCACCATGTGTATTCCTGTCCCACGTAATAGGTGGTGAGCTCATTGCCGTGTTGAAATAGACAGACGCAGGTTGTGGCTACCTCCTGTTGAAAATTTTCAAGCCGCTCGTAAGGCCTTCAACTTGACTTAACGACTGCGATGTTACTGGCAACCGGGACCAACGGCTTAATGTGCCTTCCAAAGCACGCTCGCAAATGTAAATGCCACAAAGTGGTCACCTATCCGAGGACCAGCCGTAGTGAAAGTTGCGGAACTCAGTGATCGTTTACAGAACACTGAGTCCGCGGGGCCACGAGCGCTTCTAATATAGTAAAGATGGATTTTTTAAATTGGATAAGTATATTCAGGAAGTGGCGTGTTTTACTATCTTTGCCTCTTTATAATATATAATATAGATGGGGTATCATGACACTAAGTCAATTTACAGTTTTTTAAAGTAAAATCAACAATCAAACATTATTATTATACGTATCTAGCGAAGAATTCAGATCTTCCTTCGCATGTCAAGGTAAAATTAATTCAAAGTATAAATTAATTGACGAAAATTCACGCTAAAAAGAATTTGAACGAGTTTTGTACAGTAGGAGTTCATTTTGATATCATTGAATTTCTATGAAGTACTTCCCTAACAAAGTTACAATCGTGTTTATTGAATAGCTTTTGATGCAAATTTATTCAAATTCTATTTGAAATGAAATCTCTATAAAAGAAACTTTTTGAAACTCAAATAATAGTCGCTTTAAAAAGTGCAATATCTAAAACAAATTATTAAGTTAAATAGGGTTTTTACCTTTTTTATCTAGAAATCTCCATGGATGTTATGCTGGACTCAAACCGACTAAAACTACATAGTCCTTACCAATTTATCTAGCGCCGAAAATATTATTAATATGTTATGAAAAAGCTCAAGAATATAAAATTGATTTTAAAATTTATTTTTCGCACTTATCATATATTTCACTGTAACCACAGTTTCTCACAACATCTATTTTTTGTTTCCACTCTTAGAGTTGGGCCGCAAAGCAAGATTTTGGATATCTTTTCAATTTTCATACATGTCCCACAGACTTGCTTATGCTTTTAAGTCGCTACTTGCTGGCTGCTTAATTTCCTGGAATTTTATGAAGGATATACGTTACACTTAGGTTGCTCAAGTCGCACCTTCCACGTCTCCATGAGCTCCTGGCGGAGCAAGGATCGCTGGGCGTCGATTTCTCGAGGAACCGGAATGTGATCCCGCTCCAGCGCCACCTTACGCCATTGATACAACGGCGCAAGGGCGCTTCCAGGTCCCACGGAGGGGTAGAAAGCAGACCCTTGGTTATAAAACAATTGCTTCGCGAGCAAACAAAGACTGCTGCAAGAATGATGATAATAAATTCTGTGGACATGTTTGTAGAATTGCAGTCTAACTTTCTAATGGAAAAGACGCTGGCGCTTACGGTATCGAAATGGCAGACGGCAGTCAATGTGAACCGTAGCTGTTCCTAGCAGTAAAATCAAAACGAACCCCAGGCTCTACACTTAAGTTGCAGAAGAGATTCACAACAGTCTAAAAAATCCAGTAAAAATCAATTCATCATTTCACAAGTTGGAAAAAAGAAGACGTGTTCCTATGAGAGTCTTAAGTTGTAATCAATGGCTTATCTTCCGTACCTATAGCTTAATCTGGTACAGTCTAGTACAAGATAAAATCGTACCAACGATAACGTCATTTCCACTAAGGAAGGCTGTTATAGTAACCCGCACTACCCTTGGGAAATTATGAGCCGAACACTAAATATGTGCGGTATGATTTATATCCGGCTATTGTAGAGTTAAAATGCTATCAGGATTGAAATGAATATTACTAGCAAGCCCCGTGGCGGAAAAGCGTGAAAAATTTTCGACTTTTCAAACCCACGATGTTCGAAAAGTTGAAAATTTTAATGATTCTTATAAACACCACATTCTTTTACGTAACATAGTTCCTCTTCTGCCCCGAAGAGATTTGTAGAACTGTATTTAGTTTAGCCTCAGGCAATAAGTGGTGAACCTATTACCATGTTAAAATGACTTATTTTTCTATCACGCCTTATCCCCGAAAGGGTGGCAGAGGCATATTATATGCCCACTTTTCACCATGTGTATTCCTGTCTCACGCACGGACAATTAGTTGCTAACTGCTGTTGGAATAATTCAAGCCACCCATAAGACTTGTTTTAACGACCAAGTTACTGGTATCGGAAATAACACAATAGTCTTACGGGCCTATTTAGCATGGTATTTCAATGCCACAAGCGGTCACCTGTCTCGGGTCAAACCGTAGATTAAGTTAAATGCGTAAAACAGTAATCGTTTATATGAACCTAGCGGAACTACGAACGTTTTCATAGTAATATGTGCATATCACTACATATTATAAAACCTTACATATTATTTGTCGTCCGCCACGCTGTTTGTCTGTTGGTGATCAATTTGAAAAATACCGTACCGATTTTCATAAAATCTGCGACAGGACACTCCAGTATACAAAGCTAAGGACTGGCAACAAATCAACTAATGTTATTACTAAGAAACAAGACTGGACAGTGTTACTAACCGCTCAATCATTCTACCTGACGATGACGAGGCAGCTGAATGACGATAAATATTAAGTGATATATATTTAAAGAAACAAAGAACACTATCAAAAGAAACATGAGTGAGTTAAAAGAACACTTTGAAAAACAGAACTGAACTTATAATGGAAAATAAATAATTTGGAAGGGACTGTATAGAAACTAACTAGAATGAAATCTCAGAATAACGGTTAATTGGGCGTGAACAAGTAAAAATAGCAAATTTAAAGAAAAGAATAAAAGTGAATAGTAATCAATAAACAGTTTCTCGTTAATAGGAAACCGTTATGAATCTGGCTAAAGATCTGAGAGTCCGATTGATTTCACACTAAACTGTATAGCATAAAAGTTTTCAGGAAAATACTCCAATATTCCTTTTTTTTTCCTGTGATTCTTTTATTCAACAATTTTATAGGTTTGGCCCTAACGGAAGGGTCTGACCGTATTCTATAATTACATCCTAAGGGCACTAGAGAGTAGGCTCTCTTTACATATTCATGTGGGAAATTGACTTCCGTTTTGACGAAAAATCGCCCAAAGAATATATCAAATACAGTACTTAAGTATTGCTTTTTGTGTGTGCAAACAATGCCTTTGAAGAATATTGATGTTTAATGTTTACGGCATATTATATTGCTTGCAAACAAACTTCGTATATACAGGATTTTTTTTTTAAAACACCAGACTTTAGTAGATAGCTAAGGTCATAACTTCTTTCTTCTACAACAATACAACTTTAAACACGTAAAAGTAAATACCTATATTTTCTGATTTGGGCGGTGAACAATGAGACTGTAGAAACTTTGTCTAGGTATTGAAAACTCCCAATCGTAGTTGACTGGTAAGATTCACACTTTTAGGCTCGCCGCATTGCCACGTTGGATGGCATTGCTTTTTTTCTGAACAATCCAGCGTTATGGTCACGAGTAGCATCGATCAAGCGCTATGTCATAATATAAGTTAAGTTTGTACAAAGTTTACATAATTTAAATTATCACAATCACTACATACAACATACTTAACAATTGCCACGCCTTTATCCCTGAAGGGCAAAGGAAGGCAGAGCACTTTTAACCATCACTATCCAAGCTTTAATCCTATTAGATTCTGAAGTCATCGCTTGGGAGCCAGGGTGGAAGTCCACTTTTGACTCTTCTCCCTCTACTTCGCATAGACAACAGCATCCTTTGTAGTAAGCATGTTTTTTGCAGTAACACCATGTCAATTCACGATTTTTATCCCTGCCTATCTTGCTGAGACTTGGTGTAGAGCACATGACCCAGATACTTTTTCTTTTATTTATCAGGGTAGTATTCTTAAAGCATGAGAATTGCAGAAGCTGTGCTGTGTGTATCCTTGGCGCTACTTCCATGACACGTACTCTTACGCGTGACAAGTAACCCGGTCAGCTCAAAAAACCCGGTGAGCCCAAGACGAGCAAAGTTTTATGTTAGGAAGCAGAATTTCCGCGTGGTGAGCTCCTTCTTTTCCCGTGCTCGCTGACTGCATGGTTGCCTATTCTCACTTCATTCACTTTAGCAGACTGGGTCTGGTGCAACCCAGTCGGAACTTCAAGCAAATTTATGGTAAATAAAAATGATTGTGTTAATATTTTTTTGTACAAACAACAAGATAAGAAGTTTCAAATGATGTACAAAATACTTATGTTGAGTGAATAATGGTGCTGTGGTATCTTTTGAACAATAGAACACCTGAGAGTAATCTCACGCAATGCCATTCTCACAAAAACGGTTAGTGAACATTTTGGTTTAGGCGGCTACCTTGTTGGAAATAAATTTTATTACTAAACAAGCAGACGCCCTGTGGTTTCACCTGCGGCATTTCCGTTCCATTGAAATCGGTTCAGTCGTTTCAGAGATTAGCTGGAACAAACAGACAAACTGAAAAAAAATGTAAGTACCGTACTTTCATATTATGTTTGTTGTTACTTCCGACTTTGGAATAATGCGCAAGACTACAGCACGGCAGAGGCATTTTTGGTAAAAGGTTAAGTAAATAACATCTTATTTACTTAACCTTCTACGAAAACTGCTTTACCAGGCCTGGAAAAAGTTTGACCTGGCCGCAGCCTGCGCCTGGCAGGCTGCGGCGTTCAACCTTATATTTATGATATTTCGGGTCCTATTCACGACGTATATAATTAGGTACAAAGCCTACCTTATATTTCCCGACGTTCCGCGTCGCAAATACGACCCAAAATATTTAAAATATGAGTGACAATTACGTAAGTTTAAAAAGTATATAGTCAACCTTGTCTGGTCGGAGGATTATGTCCACCCTTCCGACTGATACAGCGGAAGATTTTTGGGGAATTAACCCCCAATTACCTGATCAAAGTAGTTTGGTAATATTTCAGAACAGTAGCAGCCAACACCGGTATCCACACCTGGGCATGCATCTAGGGTATTAACATGCGTCTCGAGAACAATCAGGTCTGCACAGAGGGTCATCAGTACCACATAAAGCTAAATCCCGGACTCGTCCACATACGACGGGGAGTACTGCGACCGCTGCTTGATTTCGAAACCGTGACCTTGATAACTTTTCCAATTTCATAAATTGTAATTTCTAAACAATACTGTTAAATAGTTATTTGTTCAACAGGTGAGCAAAAGTATTTGTTGCACCGAGTGCTGATATTAAATCACGAACCAGCAAAGTAGACGAAAATTTAGTGATTTAAAGGCACGAGGTAAAAAAAATTTGCTCTCGTGTGAAACACAACTTTTCACCTCTCCAGTAAGAATACTTTTACCTGAAGTTAATCATCAATAATCATAAACAATTATAATAATATAAACTATCTAGATTTTTTAAATTCCCGTTTTGTCTACAGATTATTTTAGAGCTGCGGTCCGAAATTACAATGCATGTCAATTTTTGAATACTAAATACTAATGAAATTTTTTGTAACGCAACATTATTGTTTACTGAATTATATAGTTATTATTTTTTTCTAAAAAACATTCATAAATTAATATAGTTACACCTATAAAATTTAATATTTAAATAATATAATTGTACGGGCTGCGCTATTTTTGAGTTTCGGACCGCGCTATTGCTTATTTCAAATTTATTTAAAAAGTTACTTTGCCTCACACTCGCAGCAAAAGTCGCTTTTCCTTCGAGATTGCACGAAGCAAAAGTTATGCTGCTGGAGAGGTGAAAAATTATTTATCTCTCAGAACCAACCTATTTTTTTATTCCCAACAATAGTAGTTTCACAGGCCGGATCATGCTGGCGGAAGTTTTAAGTTTTCTCATAGTATTTAATCATTTATTGAAAGCTTTCGTCTTAATAAGCGTCGCAAATTAAAGTTTTCCAGTACCTGTTTGACACGGATATTTTTTCCCGGGATTAAAAGTAACCAGGTTGTTAGCTATTCTATGTGCTAATTTTCTACCAAAATAGTTCAGGTGTTAGAGTGAGATTTAGTAACAAGCATTTTTATAGCATTGAAGTACCATACAAATATACAGCCCACCATTATGGAATGTAGTCACTGCAACCGTTTCTGAAAGGAAACCTGTTCCTGGGGTCCTATGCGTTAATCCAGGGTTTCAGCTACCTCGATAAAAAATTGTATCCAAATTGGTTTAGCCTATTAAGCGCGTAGAAGCAACAAACACCTACTCACAAACGATCGCCATTATTATTTTATATTTTAGTACTAAAATTGATAGGATAACGCACCCACATTTTATATCATTGTGGTACATTGGTTAGTATTTAAAGCCCTCATGAAAAGTTATGAACTGTTATAAAAACCAAAATTCCTCAAACAAGATTCCCATTTATCATAACAACTAAAAGCAACGGTGTGCAAATTACACATGAGTGCTTTAATGTGTCTAAAACTCCGCTTTACGAGGGAAATGCCACGAGCACAAATGAAATAATAAATTCCGTTCAAAAGCAGATAAAACTTGATAACAAAAACTAACTTTATAAAGGAAGTCGTCACGAAAGTTTGATTACCTCTCAAAAACTAAGATTCCAAGCTTATTACAGTTTAATACACATAAAAGACTTACCAAAGACAAGAAATTTGCACGTTTTCTCTAAAAAGTATTCGTCCAAAACGTTCAATTAAAAAAAGTCACAGAACAAACGAAAAAAAAATCTAACGTTCGAAAAAAGAACTGTCACAATTTCCCGCCAAGATAAAAGCGGGAGGCATTCTATCCCTCTCGAAGTTTGAGAGTAACTGCCGTGCGGTTGGGTGGAAGCTGCAAATGATGTTCCGAGTTTGAAAAGTTAGGGTAGGTCTTTTGTGTTAAGGGAAGAGGCTGTACTACAATGTTCCTTTGGATAACTATTTTCATAGTAAACCGCACAAATTCAAAGTTCACTGAGAAAGGTAATTGTTCTGGTTGAGAAATAGATTATTACCCTCATGGTACATTTATTCTTAAAGAAGATAGAATTTAGCCTTCATTTATTTATGTGATAGATTTTATTTTAATAGAAAATATATTTTTTATCATCTTTTCACATAGGAATAGGAACTTATACAGGCACTGATCTAGATTTTATAACGGGAATCATACTAGTAAAAATCTGAAAACTTACTTTACTACATTTTGTCTGGATACACGATATAAAGGTTCAACTATAGACTGACAGTTAAAGCTGTCCGGTCCGTCGAGGACCATAGGCCTCTACGAACCAGCTAATCAAACTAGCTTCTTTTAGTATCCACAACCGGCGACTTAGTAGTTTTTTAGAAGCCAGATGCAGCGATTGAACGCTCCCCTCGCACACTTAAAGATGCCAGAAGATTTTGTATTCAAATACCTAACATCGTATGCTAAACTAAAAGTAGTTTAGTTGCCGTAAAGCAGCTGTGAAGTATTCTATGTGGTTAAAATTTAATCCTTTCAGTAATTTCATCTGCGTTAAAAATAATAAAGGAAAATATAAAAATTAAAAAAAAACATAATATATGAAACGATGTTTTATCATATAAATGGCCAACCCTATCACGCAACACCAAACTTTAAAAGACCTATCTACCAAGCAATTACAAAAAAAAAAATAAGACCTATAAATTTAACATTTTAAGGCAATTATAATATAGACATCCCTAAGAACAAAACTAACAAACAAAATGTGTTTGTTTCTGCAAAAAGGTGACATCAGAAAGTAGGTACAGATAAAAATAGGCAACGACCACATCGACATTTCCTTACGACTACATGACCCTATAAAGCCTTATTACTATAAAAATTAAAATATATATATACATATAGAAAGAAAGAAAGAAAGAAAGAAAACATGATTTATTGCCAACACAGCTAACAAACAGGTACAATATATTTATTTTTCTATTTTCTTTTTTTGTTGTTTCAATACACGTTTCACCAAATTTAACCTTAAATATTGACACCACGCCATAATAACAAAAATAAAAATGTCGCCAGAGAAATAATGTTTTTATCTTAATGCCTGTCTCTATACCGGCAGAAAGTCAAGACATAAAAATAAAAGATTAATTACCCACTCAAAGTGGTTTCACCTTAGTTTCACAGAAAAATCAACAAGAGTAGATAGTATAGTTTTAAACTCCTCCGCCAGCTCTAGAAACAAGCACTTCTGTAATAGTGACATGTTTGTACTTGTGTTAATATACCCATATACACACATATGTACACATACATACACACATACACATATACATGTATACATATACACACACATTATTTATTTATTTATTTATATTGTGTGTACACTTTATTGTACGCCAAGACAGTACTATGATGAATGTGCAAAAATAGCAGTACAATGGGCGGCCTTATCGCTTAAAGCAATTTCAGCCATTCGTTCATTCATGTGTTGGTGCCTATCCCCACATTAAACGATTTGACAAAATTCCATCCTTAAGGAAGTAAAATAGGTGTTTAAATTGAACTAAGTAAAGAGCAAAGCCAGAGGGCCAATATTCAATTAATTTTATAGATTATGATTTACTCTACGCACAAAAGATAGGCACTATAAATACTTTTATCAATACGGACTATACTATATATACCTACTATTTCTGTACTAATAAAAATATTCAAAAATATTTTTATCAATCAATACAGTCTATATAGTCAATCAATTTATGCCTATCTTTTTAATCACCGCTGGAAAATCACCTCATATACCTAAACCTTTCAACTATAATTATTTCATTTTATGCTCATAATCTCGATACGGGTTCCAAGATATTCCACTTTTCCTAAAACAAAGTTCCTCTCTGTATTCAGTTTCTAGTCATTGCTGTGAATTAAAAAGTCACATAATCGGGAGTGTAGTTGTGCAACTAAGTATATTGTCTGATTTATATAACTTAATTTCAGCTACAACTTTTCACACACTGGACCAATAACTAGCATTACTTAAAAAAACAACGATTTATGTAGGTACCTTTGAATAAAAATAATATTTATTTGATTTGTAAAAATAACACTGAAAATATACAAAGTCATCGACGGTGCCGACATGGGTAGACAAGAATAAGTAACTAGTTTCAGACTGAGATCAGGACACATTCCACTGAATAAGTTCGCTGCAATGAAGGGCAAAGTCCCATCAGAAAACTGTGATGTGTGCGATATCCCAGAAGACGTGTAAAAATATTTTGTGGAATATGTTTGGAACGAAGCCGAGAGAGTTAGTATTTTTATGTACATATTATTGATGTACATAAACTAGGTGAATGTAATAATATTCTTGGTAACCCTTTAAGTTATTCTGTCAAAATATTGAATAATTTGGTAAAGTTATGTATTAAACGTAGATGTGTGTGGATATGTAGCATATAAATAGTGTATCAGCACCTATAATGGTGACATGTTTCGTTTGTGATCAAACCCTCGTTAAAAAATAAAGTTTAAAAGAAATATTCAGTCATCATAACCATAAAAGCTACTGTCGATGACATACTCGATTGTATGAGAGAAATAACAATAGTGTGTTGATAGAGAGTTTCAAGATAATTAGGTACGGCAGAGAAAAGACCCTTTGATCATAAGGCTTAGAGTCTGATTTTATCTACTACTAGTGACATACTTTGAACCCCGTGACACCCATTTAATCCCGTCGTTTATTAATTTCACAATAATGTATGAATATGAACATTTTCCAAATTCGTTGATTATTTCTCCGCTCTCCAGTAGGTACCTACGCCCGCAAGGCCCGGTCGAATTATGGTTGTACGAAATTAATTTCTTTGCGCTTTATTTTGAATTTGCTATAAATCGTAAAATATTCATTTAATTTGCAAGGTAAAAGATTAAAGGTAGACAAAATAATCTTCTTGAAATGCTAAAGTCAAATAACGTATCTTGAACTAAAACACTTGTACTATTTCACTTATTTTAAATAAGTGGAATAGTACAAGACAGCGAAAAATTACTTTGTTTTATAATATGTAGTTATATGAGTGTGGCATCTCCGCCATAAACGTATTTTTCGAAAACTATTTTGTCTAAAATTTTAATGTATCGCTCTTTTAGACACTATAACCATAGCCTTATTATGTGACCGCATGTACGCGCGACGCAATCGCTCATTGAGTTACGAATTTCGAACAAAATTTATTTCCAGTTCAGTATATTTTAGTTACAACTCAAACTAAAATTTATATTATTTATTCAGTAATATTGAAACTGAACCAACTTTTATAATCTCGCTCTCCTTACAATAAATCTATTCAGACAGATAAATAGAATTAAGTGTCTGTTTGTAATCCCAAATTAACAGTTTTATAGTTTTATATTGATGCATTTAAAAGTTCTTACGGTAGTCTCTGTTTATGTCTGTTTATTTTGACTAATCTCTGAAGCGGCTGGATCGATTTTATTGGGACTTCCACCGGCAGATAGCTGGTGTTATAAGAAGCGACTTAGACTTTTATACCCGCATTCTCATGGGAACGCGAACTAAGCAGGAGAAACCGCGGGGCGTCCACAATAATAAAAATAATAAATAGTAATTTCAACAATCGTCTTCTAAAAAGTCCAGTCAAGTGAGTGCTCCGTGCGCAATGTAGGGTTCCGTAGCTGCTAATTTGTGAAATTATTGCTTCAAAAAACTGTTAGGTACCTACTTAAAAAGTACATTTTCTAAGTTTGTTAACTTCTCGGAAGCGCTCGTGGCCCCGCCGACTCAGTGCTCTGTAAACGATCACTGCGTTAAGCAACATTCGCTATTGGTTGTCCTTGGATGGGTGACCAGTTTGTGAAATTTACATTTGAGAGCGTTTGCGGGCTTCGGAAGGCACGTTAAGCCGTTGGTCCCGGTTGCCAGTAACATGGCAGTCTTTAAGCCAGTTAAATACCTTATGGGCGGCTTGAAAAATTTCAACAGCAGGTCGCCACAACCTGCGCCTGTCCATTTCAACACGGCAATGGGCTCACCACCTGTTACGTGGGACAAAAAGCATACGGTGAAACGTGGGCGTATAGTACGCCTCTGCCTACGCCTTCGGGGATAAAGGCGTGAAAGTATGTTATGTTATGTATGCGTGCTTCGGAAAGCAGTAAAATAGCAGTCGTTAAGCCTAGTTCAGGGCCTTATGGGTGGGCACAGCCTGCGCCTGTCCATTATAACACGGCAATGGGCTCACCACCTATTACATGGGACAAAAATGCATACGGTGAAATGTGGGCGTACAGTATGCCTCTGGCCACCTCTTTGGGGATAAAGTCGTGACAGTATGTATGTATGTAGTTGACTTCTTCATCTAAATTTGTTCCCGGTTACTTTCAAACATTACGTAGATTTGGAAACCTGAATTTGAACAGCAGGTTTCCATAAACTGCACTTGTCCATTTCAACACGGTAAAGGGCTTGCCGCCTGGTACGTGGGACAAAAATGCATACGGTAACATGTGGGCGTGTAGTATGCCTCTGCCTACCCCTTCGGGGATAAAGGTGAGACAATATGTATGTATGTATTATCTACTTTCTTGATATTTTCCCTTGACCAGAAGCAATAGTTTAGCTTGTATATAGGGACACTAACTCTAATAAAAATAAACACTTTAAAACTTAAATTGCTCAAAAGGAGTCCTTAATCGGCAAATAGTTATATCAAATTTACAATATTTTTATATTTTTGTTATATCGCTCCAATGATGACGACCCACGTTTTATAACATCTAATCAATTAATTGCAATGTGCTCACCACCACCTATTACGTAGGACAGGAACTCGATAAAAAGTGGGCGTATTATTATTATTATTATAAATATATAAAAGAAAGTCGTGTTAGTTACACTATTTAGAACTCAACAACGGCTGTACCGATTTTACTGAAAATTGGTGGGGGGTAGCTTAGAGCCAGGAGACGGACATATGCTACTTTTTATCCCGGAATCAAGTTCATGTGGGAAACGGGAATGGGAAAACTTCTTTACGCGGGCGAAGCAGCGGGCGTCAACTAGTAATTATATATATATATTTATAATATGCCTCTGCCAACCCTTTGGGGATAAGGTGTAATTGATAAGAAAATATATTTATCTGAATTAAAATTTAAAACTACTGGTGCTTCTCAAAGAAATCTTTAGAGCTCATGTTAGTTTACCTGCAAGTGATGCACCTGGTGAAGTATGGACGAGGTCCTACCTAAAAGAAGGAAAACTCGAAACAAATCCCTGTACCAACACGTCTGGTCAATGTTGCACAATGAGGCTAAACCATATGACAATGACGACAATTGGAGACGTCTACGTTCTTCAGTGGCCGCGATAGGTAGATTTGATTTCATTATAACAGCGTTAACATAGTATGTGGGCCAGATAACAATATAAGCACCCTTACAGGGTAGGGAGATCAAACGGCAGTCGCTCTCAATAATGCCGGAATTGTAAAATCAAACGATAGCTACTCCCAGTAGTTAAACAAAAGTGGAACCCTGTACCCTGTAAAACTTTAAACCCTGGTAGTGTTTGCTGGCATTGTAAAATAATATTAAATTGTGAATATGCCATAAAAAAAGCCTTCCTAAGTTTCTTGCCGGTTCTTCTCAGTTGGGCCGCGTTCTGAACCGGTGGCCACTTTAAAAATATTAATTATTAATTTATCTTTTGTTGTAGTGTATGACATTTTGAAAGCGCCGTTAAGGGCCGGTAGGCCAAGTCGCGTAGGCACCACAACGCTTACTCAGCCCCCGCCAAGATAGATCGACGATGTATTTTCTACTGACACGCCACAGTAAAAATGATTGGCAGTAGCAATTGAAATGGAACATCTCTGTTATTGTGTTGGATTTTATTTTAGGTTTATGATATACTAGTTGACGCCCGCGGCTCCGCCCGCGTGATGAAGATTTTCCGTTCCCGTTTTCAAAAGGAACTTGTTCCCGGGTTAAAAGTAGCCTATGTGTTATTCTGATAGATAAGCTATTATATATAATATATAGTTATGGTAAAGGACGAAATTAAAAACAGTATGCTAGGCTATCACCAGCGACTGCGACATCAACCCAATCCCCTGGCCTCACAACTTACGCATCGAGGTTATAGCAAAAGATTAAAAAGGAAAGACATATCAGTGACGACTGAGCCCATTGGAAATAAACGAGGAGATGTGCCAACTGGAGAGCACACTCACTCACCTAATAAATTAGAAAAATAAAAGGTAAAGTTTATTTAAATTCCATTCAGTAGTTTTACGTGCAAGTAACAAACATCCATACTTACAAACTTTCGCGTTTATAATATTAGTAGGTGTTTATGATGATATATTTAATAACAAATTTAGGCTTTATGTACAAGTACCAAATAAAATGCCCCGTACTCATTATACTCTTTTTTTTTAAATAATAATAAAATCAAAAAATCATAATGTTATGTTCCTGTCTTCGGCAGCTAGTCACCGTTGTTCTTCAGAACATATCTTTCATCTGCGCTAAACATTCTCCTTAAGTACACAATTTCATTCAATTGCTACGTTGCCGGTTTACCCAAATCTTGCTTTTAGTTCTTACTTTTTCTTTTTCAAATACCCGATTCTTAGTTTAACATGCAGCGAAGACCTTTACTTTTATATTAGTGACTAATGCCTGAAGGTCGGCGTCTGATGAGACCATCACTACCGCATCATCAGCGTACAACAGATAAAATACTGTAAAATGTCCAATTTTACAACACATCATAATAATCTTTTAACTTTTGCAACCACACTTTTGCACAACTGTCCAGATACACTATGAAAAGCCAGGCGGACCATCGACGGCCCGTTTGACGCTCGAACAGAAGTCAAAAAGAGGCGCCAGGTGAACCTCCCCCTTGGTCGCACGCAAGCTTTACAGTCTGTTTCACCAGCAGCAGCTGGCCGTCCACACCATATTCTGCCCGGATATGGTGTAGACGGCCAGCCAGGCCACAGGGACGAGTACCACAGAGTTTCTCTCACAACTTTATCAAATGCTTTCTCCAGATCCACTAAAGCGCAAAAAACCTTCGCTTTAAAATGTTGGGATTATTAATTGAATGAATGAATGAAAAATCTTTATTCATGTAGGTCACAATGCAACACTTATGAACGTCAAGATTATTGCTTCTACATTTACATTTACTGCCAGATTCGCAAAGCAATAGTTAGAGGCTGAGGAAGAATCTGGCAATAAAACTCATGGCCACTCTTTTCTAACCGCCAGTAATTACATTAGTTTGAGTAACATGATGTTTGACCAATTATATAGTAATGAATTTATACAAAACCAAAAAAAAAAAATCAATGTTGTGTTTAAAATCATATCAAAATTAGAGCTATTCTAGTTGCCAGTTCTAAGGGCAGCCTACACTTTAAAAAGAAGAATCTAGCAAGAATGTCAATGGATGCTCTTTTAAAATGTAGGTATGGCTTACAACAATAAAATTACACTTACATTGTTCCTTTGGATTTATGTGAGAACAGTCGACTAAACTTAGTTTGCCTTAAATTTAAATTATATTATTTGTAATAATTGCTATATTATTATTTATTAATTATTTATTTGTTACATGAAATGTCATACATTGTTTAAGGCTACTAACATAAAGTAAAAACATTTATAAAAAGCGCTCGTAGCCCTACTAACTCGGTTTCTGTAAAAGATCACTGATTTAAGAAACTCTCTCGGATTTTGGAATTATGACCGCTTTGTAGCTTTTTCATTTACCAGAGTTTTCGTGCTTCGAAGGACACGTTAACGTTGCAATCGACACTCGTTAAGTCAAGTGAAAAACTTTTGAGCGACTTATAAATTACAACAGCGAGTCGCTACAATCTGAGCGTCCATTTGAACACAGGCATTGGGCTCACCACAATATGCCTCTGCCACACCTTCGGGGATAAAGTGGTGGCTAATAAATTTATAAATATACTTAAATAGTTAATACTAAAAGCATAAAACAAAGGTCTTCGATACAATTTTAATAATTTTTGCGAGGCGAAGCTTCAATATAACAACTGCACTGATTACTTTAGCCAGTGGCAGTGGGTATGTTTAAGCTTCAGAATCTATTGATCAAATTTCTTTATAGATAAACATACATTGACCGGTCCACGGGCTCAGTTGGTTATATAACTGTCTTCTAACCTGTGGGTACCGGGTTCAATTTTATACTACTTACAGGGATAATTCTAACGCTTCTGTGAATTGTAGGTACTTTATTTTTTATTAAAACTCTCATATATTTTATTTATCTATAGCCTTATCCCCGAAAGGGTGGCAGAGGCATATTATTATATATGCCCATTTTTCACCATGTGTATTCCTGTCCCACGTAATGGGTGGTGAGTCCATTGCGTATATAACTCTCATATATATACACTATATAAAGCTAACTCCGGGCGTCGCGAGATGCAACTGGGACAGACGCTCGGATGATGATGGAATGCTTACTGCTCTCATAAATATACTGTGCCATTGCGAAAAAATAGCAAGGGGAGCGCAACGAAAAAACCTAACACAGGTCCTACCTCAGTAAGCGCCAGCGCGCGACTGATCAGGCCTCAGCGTCGCGAATCTGATATTATTTAAACATTTGTTCTATAAAAATCACTCTATATAGTCAAAGTAATCCATTATGTCTATAAATATTTAGTAGCTATAGTTGTGTATAAAAATTTCATTAAAATTATTTGTAGTTTAGATTTGGTTTTGAAAAAACATTTTGAAAGGGGGCAACTTTGGGATGTTTTTCTATCAAGTGAAGTTTATTAGATTTTGTAACAGAAAGCCATTTTGACTACCTTAAATCCTTAACTAACATATATCTCTTTTTCAGAATCAAAAACCCTTTCTTCTACGATTCGCATTGTTTTAAAAAACTCAAAAGCGTGGCCTCGGCAGGAATACCAAGCCTTAAAATGGTCTAAACAGAATAAAAACAAGTTATAGTTTTTTTTATGAGTCTCAGAAGAAGTAATTACGAGAACAGTAGTATTTTTTAAACTTTATTCTAGTGGAAGGTTTTATCCTTCAAGAACGTTTGTATAAGTCAAGGAACTCTCTCTTTCCAGTTCTGCAGTCCGCGGCGAGGGCGCCACAGATTTTTATTCGCTCAAGACTACCGGCCTGTATGGCCAGTGGCCTGAGGTCGGAAGATGGGCTGCTCAACGTTCTTAAAGAAGCGGCCTTAGACGGTGGCGTAGCATGTGACAGTTAAACAAAGTCTTCAACTTAATCATATTAAGTACTAGCGGAAATCCGGCGGTTTGACTGGCGTAGTGGCCGTTTTCGTAAAAATACAGGGATAAATGTAGACGAAGTTACTGCACAAAACATCAGCAATTTGCTAATAAAAGCCATGTTAAAATCGGTCTAGCCGTTTCAGAGATTACCTGTAACAAACAGATAGAATTAGAAAAAAATAATTGTTTATTTTATGAATAAACCTTTAAATGCATTAAGTGAAAACTGTTACTCGTAATTAACAAACAGACACTTTATTGTCTTGTAACACTTTTGAGTGAGAAATGCATAGTCATGTTAGTTTTATTCGGATTAAATATCTGAAAAGTTTTAACTATTATGATGTCTACACAATAGTTGTTGTAATGAGTCTGCACATCGAGAGAGTAGTAAATAACATGAGAATGGTTGATATTATCAGATCAGATCATTATTTTTATCTTCTGGTGAATGTCTGTGAAAAAATACTTCCATTAAGCTGATCTAATACCCAAAGAAGTCGATATTTTCCCTACTCTGGTTACCTGCCGCCTGGACTTCTAGGATAGTAAGAGATGTAAAGGATTTGGACATTCTTCAAGCTAATATCCAGATAAGTTCAGTATTTTTATGTAGAACTACTCGGTAAATAACCGACCGATATTGATGGTTTGTAATATTTAATTGAAGAGGAATAACTTCTAACTTTAAATAATGGTTTCCCTGTTATTTAATGCAATTAAACGTTACTTTAAAATACTGAAATACCGGTGGGACGTTCCAGTTAAACATTGTTTAATAATCATTTTATTAATTATCACAAAGGAGAACTTATGTGAAACTTTATTTCTACCTTATTGTGTCATATTGTACTATTGATGACGATGATGATTGGAAGCGGTATTAAATAAATAAAAATAAATAAATATCCATCACGCCTAATCCCCGAAGGGATGGCAGAGGCATATTATATGCCCACTTTTCACCGTGTGGATTCCTATCCCACGTAATAGGTGGTGAGTCCATTGCCGTGTTGAAATAGACAGACGCAGGTTGTGGCTACCTGCTGTTGAAATTTTCAAGCAATTTCCTAAGGCCTTCAACCAGGCTTAACGACTGCCATTTTACTGGCAACCGGGACCAACGGCTTAACGTGCCTTCCGAAGCACGGAAACGCTCGCAAATGTAAATGCCACAAAGTGGTCACCCATCCGAGGACCAGCCATAGTGAAAGTTGCGTAAATCAGAGATCGTTTATAGAACACTGAGACCGCGGGGCCACGAGCGAGGAAGCGGTGTTAGGTGTAAACAACACTCAGAAATAGTTTAACTTTATGTATATTTAAAAAAAAATTGGTATTTTAAGGCATCTGACAAATGCATTAATATTTTTCATTTTAGGCCACGTCCACTTCCATACATTGGTTTAAAATATTTTTTTAATATTTTTAGTATAGAAATATTTTAAGTGGCTATATCTGTGGATCCCACTACGTTTGACTAAGCCATTTATTTTTCGTTTCATAGATTTATACCTAAGTCTATATATGAAAGTCGTTTGAATAAATGTAATTATTAATAATAAGTGGTGTTTTTAATTGCATCATTCGTTTGATGGAAAAATACCTGGCGCCCTCTCTATATAAATTCTGGTATTTCTCTGCTCCAAGTTGGTCCATACCCACCCCTAATCTTCATGCTCTGTAGGCTGGTGCACCGGTGATTCTTTGAGATAGTGCTCCTTACACATCTCCAAGGATTACCAATTGTAACCGATGGGTGTATGTATGTGTGATGTTGCTACCTAGTGCCCACCACCCCCACAGCCCCAGACAGTGTTTTAATCTGTATAGATAATAAGATATTCTGAAGCATTATGTACCAGCATAGTATAGAACGTTAGTACTATTAATTATTCTGTGGTATAAGGTACTAGAATATTCAAATTAGAACACCCAAGTTAGTACTATACTTAGTTCATATAAGTAAGTTATGATCGCAGAGTGGTAATTAAGTCAAGTCAGATCGAAATGCAAGTTCGATGCGGGTATAGATCGTAGTTAGAACCTAATTTAATTATTTTATTTGAAAATCCAAGTGTAGATACTCTATTACTTTGACTGCCTCGGTGGCGCAGTGGTAGTATTTGCGACAGCCGCGACACAAATATTTCTTCCGACCCGGGAATCGAACCCTGGAGTTCGATTCCCGGGTCGGAAGAAATATTTGTGTGATCCATAAATGTTTGTTTCGGAGTTTGGGTGTTTCCTATGTATAATATGTATGTATTTAGAAATATATAAGTATTTTTATCAGTCGTCTGGATCCTATAACACAAGCTTATATTAGCTTACCTCGATTTGGACGGCGCTGCGTAAAAAAACATGTCCCACAGATACGAATTTTCGTTTACGAGTGTTTTGATCTTCGTAAGGCACTTTACTTTAAGGCGTTCGTCCCAGTAGTCAGTGAGGTGGCAGTCGTTGAGCCAAGTTGAAGACTTTATGAGCGGTTTGAAAATTTCTATAATATTTGTCGCCAATATTTCTTTACGGCAATAGGCTCACCTTACCACCTATTTCGTGAGATAAAATACAAGTGGTAAAATGTAGGCGTATAGTATACGCTCATTTTACTGTAAACATATTTGTTCTACGTTACCATATTATGGTAAGCACAATGCTGTGTTGAAATGTACAATATCAGGTTGTGGCGACATGCTGTTGAAAATTTTCAAACACAAGGCCTTTGACTTAGCTTGAGTTGTTATTGGCAACCGGGACGAAAGACTTAACGTACCTGACGTATCCTGAGCAGCTACTTATTACACCCCCAGGAAATTCGGATCTACCATGAGTCTGGAAGGATCAAACTTATGAAGATTCATGTGCGTTTATGTAATTTTACTCTAAAATTTGTTTGTTTGTATGTTTGTTTGTTTAGTTCAATACGCTAATCTGAGCAACTACTGTGTAATGATGCGTGGTCGAGCCGCGCCATCATACGACTAACGCCATCTATCGGACGAATGCGGCATTGAAGTTACTCCCGTATAAGCGTGGAGTGGGAGTTCGAGGTCCCGTCTCCCGCGCCTCGATCCACCCCTGGGCCCTATATAAGCAGTTGTCAGGAAGTTTCGGGAACAACCTAGATTTGTCAATTACACCACACAATAGTCTCGAAAAAATAAAATGATAAAATAATGTATATGAATTTATTTATCCTAAAACTATATAAATTTATAAAATATTTGTTAAAATATTGGACCCGGAATATCCCGGTAAGTTTCTAATTATAATTAATCATCCTTACTAACTTTTGTTTCCTACAGGAAGGAGTGTTTAAATCTAATTCTATCTATAGTGTTCTTACGTATTTCCTTTTCAGCGTATGTATTACCGCAATTAATAGCTATTTTTATCATTGCTAAATCTATTACAATCGCTAATTTTCAGCTATAGCTATAGTAGGAATACGTTTAAAGCTTTAATTTTCACTAGTGTGCCAACCAACCCTTATTAAATTGAATTCTATGTACCTACCACCTACAACCATGTAAGACTTCCCGCCTCTCCAGCCAACCTGGGCCTGAGGAAAGGTTGGAAGCCTTTTAGGTTTCCGGCTGAGGTTCTTACCCCAGGCTTCTGTCGTCCAGGGTCCTTTGTTACGGGTGAACCTTTACGGTTCCCCTACTATACCTACTACCTCTTGGCTGAGAGCTGCTCCGAGGCTCCTCCTGGTTGCGCCTGGACCGGGAGTGGAAGTCGTCGCCAAGCCGGAGAACCTACGACGGCGAGAGGAACAATCATCCGACCCGTGGAAGATCACCTGGCCCTCCCTCAGATAAGTCCAGATTCCGCGGCCTCTCGCGGCAGAGTCCACCTTACGGTTGCCTAACGATATTCGACACCCGCGACCCTGACTTGACTACTTTTGGCCCTATCGGGAAATATAATGTATAATTCTAACTACTACTTTCATTTATCTCCTGTAGGGTCCTGTACAACTTAAAGGTTTACAACTGGTTTGAATTGAAAAATCATTTGGGTGTTAGATAGCCATTTATCGAGTAAGGCAGGCATATATATCATCTCGCTACTACCCATAAAGGCGAAGTAGCAATCATAAATATGAACTCCGACACATTTTGATACATTATTGTTAAATTGGGAAGTCGCGGGGCTCAGCTAATTTAAAATAAAGTAGTATAGAAAAACTTAGAGATGGTAATCAAACTTATAATAACGCATGTCATCTTAGAAAAAGCTTGAAAAATCGTTGACAAATAGTCATTGCCTAGGCTAAAGTTTGGATGTTAGGTTACCAACAAAATCTAATGCAACTGATAAAAACATTTCACTGTCTTCCTCGTCTTTATAACTGTGGAATAAGATTCAAATTTGCCTGTATTGATATTTTATGACTGCACATCTAATGTGGCATGGAACTACAAGAGAAGTCGATTTAAGTTGGGCGTCAACTTCATAATGATTTCATGAATTACAAATCAAAGTTGTCGGCGCAGCGTTTCTCTGACATGTCCCTAGTCGATATAACGGTTTAGAAGATTTATATTGCTGGTTCGATAAGTTTTCATCGTACACTACTAAATTGTGTGTGTGCGTATGTGTTTAGTAGAAATATGTAGTGGGTAGGCTTAATGATCAAAAATAAACTTCGCTTCCTTGTTTGTACTGGATATCGTAAACAAAAAAAAATGTTATTATGTATTTACCGTTGTTTAGAAATTAGAAAAGTATAAACACAACGCCATCTGATTCCAAACTACGTAGTGCTTGTTCTATTGTAACCAGATAACCGATAAACATATTATAACTAACTAACTAACTAACTATCTTCACGCTGTATCCCTGACGGGCTAGTCAGAGAGGACAGATCGCCAGGCTTCGCGATCCATGCATACTTCTTTCGCTTCTTCGAGATTCATCAATCGCTTCATACACGCACGTCTGGGTATCCGAGTACTTTTGACCTTTCCGTTATACATATTATATATTTCTAAATAAGTCATCGTGCTCATCACACAAAGTTTTATCCTGGGTAGGAATCGAACCCACGACCTCTTGCGTAGCAGTCGGATATACTCCCATCGTGCTACAGAGGCTGTCAAAAAGTATATATCTTTGAATGTGCATTAATAAAAATTTATAGACATTTTTTGCAACGGAATTTCCGATTTATTTGCACCATGTTTATGTTATTTTTTCTGTAAAGTATATAATTTTATATTCCAAGCTTGTAAAATATGAAATCTTATATATTCTTGCTTGAAAAAGTAAATTGAGATATATCTCAATTTACTTTTCCAAGTTCATCGAAGTGCATACAATATCAAATTTCAAATCGGCCTATCGCAGTCAAACAGATCAAAATAGCAAGTATAAATTATGCAGCAATATTGGATTTAGAATGACATCACACCACTAACTATGCATTGTCATCCAATTTAAAGGCTTATACAAAACTTCAGCTTAATCGGTTAAAGATAAAAGCTTCAAATTCGGTGGCAAGATTCCATCTGAACAAACATTCATTGGAAGTTAATATACTAACTAACTATCTTCACGCTGTATCCCTGACGGGGTAGTCAGAGAGGACAGATCGCCATGCTTCGCGATCCATGCATACTTCTTTCTCTTCTTCGAGATTCATCAATCGCTTCATACACGCACGTCTGGGTATCCGAGTACTTTTGACCTTTCCGTTTTTGAGCAATCTGCTCACGTGGTCTTCATATGTAAGTCTCGGCCTACCCTGACTCCTTCTACCCTCTACTTTTGAACAATATATATTCTTCGTCAATCGTTCCTCACTCATTCGTTGGACGTGTCCAAACCAACGGAGCACGCCCTTTTCCAGCTTAACGCTGACACTTTCATTCAAACCTGCCATATTGCGTATCACTTCGTTACGTATTCGGTCGGCCAGAAACTTTTCCGCGATCATGCGGCGAGAAAACACTTGATCCATGCAACCTCTTCCACGTGGGAATCCGCATTGAGCCTCCCATAAATACCTTTCAGACTTTTCTTGTATACGTGCCGTTATAACCTTTGCATACACCTTACTAGCTAAGCTGACCAAGCTGATCGCCCTGTAGCTGGAGCAGTTTAGGCGCGAGCCTTTCCCTTTGTAAATAGGTACTACAACTGCTACTCGCCAGTCATCCGGGACCTCACCCGTCCGCCAGCACAAGTTGCATAACAGACATAGTGTGTCCCAGACACGCGACCCACCGTACTTAATCATCTCAGCAGTAACTCTGTCTTTTCCCGCAGCCTTACCACATTTCATACTTCTTATCGCTTGTTCTATTTCTTTCATACTAATGACTTCAATGACATCGGGATCCGGAGCATCGAAGTGAGCTCCACTTCCCGATGTGGCATCTCTGTCTTTTCTTGCATACATCTTTCCATAATATTCACTCCATAATATTCATTCCTAATAAAAAGCTCGTATAAATACGTACAATCGAACATCGAACCTTCTAAATTTTAATTGTCTTTAATTGAACTTTTTCATAATGGATTCTCAGTTTTATATGTTTGGTTTTTTCTGAGTTTTAATCTACTATACGATATCAAATGTATAATAGTTGTGGGTTTTTTTTTATTTTATATTTACTTCGCCAAAATGACACCGCCTGCCTGATGGAAAGCCATAACATCGACATCTTGCAAATTGAGGGCCACTCTACCAATCCACATGACAACTGACTGTCCCCTTAAAAATGGCGGCCCAATGATGGGCCTCTTACCGCTCTGCTTGAAGATCCCTGGATTGTAAGATGAAGGAAACACGTGCGCTGGTTGAGCGTTCAAGGTTAATGCACCACACTGCCCCGTTTCTAAACCTTTTATCCATAATGTCCATACCATGGTTGCCTGTAAGAAATTG
The DNA here is from genome assembly GCA_948477245.1 of Thumatha senex. Classification (NCBI taxonomy): domain Eukaryota; kingdom Metazoa; phylum Arthropoda; class Insecta; order Lepidoptera; family Erebidae; genus Thumatha; species Thumatha senex. Next base: position 12,962,445 of record OX419724.1, on the reverse strand, counting down.
CAAATGTACGTAGTTCATCGTATCGTAGTTTTAAAAATTTCAGCAGCAGGTCACCACAACCTGCGCTTGAACTGGACAGCATTTCAACACGAAAATTGACTCACCACCTGTACTCAAAAATGCTTACAGTGAAATGTGGGGACTATAGTATCTCTCTACTACCCCTAAAGGCATGACTGATAAAATAAATAAATCGATTTATTTGTATTAATGAAATACAAAAAAGAATTACTTACTTACTATAGAATGGCCACTTATAAAAAGCAAATTGTCAAAACTCTTACCAAAGCTTGTAACACTATTTATTTTACACTCCGAAGGCTTAAGAAACTACATATTATTTACAAACTACATAATATATATTTACTAAAACGTCTGTACTAGATGCCGTACCGTCATAGCTAAATATTTGATTTGCACGAGATGAGGGTTAACTTGCTCTTCGAATTATTAGAGGTCGCTACATGAGTTGAAACGTCTACCATTAGATGTGAGGTTACGTACACATGGCGATATTATCAAACCTAAGGTTTAATACTTTTTAAATAGATAAATAATACTTTTGAAAGCGCCCGTGACTCCGCTGTCTCAGCGTTCTGTAAACGATCACTGCGTTAAGCAACAATCGCTATAGCGCATCCTTGGATGGGTCACCACTTTTTGAAATTTACATATCCGAACAGCGTTTCCGTGCTTCAGAAGGCACGCCGTTGGTCCCGGTTGCCAGTAAAATAGCAGTCGCAAACCCTGGGTGAAGGCCTTATGAGCAGCTTGAAAAATTTTAACACCAGATTTCCACAGCCTGCGCCTGTCCGGGAATGGACTCACCTCACCACCTGTTACGCGGGACAAAAATGCATACGGTGAATTGTGGGCGTATAGTATGCCTCTGCCTACCCCTTCGGGGATAAAGGTGTGTTAATATGTGTGTATGTCAGGATTAATACTTTATAAGTAGTATTTTTTACTTGACTAGAGCTAGCATTGGGGCTCTACCTAGATCTTCAGGGTTCAAATGTCCTCACATGCTAGCGCTGCATTTGCTTACTAACGAACGAGGCAACGATGCAGGTTTAAGAGGTTTGTGAGGTCACACTGCAGTCGCTTTCAACATTGCCGAAAATCAAAGTCAGAAGATAGGCTGGTCTTAGCAGCCAAATAGAAGTGAACCCAGGCGCTAAATCCAGGTAGGCTTTGGAGAGTACATACTTAGAGTGCATTGAGGCTCTACCCATGTCTTCGGGGTAGTTACATGCCAGCCTAACTTGCAAGTGGTGGGCCTGGTGACTAACAAATGAGGTCATAGTGAAGAGACGGAAAGCTCGAAACAAACCCCTGTACCAACCCAGCTAGCTAGCGTGGTACAATAAGATCTATCTAATCAGGCAGTGAACACACTGATTTAATATTTCTAAAGTGAAATGTTTTCACTGTGTATTTAGTGGGGCAAATTTCGCTGCGAACTTTAAGGAATTCCTCTTTGCCCTACCAGTGGAGCGGCTACGTGGTGCAAAGTGCAGATATTCTTTAAGAATGTCGTAGAGGCAGCGTGATGACGATTAGTTCTGGTCCTAACGAGAATCCCTTTTTAACAGATATTAATTCACTATAATAAAAATTAATATCCGTTTAAAACAGTTCCATAATACGTAATTTAAAAGAAATGTTAGCGTTTTATTTAAGTAGGGCATAAGGGCCTTAGAAGCTTAGTCATTTTGTAATATTTCTTCATAAGCGGGTAGACGCAATAGTGCGTATTAAAGTGATTTACTGACCAACGTTTACGCCGCAAAAACCTTTTTCACGATTGTTCTGAGAACAAATTTTACTTTTCTTAAGTTGTCTCTAACACAGACACATAATTATAGTGTAAGAAATGTGTTACGTGTGGAAAATCCAAACGGATTGAATGATTTATCGGCATTGTGAAAATTTTCAATACCAGTTAGCCACAATAAGAGTATTCGTTTCAATACGGTATTAGGCTCACCACATATTATAATACACCTATATATAATACAAAGTATAGTACCTCGACTATACTTTGTATTATATATAGGTACAAATAATATGTCAGCGATTCTCCTCTTACACCAGGATCGGCCATAGCTTCTACGTGGGTATTTGGACAAATAATAGACGAAGTAACGACCAACAGACGATATAATGTTCTTTAATTTAAAGAAGACTATTACACATTGTTACTTATCAAAATCAGCACTCAGACACGTAGAGAAACTCTTATTGCCTCTAAGGAAATTATAATCATTAAAGTTATTTCTAAGATTACGCGGAATAATGACGATTCGTCGGACTTGGATCGCGCACGCCGTTCTGAACTCAACTGTCCTAAAATGGCCGCGCTTCTATAACATAGACACGACGCTCCGTCAGAATGACATCTGTGGACAGCTGTCACTCTCATTCCGACGTGATAATAGATGGTGCTGGCAACGCGCCGTTAAATATAATATAGGTATATAATACGCCTCTGGCTACCTCATTGTGTTTATAGGCATGACTTTTATGTATGTTTTATCTATAGTACACGGAGTTTTTATAAATTAATTACCATGGCTATGAATGATGATAACGATTTCTTTTTTCATATTTTAGAACTATTAAGTACTTAATACTAAATATTAGTCTAACTTCAAAGCTAACATACATAGAAACGGCCCACCGAATTAAAAGTAGTAGGTAACTGAAGACTAAAGACCCTAAATACACGACACGACAACGAAAGATACCTTCTATGTCACTTGGCAAAAGTGATCTACATCCCACATACCAAAATAAAAAAAAATATAATTACTGATAGCTCTTGTATGTAACAGGCTTTACATGTCTGAGAAACAGTATTACATTTCCAATTTGACATCGGTATGTTGGAAACTTTACTTGATTTGCTTACCAGACTTTAATGTGTCGTAGCGCATATGTACACTGTCGGTTCTTTATTATTCTATGAATCATATTTAAATGTCGATTTTTGTTAGTAGTTGCTTTAAATTTGATGACTATAAGATATAGAGTGTCTCGGTGGCGTAAGTGGTAGTGTATGCGACTGCCACGCTGAGGTTCTGAGTTCGATTCCTGGGTCGGAACAAATGCTTGTGTGATCTACAATTTTTCTTTTTAGTGTTTTCGTGTTTACAAATAAATATAATACATACATGTATTATATTTATTTGTATGTATTATCAAATGTATAAGTATATAAGTTGTCTAGATCCTATAGCACAAACTCATACTCATACTTACTTAATTTAGGTAGGTGTCCCAAAATATATTTTTTTTATATTTGTAGTTCACACTAAACAAATCCGGGTTAAATTTTATTATACAGCAATCGTAACACCCCTAGCTCAGTGTACTGTACATGATCACTGCGTTAGGCATAATAGGCATATTACACTACTGTATTGGGAAGTGTGACCTTTTGAACGCTTACGTCATTTAGAAGCTAGGTTAAGCCGTTGATGCCGGGTGTAACAATCTTAAATTTAAGGCCTTAATGGGCTGCCTGAAATCACCACTTTACTTACTCCCCCAGCTTCACTTTAACAGCAGCGATCAACAGTTTTACCTGGTAGTTTATGGTGACTCAAACTTCTCAAATGAAAGTGAACTCAATAAGTAATGAAGGATACAGACAATGACTTTCGCCTGTGATAAAGGCCTTCAATCTTCGTTTGTCAAATAAATTTTATTTGTATTTTACTAGATGCTTCGGCTCAGGCTGTGTGGTGAACTTTTTGTGTAACCAGCTCCCATAGCAATATAAATATTTCTCGTCGAATATTTTTTTGTAATCGTATAACTATAACTCACACAATTAACTATATCTCGTCCCTGCCAACCCCTACGTACGCACCATTCGTCTTTAATCAGATGACTGCCTGTGCCGTTAGGAAGTGCATTATGTCAATTACGTGATTGGACGCGACGACGCAATTGAAAGTGGTGATATGAGTCATAATATGATCCTACCCATCCTCGACCAGATCCAACCAGTAATATTCTAAGTTCATTATTAACCTCTGGTGTTTTCCCTTCTTTTGGTATAATTGTTGATATTATTCCTTTGCCTAAAAATAATAATAGTTCTTCTTTTTTTGAATTATGGGGGCCTATTTCAATATTAATTCAATATTAATTCAAATATTAATCAACTTAATGCATTTTTAATCAAAAATGATTTATTGAAACCTTATCAATCTGGTTTCCGACCTGGCCACAGCACCGTCTTCGCCTTGGCGAATATCATCGACGACTTTAGACATGGCATGGAGAATGGAAACGTCACTGCTCTGCAGACTTTTCCAAATCTTTTAACACATCTGGGTTTTGAATATTTGGACTAGGCAATTATGATCACATCTCCGATTTTCCGAAAAGACTCTGGCTACCTATTCTTCTTCACCGGAATGCTCATATTCTCTTCTTCTCAGTATACTGTTCCACCCTTGTACTCCTGCCTATCTCAAAGGAAGCTTTGAATTTCTCATTCAAAGAGCTTAAGATTATCGGAGAAAAATGCCGTTACATTCAACCAATTTCTTTGACAAGACTTTAGCAGTTTTGGGGATACGATTGTGAAATGCGCTATGGGATATATGACGTGCTAGGTCCGTGACCGTCTTCAAAAATAGAGTTAAAACCCACTTTCTGTCTTTGTAACTAAGTACTCATATTTATACCATTGTTTATCTTTTTATATATTCAAATTTTCTGTGTAGATAATTATTACCTATCCTTATTATTATATTAGTCTATCGATGTACTCGTATATATAAGTATAGTAAGTGCGTTATCAACTACCATTTTCTTTTTTGTTCTTCTCTTTTCCATATTAAGGTTGCTTTTAGCGATAAGACCGCCCATTGTACTATCATCCATAGTTCATAAGTCTTAACAATACGTTATGGTGTATAATAAAAATTTATTTATCTATCAATAGCCATGTTTATTCTGCGTATTAATTTTCAGCAAAATCCAGTGTTATAAGTTTGACGTCGCTGTCTGTCTATCTGGGGCATTGTAGCTCTCAGAAGGATAGACAGATTTTGAAGCAATTTTTTTTATTTGTAAGCCAGTTTTCCTGGTGGAGTTTCTTAGCTATGTTTGGTTAATATCGGTCCAGTAGTGTAAGAGTATCAGCTCTTTTCCAAAATGATGTAAGTCATTTCTCCAGAGAACCCAACTCTTCGAAACCTCACAGCAGACATATCATGTTTGGGTTCAATTGTATTTTTAAGAGTTGTTCCTTAAACTATAGGTATTTTTCGGCGTTGCGGATCTGACAAATTTTTAATTTAGTTTAATTATTGGATTGGCAATGTTTCATCCCTAGAGAATATGCTATCCTGGAAAATATCTTTTCGCCCCAAGAAACACGTTTTGCGATAACTGAATATCACGCAAACGAAGCCTCAAGCTTTCTCTAGAAAGCTATAAATCATAATAAATTTCTACCTAGTATCAACTTCCTCCATTAAAAATGGTAAGTCTTAAAACTTCTGACTGTCCTTTGAACTTAAAATCAGTTTTAAAGTACCTACCTCAGATTGGAGACGACACAAATGATGAACTGGAACGTAGCAGGAGGACTAGGAAACTCAATTTAACTTCGTCACGGACTTGTTAATAAAATTCACGAATTACAAATCAAAGTTTATTTCGTGATGAAGAGGGAAAAAATGTATCTAACCAAGCAATAAAATAAGGACCTACGAAGTTTTTATCTCGAATTTATGTAGTAATCTATACAGATAATGTAAATAAATTAAAATTCGTGCTGGTGTCTGAAACTAATCTTAATCTTAATAATATTATAAATGTGAAAGTTTGTATGGATGTCTGTTACTCTTTCACGTAAAAACTACTGAATGGATTTTAATACAACTTTACAATAATATAGCTTATACATCAGAATAACACTTAGGCTACTTTTTATCCCGGGATCAAGTTCGAAGTTCAAGTGTGAAACGGGAACGGTAAAATTTCTCTACGCGGGCAAAGCCGCGGGCGTCAACTAGTAATATTATAAATGAGAAAGTTTGTATGGATGTTTGTTACTCTTTCAAGTAAAATCAACTGAATGGATTTTAATGAAACTTTACAATAATATAGCTTATACATCATAACACATAGGCTACTTTTTATCCCGGGAACCACATCCTGTGGAATACGGGAGCGGGAAAGCTTCTCTACGCGGACGAAGTCGCGGGCATCTACTAGTAAACATATAAAACTCTTGTTATTTACACCAGTAATAAGTCAAGACGGGTATGCCGATTTTTGTGATCCTTGATTTGTTGGACTTGTCTCTATCCCGAATAGCAGACAACACACACTAGATAAGCCCTCATCCCTGAAGGGATGGCACAGGCTCACCTTACGCCCACATTTGACCGTAAGTAAGTAATTTTTATCTCACGTAAATGTGCATGGCCGTGATGAAATGGAGACGCGTAAGTTATGACGACCTGCTGTTGTTTTCACCCATAAGGAATAACAGACTGCAGACAGCAAGAATTATAAAACGTATTTTTTTCTGGAATATTTTCCATATTATTTTTGACTGTGCAAATCTTGCCGGGAGCGCTAGTCTATACATAAAATTACTTATCCTGACTGACTAAATAGATGACTTTCTTACGCATATGATTGGATTTTGAAATTTACTCGTTGCCTCGATTTTTCCGAACTTCTACATAATAAAAAAAAATCTTGAAAGTTTTTGCAGGGTCAGCAGTACCTCAGCTCTGGATACTGGAGTTGCAAATGTTCAAAGGCTACGGTGACCACTCCCTATCAGACCGTAAGCTTGTCTGCTACCTTGGTGATATAAAAAAAAATACCCAAAACACTGGTCCAGCTACACGCATTTCTGGAAAGAAACACGTAATAAATAATATTTCTCAAACATGCACGGAAATACTGTCATTATTTCGAAAAAAGAATCGCATTTACGGACAAAATACAAGAAATTCATTGCAGGAGCGTTTTTAAATTGCAACATTACAACACTCCAGCAATGTTGTATGAACCCGGCGTGCTGGGGTTATTAGACATAATTGTATCTGTTCTATCCATCTTCGTAAGCGGACACTGACTACATACATATCGTCACGCCTGTCTTCCATCGAGGTAGGCCGAGACTATGACTTTCCACTTGCTTCGTTCCTGGCATACAACTTTCGCTTCTTCCACTTTCAAAAGTGTTTTCATACACATACGCCGGTTAAGGGTACTCTGGACCTGACCTTTTTCCAAAACGCTTACTATAAGTATATTACTTTTTTAAGTGAGTGCATTTATCTTGTTTTATGTGTGGGATTGATGGATTCTGGGACATACAAGTTGTGTTAACGTGCTTTGAATAATAAATAAATATTCTGAGACACTTTTTTACACAGCACAATCTAGCCCATACTAGCTTATAGCTAATCTCGTACTATGGGATCTAGACAACTGATAAAGTAACTGAAATATTTCTAAATAAGTAATTATAATACATTTCTAAATAGGTAACACCCAAATTCCGAAACAAACATTTATGGATCACACAAAAATTTGTCCTGACCCAGGAATCGAATCTAGAGCTCAGAGCGGCAGTCGTATACACTATTTTATTTTAGATTTTCCATCATGCTGCGTAAAATTCACTCAATGGAAAATCAAATATATTTTCTTTTAGTAGGCAATTATCCAAAATGGCTAATGTAACTTTAAATAATAATTAAATTAAATGTATAATTTAAAAAGTATGTCTATTTGCCTGCATTCTTCTGAGAAAAGCACTATGTTTGCCTCGTATTAGTGCGAGTAGTTGCGGCTCGGCCTTCAAACTCATACTCGACCTCAACCGACAATTGCCTATTTACCGGCCTTTGCAATAATAATAATTATAATAAAAAAAAAGAACCTGGCAGCCGTACGTCAACATTTTTTCCGTATATTTAATTCTTTAATATGCTATAAAAACAGCGAAGTAATACAATATGTACGAGTAGTATTTATTTATTATAAACACAAATAACAGTGAAAATGCATGATTTTGAAGAAAACTTTACAAAAAAAGATTAAGAGAAATAGAAAATTAAAGACTATGACAGATAATGTCAAAACATATCAACTACATATTATTATAATGTTTACAATGTAAGATAAAATAAAATGTTGACAAGATCCAGGAAACGAGCCGCACAACCTACACCAAGGCTTATCGCTTAGCCCCGCCTCTCTTCCCCGTGAATGTGTACCAACGGATACACAAATTGTAGAGGCGTCGAGCTCGTCGTCGTCGTCGAGTAATGAGTTTTTCTGCCCACCAACGTCGCCAACACCAGTGCGTCGGCAGGGGAGAGGCCGGCTACCGTCCTTGGGACCCCAACGCCCACCGGCATCGAATAGGGCCCCCGCTTCCGGTGGTGATGTGCACCGCATACGATGGTTTAATTCATTAAATGAAAACGTCATGCGAGCGTATTTTATGGCTACAGAGGGGGGAATTAACCTATCGTTTACGAGTGTTGCCTCTGTTTCAAGAACTTGAACCGTCAGTCAACGTGTCAGCACAGCGCTTATCGGATCAAGTACGAGCTATCCAAAGATGTCATCTTTTGGATGGTGATATACTTGAGAGGCTACGCTCGGACGTGTGTAGTAGCCTTGGTCAGACATCAACATCATCGCTACCTGAGACCAAAACTTTAAGAAGTGTTTTATATCACGACAACGATGATGTGGTGAATACAAGTCCTACAAACGTAAGTACCCATTACAATGATCAATTGAGGAGTGCTTTGGAGTGTGCTATGCAGGAATATCGGTGTATACCGTCAAAAAATAGACCTCGGTTACCACGTTTGCCCACGCATAGAAAAATTTTAGCTCTAGTGTGTGCTCTGGATTCGTTATTATCAAATTATCTTGATAATAGCGAAGATCTCGCTGATACACATTCAATTTTGTATTGCGGAGTTGTTGCAGCTTGTCGAGTTGCAAATGTCAAATTTGTAAATAACAACATTGTTACACGACAAAAAACAGCAGTACCAGCTTGGCAATGAAGAATTGAACGTCGTATCTCCGAGACTAGGGCACTCATTAGTAAGCTCATTTGCTCATACCCGTCCTAGAGTGATGCGATCTGTGACTTGTATTGTGTGACTGTGGCTTTCTCGGGGACTGGTATTAGACCTCGAGAATTTTTAGCGCGTGTCACAGACCGCATAGATTACCTGAAGCAAAAGATTTATGCATGGGCAAATCGTGTTCGTAGGTATAAAATAAGAGTGGAACGATATTCCCAAAATAGAACATTCCAAAGGGATGAAAGATGAGTCTATAGAAATTGGGGGCATCCTGACTCAAGTGGGACCGAAGTGCATCGGCCAGATAGTGACGTCACTACTTCATTCTGGCGCAACATCTGGTCGATGCCCGTTATCACACCGAAGGGGATTGGATGCGAGATGTTGAACGTTTGTGTGAACCTACTAAAATAATCGAACCAATCACTATAACATCAGATGATATTTCCAATGCAGTCCATCGGTTGCAGAATTGGAAGTCGGCAGGACCCGACAGATTGCATAACTTTGGTTAAAATGGTTCAAGAGTTAACTTACGTTTAGCAAGTCAATTCAATTCATGCCTAGAGTCAGGATCCCCGTTACCAGATTTCATGACCACTGGAGTGACCCATCTTTTGTATAAATCCGGAAATGCCACAGATCCTAATAATTATAGACCTATTACGTATCTCCTGTGTTTTAACATCGATTCTGAGAGAGAAAATATCATCGCACTTAATTGACAACTCCATCTTGTCCTCCTCTCAGAATGGATATAAAAGTGGTTCTCGTGGCACGAAAGAGCTTCTAATAATTGATATGATGATTAACCAACAAACACGCCGTCACCGTAAGAATCTGTCGACATATTGGATAGACTATAAGAAAGCTTTTGACTCCGTGCCACATACATAGCTTTTGAGGGTACTGGAGTTGTATAAAATTGATGTAACTCTGCGTGCCTTCATGAAGACATGTATGGGGCAATGGAAGACAGTCTTATGCTATTCAGGATGTCGAAGGGTTTGCGGGGACAGTGTACCTGTAAAGATTGAGTGGGGTATATTGCAGGGTGATAGTCTCAGTGCTTTATAGTTTTGCCTAGCACTGAATCCTCTGAGTACTTTACTAGAGAATTCAGGGTTAGGCTATCGATTGCTGAGAGATGGTCAAGTTATATCTCATCTTATACATGGATGACTTGAAGCTATTTGCATCCACAAAAAAACACCAACTGCTTGAGTTATTAAAGGTGACAGAAACCTTTAGTAATTCTATCAGGATGGAGTTTGGTGTGGACAAATGTGCGGTCATGCATGTAAATAGAGGTAGGATTATAGAATCTGAAGGAGTAGAACTTTCAGATTTTGTGAGACTTGGATGTCTCTCTGCAACCGAAACATATAAATACCTGGGTATGTCACAGGCGTTAGGCATCTGTGAAGCTGGCATGAAACAAACGTTAAAAGAGCGCTTCTTTGGCCGCTTGAAAAAAGTTCTGAAAAGTCTTTTATTAGGTGGAAATAAGGCTTTTAATGGATGAGTCAGGCCAGTTTTGATGTACTCCTTTGGCATACTCAGGTGGACTCAGACAGAACTTGAAGCCCTGGATAGGAAAGTCCGTACGCTATTAACTGCATTTAGAATGCATCATCCGCGTTCATCAGTGATGAGGTTGTACATACCACGGAAATATGGGGGTCGTGGATTACTTAATGCCAAGACCCTTCATAACCGTGAGGTGTGCAACCTCAGACAATACTTCTTACACACTGAAGCGGATGTGCATCGTGGTGTGTTGTCACCTAATTTGCTGTACAAGAGAAACTTACATATTTATTTGTTACGAGATTTTTGTTATTATTTTTTATATTACTTAGGTGGCGAAAGTGGTCATCGTAGCCAATGGACGTTTGAAACATCAGAGCGGCGGTACTTGCGCTACCGACCCGGCAAAAACCTAAGACTCCTTTTGAAAAGCTCAGGTGAGGCTTTTTTTATACCACTGAGGTGACAGACAAGGATACACACATACACCTGATGGAAAGTGGTCACCGTACACTCGCTCTGCCGACCCTGTAGAAACCTTCTTAGACCTCTTTTGAAGTACCTACTGTAAATGTTTGAGTAAAGCGGGAGCACATTCCACAATCCAAGCGTACGCGAAAGAAAACCTATAGGACATTACCGTATGCCAGCGCTCCGGACGCAGTCTAAGGGTGAACACCCTGTCTATGGCGAGCGATGCGACGAAAATAAGTAGCCATAGACATCATATTAAACAAATCCTCAGAGCTACAGAGAGAGAAGCTGCTTTTCCTGCTTTACAACTCAGCTAATAACTAATTAAGGCTCTAGGAAATTCGCCGGGACAATATAGTAGTATAGCAATATACTAGTCATATATATTTATTTCGGTACACTGAGTTTTACATAGTTTCTTAGTCAATAATTTTTAACTTATGGTATTTATTACAACGAGGTTATAGGGCAGTATAGAGAAATGATATTACAGCAAGTATGACAACGTAGATTGTTTATTGCTTGATTTACAACGACAGAATGAACAGAGAAACATGTGCACAAGCATTTTTTAACATCATTACAAGAAAGCATTGCCACCCAATATGGCGTAGTAGGAAACGACGTCACAACTTGTGTCGACTATTCAACATATTTTCTGGCGTGACGTTACATATTATTAGTAATATTACAAAAGTATTTTCTAAATATAAATAAATTTCTTTTAACTAGGAATTTCAGTTCTTACATAGATTAAGTCAAGTAAATAACAAATAGCCAATACAAACAATATAATAGATATTGATGTCCTCACAAATTTATTTATGAATGCTAAGTAGCCGTATACTATGTTCTCAGACTATACTCTTAATAATAATTATGTCAATGTTCAATAGAACATTTAATTTAACACTACTAATAGCTCCTCCGTTTCATTGTAGGACATATTTTGTAGGGCATTCTTTACTAATAATGTATTAATATTGTCTATTTTTTGTCGCTTCAACCTGTGGCTGTCCATGTTAACCCGAAGATGGGCTCTCCATCTGTTACGTGTGGCAAAAATGCATACGGTGATTTAATATAAATGAAAGAATGAATGATATGATATGTGGGCATGTTATATGCCTCTGCCACCCCTTTGGGGATAATGGCATAACTGTAGTATCTACAGTGCAGGCGGTTACGTTTTAACATTACACACAAGGAAACATATCTATTTGACTCATATAAACCAAAACACTAGTGCCAACTCTTTTGGGATTAACTTGACGTAATTAATATTGTCTTTATATTTACATAGACCAGTTAAATAATTGGGTGTGACTTCTTTACAATTAAAGCGTCATAATGAAGCCTGTTTGTGTTCAAACAAAACAAAACAATAGAAATAGAATGCTAACAAGGGCTGTTGTTTGAGTGTAGACGCCTTATTTGTTGAGACAATATTGGTTGTTGTTTGTTGTTACATACAGGGTGTTGATCTTATATTATTTGGAAAATACTGACAAAGGTAACTCCAGAAATAATTACAAAAACAATTATACAAATTGTTTGCTAACTGTATCATGAATTTTAAGTCTTTCAGCCTCAAGCGGGACTCAATATCGACTATTGCAAGTGTTCCTCGGTAGCTTAGTTGGTTAAGCAGCTTCCTGGGCAAAGGCGAATTCGCGAGTTTGAGTCCCACTCGAGGTCCCTCTCAGACTACATAGCTAGTTGTACTAAAAAAACATTTTTTTAAAATCTAACGATAATTATTGAGATAAAAATAAAAAGACAACTTTACCGACAATTATTTCGGTTCCATTTCAAAACCATTACCATTAGTTTCGAAAATATATGCCAATTAGGTTTTACACCATAACCACAAAATAGGGTGAAATAAATCTCCAATTCAATACCAGGCTAACGACAAATTGTTACGATTTTACACCGAATTACTGGGCTTTCGATGTTCGCCTATTTACCGAAAATTCGAATCCGCGACACAAATTATGACGATTACAGTTATTCCAATTAAACACTGACATAAAGAACATGGAAAAGCTTATGTTCTGAGTTGCTATTGTCAAAACTTCGGAATGCACGTTAAGCCGTTGGTCCCGGTTGCCAGTAAAATGGCAGTCGTTAAGCCTGGTTGAAGGCCTTATGGGCGGCTTGAAAAATTTCAACAGCAGGTCACCACAGCCTGCACCTGTCAACACGGCAATGGGTTCACCACCTGTAACGTAGGACAAAAATGCATACGGTGAAATGTGGGCGTATAGTATGCCTCTGCCTACCCCTTCGGGAATAAGGGCGTGACAATATGTATGTATGTATGTTATTATGTGTTTTCAATTTTTCGACACTGTTGCAAGCGCATCGCTGAGGAACTGAAGACGATGCTACATAATAACACAATATGGTAAATATCCCTATAACTCTAATACTAGTGTTAGTGAACATGAAAGCTTAATTACCTCCACAGTGGTACGTGCTCACCAACTTGTACGTAGGACAAGAAATGCATACGGTGAAATTTTTTTTGCCTCTATATATGGCTCGGTATGTGTGCATGTTTGTACAGTTGTATAATAAAAGTTTTGTTAACAAATAAAAAAGTATATTTTTTACTCTGTGTTCCATCCCGAAAATTTCTGACTCACTGATTAGCTGACAGACACTGAAATGACACATATTTATCCACGAAAGGGAAATATTTGATGTTCATATTATGGTAATATAGCTTTAGAATACCAGAGTTGGAATAATATTATGTGCAGTGAAAACGATCTATGGAGCTTTTTTTTTATTCACGTTATACGTAACGAAGTGATACGCAATATGGCAGGTTTGAATGAAAGTGTCAGCGTTAAGCTGGAAAAGGGCGCGCTCCGTTGGTTTGGACACGTCCAACGAATGAGTGAGGAACGATTGACGAAGAATATATATTGTTCAAAAGTAGAGGGTAGAAGGAGTCAGGGAAGGCCGAGACTTACATATGAAGACCACGTGAGCAGATTGCTCAAAAACGGAAAGGTCAAAAGTACTCGGATACCCAGACGTGCGTGTATGAAGCGATTGATGAATCTCGAAGAAGCGAAAGAAGTATGCATGGATCGCGAAGCCTGGCGATCTGTCCTCTCTGACTACCCCGTCAGGGATACAGGGTGAAGATAGTTAGTTAGTTAGTTAGTTTTTTTTTATATCCCCAAACGGGTGGCAAAGGCCTATTATTTTTATTTAAAAAGTGAGTTTTCTCTCAAACAGTAATTACTTTTACCAAACGGCACTTATTATTATGTATACGTACCTTTATGTACCTACTTATAATGATAACACCCATCCTCCTTTTTTGTGTCTACTGACCAAAATATGCGGGGCTGATATATACGATATGTAGGTGGTATATAAAAATGTATCTCAAGGTATTTGTTACCTTTTTTCATGGCCGTACCAGAAGTCTTGGAATAGAGTGTGGCATATTATTTATTAAGATTATTAATGGTAAAACCCGATTTTAGTTTTCTTAGAAGTGATTGAGCGGACTAATGACCATAGAAATGGTAAAAAACAGTTTTTGTTCCGATTTCTATGCTAATGAAAACTGTTGTTAAAATAAAAAAAAATTATGTGGTGTCGTGGGACACCAGGTAGGAACGAAGTTAACATGTTCACGATTCAATTAATCATACAAAAAGTCACCGTTTGTACTAGGATTCGAACTCGGGCCTCTTGCGTCTCAGCCGAGCAGCATACCACACAAACCACACAGCTACGTTACTACAATTACCAAATTAGTGTTCACTTCACTGAGGTAAATAGACAGTTTGAAAATCGACACAATTTGCAAAACAAACGACTGTCGCGCCTGCGCATGTTTCATTTAACGTTTTTATTCCACGGAATTATTCTGACCGTTTTTTTCTTACGGTTTTACTATCACATATTTTTCAGTTCGGTCGCGCAGCAAAATCCCTATCTCCTCCAAGGCTGCCGTAAGGAACTTCGTTCCAAAAAAAATTCATTTTTTTTTAAGTCAATTAACTCAATTGCCAAAGACGTATTAACAGTAAATAAAATAAAAGAAGTAACAAAGCATTGACTTGACTTGAGCGCTGAGGTCCCGGGTTCGATTCCCGGGTCGACTCAAATATTTGTGTGAACCAAAAATGTTTGTTCCGGAGTTTGGGTGTATTCTATGTACAATATGTATGTATAAAGAAATAAATAAAATGTATGTCTATCAGTTGTCTAGATCCCATACCACAAGATTAATTTAGGCTAGATGGCGCTGTGTAAAAAAATGTCCTACAATATTTATTTACTTGCTTCTTGCTTTACTTTTGCTAAACATATCATGGCCCATGCCAAAAAAATGTACATTTTATTATTATAATAACGATATTCCTTAGTTACTTCCATTGACAACGCATCTTGGGAAGCCATTTGAGTGTAAATTGAAATTTAATGGTTCGCCATTTTGGATATTCAGTACCACCATTTTGATTGTTACGAGACCATAATACATACATAACGAAAATTAATGTAGCATCTCATTATAAATAAATTTAGATTATTACTTTCATTAAAATAGTAACAGTAATATACATAAATAATAACAAGTAAAATATAAAATATTTGTATTTGGGCAGAGCGTCTATAGATCTCAAAAATACTAAAACTAAAACTCAGAAACAGACACAAATCATCCGAAGGGGTGGGTATGATATATATACCCACATTACTCCAATTGTATTTAGTCCCAAGTTATATAATAGTGAGTTTATTACCGCAAGGAATGCTTCCTCTTTTTTATTTCTGCTGTTTTGTTTGTTGTCTATGTTAATTTTCGTCTATTGCTTTGCCTTCATCTTTCTCTGCTCCTTTTTTATTTTTTTTTTCATTTTATATGCATTGTCATCATCGATGATTGTCATGAAGAAAGTAGTTTAATATCATTTACAATTTTTTACACGGACATACAAGAGAGCGCGTTCACAAAAACATAGTAAGTAAAAGGTTTCAGATACTTTATACAAAATTCTAATTTTAAATTGATATTTTAACCCCCGACGCAACAAGAGGGTTGTTATAATAAGTTTGACGTGTCTGTGGGTCTGTCTGTGGCATCATAGCTCCCGAATTGATGAAGCTTTAATTTTATATTTGTTTCTTTTTTTGTATTTAATGTGAGAAATAAAATAGGTTAAGCCGTTTGAAAGTTGGGGGGGGGGGGGGGGTGAAAGTGGGAAAGAATAACAGAATGTCTGCAAAATATACTCGAGTGGTGTCACAAATGAAAGCGCATCATGTGCACAAAAATAGGTTGTGTGAAAAAGTTCTGGGGGTAAAAATGGGGAAAATACCCAATGTCTGCCTTAGACACTGTGGATTTTGAAATCCTACTTGGTATACTTGGCTCTATTAACATATCTCCTACGGTGATTGCTTAGTTTCAAAGTTACCTGTCTGCCCGCCGGCAACGTATACGCATAGAAGATTCCCTGTCTTCTTGGTGTAATATTTCAGCTGGTGTTCCGCAGGGTGGCGTTTTATCTCCTTTACTCTTTGCTATATTTATAAATACGATCTCCCAAAAATTAGTTTCATCCCACCTCCTTTATGCACACGATTTACAAATATAGCGCTATTGAAAAAGTTGCCGGAAGCAACTACACTTAATTTGGATACTTGCTACAATTAATTTGGATTTGGAACGTGTATGCGAATGGAGCCTTAACTATGGGCTTCAGGTAAACCCTTCAAAGACTCAGGTGATTATCGTGGGTAGTCCCTGGATAATATCACGTATAGACTACACACAGTTGCCCCAGGTTATTTTTGATGGTATTCCTATCAATATAAGTGATACGGTTAAGAACTTGGGAATACACATCGATAGGATTTTGTGCTGGGATAAACAACTACAAGAAGTTGGACGCAAAATTCATGGATAAATCCTTTACGGTACAAGCGGTCCGCCAGTAAATAATAAGACGAGCACAATCCCTGCTATCGTTCCGGAGGATGTTAAAGGATTATTTTCTTGCTATGTCTGTTTGGTACGTGTCTCCTCGTGTATGTATTGGTATATAATGTAGATATTTTTCTTATTATGTATATTTAGTAAGTATTTATATAGTTTTTAAGTGTAAGTATGTATTGTGCACTACCTTTATCAGTTCCACGATTTTCTATCCATCCAAAGGTTGCCTGGAAGAGATCGCTTTTAGCGATAAGGCCGCCTATTGTACATTAAATTTAAAATTATTATTTTTTCTTATAATGTGTTCCTTTTATGGTGTACAATAAAGATTATTTATTATTATTATTATTCTCTTTATTTACAATACAAACATAAATTATATTTTTAAATATATCTCTAAAAACCAATACATTTAAAAATATAAAAAATAGTAGCCCACCGGTATCGGGTACAGGGACCAAGCTACCGGTGGTTATGGTTCCAGAGACAGGAACCTCCTCACAATGCGTGCCGTATCGAGGAGAACTGCCTTCTGCATCAAGCCCTTGACCCAGCTGCCTAACGCGAGCCTCGTAAGATGTTGATCGAGGCTCTTGGCAATCAACCCATGTGCTGATACGACTATCGGGACAATGATTGCCGAATCCACATCCCACATGTCGACAACCTCGTGAGCCAAGTCCAAATATTTTAATTGTTTCTCTTTTTCTGATTTCACGAGATTTTCGTCATGTGTTATGGTAATATCAACAATCATTGCGCGACGCTCTAATCGATCTATCACTACTATATCAGGTTTATTGGCCACAATAGTCCTGTCAGTAATGATAGATCGATCCCAGTACAAAGTGATACGACCATTCTCAAGAACTGGGTCGGGTACATACCTGTAATAGGGCACCTCCAATTCCACAAGTTTATATTTAAGAGCTAGTTGCTGATAGACAATCCTAGCTACTTGATTGTGTCTATGCAAATACTCCCCTTTAACAAGACGAGAACAACCAGAAATAATATGTCTAATAGATTCTCCCGGACGATGACATGCCCGACAAATGTCAATCGTCCCATCCTTCAGAATATACTTCCGATAGTTATTCGTCATTACTACTTCGTCTGTAATTGCACAGACAAAACCTTCAGTTTCTCCAAAGAGGTCACCAAACCGTAGCCAGGAAACAGATGCTGTTAAATCTACGTCAGGCCCATATAGGCCCATATCGGGTACAGGGACCAAGCTACCGGTAGTTATGGTTCCAGAGACAGGAACCTCCTCACAATGCGTGCCGTATCGAGGAGAACTGCCTTCTGCATCAAGCCCTTGACCCAGCTGCCTAACGCGAGCCTCGTAAGATGTTGATCGAGGCTCTTGGCAATCAACCCATGTGCTGATACGACTATCGGGACAATGATTACCGAATCCACATCCCACATGTCGACAACCTTGTGAGCCAAGTCCAAATATTTTAATTGTTTCTCTTTTTCTGATTTCACGAAATTTTGCGTCATGTGTTATGGTAATATCAACAATCATTGCGCGACGCTCTAATCGATCTATCACTACTATATCAGGTTTATTAGCCACAATAGTCCTGTCAGTAATGATAGATCGATCCCAGTACAAAGTGATACGACCATTCTCAAGAACTGGGTCGTGTACATACCTGTAATAGGGCACCTCCAATTCCACAAGTTTATATTTAAGAGCTAGTTGCTGATAGACAATCCTAGCTACTTGATTGTGTCTATGCAAATACTCCCCTTTAACAAGACGAGAACAACCAGAAATAATATGTCTAATAGATTCTCCCGGACGATGACATGCCCGACAAATGTCAATCGTCCCATCCTTCAAAATATACTTCCGATAGTTATTCGTCATTACTACTTCGTCTGTAATTGCACAGACAAAACCTTCAGTTTCTCCAAAGAGGTCACCAAACCGTAGCCAGGAAACAGATGCTGTTAAATCTACGTCAGGCCCATATAGGGCCCGGAAAAATCGTCCATGCAGCTCCTTGCTCCTTCATATCTCCTTGCGATCATCAGTAGTGAGTATCACAGGTTTGCACCAGTTCTTTTTAGCCAGATTAAGCGGGGTAAGTCCATTGTCTACTGCTACTAAATCTCGATGCATACTAACGTCCGCTGACAGAAAATATTCTCTAAGGTTGCATATCTCGCGGTTGTGGAGAGTCTTAACATTTAAGAAGCCTCGACCCCCAAACTTCCGCGGGATATATAACCTCATGACAGACGAATGTGGGTGATGTATTCGGTATGCAGTAAACAGAGTACGAACTTTTCTATCCAGGGTGTCCAGCTCTGTTTGAGTCCATCTGAGTATGCCAAAGGAGTAGGTTAACAATGGTATGACCCAATCGTTATAAGCGCGCACCTTGCTTCCGCCTGATAAAGGACTTTTCAGTACCTAAGATGTAAGTAGTTTATAAAACGTTGGAAGACACGTTATAGGTCTATAATTTTGGGGGTCCATGGTACTACCTGACTTATAAAGCAGGTGGGTTACTCCAGAGGTCATAAAACTTGGAAGCAACCCATTTGAGATGCCAAATGACTGTGTGAACTCCGGAGCCGCTTTAGCCAAAAATTGTGCAGTCCGTCCGGTCCTGCAGCTTTCCAGTTAGGAAGTTGACGGACTGCATTTGAAACATCATCAGATGTTATTGATGGTGGCTCCATTGGATGAATGCAGTCACACATTCGCTTGACACCTCTCATCCATTCACCCTCTGTATGGGTGACAGGCACTGACCAAATACTACGCCAAAATGAATTCGTAGCCTCATTATCTGGTAAATGCGTGTTACCCACTGCATCTGGTTGCTCCCAATTTCTATAAACACGCCGTTCATCTTTTTGAAATGTGCGATTCAGGACCTATCTATTATTATTATTATTGTCTGCAAACATATGTGGGGTTTGGGTTAATTTTCAAAAAGATGCTATGTATTTATAACCTATAATAGGTACATACTTTGTAATGTAACATTTTTTTACTTACTTTTTTAATTAAATGTTTTATTATACGTTCTCTCCAAATTATCTGCATGGCCATTAGCTGTAGCATTCCTAGGCCTTTATATTTTAAAAGTCTTTATGCTCTCTTAATGTTTGTTTACCTTGTAATTTGTAATGTCAGTTAATGACAAGCCTAGGTTTTATTTTTAATTTATTGCTAGAACTGCCAGTAGGTTAGGTTGTATAGATATTAGACCTTGTTATAAATTAATATTCTAAAATATGTTTAGAATTATTGTTTAAATTTTGAAATGCTCTGTAAAAGAAGGAAGCCGGGGCCGTCAGATCAGTCTACTTTTGGTGTTCACCTTGAGAGGAGGGGCTGATGAATAAGTGCTGAGTGTGAGGGTTGTGCCCTCCAGAAATAGTGAAGTGATTGTCTGCAGTGTTGTGTGCTATTAACCGGCTCTGTGAAAGACGCCGACCGCTCGTTATTTTCAGCCCTCTACCTGCCTGAATTCGCGACCAGCTTCTCCGAGGTCGGCGACGTGGAGGCCTTGAGGGGACTTGAGGCCCCTTCTCAGCGACGTGGAGAACTTGAGGCCCCTTCTCAGCGACGTGGAGGCCTTACTTGAGGCCGCTTAGCAACGTGGAGGTCTACGCGAGGCCCCCTTCTTAGCTACAGGTGCTGCTAACCGGCTCTTTTAAAGAAACAAAAATATAAATATAATACAATCAAGAACTTATTTACTCCCGGCTTTCTCTGGTTTTATTTTTAACATTTTTATATTATATTAAATTAACTTTACTTTTTCTCCTTTTTCTTTTACTTTTCCTTTTAAGCCAGGACTCCTCCAGTCCTGGTGACAGTTTTCTTCTAAACTTTACTTTTTCCCCTCCCGGAAAATAGTAACGTTACAACTTATAAAAATCTATATTTTAATAAGAATGTACATATTATAAGCTTAAATAATATTTCAAAACCACCTGATGCCGCACATCTCAGAACGCTAGATCAATTTTACCTGTACCCGTTTCCACAGCAAATAGTAAGTTATCTTTCAAAATAGACTAAGATTTTACTTTGTGCAGAGTTGTAAATTGTTTTGTAATATGGTTGAGGCAGTGTTTTCGATGAAAGTCCTCAATCGGATTATTTTTTTTTCCAAATTATTGAACAATTATTGTAATATTTTAACCAAATATTGTCAAATTTAGGTAATACTAAACCTTCCTACTAAATCACTATATCTAATGCTAGGTGACAAAGGCTTCGCCCGTGGCATACTTTAAACTCCAGTAGCACTTATTTAATTCCGTCGCTTTAAAAAAATTCCCCGATTTGTCGACATTTATGATTACTGCTCCGCTCTCCAGGATAGTAGCGTGATGATATAAAACCAATAAATAGCCTAAGCTATTAAACTTAGGAGCGTGAAATTCGGTGACTGTATTCTTTAAATATTTTGAATGAGCACTAGGAACGAAATTCCCGGTATTCCTAAGGAATGTGATACGACACGGCTGAAACTAGGCACAGGCATTAGACATAGGAACTTAAAATTGGGTAAAAGTATTCTTTTATATTATTCTTTACGCGAGCGGAGCCACGGTCATCAGCTAATTTATTATTAATCAAACATTCAGCGATATTTTTTTTAAATTATTCATTTTTGGAATGATAAAAAAAATCAATAAAATAAGCAAAAAGTATGAAATTCCCTATGTTACCATAGCACATTTCTAACTGGCGACGTCGCAGTTTTCCATAGCGTAGATAAACTGCTGAAAGCTGTCTGTGTACTTATCAGAGCATTGAGTACGGTTTCAACTGTCTTAACTTGGTCGATGCAGCTGTTGATATTATTGGAAAATGTATTTAGTTTCGTTTGTTCAAACCTTATTTCTGATGGAATGGAAATCTTTGAAAGGAGCCGGCATAAAATTGATTGAATAACGTTAGTATTGATAACTATTATATTGTATTTTTTATTTAGTGGTGTTAATATATGTTTTTTTTGAAGGAGTAAATTCTTAGAGGAAGTCTATTTATTATTTTTAATAAAACAAAACTGCAGTACTTATATTTTGAAATGGTAACACTGTCGCTATTGTGATATATATATATATATATACTATCTTTACACTATATCCCTGACGGGGTCAGAAAGGACAGATCGTCAGGCTTCACGATCCATGCATACTTCTTTCGCTTCTTGCAGATTAATTAATTGCTTCATACATGCACGTCTGGGTATCAGAGTACGTTTGACTTTTCCGTTTTTGAGCAATCTGCTTTCTGTAATTGTTATTCTTCTCTGTCATAAGACTGCTTTGGGAGTTTTGGCGGGAACAGCGATCGCCACTCCGTTATTTATTTTTCAAAACTAAGTGTATATTCGAGTGTTTATGTGTAAAAATGATGGTTTCTTGAACATAAAAGCTTCGACTATGTGCACAAGTGTTGTTAAATGGGATAACCCAGTTGAAGATGGCACTTTCTGTTACCTTACAAAATTTATATAACTTAGCTGTAGTAAAATTTACCATCATTTTACTGCAGTAGAACTTTGAACAAACCTCATGAATTAGCTATAATAACTATGTCTACAAAAATAATTTACTTCTTTTGAATGAAGAAGATACATTACCTACTTGAAAATGGTCAATTTGGAAAAAAATATTTGTTGGCAATTGCGTTACCGTGCGTAGCCAGATATAATAAATAAAATATATATCAGACAGGTTGGGGTGCAGTGATACTATAAATAACGAGGTCTCGATTTCTCATCATAATGTTTCACGTTAAATCTTATTTTGTAAAGAACATTATGAGGTGAATAGGATATAGGCATTGGTTTAATTTTTACTGGGCTCTGCTTTAACGGTTAATGATACCAAAATCCAATGTATTTTGTCCTCGGGAGATGAATACCTTTCATTCGAGACCTTACTCCAACAAAGAAAACTAAATACACACATACTGACATGTCTAGACTAGCTAAAACCCCGCGGCATCGCCCGCGACATACTTTGAACTCCTATTGTACCCATTTAATCACGTTGTTTTTAATTTGCCCGATTTGTTAACATTTATGATTATTGCTCCGCTCGCCAGGGTTACTACCCTATAAGTATAATGATATATAGCCGATAGCCTTCATCGATAAATGGGCTATTCAACACAAAAAGTTTTTTCAATTCGAATCAGTAAGTTTACACTGTTGATTGATGGCACTTGGTGGAACTTGCTACACATTTTGAATAAAAACACTTGTACTTTTCCACAAAATCGAAAGTGATATCGGTCAGGTTAAAAAGTAAATTTTATGGAAAAGTACAAGTGTTTATATTAAAAAAATTAACCAGTAAGTTGTTTCTGAGATAAGCGCGTTCATTTAAACAAACAAACATACAAACAACAAACTCAGCTTTATATATTCTTATACATACATATATATTTTTCATTATATATTCTTATACATATGAAGTTGCCGTTTTGTATGAAAAAAATTAAACGATTTTATTCATGTATTTTTAATTTGTATTATTTGAAGTGCAAGTGCAATCAATGCATCTTTGCCAAAGCAGTGGCAGTTTATTGATGCCCTGCTCAAAGAAATCAGCTCGACGGGAGGCAACAAATTCATCAAAGTCAATTTGTACTGCCTCTCAGGTATTGAATTTTTTTCCCGCCAAGAAGTTATCCAAATTCTGGAAAAAAGAGTAGTCTGTAGGCGCAAGGTCTGGTAAGTACGGCGGAGGACGAAGATCTTCCAACCCCAGTTCTTGCAACTTTGAGACCGTCTGCTGTGCAGTATGAGGCCGCGTGTTGTCTTGCAGGAGCAGCGGAGACGAGCGATTGACCAAGGCTGGTTGGAAATGTGCCAGCTTCTACATCATTGTGTTCAGTGCTTCACAGTACTCATCTGCAGTAATGTTCATCCCGTTAGGTAAGAAGCTGTGTTGAATCACACCGGCTCTAGACCACCAAACAGTGACCATCACTTTTCTAAGGGTTAGGGCGTTTAGGGCATTGTTTAGGTGCTGAACCAGGATTCAACCAAC
This sequence comes from Thumatha senex, assembly GCA_948477245.1. Lineage (NCBI taxonomy): Eukaryota > Metazoa > Arthropoda > Insecta > Lepidoptera > Erebidae > Thumatha > Thumatha senex. Next base: position 12,938,313 of record OX419724.1, on the reverse strand, counting down.
TTGATAAGCGGTTGCGGTTATCAAACTGAATCTTTTTTTTATTGCAGGTAACAATGCGGTTTAAAATTCCTTCATTTGTGTGTCTGTTGAGCAGTGCAAGGCACGTCTCGACGCGTACTTCGCGCTGGTGATCATTAAGTTCATGGGGCACTCATTTGTCAAGCTTTTTTACCCAGCCAATTTGACGCAAATGGACCAATATTGTTTTGACGCTAACGTCGAAAGCTGCAGCTAATTCAGCCGTAGATTGTGTCATCAGCTTCCACAATCGCCTTTAATTCGTCATTGTCGACCAAAGTCTTCGGACGACTGCGAGGTTCATTTTTCAGTTCGAACTTTCCAGAACTTAAGCGAGCAAGCGAATAACAGGTGGTGCGTTGGTTTGTAGTGTTAGCTCCGTAAACGTCGTTGATGTTGCGTGCCGCTTGTGCCGCGTTGCTGCCACGACGGTACTCATATTCCATAATAACTCAAATTTTTAAAGTATCCATGATGACAAAAAGATTCAAATGCGATGAAAATGCAACACTAATCAATAAACAAATGACTACATTTGAAAAAGAATTCCATGTTTTTAAAATAAAATTAATTTGAAAATAGAATTGTTAGCCACTTATAATTTTGATTTGAAATGGCCGGTACTGCAGAACGGCAATTTTATAGGTAAAGACCTATTTGAAGTGGCTGGCACAGACGGGTAAAAAAATCACAAATTATGTTTACAACGTTCTCTAGAATATATAAATACGGACTCGTAAAATGATTTTATGTGTTCAACACGATAGATAATAAAGTTGGCTGGTTCATAATAAAATAGGCTTTTACTTTTTTTATTGGCCTGAAAGCCTTCTATCATCAGGAATATAATATTATTTATTTATCTATCACGCCTTATCCCCGAAGGGGTCGCAGAGGCATATATATTATATGCCCACTTTTCACCATGTGTATTCCTGTCCCAAGTAATAGGTGGTGAGCCCATTGCCGTGTTGAAATAGACAGACGCATGTTGTTGCTACCTGCTGTTGAAATTTTTAAGCCGCCCATAAGGCCTTCAACTTGGGCTAAAGACTGCCATTTTATTGACAGCTGGGACCAACGGCTTAACGTGCCTTCCGAAGCACGGAACTAGGGTAGGTATAAGGGCCGAAAAAATTTATTAAAATGTGTCTTTTTTAAGATGGTAAATTTGCAAGAAATTTTGAACCCATTGCCTTTTTAGTGAGGTGGTAACAAAAAAATGTGAGCCGTCACGGGACGCCTGGCAGATGTGAAACATCGATATTATTTAGTAAAAGTAATATGCAGAAAAGAACAGATTGTGATAGGAACTAAATATGTCATAATGAAAAAATAAAATATTACGATTTTTTTTTCCAGTAAACGATGACTATTTAATGAATAAACATTTATTTTCATTAAATATAAAAAATTAATTTAAAAAAAAATATATTTTCGCATGGCGACGCGTCGCCACACCGTACACACTACTGCATATAGACTGTATTTATACCATCATACAGCGTGGTGACGCGTCGCCACGGCATGCGTCGCCACGGCATGCGTCGCCACGCCAGAAATCTGTTTTACGTACGGCCTGTTTCATCTGTTTGACATCAAAAGGCTAAATCTTATGTGCTAGACACTCATTAGCACGACCAATTAAAGTCCTGGTAGTCTCGAACTGTATAATATAATATTACCTACTTATAATATCATTCCCAAGTCATGACATATTTCCAATAAGTTATCAGCAAAAGATCAAAAATTTTAAAAAAAATAACTTGTATCGGGTGTGTTCTTAAGCAGACTTCCTTCTGAGCCTGCTTGTGACCCATTGAAAGTAAATAATAAATAAATAAATATCAATCACGCCTTATCCCCGAAGGGGTAGCACAGGCATATTATATGCCCACTTTTCACCGTGTGGATTCCTGTCCCACGTAATAGGTGGTGAGCCCATTGCCGTGTTGAAATAGACAGACGCAGGATGTGGCTACCTGCTGTTGAAATTTTTTAAGCCCATAAGGCCTTCAACCAGGCTTAATGACTGCCATTTTACTGGCAACCGGGACCAACGGCTTAACGTGCCTTCCGAAGCACGGAAACGCTCGCAAATGTAAATGCCACAAAGTGGTCACCAATCCGACGACCAGCCATAGTGAAAGTTGCGTACCTCAGTGATCGTTTACCGAACACTGAGACCGCGGGGCCACGAGCTACCCATTGAAAGTGAGATAAATAAGTAGCGCTCGCATACGGTCCGATCCGATATAGGCCATTTCGACTGGGTTTTCTCAAACGTCTATAGTATAGGGTTCTTTGAAAAGTTAAAAGTCCTAGAAGGTTTTTACAGGGTCGGCAACGCGAGTACTGCACCTCTGGTGTTGCAAACGTCCATAGACTACGGTCACACTTTCCATCAGGTGGGCCATTTGCTTGTCTGCCTCCTCAATTTTATATAAAAAAATAAGCAGGACTGCATTAATACCTGTGTTGGATATTTATTTGTATTTACAGTTATTGTCGATCAATTAAATGAACCTATCACAGTCCATTGAGCTAAACACTCACTATTCTAACACACATATGTTATATAATGGGATGCTTATTGACCTTACTGCACTACGCTGTACCGACAGGTTGGTAAATTATGATGATGATTAAGATTAACAAAATCAAATTATGTTTACCCGTGTCAAGTTTCGATTATTATTACCTTCAAATCTCATTAAATTAATTCACAAACATAACAAGCTATGCATTGCAAACGTCACAATTTAAACGTAGATGTCTTCAAAAGTCAGATTAGATTGCTTATTAATGTCCACCATCAGTCAACTTTAGTTAGAACAGAATTTAATATAATTCTGAGAATTGGGTCATCAGGTTGAAACTTAAAATATGGATGGTCGTTGGACGTAACAAAATTCTGTGCCAAATTACGAGTATATTACGGAGACATTTAAAAAGTAAAAATTTCTTGCCTCTTTTTAAAAAGAGATCTGGGTTCAATAAGAATTCCGTTTAAATTATTGTTACGAATTTTTTTTGATACCTCCCCTGTCATGTAATGCCCGATTCAAAAGCGTACCTAAAATGAAGTTAGAATAAAGTGTAATTTGCATAGTTTGCATTTTAAAAAAGTGTTGTAAATGAAAGAAAGTTTAAAAAAAATAGGGTTACTAATCACTACTTATGTCATAGAAATAAAAAATAATGAAGGATTATTAGTATTTTAGGTAAATTTTTTCATTAACATTTTTCATTTAACCTTCAAATGACATTATCGTTGTTATTACTGCAGTAACGCCTTTGCCTAGTCGTTGACGTCATTACGAATGAAGTATTTACTATTTTAAATATTTAATTAAAAATCAAATACTATAAATAAAACAAAAATATTCAAATTCGTTTCATAGAATATTTCACTCTTAGATTAAAATTTCAAAATCAAAGATAATAAAAAAACTGTAAAAAAAATTTTTGTCAATACCCATTAGGTATAGCAACACTATAAAATTTATCGCTTGCTCAGTGTTGTGATTACACAACTATGATACGGATCACTACGATACGGATCTTGAAGGCTTGAACGTTCCAGGAATCGTTTCCGTGCGTCCTCGCATAATTAGATTTATTTGTTAGTGCGCGAAGCTGTTGATCCCGGCTACCAGTAACATGGTAATCGTTAAACCAGATCGAAAGCCTTATGAAGCTGAAGATTTTTTACAGTAAATAGCCACGACTTGTCGATATCCATAGCAACAAGGCAGTAGTCTCACCACCTATTACGTGGGACAAAATACAGCTATATAAATGTTATCTATATAATAATAATAATGAATAAGTAAATATTAGTATGACTTTGACTGAAATAACTCAATGGAGAAAAGCTAAATCCATGGAGTATAACTAGTTCAATATGAAAATACTTACAGTAAGATAATTAATAAACTAAGAGCCTAATTTAATCATAATCTTGATCTTATTGTACGAAAATAGGATTATTACTAATGTATACGAGTATGTATATTAGATACCCTAATCTAAGGTTCTTATTAACCCAGATTATGGCAACACCTAGATAGAGCAGTCGCTTTTAAATCGGAATTGAATTCGCATTGAAGCGTCTCTCTGTATTCGGATGAGGCGCCTCTCGCTTATTCGATTTGTTGCTAGTACGAGATTTAAGTTTGTAAGACCTTGAAGGTACCAGATGTGGTAAAAAATGTGCAATGGATGTGGCAACAGTTAAATCCCATGTATTTTATTTTATGAAGCAGGATTTAACCCAAAACCGGCAAGGCCGTAGTGACGTCCAAAGTTCCGTGGGCTCGCTCGGGTCTGCCGATCATGAAAAAATGGAAAGAGCCTGGTATGGGTTTAGTCGGTGGGAGTCCTGCATAGTGCCCATGAGGATTTCCAAAAGCGCTTGAGGTTATTTTTCATATTAGCCTCAAGCGTTTCTTAAGTTTAAAGAAACGTTCTGTCATATAGCTCTGAAGCTCACCTTTTTTAAGTGTAAATTGGTATTTATTTAGTAAATTACTCTTTTGACGGAAGATCGTCATTCCTATTACAAGCCTCCGTGACACGATATTTGAAAATGCTGCAAATGAGTAATTCATTTGCAGAATTCCTAACTATAAACTAATACTTTACTTATTGATGGAACTAAATTTTGCGCGTCTCTGCTGATCTTCAGCCGACTCGACTATCTCTTGTATTGAGCAAAGCCATTAAGTTCTATGGATATCATCCAAAGTACTTAAGAATTGGAGGTGCCTGATCAGGAAGAACAGTCATCCAAAGTTTCCGTCAGAAACTGTATTTGATTTATTTTATTTGTTATAAGTTTTAAGCAACTAGCCTCTGCCTACCCTTGTATGGGATGCTATTTACGGCAGGTCCAGCCACGCACAGCTAGCCAGTATACTATAATATTATAGTCAGACACGTCTTTATCTCTGAAAGGGTGGTAGAGGCATACTATAACTCCACATTCTACTAGATGCATAGAAAATATTTCTTTCAGTTCACGCCGTCATTCCTGCTGCAGGAACAGTGTGTGAGACTCCCGGCCTTTGAGGACCGTCCTACCGACTAAATCCTACGGTATTCCGCTTTCTTTCCAAACGGGTCACAGGATAGGCCTGAGGGCTATTCACCACAACCCAGGTAAGGGTAAGTGAATACTCCAATATGAGGCTCTCCTCGGGGGGCTAGATGTGCTCCTCACGATCTCCTGAAAATATTACCTATTGTGCCAGAGATCATAGTTTTACATCTTTTAAAAATAAATATCATTAATTTTTAAATACCATATCCTAATCATTTCAACATCGATGGCGCTCCAAACAAAATCCAGTCCCCAGAGAACTATTGAATAGAAGCGACTCCTCCAGATAATACAGAGACCAAAGTGAACTAGAAACAACTGTATTAATTAGAATAATTGGCATAGATACAGCTCTGTTATCAGAACTGTAAATTAGTAATATTGGGTATTCGCAATATAACTTAGTATGAAAGCGGAAATGCCTAATTTTAATGTTACTTCGTTGAGATTTCTCTAAAACAGAAGTTTATTTTACACCCACATACCATCAGATCCACGTACTAGTGAGCTTATTGCCGTGGTGACACGGACATAGAGGATTGAAGTTACCTATTGTTAAATAAGAAATAATAATAATAAATATTTTATGACATTCTCACACAACGCCATCTAGTCCAGATTAAGCTTCTACAAGCTTGTAGTACAGGATCTAGACAACTGATACACATACTTAAATATTTCTGAATCTTAATCTATACTAATAACATATTTTTTTTTTATTTATCATAAATAAAATGCCATAATTTCAAATTAAAAGGTACTTTGTTTGGTGCAATTTAATTGAGAAAAATAAATATTACGGAAAAATAAACATTCTTGAATATTCATGGTGACTAAAAAAAATTAAAAAAACAAATTAACATTTTATTTTTCATTGGAAAAAAGGATAAATCAGTATCGAGTATTTTCTCCACGTGCCCTTATCAACGTTTCTACCCGTCTTGGCATGCTAGAAATGATGTTGTCTATCGTTTCTTGTGAAAGTGTCTGCCATTTCTCCAATACGGCATTTCGCAGTTCATCCAAAATCACAGGAGCGGGTATACTGGATTTCACCCTATGTTTTAGTAAGTCCCAGACATGTTCAATCGGATTCATGTCTGGTGACCTTGCTGGCCACTCCATTACTGCGATGTTCACATGATTAAGTACTCGCGAGTATGAGGCCGAGCATTATCTTGCATCAACACAATGCCGTCACCGATAAAGGGGGCAAAAGGTACCACGTTTTCTTTAAGAACCTCCCTTATGTATCGATCAGCAGTCAGACTCCCTCTATCGAACACCACTAAGTCCGTGCGAGCTCCGCCGTATGCTACCGTAGTTTCAAAATTTAACTGGTTGTATCGTTCCCCTTCACGTCTCCATAATCTTTGACGTCCATCAATTTGATTTAAAAGAATTCTACACTCATTCACTGAACAAAACTTTACTCAATTGGTCCGTGGTCCAAAGACAATGCTCTCGAGCGAAATTGAGTCTATTTCTGCGATGATGTACCTCGAGTTTTGGAGCCGTGGCGGGCACGCGTGAACGCAAATGCACTTCTTCGAACCGTCTTCGTACCGTGCGTTCACTTACTGCCACTCCTCGAACTTCTTGAAGAAGATTTCTAGCTTGCACAGCCGTCAAACGCGGATTCCTTCGAACACGCAGCTGAATAAAATGTCTCTTCTCTCCTCGATGTACGCCTATTTCTGCCATGCCCGCGACGTCTAACGAGAGAATTAGTCTCCCTGTACTGTATCGCTGGACACGGCGATGAATTGTTGAAACAGATCGACGAAGCATCCTGGCGATATCTCTGTAAGTTTGATTATTGCTTCTCATCTCAAGTGCCCTGACAATTTTAGTCGGAGTTAAATCAGGCATAATGATTCCCTAATCCTTCAGTAAGATTTAAGGAACATAAAAAGTCTTGAATTAAATAAAAAAATAAGATCTTTACATACAACCTTGTGCACCCGTTATATGGAACACTTACTCGAAATTATTAAAACGTAGATTAAAATTAAAAAAATCACAGAAAAAAGTGACGATCAACAGTGGTCTGATTCTAAAATATTTTATTCTAAAATAAAATAGTAAACCAGCCAGCAACATTAATTGAAAAAGGTTTCACTCTTTTTTTTATGTTCCGCTGATTAGGTGTGTGTATTTTACCGAGGAAAGATTTGTATGTAAGTATGTTTGTAACGAATTGGCTCAAAAGTACTGGATCGATTTGAATAAATGAAAAGAAAATTCTTATAAATGCGAAAGTTTGGATGGATTTACTCTTTCACGTAAAAACTACTGAATAGATTTTTATGAAACTTTACAATAATATAGCTTATACATAAGAATAAAATATGGCCACTTTTATCCCGGGAGCAAGTTTCTGTGGGAAACGGAAAACAGATAACTTCTCTAAGCGTCAACTAGTACTATTATATAATTGTAAAAAAAAACAGCTGTGAAGGTACATTATAAATATAATAAATAAATATATATCTTAAAAATTTCGTCACGAATTACGATGCGGCTTTTTTTAATAGTTAGGGGGAGTTTGGGGTTGTCGGAAAAATATAAGCCGTCAGTGAGTTTTTAATGAAAACGCTGCCTAAATCCTTTGAGATACAACAAAATAATGTTAGGTGGAATTGTGCATCTAATATGGGACTACAAAAAAATCCGAGGTGGTATATGTCTATCTCTTAAGTATAACATTCTATTACCATTTTAATACTATAAAAATCAGCAATTATAAATCGGTAATTTGAAGGCTATTTACACAAATAGGTTATTAATCCTTATCATTTAAAATACGTTAGTTGGCATTTCATGAATATTATTTTGTCCCTTTACACCCTGCAAATTAATTGAATATCTTAGGAGACAAAGCAAAATCAATATAGTGCGCAATAAATTATTTTCATGTAACCATAAGCCGTGCTGGAGAGTGGAGAAGTAAACAAGTGATTTGGAAAATGTTCATATTATTGTGAAATTATTAAATAACGGGATTAACGGTGCCACGGGGTCCGGAGTATGTCACGAGCGAAGCCGGGCGGGTCAGCTAGTGGTTTATAATCACCAATCCAGTAAATAATACCACACCTTCCACGCTAAGATTTTGTTTGTATAGAGATAGTTATAGTTCTAGAGAGTGCCAGAGGCTTCTTTTTTCCCGGAAAACATTTTATAATTGACTGGACATAAGGAAGTTATGACGTCACAGATTCCTTTTTCTTACAAATATAATATTTATAAAAAAGCTCTTGAATGCTGTCTGCTTTCCTTAATCGTCTTAACAAAACCACGACACACAGAATTTCTTTGAAACATATACTAAATCTTTCCTTTTCACAAATGGACGAAGCTTCACATAAAAGTTCATCGGAGAGCCTTTTTTTTATCCTTATAAACTTAGTATTTCAATAGAATCGTTTGTATTTCAGCACCGTCATGCACGGTGTCATTCGACGCGTACATCGTGTGATTTCTATTTCTATCTCACTCTGCCGTTAGATAGCATGTGAGTACGTGACTCCGGTATATATCCACTCATATCGCACAACTTTTAATGGTATTGGTTGTGTCTTATACGCAGAAATCTTTAGGAGCTGTTAATAAATAATTTATTTTTAAACCCTGATGCAAAAAAAGTGATGTACTCGTATTTTTAGTACGAAACTTTACAATGTTACTGCTGGATAGTAGGACTTTTGTAGGACTCCCAGATCTGGAGAGTGGTGGAAGTACTCACTAAAACACCATAATATGCCAAAGGTAACGTAATTGCAACTCAGCAAAGAAATCTGCGAAATGCAGATCTCTTCCTAGATGGAGAACCACCCAAGCTCCAGCGTAGCTATTTATGCTCAAGGCTTTTTGAAAGTAGAGAGGTGCAAAGCGAGCAAATTGCTGATCGCATTTTTAAGTTAGATTTGAATCCCAAAGAAAAAGAAATGCTAAACAGTGTGACTACCAATGATATTGTATTAAAGAGGTAGATATTACAAAACAGAACGAAGTTTCAATGATGGTAACCTATCCTGGTATAGAATATCAATGGTGATTACAAACTATTTTACTTAGCACTCACTTACAGAAGGGTGAAACAAAAGGCTCTTGTTTGCGGGCCCAAGTTTCATCCCTTACACAATATAGCTCTTACTGCGTTCGTTCAGTGACTCATTCATTCAACCCCCTTAGCGTAAGCTATGTAGTCGATTTGAAGAATGAGAGTGCAGTTTTAGTTTTTATATTCGACAATTCGTAATTAATTGTACCGTGTCTGTACTTTTTGTGGCTGTTTATCAATCACGCCTTATCCCCGTAGGGGTGGCAGAGGCATATTGTACGCCCACTTTTTACCGTGTGTAATCCTGTTCCACGTGGTGAGCCCATTGCCGTGTGGAAATAGAGAGACGCAGACTGTGGCTACCTGCTGTTGAAATTTCTCACGCTGCCCATAAGGCCTTCGACCTGGCATAACGACTACCATGTTACTGGCAACCGGAACCAACGTGCCTTCTAAAGCACCCTCCTATCCAACAGCCATAGCGAAAGTTACTTAAGGCAGTGATCGTTTACAGAATAGTACTGAGTCCGCGAGGCCACGAGCGGTTTACTCTTGACTTTTTGTAACTGAAGTGTTGCTAATTTATTTTTAACCTTTTTTTTAACTTGCGATATATATATATATATATATATCTATATATATATAAATACTTGTTGACGCCCGCGGGAGCCGCGTGATAAAGTTACCCGTACCAGTTTCCCACATGAACTTGTTCCCGGGATAAAAAAGTATATGCCCATGTGTTATTCTGATATGTAAGCTATATTAATGTAAAGTACCATCGAAATACATTCAATAGATTTTGCGTGAAAGAGTAACAACTAGGACGATTTAACCAATGAACGCGTAATGTACTCAATAAAGTATGAAATCACGTTCAACCTACTTTCGTGCCGGGGGGGGGGGGGGGGGGGAACTACACTCATATTGTTTTCTTAGTCTTGCATGAAGTGTTGTCACTATCTAACACTGTCTAAAAATGTAGGTATGCTATACGAAATTGACACAATATTATTCGGCTAATTTGAGATGGTAACTCTTTGTATCGTGTTTATAGAGAATGAAAGTATATTGAATTTAGACCGATTAAGCTGTTGGTATGTTTCAATAATTAATGTTTTTTTGTTAAAAATAGTTATGTGGATGAAATAAAAATTTACTTACTAGGGAAAAGAAATATTAATTGTTCGACCGCTATAACTTTTACACCATTTCACAGCACATTTCGTCATTTTTTTTTTTTTATCTTCATTACGATAGACTGAGTCCGCAGAAAAGCGCCTTAGCTAAAAATGCTTAGCAAATTGCAAGCGGAGTATAGGCGCAAACGGTAAGATAGCGCATTGGTTAAATCGTCCTAGAGTAACAACCATCCATACTTACATACTTTCGTGTTTATAATATTAATAGGAATATATAAATTATGTAAACACGTTTAGTTTGGATCGTATGGTTAGTTGTGGAACATCATTCTATGTTCAACATGGTGGAACACCCAAGATGGCGGACCAATTACTTTGAATGCAATACCATTATTATCACAATATCAACCTCTATTTTACCGTTTATAGGTATAGGTAGTAAATTGCAAAGCCGCAATGCTCGTATCCATTTACTTGTTTCTGTACTTTAAAAATGAAGAACTTTCATACAACCAATTATTTCTTATTTTATCCTTAAGGAAGAAATATCCAAAAATCCTTTCTTAGTAACAACCTAGATTATAAGAGCAGTATATTGTAATACTATCAAGATTATCGGTATGAGGTTTTCGGCTAGGCGTTGATAGATAAATGAGTCACCAAAATTGTGGTCATCATAGTCTTCTTTGTTACAGCGACTATCCCCAAACCGGATTCAATAAATGTTTTAAGCGCACCCTCTTGTATCGTACGTAATGTAAACATTGATGCATTAAGAGGTATCAGAGATGAGACAATGGTTTTTGTTTTAACAGCGGTACCTATTAGATCACTAGATACCCCGTCGCTCTAACTGCAGTCCTTGGAGAGTAGATTGTGAAATACTTAATGCTTATAAGAGCTTGAAGCCTCGCTTGCTCAGTGTTCTGTAAACGATCACTATGTAAAGTAGTTTACAGTTAGTCCCAAAAAATAGGTGACCATTCTTTATATATCGATTTACGAACCTTGCCGTGCTTTGAAAGGCACAACCACCTGAGGCGTACGTAGCGGTCGATAACGCAGAGGGCGGCGTGGGCGTACTGCACTATCTTCTATGAGGTGGAACGTACCATCTTGTATCTGGTATCTCACGGCAGAATGCTTAAAACATGTATATGTGGAAATCGACCTAGTGCAAAAATGGTGTTTGAATGCTTCCGCACGAGATCAACCGCTTGAGACAGTTGTGACAGATAGACAGAGACATAAATGGTTTGAGAGGTTGGTAGACACCTTCTGCTAGCACTTTGCTTTTGGAGGCTGTCCGGTGCGGTAAATGTTGTGGTAACAGTACACATTGGTGTTATTGATTAGGTGGCTCTGCTGTCCTTTTTGAGTAGCATTCTTAAGGCGAACGAACTATATGGAAATAGACTCAATACTATAAACAAGGTTTGCACATAAATTATGATAAATTTACACCGGTTTATATAGACATCTGAAGTGACAGACAAGTATATGGAAAGGGGATACTAGTCTATAGACGTTACATCAATAGGTGGGTACAGTCATGCTGCCGACTGTGTAACTGTGTAACTGTGTTGATACGCACAGGAACAGCTACATAAGGGCGTATTATGTACGTTTAAATAAACACGTGGCTAATGTTTTAACCGATCCCACACGTACTGAAACTCGCTAAAGTTTAATCGGTTGCGAAACTGGATCTCACACGCTAAAGTGATTCCAACTTTATAATGTACTCCGCTTTCTTTTCTTTTTCACTTAACTTCTTTTTACAAGCTTTCTATAAACTTGCCCTGTATGTATGTTTGGTCGGGTGGAGTCTTCCAACTCAATTATAAATTAGATTATTCAAGTTGAGCTGAAATTTTATAAACACGGTGTAACTTTCCAATGGAACCAACAGTTCTGAACCAGTTTCAATGACAATGCCTATTTAGCTGCGTGACGTTGTTCTAAATCCAACATTTTGGAATACCCAAGATTGTGAATAAAATCTTTTTAAAGTACTACTATAATATGGGTGTCAAACAAAAGGTCTTGCTTAGAATAACACTGAAAAATAAAGTGACTTGCTTCTAAACCTAATATAGTAAAGTACTAAAGTTGCCAGACTAAATTTTGTTGAGAATTATTTTTTTAACGCAATATAATAAGACGTGCATGTATGAAGATATTAATGAATCTGCAAGACGCGAAAGAAGTATGCATGGATCGTGAAACTTGGCGATCTGTCCTCTCTAACTTCCCCGTCAAGGATACAGGGTGAAGATAGTTAGTTATATTTTAACCATGTTTTTAAAAACAAAATTAACCATTAAAATTTATTAGTGTTTGTTTCTATGTATTTGTGAAAGTACTTCACTTAGGGCGTTTACCGAGTTCTTCAGCTGTTTAACAGAACAGATCATGGTAAAAAAATAAAAGTTCGTCTGGCCAGTGTGGTATAGTAGGCAAACCTCATCACACAAATTTTTGGGAGTGACTCAAGACACTCGAGAGCGCTGAGCCGTACATTGCGGGCAGAGTCATGAGGGAGCCGCCCATCTGGCACTGGGTAGTAGTGACTTATCCTCTGATCTTATTATGCTACTGGGTTGCGGCGAGACGGATTTACGGAATACTGCGGTAGGTTAAAGGGTAGTCTGGCCTGGCTGGGAACCTACACAAAGCTGTCTTACTGCTTTCACAACAGGGTAGCGAAGCGAAGAGTAAATGCAATCCCCGCGTTACCAAAAAAAGCTTTCACTTCCAATGTACACTTATATACACTTTTCTTTTAATCATGGAGTAACTCACAATTAAAAGTCACAAATTAAAATAAACTTTCGGTATACTAGTTAATGGTACCACGGTACAAGAAAGTTTCGTGGTAGGTATTAGTAATACCTACCACGAAACGACGACTCTGTCACTATAATTCTCTTTCTAACGAACGGAATCGTAAACGTAAAGCGAGACAGAGTCAGCGTATAATCTGTCAACAAGTGTACGCTAATTGCACACTCGGCTTGTATGGTTACATATGATTTTACTTTTTACAGGATTTTCCGTCAATAAATCTTAAGTGAAGTATTTTTTTACAGTAACTGTTTTCACCTTTTATAGGGACTAAGCTGAACCTCATAGTTGCTGTGTATCACAATCTATAGCAAAGACCGATACTATACCTATGCCCATTTTTCCCGTAACACCATTAAATTATATGCTCCCAACTTCTTTAAATCGGTCCCTAGACCGAGATAATCACATATAATTCTACATATCTGTCCAGATAGTAATAGAATGTAAGCTACTTTTTGCTACTGAAATGTTCACAAACTATTAAAAAAGGAAACTAAGATGCAAGAAATCAGTAGTCTTGACTACGGAGTCAAGACGGTTTCTTGTAGTTCATAAACATTTCATTCACAACAGGCACCAAACCCATGTAGAATTTGGAAAACACCAATATAAAGAAGAAGACTTCAGTTTCTTAGAGTGACTAATAGAAGTAGGTATGATTTTTACGTACCGCTTATAATGCCAAATAAATTTGGCTTAACTTTGTCAAATAATAGTTTTTAAGATTTAAGCATCCTCTAAGAAAAGATACTTGTAAATTTCTCCTGCTGGAGCATGAAAGGTTTTTGACAAAAGGCGGACGCAAAGTGGCAGGACATAAATAAATTAGTTTGAATGTAGAGGAAATATAAATATTAGTACAAAAGTAGACAGAAAGTAAAGTCGCATTTAAATAATGAACCAACATTAATTTCAATAGGCTGATGGTCAGATCTAATCTAGCTAATTATGTTTACTAAGAAACTGTTTGCAAATCATTTTCCTGAATATATTGCAACGTTATTTTTTATGTTAACATATATTTTCAAAAATTTATTTAACAAGTTTCAATACAGCAAACTTTAGTACCGTTGCTTCCATCCTCGGAAGACTGACGTCATAAAACTATTTCCTCACTTGTACCGTCTACATTCTTACTTTAGCAGTTGCACCTGATGTAGCCTCATTTGTAAGTAAAGTTTCACAGCCACTAAAAGTTTTTATGTGAGTTAAAGAGAACAAAATAGTTATGTAAGCGAGTAATTTTATTCCCTAAAACAGTTTGCCGCCAGACGAATAGGTGTTTAGAGTTAGTTTAGAGTTGTCAAACTGCGAGAACAAGTTCTACAGATTTATTAAGAGTTTTCATGTATGTTGCAGAACATAACACACAGAATAATTTAATGTGTTGTAAATAAAATCGAAATAGTAATCAAACAAGTATTCAATAATATTACATATGTTTCTGATATTGCTCTCTCTCTCTGTCTTCTTTTGCTTTTAATAAGCAACGCACCCGTAAATTCTATATTTATGGCTGTGACGTTTGTGTAGTAAATTCTAGAATAACGACCCTATTGATGAGTAAACTACCGACTAAAACTTAACTTAAGAAGATCAGGACAAAATATATATACCTCTGCTCTGCGAAGTCCATTTTTTCTTTAAGAAACTCTTGCCCAAGATGTTAAATTTCTGTAAGAGCAACATTAGTTATAAGACCAATAAAAAACATAAAATACATTTCCATTTTATTTCGATTAAATATGACGTTTCAATTTTTTCTTAGTAACTGAATGTCACCCTAATCCAGCAGTATGAATGCACCTCGTTAATTAGACGGTTTATTAGGGGTTCGAGTGTTTTACTCAACGTTACAGATATGGAAAACAGATTTTTTATACCACATTCTTTTTTATTTAAAGTTCTTTGGCTCTTTTTATTCTTTGAACTTTTGCTGTGTTTTATTTAAATTCAAAATTATGTTGTTGATTTATTGTGGCTTGGTTTATTCATGATAGGAAAGTTCTAAACAATGCATCGTTAAAATTCTAAAAGATGCGAATACTTTATGAATTACTCGGGTACTAGTAAGAAAAAATAAAATATAAAACCGGCCAAGTTTGTACCAGGCCACATGGATCGCAGGGATCGATAGCTGTCTTTGTAAAACTTTTATTTAAGCTTCTGAGTTCATCGTCTATTATTATTTGTAAATCTAAATTATCAGTCACGCATTTTTTTTTCATACTACTGTGGTGGCAGACAAACATACGGCCAACCTAATGAAAAGTGTCACCGTAGCCTATGGACGTTTGCAACACCAGAGGTCCTGACCGGTGACAACCCTGTAAAACCTTCTAAGACAGCTTTTGAAGAACTCCATACAGTAGAAGTTCGTCCTTTATCCCCGAATGGGCAAAAACATATGATACGTCCACTTTTCACCATGTGCATCTTCGTCCTATATAATTTGTTAAAAATAGGTTCCAAATAATTTGTCGCACGAAATAACAACAAGTAGCGACCTGTTGTTGAAATTTTTTAAGCCGCCGGCTTTCAACTTGGCTTAACTACAAATCTATGCGTTTAATTGCATTATTACTACTACTGTGATTTCATTCAAATTTAATAACAATTGTATTGCTTACATAGTTTTGGTGGAACTAAAATTACCAATTTAGAGATTAATATTTCGAAAAAAAGATCCGATTATTGAAAAAAAAAATGATTTTCTTATAATCATAATTTTACTCGTAGACAAAAAATTAAAACGTTTACCGTTACCTCGTTTAAGGGAGAGGTACGTTAAAAAATGTTATTATACTGTTTAAACCTTTTTTGGTGCGTCCATGCAAAATTTCAGCATTTTAGTACTTCAGGTCCTGCGAATATCAAGTCGTGGTCGCAAAATAGGTAGCGGAATGGGAACGAAAGATAACTCTTTTTCCCGGCTTCAGTAATCTGTGGTAAGTGCGCCACAAATATGTCTTGCCTGAGGACGGCGGGTGGGATGCTCGGTGTTCTTGCAAAAGCAGGCCGTGAGAGCTACAGACACGCCCTTCACCCCCAAGAAAGTGGTATAACACCCGAACAAAGTCTTTCGGGAACCCTGCGGTTATCCTTCCGAGGGCTCACCCGAGACTAAAAGAGTAGCAGTGTGGCTTTAGCCGGTAAGAGTTCGACATAGCAATAAGGATTTTCACACGTTTCAACGAACAGAAAAAGAGATGTAACTGTGATTTAATCAAGACTCAAGTCAATCAAATTCTAAGCTAAGGTAAACCAAATTCTCTTCACTTGTACAGACCCGAACTAAATAACATCCTAAACTACTACAGCCCTGAATAGTTGGTTGGCAAAACTTTTGTCGAGTGCTGTACTTGGTTCTAATTTCTTGAGAGCCAAAGCTAATCTGAAGTTAGTTCTACGTGTAAAGTGGTTACTTATTCACTTAGAACTATATATATCATACTAACATATATCGTAATAATGTGATTTTAACATGATGCAATTGATATACACGTTTTATTTTTGATAACAAGCTTTCAAAAATTGTAATGTATGTATGTTTGTACAGATGGAATCTTGCAATTCAATATTGAACAATATTTCTTCAAACATGTCAGCTGTCTGACGTCATTCTAATCCGACATGGTGGAACATTCAAGTTGGCATGACTAATTATTTTTAATGCACTGCTACATATTGTAGTAATAAAAGGACTTTCTGAGACTAATTGATCATTGTATCACATTTAAATGAAAAGATGCTTACGGTAAAATAAAGAAATATTGTTAGACACTTTTTACACAGCCTTATCTAGCCCAAACTAATCTATTTGATTGTACCATGGAATCTATTCAACTGATATACATACTTATATATTTCTAAATACATACATATTATACATAGCAAACACCCAATCTCCGAAACCAACATTTGTGGATCACACAAATATTTGTTTTGACTCGGGTATCAGTTCCGGGACCTCAGCGCAAAAAAATGTAGGCATGTAGTACCTCTGCCACCTGCCACCTGTGAATGATAATAAAAATAGTTTTGTTTTATTGTATAGCACAAATGTGCTATCGTGTTAGATAATGATACGAGTAGATGTTAAATAGTAGAATTGTCCCACTGAACTGAACTGTCGGAATACAGAATGTGCTTTAAATCAATTCATTCAATTAAAGGGAGTGGATCGATAGAAATTCCTTCTATCACGATACAGTATGTTGAAGGCACAGAAATATTCCTCTCACGGTTGAAGAGAAAAATTACAAATAGCAAAAAAACGGTCAAATGCTAGTCTAACTCGTGCGCCTAGAATTTCGTTCCAACCCATAATACCGCGATAATAAAATTAGTACCTTATTTTAGGTAAGGGCCAATTAAGCTAGATTGTTGCTCTATAAATTCATTAAGCGCTTGTCGCCCCGCTGACTCAGTGTACTGTAAACGATCACTGCGTTAAGCAACATTTGCTATAGGTGGTCCTTGAATGGGTGACCACTTTGTGGAATTTACATTTGCGAGCGTTTCCGTGCTTCGGAAGAGACGTAGGCCTTATGGGCTTGAAAATTTTCAACAGCAGGTCATCACAGCGCGCCTGTCCATTTTAACACGGCAAGGGGCTTACCACCTGTTACGTGGGACAAAAATGCATACGGTGAAATGTGGGCGTATAGCCTCTGCCTACCTCGTCGGGGTTAATATACATATTATCACGCCTTTACTTTAATTTATTTATTAATTTTGTCTCACTACATCGTGTTTCGATAAAAATGAATCGATATCAAAAACAGCCTTGTTCAATCGAGCAAGTATGTATAATTCTTCGAAATATTCAACGCACCAAACAAATCTATTGAAGCAGTATTCTACAGAAAATTCTGGTAAAAAGAGTTATCGAATAGAGCCCGATGGCTATTCAATCCAGATAAAAGGTTTTAGATCTAGCTGTCTGAATCCATTTGAAGTGGGTGGTATGTATTGTGGAAATAATCCAAGACGGATTGAGACGGGCATACGCTTTGGAAGATTATACTTTTGAATAGATCGTTACCAGTAACTTAGGAAAAGAGTTTTATGCTAAATACTTTTTATATGTACATTTAAGCTATATACTAGCGTTCCGGCCCGATTTCTCACGGGTTGGCAGTGTAAGTACTAATATACATTTTATTGTAAATACGTGGTGGGTGGCAATGTCGTTTTTCGCTGTCTGTCCCTATATATGCTTAGATCTTAAAACCTATACAACGAATTTCGATGAAGTTTTGTTTAATAGATAGAGTGATTCATAGGAAAGGTTTTTGTGTATAATTTGTTAGGTTTTTGTATATATTAACTTAATTAGAAAGATAAATGTTGGGGGCGTCGGAAAAAATGTGCCGTCTGGGAACTTTTAATGAAAACTCTGCTTAAACCCTTTGAGATATAACAAAATAATGTATTGTGGAATTGTGTATCTAATGTAGGTCAACAAAAAAGTCCGCGACGGTATATGTCTATTTCTTAAAGATAACATACTATATCCATTTTAATACTTAAAAAAACAGCATTTATGAAGCGGTAATTTAAAGGCTATTTATACAAGTACATTATTAATCCTTACATTTTTAATACGTTAGTTGGCTTCAGCATTTTATGAAGATTATTTTGGCTCTGTACATCTTCCAAATTAAATGAATATCTTAGTAGATATAAAAAAAAAAAGGGGAAAGGAATTAACTTCGTGTAACCAAATTCGACCGGGCCGTGCGGGCGTAGGTAGACAATTGAGAGCGGAGAAGTAATCAAGTACCTAATTTGGAAAATGTTCATACAGTATTGTGAAATTAATAACCAACGAAATTAAATGGGTGCAACGGGGTTCGAAGTATGTCACGGGCGAAGCCGGGCGGGACATCTAGTTAAGATATAAAACTTTGTCTTGAATCTCTCTATCTTTTGCTGAAAACCACATTAAAATTCGTTGAGGAGTTTAAAAGATAACGCACAAACAGCGATAGTGAATAAGAGCAATTTTGATAATTCTTACGTGAATCGATTTATCTTAGTCTTGCGATCATAACTAAAAATATATGACAGTCCATTTTTTGAGTGGATTTTAAATTAATTTACTCGTTATTTTCAGCACAGACGACGTTCTTTCTATTTTGTTGAGAACTTAATCGTGTTTACAAAATCTTCTGAAAGTTCGTTAAAAGATTCTTCAATTAATGCAACTTTGTAAAATAATAAACTTTTGTTTTAAGCTTTTAAGGAAAGACCTTGTTCTTAAAATACCCATTATTATTTTTATTATAGGAAGGTTTGAAGAAGATTGACGAAACAGGTAGGACAAACCAAATAGAGTTTACCATCATTATGTCTATCTTACTTCTGCTCAGTGTATTCCCAATTGCTTTTTAACCCTGCCTGAATTTCAAGCCCGGTATCCACTTTTATTTGGCTGCTAGGAGCAGCTATCGTTTGATTTTAGATTAGCGATCGATATATTTCATCAAATTAAATATTAGAAGCTTGGCTGATTTCTGAACATCAGAAAGACTGTTTATTATGGTTACTTTTATATTTGAATAAAAGTTTATTTAAAAAAAGATATTTAGCTCGCAAAAAGGACGCTATTCGCCTAATAGAAAGTCATGGCGATAACTAACGAATCGAGAGCCCCTCTCATAGACTACATTGACCTCTAACAGCATCCCTCCGGTTGACGGCCCGTTGATATGTCTTTTCACTCAGCGCTTAAAGAACACAGGGTTGTAAGAGGATGGATTTACGTACGTTGGCAGAGCGTTCCAGGTTTCTATTGTTCGAGAAAGAAACGATCATTAGAATTGTTAAAATTCAAATGATCCCGTTCTCTCGAAAATTCTCTCCAATGTATCAGAGTGGCACCTTTGCGTTTTTCGGTAACGAAAAAGAAAGGGGAGTGTTAGGTTGAAGAGCTGTTCAGACCACTCGCCTGGTTTATTTGGTTAGGAAGCTATTTTCTATGCATCCAGTAAGTACCTCGTGGAGTCATCGTCACAGACATGGCAGCAGTATTCGACGCAGGGACGAATCTGTGTCTTGTACAATAGACATCTCTGGTGCAGTTTAAAAAACAGTCGTTTGAGAATGAAAAGGAGGTGATGGAATAATGTTGAAGACAAAGATTTTTGAATATTAACTTATCCTAATACTAGTTACCAAATACTATATCTCCAAACTCTCGCAATCGCAATGATCTTACCCCACACGTATAGAGCCTTGATTAGGCTGTAGCTTGTGTCAACACGATGCGAAGCTTATACCAACGCAATTTGTATATAGCTTGCACAACATGAATGCCAGGCTGTTTATTAGCTGCAGTTTTGTTTATAGTGGGATTTGATAAATTCAATCATTTCATAACTTGTTTAGAAATAAAAGCCTCTATCAATACTCATTTCAAGTCGCAGAACTGATATGACATGGATTTGACTATATAATTTTTAAGCTTTCGCGATGAAGAAAAAAAACAAACAAATATGTCAAAAAAGCTTCAAATTTTTCATTTTTTTCTTTATTTTAGGAGTTTTAGCCCTTTTAGGCTACGTCACTCCATTAAGTCAACCCCTAAATATACAATTTCTACAAAATACCTTAATCTAGTAATAGTATCTAGAATGTTTTATTGTAAATATTGAAATTAATATAAAATATTGTACCCCGGCCCACGAAAGATCAAACCACCGAGCTGGCTACAAACACAGTGACCTGCGTTTCCTAAATAATGCTTTTGCTATTTCTGATAGAGGAAAAGCCAAAATTTCATTGCATCTCCCAAGCTCTTTTAAATCTTTATAAATAAATGACATTTCATTTCTTACATTTTCATTCCGAATGCACTCCATCATTATGTGCATCGCATCTTCTATTATGCCACACTCAGAGCACAAGGGCGATGGTACTATATTCATCATTTATGCAAACTTATTAAGAGGTACATGTCCAGAGCGCAATCTGAAAGCTGTTGTTAATGTGATTCTTCGCAAATTACTCTTATCAAACCATGGGGTCTTCCAAGGTTCACTTTGTATTGTTTTATACCAAATGCCTTTCTCCACCGATCGTTCATCAAAGTACACCTTCCAAAGGTTACAGCAGTGTTCTCGAATATAGTGTAAACAATCCGTGTAGAAAGGCAATGAATTTATTGATAATCCTTCACTTGAGGCCTGTCTCGCTAACGTGTCCACTTCCTCGTTACCTGTCAGCCCAATATGTGAAGGAACCCATTGAAGAAGTACCTCCTTTGAATTTAATCTTAATTCAAAAAGCGATTTGATTATTGCATAAGCTATCGGCATGCCTCTTAAAGAAGAGGAACATAGAGCCACGTATTGGAGAGCACTTTTTGAGTCAGTTAATATAACAATCTTGCTGACTTTTAATGATTTACCATAAGCCGGAGCTTCAGATATAGCAATTAGTTCTAGAGAAGTAGTAGACATATTATTAGCGATTTTAAACATTATGCTTTTGTCAATTTGTGGATCGTACACCGCGGCTCCCATAGTCGAAGAGTTTGTTTTAGACGCATCCGTATAAATCCTATAGTAATCAAAAAAATATTTATCAAGATATGAGCAACAATTATCACGAAGCCAGCTCGTGTCATAGTCTCTCTTAGCTCGAGACACACCCTCTATACTATGTGTTACTATTCTATTTATATCATACTAGCTTATCCAATAGTCCCGCGTGTACATAAATAAATATTCCCGGGAATCTACGTTAATATGATTAAATTTTGAATGAATTTCAATTAGAATCGGAATCTTTTTACGTCTCCAGTATCTGAGTGAAATAAAGGAATTAAATTCGTCTAAGATACGAATTGTAATATTGTTACTTATAGACTTTGATCTTAGCCAAAATTTGCCACCAAGATACATACGACGAATTTGTAAAGGGGTAATACAAAGCTCACTCTCCATCACATGAATGGGGGTACTTTATACAAAGCCACCTATAATACGCATAGCCTCATTTTGAACTTTATCTAGCTTATATAATTTTAATTTAGAAGTATCGTAAAGGAAGCTACCATAGTCTAAACGACTTCTTAGAATAGATATGTATAATCGTCTTAGATGTTTAGGGTGTACGCCCCAAGCAGGTCCAACAAGTACTTTTAAAATTTTTAAAAAGTTTTCTCGTATATTTCATTTATGTGTTTATTCCATCTCAATGAGCTATCTAAATAAATAACTAAATATTTGACACTAGCTACTCCTTGTAATATTACATTATTTATTGTGATGGAGCAGTTGTTTCGTTAAGGGCCCTTTTTAAAAAGAATTATCTTGCTTTTTGAAGATAAAATACTTAATCCTAAATTTTCTAAAACTTTACATAAAAAATCTAAAGCTCTCTGGAGTAGATAACGGGCGTCTTCCAAATGTTTCTGTGTGGTATATACAGCAAAATCATCAGCATATTGAGATATAAATACATATTCTATTGAATTACAAATATTGTGAGTTGCAATATTAAATAACAATGGAGACAGTGGATCCCCTTGTGCCAAACCATGGTTAGTAGACCGGCTAATATAACTATAATGTTGTTTTATTTTCAAATTTCTCAAACTAAGGAAATTCCAAAGATAATTGCATAATTTTGAGCCAACATCTTTTTGATCCAAGATTGTCAAAAGTGAACTAATATTTATATTGTTGTAGGCATTGTCTAGGTCAAGAAAGCAAGCTAAGGTGACCAAATCTTTAGAAAATCCTGACTGAATCCTCGTAACTAAACGTGATAAGCTATCTAGACTAGATCTCGATTTCCTAAAACCAACGGTCTGCCCTGAAAATAGATTTTGTATCTCACAAAACCATTCTAGTCTTCTATTTAGAATCGAATGAAATATCTTACATACACAGTACATCAAGCTGATAGGCCGGAGTGAAGAAGTAAGTGTGGAGTCGCGGCCAGGTTTTGGTATTGGTATCACACAGATGTCTCGCCACTGAGAGGGGATGAAACCGGTTGTTAAACATATATTATATAGAAAGAGCAAAATCTTCTTACCATTGGTGGGTAAATTTTTGATCAATGAAAATGAAATGTCATCACATCCCGGAACCGTATCACTCGTCTTAATACAGGACTCCAATTCATGTAAAGAGATATCACATTCTAACACGTTATTTTTAGATTTAAAATTAGGTTTAGAATTAGGAGCATATGCGGGACACAAACTTAACAATAATGCTTCACATTGGTGAGAATCAACAAAGGAACTGCGATTTGTATTTCCTTTCATCCATTTCATTTTTTTCCACATTTGATTTGTAGAGGAGACTTCATCTAAACTGTTACAAAATGTTTGCCAGCTTTTCCGGGATGCTTTTCTTATAAGATTTTGGGTATCCTTAATCTGCTTTTTAAGGTTGATTAAATTAGAAGGGGTGAGATTTTTTCTAAATTTTGATAAAGATAGTCTTCTTTTAGCCACTGAATGGGATAATTCCGCGGTCCAATATGGTTTGGGCGTGAAATTGCAAGTTGGTTTCAAAAATATTTTTTTAATAGGGATGAAATCATTTGCTGATTGATTAAGATGGCTAATAAAAGCATCATATACTTGTTGAGGTTCATCTTGTAACACTTCTGAGTGTCGGTTACATATTCCTAAGATTTATTTACTAACCTTGTTTTTATATACATCCCTTTAGTGGAAACAAACTCAATTTTCACAATACTTTAGTTATAACTCTTAAGTCACTTGTCTAATTATTTAAAAGTTTATAAATATTTCACATTGTTTGTTTTTGGTCGGAACGACATGAGTTTGACGTTGTCAAAACTGTCACGAACGTTCTAAAATTAACGCGTGCGTCTATGGTGTCTTTCAGTTTGGTGCTGGACATTGACCTTAGATAGATTGGCTGTTCTGACTCACATCCACCCATAATGTATTGCGTGAGGTGTGACAAACAGGAATAGTAAGGTTTTCATGTTGGTTTTGTTTATTTTGTTAAAGTTTTGTCAAGGCTGTATGACCGTATGACTTGTACGCCGTAATCGAGCGAAAAAAAAGAAAAGAGCACGTCCCTTTTTGCGACGACATGGCGGGATGAGAATATGCCTGTCATGGTGATTTAATTCGGAAGGAAAAGTCTTTTTAGCTAATGCTAGGAGGTGAAAATAGTTGTTTATATTTGTTTCTTCGTAATCGGCAAGATTACTTGGCATTTGCGAATAATATGTTCTTACAATGGTTGTACTTTGCAGTTCAGTCTGCTTATCAAGAGACTTAGCAAATAACATGAAAAAAGGATGATGATAGAAGGATCTGGTTAAAACCCCACTGAAATAAGTGGTAAGTTAAAACTATATAATCTCTTAGACTGTATTCCTTAACAGAATGTTGAGGGTAAAAGTGATTTTTATTACAAATTACTAATGTCTGTAACTTTTCTGTTGTTACAGGGGTTTTAACGTTTTTGTTCTTTTTTGTTTTGGTTCTTTATTTTATATCTACATAATAATTGAGTTTAACGTGTTTCACGTTCTCTGCATTCTATATTTTTCCTCCTGAATGTCTGTAAGAAGACTTAAAGTAAGCTGAGATATTGTGCAAAGAGGATATTTTCCCCTACTCTGGTTACCTTCTACCTGGACTTCTAGAATAGGAAGAGATGTGGAGGACTTGGATGTTCCTTAAACTTAAATCCAGATAAGTGGTAATCTTTAATTAGTTTCTATGTATAATAACCCAGTAAAGGCCGACTGATGTTGATAGTTTAAAAGGAATAACTTTTAACTTTAAATATTCATTTCTCTGTTGCCTATGTAGATTTCATCTACTTTAATATACTGGACTACCGGTGTGACGTTCCAGTTACACATATTTTATAACCTTTTTATTATCACAAAGGAATATTAATGTGAAACTTTATTTTTACCTTGTTATGTTGTAGTGTATGATGATGATGATGACGATAGAAAGCGGTGTTGTGTGTTAACAAAATTCAGAGATAGTTTAAATGTATGTCTGTATATAATTTAGATATTATTAAGGCACCTGACAACTGCTTTAATATTTGTCATTTTAGGCCACGCCCATTTCCATACTGTGGTTTAAATTTTTATTTGTACTAAATCTAAACTTATTTTTCATGTAGTTCATGCATGACTAAGCCATTTCTTTTTACTTTCATATATGTATATTCATGTCTACATATGGATATAGTTTAAATAAATATAATTAATAAGTTGATAATATGAGCTTTTTTAATTGCATCATTCGTTTGATGGAGAGATACCTGGCGCCCTCGTTTTATAAATTCTGGTATTCCTCTGCTCCAGGTTGGTCCATACTCACTCCCTGTACACATGCTCTGCTAGCTGGTGCACTGGTGATTCTTTGAGATAGTGTTACTTACACATCTCCAGGGATTACCAACCGTACCTGATGGGTGTATGTAGGTGTGTTGTTGCTACCTAGTGCGCACCACCCCTACCAAGCCCGTCAACCGTTATAATCTGTCAAAACAAAATCTGTGAATCTACTTTCAAGACAGGTTCTAAACGACGTCCAATGAGTGGCTTTATAGTTGCGTTTTTTACGAAAGATAGGTCTATCAATCGAAGCAGTAGAAATAACAATCATTAAATGGTCGCTACCCAGAGATTCGCAGTTAACCCTCCAGTTCAAAAGCAAGCAATATCCGAAGAGGCTAAAGATATATCTGGAGAGCTCTTTTGAATTGATCCATCAACCAACTTAATACGGGTATGAGTCCCATCGTTTAAGGTTAATAAACCGGTATCAGTTACAGAATCATATATTTGAGCACCTCGAGGGTCTGTTTTGTACGACCAGGTAAAATGGTGTCCATTGAAATCTCCTAAAATTAAGGTTTTACTCTGAAATTGTGCAAATAACATGTCCCAGTCTTGCCGACGTGTATTCACCCATTGAGGACAGTAAAGTGTAATTATATTTTCTATATGTTTACAATTGAAAACCTTAACGTGAAGTATCTGTATATCCTCATTAGGGTGACCCACCCGACACGACTGCGCGTGAATGGAATTGTGACTGATAATACAAACCCCACCGAAGCCATCTTCTCTGTCCGCCCTAAGTATTCTGTAATTATTTAACTTTAAGTTTTTACTTGGTTCCAGCCAGGTTTCAGAAATCACAGCTATATGATTTTTTTCTTGTATTAATTGTTGTTCAAATTCTAATCGTTTTGGCCAAACATTGAGTTACTGGGAAGACATAAGGTTCTAATTTTGTTCGAAAATAATAAGATTTATATATTCTGGACGAGAACTTCCCTTAATACATAATCGAACAGTCTCTGTCGGCTTCCACCCAGACTCCAGGTCTCTCCGATTTAGTCTTTTTACCGATAATATCTCACAGTCATTCACAGTTTTTATTGCTGATAACAAATCGGCATCCGATAACTCCAAATCTATATTTCTTATAATTCCGTATGTGACTCCTACCTCCCACGTCTTGTATACTTTCTACCCTTTATCTATGATACCTTTACAGGTCAATAATTTTTCAGCACTTAATAAATCCTCGAATGAGACGATTATTTTGTAAGCATTTATATATTTTATACCTTTTATACCTCCTATTTTTCCGCTAGAAAAATATTGGCCATTGTGAACTGTTTTGGTAGTTTCTCGGTACTAGTAATACAGATATCAATCTTTTCGGTTTTCCTTCTCTTTTCACCTCGGCACGGAATCCATTCTCTCTCTTTATTGTGTATATCTTCCTCGTTATTATTATCAATTTCTTGTATAAGGTCCTCTATTTCCGAATTGCTGCTACTCATCATGCTACATTGTTAACAAAATCTCCAGTTCTGTCATCTTCAAATGCACGTTCACTCATATTAAATAAGGTCTAAAACGCGTTAACAGGTGGCTGTGCTTACGCGCGCCGACCGTAAACAGGTTTTGCAATAGACGCACAACAATAACTTTAACAAAATTACTTAAAACACGACGTAGCACACAGAGTGTGTATTAAGCACTGAAAAGCTTCAAATTCAATATTCTAAAGAGCAAAGATTTCTTAGTTTGTTTGTAATAAATATGCTTAGAAACTACTGGGCCGATTTTAAAATTTCATTCACCCTTAAAAAGCTACATTCTTCTTGAGAAACATAGGCTATATTGGACCTTTAAAAAGTTTATCTGGAATAGGTAAACATCAATACACGGGTGAAGCTGCGGACATCAGCTAGTACTTTATATACTATTCGGGACTTCACCCGAAATTTATCGGTGAAAGTAAGTCAATATTATTTCGCGATTTTATTTCATGCCCAATTTAACGCTCAAATTGTTTTACGCTAGTATTTAAAAAAAATAACCAATCTTTTCTGTCATTTAGTAAGTTTCGAATTCCTAAGCAAAATAAGAAGTAACCTTACAAAGTTTCAAGACGTAATTTTGGGACATCCAAGCCATATCATCCAGAAAACTTAGTAGGTACCTTTATACGACAATAGTGCAACCCGGCGAACGTGAAATTTGGTAAAGTTAAATTATTAGTAGACGACATGTCTAAATCCATTTTTAGGGTTCTCTGCACCTACAAATTTGTACGAAACCCTCGTTAGACGAGTTCAACTCTCACTTGTCTTATTTTGACAAAATGTAGAATAGTTTAAACTTTAAAGTCAAATGAATAATTGTCGTATTTCAGCAAATGAGCCCACGCTGGTATAAAAAAAAGCTCTGACTTCAATTACAGAAGACCTGTGCTTACTCTTTTGAGTTGCTCCCTATAGATATCTCGTCTAATTTGGGCCGTCATATTGTTGTATAACTTCCTAAAATACCTGTTTAGGTATCTGTATTAATATATTAAAAGAAAAATTTGGAAAAACTCAAAAGTGCACGCCTCTGACGCTTTTATAATATTATAAAAAAAATAGCATTACAAGCGTACAAACTTTGCTATGAATTATGGTATAGATACACTATAAAATAAATAAAGTAAAGATAATAACAATTAAACCACATCGAATCAGACCGTGAAAATTGAAAGGGTTCTATTCCTAATTATACTGAAGCGTAAGAGAGAAAAAAAGACTCGATTCGAAAGTATTTCGGTCGTTATCGTGTTAACAAGAAAATATCCGTAACATACAGACACACGGACTGATGGGTTATGGGCGGAAAAGAAAAAATGGTTTAGAATTAATCAGATTTATATTTAGGTAGCACACGATACAGTTTATAGGGGGAGGCGGATCAAGAGAGAGAGAACGCATAGAGCTGAGCTAGAGGAGCTAGCCTTTGACCGCTGACACATCTGATGGATGACATTGACATTTGTTTATGTCCTAACACTGGCCCTTAAACAAATGCTACAGGTATAAAACTTAACACTACAACATTAGACAAGTTAGAAACCTTATTCTTACTTAGCATAATAACATCAGACACTTAACGATAAACAGTTACCAACCTTATTTATTAATTACTAATATTAGATAAGCTTAAATAGTTTACAAACTTATCATGTTTTTCCTTAGTGAGAGGCTTTGTTAAAATATCTGCAGTCATTTCATGGTACATAGGATTCTTACATAGTTTTTGAGCAGACTGATTATCATTAAAGATAATTACACAAGACTGTATATAAAGTAATTCAGATATCAATGTACGTATAAATAAAGCTTCTTTGCAGGAATCTGAGAGAGCCATGTATTCTGCCTCTGTGCTAGAGAGAGCAACTGTTCGTTGTTTTCTACTTTCCCAAGAAACTGTACATTTCCCTACTTTAAATACAAAACCTGTGAAAGACCTACGGTCCACTTCACAAGCTCCCCAGTCAGCATCAATATACCCACTGATGTCTAGGCCACTCCTTTGAAAAACAAGACCATAATTTACAGTACCTTTAAAGTATCTAAGTACTCGTTTAGCTGCTTTCCAATGTTGTTGGTCATAACAATCGTTGAATTGGCTCAGCTTGCTTACCGCAGCGGAAGCGTGCTGGGCCCATAACCTGATGGGTTATGGGCGGAAAAGAAAAGATGGTTTAGAATTAATCAGATTTATATTTAGGTAGCACACGATACAGTTTATAGGGGCAGACGGATCAAGAGAGGGAGAACGCATAGAGCTGTGCTAGAGGAGCTAGCCTTTGACCGCTGACACATCTGATGGATGACATTGACATTTGTTTATGTTCTAACACGGACGTCCAAGACCGAACTTTTTTAAACAGTTTTTTAACTAGTTTAAATAACAAAAATGACATCAAAAATATCATGAGAGTTAAAAATAGTGTTTTTTCTTGATATGTGTGTGTATATATTATTTTACAAGTGCAATATATGATAAATAGAGACATTTTAAGTTTGAAAAATCAGATATTATGCGCGAAGTGACAGTCGTACCCACCTCAACGCTTCGCTTATGAGGCGTGCAAAAATGTGTTGTATAATTTCTTAAAACACTTATATAGGTATATTGTATAATTTCATTAATAAAACAATAGCCCACTTTACTGCTACTTTATTTTTCTTAAACTCTCATCATTAAAATTAAAACAGCCATCGTGAAGTCAGTTTTATCAATCAATTTACATATTGAAGCATTCACATTAATATTGAACGACATCGAATATGTAATGCGATGGTATCATGGACGAGGTTCTGGTTTCCTATTAATGTAGCTACATTCGGTGCTGTTTTATATTACCATTTTTAAAATGGCGCCCAAACAACAATATAAGTATCAGTAATTTCTATAACAATACTGATTCTTCTGTTCCCTGACATAAAGGCTCGTAGATGAGAACAATGAATCAAAATAACATAGACTGTAGCGTCTTGGTAATTACAACACTAAATTATATTTTAAAAATGTGAAGCTTATCTTAAAGTTAAGAGCTGCTGCACTTAAGTTTCTTTTATTCTGCATGGTACTTGGTACCACGTGGAATAAAATAAACTTTTGATACTTTTATTACAATCTATGACAATTATAGCACCTCGCTGACTTGCTGCGAAGATCTTACTTTAAGGTTAAGTTCATAAAATTGTAATATTTGGCATTACCTTTCTACCTCCATGCCCTTCTAAATACATGACTTTGGGGCTGGATCGAAGCAAATCAACAATACACATAGAATTCCTAGTCATCGTAATTGCAATTTTGGCAAACAAAGGAAAAATCAGTAGGTAATGGTTGTTATTCTACTGTCAAACTAATGTCGCTCTTTTTATAGAAAGAAATAACATATCCTTGGAACAACTCACACAACGCCATCTGATTACAAACTAAGCAGAGCTTGTACTATTTTAACCAGATTACTGATAAACATATTTATATATTATTAAATACAAATATATTATAGATAAATAACAGCCAGACACAGAATAAACCATCATGCTCATAACACAAAGTTTTATCCTGTATGGGAGTGAAACCCACGACCTCTTGCATAGCAGTCGGATACACTCCAACCGCGCCACAGAGGCAGAGAAAAAAGTCCAGGGATAACTCAAATCAAAACATATTTTATTTGTGGTTCATTCACAAAAAAAATCTATTTGTAGAGAATTTAATAATTATGAATAAAAATATTTGCGGTAATAAGTAAAGGCAAAAAAAAATTAAAAAATTGCGGTTCCCCACAAAAGTCATGACGGATTCGGTTAGAACTTAGAATATCTTAGCAGTTTTAAAGATTGATGCCACAGATAAGAAGACGTCATTGATTGTAGACGTCAAATATCCACTATCATGCCCTTACTTCGAATAACCCGTTTTAATATCTCGGTGAGTTACGTTGGCTTGTCATTAAGCGATGCGAATTTAACAGATTATTCATGACCGTACAGACATAAGTGATTTTTTGACTAACGCTTATTTAGTCAAAGTGAGACAAATAGTGTTAAATTAATTATTAGTATTAAGATAACAAATGTCTACGTCATGAACCTATAAAATATCGTACAAAAAGAGATGCGGTAATATATTGCAGTACATTGAGGCGTTTAAATGAATAAAGATGATATAAGATCGAATGACACAAAACATTTTGGATCGCCTTTGACGTGCTACGTTCTTTTTTATGCTAATTATAACTTTTTCCGAAATCTGAGAACGCAGATCAGAAGACATTACAAAAACATGGATGGTCTACTTAAAATCTACTCCGTATGTGAAGATGATTTTTTGATGTCAATGTGACACTACGTCAATTTTTCATTCTGTATACTACTATATACTATAGGATGTGGGAATACTGTAGGATGTGCCTACAGTTTCGCAATACTATATACTAAGCAGTGCTTGTTTACAGAACACTGAGCTAGGGCTACGAGCGCTTAGTACGGAACCTAAGTAGACATAATTCATTATAATAAATCACGGAACAGTGACACTAAGAAATAATCTTTACAAAATGGACGCAGGCCGCTTGCCGTCGCAAGGAATTTAAATTTATTTGAATTAATTCGTTTCTACTCATTTTTCCACGAACACCGTGGCAGTACGCATTTTGGAAAGTGACAGGATAAGAACAAGACTCCGTTACTAAAATGGTGTTTAAAAAAAATGAAAACCACCTTAAATTATTTTTGTTCCACGTAATAGGTGGTGAGCAATGCCGTGATGAAGCACCGGTTGTGGGCACACACTCAAACTAAACATGGTTAAAATGTCAGATAGCAAAACGGTCCGAAACAAAAACGAATTCATATTCTTAAAAATAAAATATAATATTACTAGTTGGTCCCCGCGGTTCATTTCATTCCGTCGTTCATTTTTTACGATAAAGTATGAAAATTGCCCGATTTGTTGACATGATTACTGCTCCGCTCTCTAGGGTAGCAGAGTGATGAAATAGCCTTACTCGATAAATGGGCTATTTAACACAAAAATATTTTTTCTATTCGATCCAGTAGTTCCCGAGAATGGCGCGTTTAACAAAACAAACAAAGAAACTATTCAACTTTACATATTAGAATAGAATTAGTACGAAACGCGATCTTTATAGTACCCAGGCGCCATAATGGTCTTTGAAGTGTATTAAAGTCAAAGTAAGAGTTGTCGCTTGTACAACTTATTATTATTAATTGACTAGAAAAGTCTAATCGATATTATAAAGGCAAATGTTCGTGTGTGTGTGTTATTTTGGTTATCTAGTTCATGCCACTTCTTCCAAAGAGATAGCCAAACGCATTCTTATTATTCGGAAATTAGATTCTTATCCCAACATTGTGAATCTAAGAGAAATTATAACTCGGCGGAACTCCGAGACCAGGTGGATTACAGTATCATTTTTATACCGAGAGGTGGGTTTATTTAAATATTCGTTGCGCGGTCTGCGGCGAAGTTTTAAAACCGAACACTATTACTGTGGTCAAAACGTTGTGTTATGTAATGAATTTTAATTATTTAAAGAAAAAGAAAGCAAGTTTTCTGTTTAAAGAACTTTGGCAGGATCTTTCCGCATATTGCATGAATGCGAAAAGATGCTGAGGTCTCAGGTTCGAATCTCGGTCAGATAAAAGTAATTGTTGTTTAGTCGGTTCTAGTCCGGCATTATATCCGTGGGTATTTCCGCACGTTTAAAGATTGGGGTGTGGGCTGTGTTGTGAACACGGTTTTAAGCGAGTAATAATTTTGAAACTTGAGCGAACGTCGTAGCTTCTTCGAGTCATAAGAATATCGACATGTAGCAAAATGACCTCAAAATGGCGGTGCTTCCTCCTTTATAGTACCAACTCAGCGCTCGTGGCCCCGCGGTCTCAGTGTTCTGTAAACGATCACTGAGTTACGCAACTTTCACTATAGCTGGTCCTCGGATGGGTGACCACTTTGTGGCATTTACGTTTGCGAGCGTTTCTGTGCTTCGGAAGGCACGTTAAGCCGTTGGTCCCGGTTGCCAGTAAAATGGCAGTCGTTAAGCCTGGTTGAATGCCTTATGGTCGGCTTGAAAATTTTCAACAGTAGGTAGCCACCACCTGCGTCTGTCTATTTCAACACGGCAATGGGCTCACCACCTATTACGTGGGACAGGAATCCACACAGTGAAAAGTGGGCATATAATATGCCTCTGCCACCCCTTCGGGGATAAGGCGTGATGGATATTTATTTTATTTATTTTAGTACCAACTCAATAATAATAAAACGTGTGGAGTTAGTTATTTTTTCGAATTATAATACTACCTACGCTCAAACTCTACTTGAGTTTGAGAAATGTTTTGTAATACGGTCTATACTGAGACACTTTTCACAAATAGGGATTCAATTTCAGGTTGTCAATGTGACGGATATTAATTCTCGATCGAATAAATCTCGTCATTGGTTACGACTGTTACTTCGTATAAAGTCAAGAGGCGATCAAATTGAGATGGCTGATGATGACAGATGTGTTCGTATGTTTGGTTCGTTTGAAAACGATTGCAACATCGTAGATGAATTCACTTTTGGGTGCCATACACGCTTCGAGAAATTGTACCGATTTAACTGTACAGTTTGAACTCTACAGAGAATATAAATTATAATTTCAACCGAAAATAAAAAAAATGAGATAGTTTTCAATTCTATTTAACTTTTATTTTATACATTTGCGATATGTGATCATTCCGTAGTCTTCCAACTAAAAAAACTCATAACTTATGTCCATTTTAATAAAATTATAAAACAATTAAGAAACCAAAAGAAAAACAAACTTGCTTTCAAAATACAAACACAAAATGCAAATAAAGTAAACATGAGAAACCTTTTAATACTTAAAAAAAGAAATTCGCAAACGATCAATCGAGAAAACTTCTTGTTATTTCAACGAGAACTGTATACTAAGTCTTGTTTCAAAAAGTATTTGTTAACCAAATGAGACAAGCGTAGGGCTGCCACATAAATATTGCCTCTCCGTCCTAGTTGCCGGATTTCCAAAGATAACAATTATCGTGATCCGTTTACTTTCAGTCATACCTTTAACTCCGAAGGGGTAGGCATAGGCATACGCCCACGTGCAACGTAGCCGGTGATGAGGCCATTGCCGTGTTGAAATGGACAGTTAATAAGGCCTTCAACTAGGTTTAATGACTGACATGTTACTGGAAACCTGGAGCAACGGTTTAACATGGCTTACAATGCACGGAAACGCTGTTAAATGGATATACCACATTGCTAGCACCTATCTGAAAACCATCTTTACTACTTTTTACTCAGCTGCGTAAGTTTTGAACCTTATCTATAGCGCGAAATCATTTAATAATTAACTCAAAGCGCTAGTCTCAGTGTTGTGAAATTTTTTACCGTCGCGTCCGTCTTTAAAAGGGTGACCGTTCGTGGTATTTCCATTTACAAGCGTTTCCGCGTTTTATAAATGGAGTATCTGCTATTCAAAATTATAACTGAACATTTGATATTTGTCAAGCTACTAATTGACGGCGGCTTCGCCCGCGTAGAGAATATTTCGCGTTCCCGTTTAGCCAGTAGCCTATGTGTTATTCTGATGTATAAGCCATATAATTGTAAAGTTTGTTGTTTCCATTTCCATTCAGTAGTTTTTACGTGAAAGAGTAACAAACATCTACACAAACTTGCGCATTTATAATATTATTAAGAAGTGTGAATTATTAGAAGTTTGGCATTAATAACACCATTAGAGATCGTACAAATTTATCACAAGATTTTTTTTATACCACTGGAGGTGGCAGACAAGTATTCAGCCCACCCGATTGAACGTGGTCATGAACGTTTGCAACACAAGATTTGTGGCACTCGCACTGCAGACCGTATTCATATTTTATCTTACTAGTATATGATTCTATTGTAAGTGTGTTAGTCACAGAATTCCTTTTAAACGGCTGGACTGAATTAAATTATTTTTTTATATGCGTTTGGGTGGTTTAGATTCACAAATCTAGTTATTATATAAAATCTTACATAATATATATTATATTACAAGCGGACAACCCTAAGTTGTTTTGTTTTGCAACCGCAAAGCGAGGCGTAGGTGGAGCTACTTTAGAATTGTAAATGTGTGTTGTTGTCCTCATCGTAATCATTCTGCGATTCTAACGTCTGTAATTAGAGTGAAGTTCCAGTAGTATTCCAGTTCTCATTCTGCCAGAGCGCACAGAGTATTCATTTTCATTTTTACCGAGGCTGGTGGTTACTCTAGCCTATAAACATTAGCAACACTAGAGGCGCTTATAATTTTTTGCTATAGATTGTATTTATTGCGGCAATGTTAGAAGATAATACTATATGCAAATATAAAATAAATAAATAAATATTGTTGGGACAACTCACACAACGCCATCTGATTCCACACTAAACAGAGCTTGTACTATGGCAATCAGATAACTGATAAACATACTTATATATTTCTAAATACATACATATTATAGATAAATAACACCCAGACACAGAATAAACCATCGTGCTCATCACACAAAGTTTTATCCTGGGTGGAAATCGAACCCACGACCTCTTGCGTAGCAGTCGGATGCACTCCCACCGCGCCACAGAGGCAGCCAAATAGAAAAGCACGCATTAATAAGTAGTAGATATATAACGGTTGACGGGCTTGGTAGAGGTGGTAGTTGGTAGAGACAAGCGTAGGGCTGCCACATAAATATTGCCTCTCCGTCCTAGTTGCCGGATTTCCAAAAGATAACAATTATCGTGATCCGTTTACTTTCAGTCATACCTTTAACTCCGAAGGGGTAGGCATAGGCATACGCCCACGTGCAACGTAGCCAGTGATGAGGCCATTGCCGTGTTGAAATGGACAGTTAATAAGGCCTTCAACTAGGTTTAATGACTGACATGTTACTGAAAACCTGGAGCAACGGTTTAACATGGCTTACAATGCACGGAAACGCTGTTAAATGGATATACCACAGTGCAAGCACCTATCTGAAAACCATCTTTACTACTTTGTACTCAGCTGCGTAAGTTTTGAACCTTATCTATAGCGCGAAATCATTTAATAATTAACTCAAAGCGCTAGTCTCAGTGTTGTGAAATTTTTTACCGGCGCGTCCGTCTTAAAAAGGGTGACCGTTCGTGGTATTTCCATTTACAAGCGTTTCCGCGTTTTATAAATGGAGTATCTACTATTCAAAATTATAACTGAACATTTGATATTTGTCAAGCTACTAATTGACGGCGGCTTCGCCCGCGTAGAGAATATTTCGCGTTCCCGTTTCAAACAGGAACTTGTTCCCGAGATAAAAAGTAGCCTATGTGTTATTCTGATGTATAAGCCATATAATTGTAAAGTTTGTTGTTTCCATTTCCATTCAGTAGTTTTTACGTGAAAGAGTAACAAACATCTACACAAACTTGCGCATTTATAATATTATTAAGAAGTGTGAATTATTAGAAGTTTGGCATTAATAACACCATTAGAGATCGTACAAATTTATCACAAGATTTTTTTTATACCACTGGAGGTGGCAGACAAGTATTCAGCCCACTCGATTGAACGTGGTCATGAACGTTTGCAACACAAGATTTGTGGCACTCACACTGCAGACCGTATTCATATTTTATCTTACTAGTATATGATTCTATTGTAAGTGTGTTAGTCACAGAATTCCTTTTAAACGGCAGGACTGATTTAAATTATTTTTTATATGCGTTTGGGTGGTTTAGATTCACAAATCTAGTTATTATATAAAAACTTACATAATATATATTATATTACAAGCGGACAACCCTAAGTTGTTTTGTTTTGCAACCGCAAAGCGAGGCGTAGGTGGAGCTACTTTAGAATTGTAAATGTGTGTTGTTGTCCTCATCGTAATCATTCTGCGATTCTAACGTCTGTAATTAGAGTGAAGTTCCAGTAGTATTCCAGTTCTCATTCTGCCAGAGCGCACAGAGTATTCATTTTCATTTTTACCGAGGCTGGTGGTTACTCTAGCCTATAAACATTAGCAACACTAGAGGCGCTTATAATTTTTTGCTATAGATTGTATTTATTGCGGCAATGTTAGAAGATAATACTATATGCAAATATAAAATAAATAAATAAATATTGTTGGGACAACTCACACAACGCCATCTGATTCCACACTAAACAGAGCTTGTACTATGGCAATCAGATAACTGATAAACATACTTATATATTTCTAAATACATACATATTATAGATAAATAACACCCAGACACAGAATAAACCATCGTGCTCATCACACAAAGTTTTATCCTGGGTGGAAATCGAACCCACGACCTCTTGCGTAGCAGTCAGATGCACTCCCACCGCGCCACAGAGGCAGCCAAATAGAAAAGCACGCAGTAATAAGTAGTAGATATATAACGGTTGACGGGCTTGGTAGAGGTGGTGCGCACTAGGTAGCAACAACACACCTACATATACCC
The DNA here is from genome assembly GCA_948477245.1 of Thumatha senex. Lineage (NCBI taxonomy): Eukaryota > Metazoa > Arthropoda > Insecta > Lepidoptera > Erebidae > Thumatha > Thumatha senex. The sequence continues at coordinate 12,900,758 of OX419724.1, read as the reverse complement.
ATCAGGTACAGTTGGTAATCCCTGGAGATGTGTAAGTAACACTATTTCAAAGGATCACCGGTGCACCAGCTAGCAGAGTATGGACCAACCTGGAGCAGAGAAATACCAGAATTTATAAAGAGAGGGCGCCAGGTATCTCTCCATCAAACGAATGATGCAATTAAAAAAATCTCATGTTATCTACTTATTAATTATATTTATTTAAACTATATCCATATGTAGACATGAATATACATATATGAAAGTAAAAAGAAATGGTTTAGTCAAGCACAGTGGGATCCATATATATATTGTCACTTAAAAATAAGTTTATATTTAGTACAAATAAAAATTTAAACCAAAGTATGGAAATGGGCGTGGCCCAAAATGACAAATATTAAAGCAGTTGTCAGATGCCTTAAAATTATCTAAATTATATACAGACATACATTTAAACTATTTCTTAGTTTAGTTAAACACACAATGACGCTTCCTATCATCATCATCATTGTACACTACAACATAACAAGGTAAAAATAAAGTTTCACATTAATATTCCTTTATGATAATAAAAAGATTATATAATATGTGAAACTGGAACGTCACATCGGTAGTCCAGTAAATTAAAGTAGTTGAAAGCTACATATGTAATAGAAAAATGAATATTTAAAGTTAAAAGTTATTCCTTTTAAACTATCAACATCAGTCGGCCTTTACCGGGTTATTATACATAGAAACTAATTAAAGATTACCACTTATCTGGAATATAAGATTGGGGAACATCCAAATCCTTCACATCTCTTCCTATTCTAGAAGTCCAGGTAGTAGATAACCAGAGTAGAGAAAAATATCCTCTTTGCACATTGTCTCAGCTTACTTTAAGTCTTCTTACAGACATTCACAAGGAGTAAAAAATGTAGAATGCAGAGAACGTGAAACACGTTAAACTATCAAATATTATGTTAAAAAACAAAAACATAAAACCTAAAACATAAACCCCTGTAACAACAGAAAAGTTACAGACATCAGTAATTTGTAATAAAAATCACTTTCACCCTCAACATTCTGTTTAGGAATGCAGTCTAAGAGATTATATAGTTTTAACTTACCACTTATTTCAGTGGGGTTTTAACTAGATCCTTCTATCATCATCCTTTTTCATATTATTTGCAAAGTCTCTTGAAAAGCAGACTGAAATACAAAGTACAACCATCGTAAGAACATATTATTCGCAAAGGCCAAGTAATCTTACCGATTACGAAGAAACAGATTTAGACAAATATTCTTACCTCAGCAACAACCATTATGTCTACATATTTGCTAAAAAGACTTCGGATGTTAATCCGAATTAAATCACCATGACAGGCATATTCTCATGACGCCATGTCGTTGCAAAAAGGGACGAGTTCCTTTCTTTTTCTCCCGCTCGATTACGGCAGGCTAAAGTCATACGGCCTATACAACCTTGACAAATAATCAAAAAATAAATAAACAAAACCAACATGAAAACCTTACTATTCCTGTTTGTCACACCTCACGCAATACATTATGGGTGGATGTGAGTCAGGACAGCCAATCTATCTAAGTTCAATGTCCAGCACCAAACTGAAAGACACCATAGACGCACGCGTTAATTTTAGAACGCGCCAAAAGAGTCGAAACGCCCGTGACAGTTTTGACAACGTCAAACTCATGTCGTTCCGAACAAACACAAACAATGTGAAATATTATAAACTTTTAAATAATTAGACAAATGACTTTAGAGTTATAACCAAAGTACTGTGAAAATTGAGTTTGTTTCCACAAAAGGGATGTATATAAAAATAAGGTTAGTAAATCAAATCCCATGAATATGTAACCGACACTCAGAAGTGTTACAGATAAAGTACGCCTCTTCTTATCCCTGACAAAATAGTTTTTTTTTATCTATTTAATCTTAAAAAAGTTACTACTACTTATCTACTACAAAACACCTATACCCGATTAAGCTACAAAATTATAAAAACTATCCCGCAAATATCAACACTAACTAACTAACTATCTGATGAATCTCGAAGAAGCGAAAGAAGTATGCATGGATCGCGAAGCCTGGCGATCTGTCCTCTCTGACTACCCCGTCAGGGATACAGCGTGAAAATATCAACACCCTTCTCTATAATTTAACATTAAGTAAGTAAGTGTTAAAAGTTATATTAGGAACTGAAACTATATAATTTTAACTTGTGTGTGTCTCTGTCTTCGCGTATATATCTCACTTTGTCTCTCTCTTTCAGCCTAAGTCAGTATTTATAGTAAACTGCCTAGGTGGTCGTGCTGGAGACGCCACCTAAAGATCCCATGGACAGTATTTCGCACTAATGCATCCATCCTCAAAGAGCTTCGTGTTAAAGACAGACTATCGTCAACTGTGCAAATGGGTGTACTGAAGTTATTTGGTCACATCTCTAGAAATGAGAACTCCAAAAAGAGACTTTTAGTTCAGGGCCAATTGGAAGGCAAGAGAGCACGCGGTCGATCACCAACCCGCTGGATAGATGCCATCACAAAGGCTACTGAGTCCAATATGGCCCAGTGTACTCGCGACGCCTCTAACCTTCAGAAATGGAGACATATCGCCAGGAGAGCTACCCTCGGAAATGATATTGACCTACCGAACACTCCACCGTGTGCCTTGGCAAGAGTGTTTGATTATGAAGTAGCCTAGGTGGAGTAACTGGTAGTGTATGGGATCGCCGCTCTAAAGTCTTACATATTTGGTTCGATTCCCTGGGTCGGAACAAACAATTTGTGTGATTCACAAGTGTTTGTTTCGGTGTGGGTGTTTCCTATATATAATATGTTTGTATTTAGGAATATATGATTGTTTATCAGTTGGCTAAGTCCCATAACACAAGCTTATAGCTTGTTTCGGCCTGATGTAAAAAAACTTGATTATAAATAGGAAGCAGGTCCTCGGTTCCAAAGTACGAAAGGGATTTTAAAAACTCGGCAATGTGAAAAATCGTTAAAACAGTTTTTACGATTTCTATGGTGGAAATACTAGCACCCAAAGCATTTCTACACTCACCTTACGTCAGATATAGGTAATGTACAACACAATCCAAACTTGTTCGTTCCGAGCAAATCATTGGGATTGACGCAGACTGCTCAGTAAAAGTTGTACTACCGCACTGAGTTCTAAACTAGATTTTCTCTAGATCTGTATACAGTTGTCGACGAATTCATCTTTTATTTATTGCATTTTTCTGCTGCGAGCTATAAAGGAAATATTTTCTGGTGTAGTGTTGTATGTGTTTTTTATATGCCCAGGTAAAAACTTTTGTATTCCTAACTATCTATGAATACATTAATCATAAGTAAATTTTTTACCTTAATTATCAGTCACGCCTTTATCTCCGATGTGGTAGGCAGAGGCATACTATACGCCCACATTTAACCGTATGCATTTTTTTTCAACGTAACAGGAGGTAATCCCATTGCCGTGTTGAAATGGACAGGCGCAGGTTGTGGCGACCTGCTGTTGAAATTTTTCATGCCGCTCATAAGGCCTTCAACTTAACGCTTAACGACTGCCATGTTACTGGCAACTGGGAACAACGGCTTAACGTGCCTACCGAAGCACGAAAATGCTCGCAAATGTACCTAAGTGCCAAAAAGTGGTCACTCATCTAAGGACCAGCTATAGCGAAAGTTGTTTAACGCAGTGATCGTTTACAGAACATTGAGTTAGTGGAGCCACGAGCGCTTATATTTATTGCATTTTTCTGCTGCGAGTTATAAAGGAGATATGTTCTGGTGCTGTATGTGTTTTTCATATGCCCAGGCAAAACTTTTGTATTCTTAACTATCTATGAATACATTAATCATAAGTATTTTTTTACCTTAATTATCAGTCACGCCTTTATCCCCGATGGCGTGACAGAGGCATACCATGCGCCCACGTTTAACTGTATGCATGTCTGTCCCACGTAACAGGTGGTGAGCCCGTTGCCGTAATAAAAAATGAACAGGCGTAGATTGGGGCGATATGTTGTTAAAATTTGTAAGCCCCATAAGGTCTGAGTATTTAAATCTTGTGTTTATGTAATCGTGGATGTTACTAAACTGTTAAATTTGAAAAACTATTATACACCTTTAACCAAGGATAGCTACAAAGATAATAATACTGTGTCGCAACTATCAACGCCCTCGTTGATAATTTAACATAAGTTAGTGTATATAAGGTAATTATTTCATGACAGGAATGCACACGGTGAAATGTGGGCTTTTAACATACCTCTGTCACCCTTTCGGAGCTAAAGGCGTGATTAATAATAATAAAAAAAGTTCAGTAAATGGCGATACGATTAGATTAAAAAATTGCCTCTGTAGCGGTGAGAGTGTATCCGACTGCTACGGTCGTGGGTTCGATTCCCACCCAGGATAAAACTTTTTGTGATGAGCACGATGGTTTATTCTGTGTCTGGATGTTATTTATCTATATTATGTATGTATTTAAAAATATATAATTATGTTTGTCAGTTATCTGTTTACCAAAGTACAAGCTCTGCTTAGTTTGGAATCAGATAGCGTTGTGTGAGTTGTCCCAACGATATTTAATTATTTATTTGAACACAAATGTCTGCTAAGTTCGCTCTTATAAAGTAGTACGCTATTTTAATATTACTATAATAAGAAAACATGAAGCAAGAAATACAATACTTTGACAGAGTGTGCTGTATTTACCAACAGCCCAAGCCAAGAGTTCACTAACTCAAATGAAAATAAATACATCTCGCAACATAACCTCATTAGACTCCAATCATCGAATTCGCGCAAAATAAAAATAAACAACTTCAACTCGATGTAAGCGTCTGCAATCCCGTCAGCGACTTTAAATCGAATTATTCTCGTCGTTCGTCCGTAGTGCCTATGCCTCAATTTTTCTCCACTTTTTTTTAGAAAACATGGCGCGCAAATTTCCTATTTCGGTCATTTAAAAATGGTCTTCGTGTTTTGGTTTTCACGTGCTGTAAGATTGGTAAAAAATTGATAGCAAGTTACTGTGTAACAATTTCATTGGTATTAAAAAAATCAAATCACGCGCAGTTATCAAACCCCTTTTCACTCCGCCGTCATTCCACATCGCGTGGCAGTACCTTTCATTTATGCACATTTATTTTCCTTTATTTTACGTGCTTTATCCATGATTATATCGAGGTTTCATCCGTACTCTTATAGATCTTCACAATGCACAAATAACAAAGTAATGTCGAATTGCCGCAATAGCGTAATCTTGTTGATGTTATATTTCTTTTGGCGCGTTAGGGAAAATGATGAGAGTAAATTTTACCGACAACTTGAAATTAGCTGATAGGTGTTTTCACGACAATTTATAACTATTTACAAAGTAGTTTTCAAACACCCTGAAGTTAGTTATGGTCATTTTAGATTTTTCTACAAACGTGGAATAAAATCTTAAAAACGATTTTTATCTTGTTACACACATTATTTGGCTGCTATTTTATACTTAACCCATAAGTCATATTATACGTTACATCCGTACTTATTACAGATCCATACTCTTTAGGATTATAATAAATTATTTCCATCAACACACAAACCATATCTTTTTTTGGATTTGTGTTTTTAGGAGACCAATACGAACTGCGAACGTTTCGAATATCAAGATAAAATGCAATTTCCTACCCACATACTTTTCATTCATTTGTTATTCGAGCATTTCACATCACTGAACAAACCGCTTCTCCTTCGAGAATATCAAAGAGAAAATAATTAAAAAATAAATTGTGAGTAAGAATCTTTATTTACGTTGTTTCAAAAATTCTTTCACAGCTTTAAAAACATCTTCGCTAAAAGTCTCTGGTCTTTCAAAAGCTGCGAAGTGGCCGCCAAAATCATAGTTAGTAGTACCGACTAGATTGGGATATTTCCATTTTAGCACGAAGTCCGGACTGTGAGCCACTTCATGCTTGAAGCGCAAACCCCATGTCGGTACTGAAGTTGGAATCCTGCAATGCAAAGGTGTGATAGTTGTTTAAATTTCTTTATTTTGGTCAGTTAAGTTGTAAATAGATAAACAATTTTTAAAATAATAATAATTCTTTTTAACTCCTTTATGGTTCGGACACGTGGAGAGGATGGATGAAAATAAACTGACGAATCTGATTTATGTGGCGAGCGTGAATGCGCAAACAGGTAGGGATTAGACCTCGACGTACGTATGTCAATCAAATCGAAGATCTTTTGGGCAAAAGCCAAGGTCAAAAGTACCCTTAACCGGCGAGCGTGTATGAAAACACTCATAAAAGTAGAAGAAGCGGAAGTGGTACGTCAGGATCGTAGCAAGTGGAAAACCATAGTCTCTGCCTACCCCGATGGGAAACAGGCTTGATAATATGTATGTATGTATTAAAAAATAAATAAATAAAAATAAAATTATTTATTTATATTTTATTTATTTATTTATGTATTAAAAAAGTCAACAACATTATCAATTGATACATTTGTTTTTAAAGCAATTATTTTGCTAAATTTCTCATAGATTTTTAATAAAGTGGAAAAAGACAATTCGATTCGAGACAGGGATTGAACCTGTGACCTTTGCCTAACCAGGGCAATGTTCTAGCCACCTGAACTACCCGAACCGTATCGAATCAAGTTGAAATTCTCCACCATATTTTAATCATCATTTCAAGAGTATGACCATATTATATGGACAGATTATATACCAGATATTCAATCACTGTCTCGAATCGAATTGTCGTTTTCCACTTTATTAAAAATTTATAACATTATTAATATTTTTAATTGAATTATAAATATGAAGTACTCGATACAAAATAACAAATCAGTGGTCTCTAAACTAAACACAAATGCTACTCTAAAAAAAAACAACAAATGCTAAAGCATTTGTTGCACAAAATATTAACCCTATCTCATAAACTAGGGTAAACCTGTGTCACAAGAGACAGTTGTTTGGCTAAGTTAAAACAAAAGTACACAAGTTAAAGAGCTTGGACATTGTCTACATTACAAATGGGGATGATAATGGAGAACACAAAAGGGTCAAAATATTACTATCAAATACAGCTAAAATTGGAGCGTAGTTCATGTACATTACATTAGTTTTTATTTCACTTTAATACATGCAGTATTTCCGAAGTTATAACGACGAGTAGTTATAGCCCTTTTTTGAATTTCCGAGATTTGGCGCGCTCATTATGACGTCACAACGTAGCACAGACTGCGACAAGGCGATGCGCGGCGTTGGGGTGCGAACGAGAGCGCGACTGTTGAATGAGCATCGTTGTGACATATGCGGTCACCCGCGTTATACGCACTTTGATCGTAAATATTTCAGCCATTTTTTGAAATATAAAAAAAAGTAAAAACACAGTTTTTCTCGTATTTTTTTGTAGATTTATTTGGCATTTAAAGTAAAAAACGTTTGTCAGAGCCATTATATGTATATGAGGCATGTGTATGTATGTATGTATGTGTGTGTGGTGCGTTGTGTGTGTGCGTGTGTGTGTTGTGTTGTATATATGTGTGTGTGTGTTTTATGTTTGTATGTATGTGTTCGTTTTGATAAATCAATGTATGTTATAAGGTTTTCATTTTGTTACTAATTTTGTTTGCGGAGCTACGTAGTTACCATTGACGTTATATAACTTGAGTTTAGTTTCATAATATTGAGCTTTCTGTGGATCTATTTATAAATCAGGATATCACACTCAACTGCTGCCTTGCAAAGAAATTTCTATACTGGCAGCCAAAGGGATCGAGAATTCGAGATATCGAAATCGAGACGGGATTTAAAGAACAGCATCATTTCTACAAGAAAGTCTTCCTGGCATAATATACTGAATTGGAAAGTTGGATGACAATCACAAGCGTGAACCTAAGTATTATTGATTAAAAAACTTTCGGGTTGCACTCCGAGAGCGCCGAAAAAAGTGTAAACTACATTTATAATTTATTTATTTTTGAGGCCAGAGACTTTATCTCATCTAAAAATGATTATATGATCATGATTATTTGATTTAGTAGCAAGGCATTGAATCTACCAAACTAACTAATTATCAACACAATTTATTTATCTAGACGGATTCGCGGTCTGCTATATGTACATGAATATTATGCACACACTATAGCTGCGTCTCGTAACTGTGCGCGAATCCAGAGATTTTATCTCATCTAAAAAAATGCGTACCGCGCTAAAAGAAATTTTCACTTCAAAGATTGGATCTACTGGTGGTACATGCAGTATTAAACCGTATAGGACCAAGGTCATGAGATCAAAACGATTTAATAGATCGTTTTTCTGTCAAGCTATAGAAACCTCTGCCAGTGCACATGTTTCCGTCCTACAACCCCGGTATTATTTAGGAAGAACTGGATAGACACCGTCAATAGTGTGGTGGACTGTGTTAGTGGCCCTTAAATAAGAAACTACTACTATACTTTAAATAAGAAAAAAAATGCTCTTAAAGTTGAATTTATTAAACATTTCTAAATTCCGATACTCAAGGACAAGGAGGTCAGATAATTTGAGTTGAACTATTTAAACATTGTACTACGGTATGTACGGTATTTGTTATTGGTCTCAAACATTCCAATGTTAAGCAAGACTTATCTCTCTCTCTGTGTGTGTGTGTGTGTATTTAAGTTAATCCAAATCAAAGGTTGTGCTACTTCGTTGCGAATCTAATAAGATTTCAAAGAGCATATCGATTGGGGATTATCACAAGCAGACTTTGGGCACTTAACAATTGGAAATCTAAACTTCTGTTAATAAGATTTCACTATAGATATCGGTTGATTATTAAGATTGAAACTTAGCTGGATATTATTCAGTAAAGTTAGCGAGAGAATTAATAGTAAACACGATGATTAGACTACACTAAGATAATGACAACTAAACGTGGTGTTACATTCTCTTTAATGACAATGTAACAATAAGAAACTAAATTTATACTAGTAGAGCCACAGACTTATAAGACAGTAAGCAGACGAAAGGTTTGCGAAAAATAGCGTAGCCTATTACAGACACACAGACAGGTAGCTTAATCCAGGGTCGCAATTAGCTATCATATCATTTAATTTTAATATCTTTCTCATTTATGTTTATTAACCAAACATATCCTTAGGAATCCTAAAACAAGATTAACATAATTAATTACATCGTGCGCTACATTTAACTTGACTTTGGATATTGACATTTCAAAGAATTTGCTGGACTGAATCCGTCCATGTGTATTTGACATATCGTAACAGTACAAAATGTATGTAAATTAACAAAAATGTTAGATATAGATGACGATAGCGACCAAACGGTTTATGGAACAAATGCAATGAACCAGATATTAACAACTTGTCAAGTGTTCGTCTAGAAGAATTACCATTTTTGGATAAAAATCTTAGATTAATAACACGTAACCGCTGGTCGCTGTCTATGTGTGAGTTACATGTTGCTACACATGACAAAATAAGATAGCATAATACAACAAATAAAAAGAGTGAAAAGGATGAAGTATTGCGCCATAAACAAAGGAATATGTTTAGCCTGCTAACTGTCTTACTTATATGTCTGTGAGTAGAGCACAGAAGAAAGTGGAATCGAGAAAATTTATGGAATTGTGTCATCTGACACAACGACCTCTTTTATGGTATTTTTACTAAGACATGCTATCAGCATGAAATATACAGATCGACTCGCAGTCAGCAGTCAGTCGCAGTCAATGAGTTTTAGATGGAATATTATTAGGATGCTGTCATATAACTGTATCCCTTATAAGGTAGTCAGAGAGGACATATCACTAGGCTTCACGATTCACGCACACTTCTATTTCTTCTATAAATTGTTTCATATATTTACGCATAATGGCCCTAAAAATAATTCATTAAGCTCATAAAAATTATCAGTAAATTGGTAAACTAGAAAACGCTTGTACCTCCTGTCTGCATTAATTTTAGGTATTGCGCGTTTTTCTCTTAAGAATAAGACATTTTTATAATATAGAAGTAAAAACGGATATAAGTAAAGAGGACATCGTAGAGTGATGGAACTATTATCTAATCTGTGATAGAACCAATTAGAGTGAGTAGGAAAGGTATCATCATTATCGTCCCAATGTTATTCCCAATTCACATAATTATGCTTAAGATTGGCAAGTTGGGTGGTAATATTGTGCGTGAATTAAAATCAAACCATCAATTCGATAATTATAATAATGTAGACTTTGAAATTAAAGTTTAATAAAAATTTTAACGCTCTACCATTTTTATACGTAACTTCTTTAGGTGTGTTGAACGATTTTTGCTATGGAAGAATCCTATGAGTTTTCCACCTACATGCTAGTGGTGTGTTGTGGAGCGGCCAGTGTACACGTATACACAGATATATACTAATACATGTATTATACTCTGCGCTCTACGATGTACAAGTTGGACGCTATTTGGATGGGCAAAGTCGTTTCGATCGGCGTCTTATATCGTTTTTACTTCTGTCTGCAGTCCGAATAATTGCCATAAATGACGCCGCCCTCATTATGAGAGGTGATTCTAACGTTATTAAAGACTATCCGACCACTGCGGCCTTCCCCGTTCTATACCTCTATGGCCGTGGCACCTATTTATCCCATCGTCTACTAATTTTACAGTGAAATCCATCTCCATCAAATTTTCCTGATTTTAAAATTGTTATATATAGGTATAGATTACAACAACGATAAATAATATAATTTAAACTTACTGATTCAAAATATGTTCTACTTCCGAATCCACAACGCTTTCCTTGTAAAGCCTCATTCCACTCGTAATGCTGTTACTGATCCAGTATAGCATGATATTGTCCAGTATTTTGTCGTAGCTGAAGTATTTGTCCAAACCTCCCTCTGGCGAAAGTTTGTTCGCTGGATCGGTGAACACCATCAGTTTATCTAGTATGTAGGCGGCTAGGCCACTAGGGGAGTCTTGGAGTGCGATACCTGAATTTAGCATGTAATATGTTAAATTTTATAATGAAAAACAAATTTAATGAAGCAATTATTGTGCTTTCTATATCCTAAATTTAAAATGGAACAAACTTTTTAGTCTTGACCTGGATTCAAACCAGCATCTACTGGCTCAACGCGCCAGACGCTTTACCAACTAAACTATCGAGTCCTACTTGAACCTGACAAAATGACAAAATCATCCACCTTTTTAATTTTAAGGCGGCGTAAGGCGCCTAAGGTGTATGCAACGTTCGCGGATCCTATCTATCTTTGGTCGGTCGTCACAGACACACACGGAAATAGCGTGAAGATAGTTAGTTATAACAGTTTCAAATCAAAACGGAAAGACTGCGGGGTTTTGTTGCATAGATTCAAATATTTGGGCCGACCCAGGTCCCTAACCCGAAATCTTGACAACTGTAGTCACAACATCACTACTAATGCGCTTCCTTAGTCTGAAAGACCTAAAAAATAATGTCTTATTTTAATCAATCAATCAATCAAGGCCTCTTCTTATTCACAACATATAGTCCTGCGGCTTCCGCATCCAGTCCCTCCCTGCGACCTTTTGCTGATCGTCAGTATATCTAACTGAAAAACACTCCAAACATAGCTTCCTTCATAGCTCATTGCCCACTTTTAAGGCAACCGTACTTACCTCAGAGTAAGTGTCCACGTCTCTTATTTTAATATTTATTACAAAACAATACAAATTCTTACCAATTGTATCCGGTTTAGTAGATTGGAGATGCATGTAACCAAACTCTTCCAAATAATATTGAACTTTTTCTTTCAAGGGATACCATTTTTCAACGTGTTCTCCAACTACGTATGATGGCCAAATGGCTCCCAACAGCCAAGTCCAGACTGTACATTTTGATAAATTAACCGGCCAATTTGTATGGAAACCTAGAACTTCATTAGGAAATATTGTGGCCATATGAGAGCCAATAGCGTGGCCAATATCTCCACCTTGAACGTAGTAATATTTATGGCCAAGTTTATGCATTAGATTCTTCATAATTATGGATATTTGATGTGGTGATAATCCTGGACGAGCTGGTGCCTAAAATCATAAAGAGAAGTGTTTGTGTGATATCTAGTGACGTTTACATTAGCTTTCACAAAAACCATACGTTTATCTTCCACTTTGGTGGATTTGAAAATAATTTGGTGCTAAACCGTTGCTGTTAATTGTTAATTGATGCTAAAAATTCAATAAAGTATCTTCTTCTTTTTAATATTACAATCAAAAGATGGGTTCGTTCAGGGCGATTGATAAAGGTCTACTTTTAATAGTGGACTGTGTTAGGCTTGTTCGATTGATTCATTGACAATAAACTGCAAATGACGAACTAAGAAACGCTCGTAGCTCCGCCAACTCAGTGTTTTGTAAACTATCACTACATTAATCATCTTTCTATAAAGCTGGTCCTCAGATTGGTAACTGCTTTGTGTCATTTCCATTTACGAGCGTTTCCGTGCTTCGTAAGGCAGGTTAAACCATTGGTACCCGTTTCCAGTAATATGTCAGACGTTAAGCCAAGTTGAAGGCGTTAAGTTCTGGGCAGCTTAATAAATTTCAACAGCAGGTCGCTACAACCTGCGCCTGTTTATATTAACACGGCAATGATCACCTTTTGCGTGACACAAACAAATGCTAAATGCTTACTGTTAAATCTGAGTGTATAGTACGAGTATGACTCTGCACGCCTTTGGACTAATATATAAACTGGGGGCCGAGTTTACTATTAACAAGCTGTAGAATAGAACCAGAATCGCTGTATTTAGCTGTCAAAATGGTAGTAGACTATCAGAACGATCACTGACTAGCGACCACGGTAAGTGTTAGTAGAATTCTATCGGCCGACCGATAAAGTCTATTGGAGTACGAGTGTAATAGTAGACTACGAAAAGCTGTCAAAATTGTACCCGTGGCTTTCTATTAAGCGACGATTTCGGATCTTTTTCGACACCATTGAAATAGCAGACTCGGCCCCCTGAACTCTGATGTACTTAGATGCTATAGCAATTTTGATTACTGAGTTACAGTTTTAATTAAAACTGAACTCGTTAACGAAACTAGAACTAACTTTAAGAAACAACAGACCAGAATTCAACTTGATTTATATTGATTTACTCTTATAGGATATGTTAAAATTATAATTAATCAGATTACCTCAGAGAATATAAATCCAGGTATACTGGGAGCAATAATTTCGAATACAAAACCATATCCAGGTCTTGGTGTTGTTAACAGTGGAATAGCTTCGTAGAATTCTCTAACAGATCCAGGCCAGCCATGGAGGAGTAGAAGAGGTAAGACCTGTGGAATGCATAGAAATTTTAATAAGGTTTCTAAGATTTATAGTAAGTAAAATCTTCAGCGGGAATTTGAAATGACGCGTAATTTTTTTTGTATCAAAACCGACTTTAAAACTATATGTCAAAAAAATATGTGTTTGTACCAGAGAACACAGGTAAGAAGTAAAACTTCTTTACGAAATTCCAGCTATAAAATTTCTCTCATACGTCCATTAAGAAGTTTCATTTCAACAAAATATTCAAATTCAATTCATAATAACGGAATGATTACATAACAAACACAAATACAAATTAAGAACCTCCTCTTGTATTGAAAATCTTGGAAAAATATCTAGAATTGGCAAACATAGAACAATCAGCATTGTTCTCTAGTCACACGGTATTGATTCTACATGCCCTTATTTTTGGACCAACCCTTCGATACCACACGTAAAATATTTCAAGTGAACTATCATTCAAGAAAAAGTAAATGCAGAATGAATACATTGTTTGAATTTTGTGAATAATAATAAAAGACAAAATGGGAGTAGGAGGTTTTAAAAATACTTTGGAACAAATTGTTATACCTACCAAAAATGCAACTAAGGGTGTGCGACAATAAATTACGCAACTCGAAATATTTATGTTAAAAGAATTATCCTACCATAACATTTTTGTCCACTTTCGGTTTCACATGAAGAAAATGAATGTCCAATCCTTGAACCTTTGTCCTGTACTGCTCAAACTGGTTTAAAAAATTTGGACGTCCTTTAAAATCATACTTAAAAATCCAATAGTTCAAGAATTTATCAAAAGCTTTACTGTTCACTCCATAAGTCCAGGCTGTATTTTCTAGACTATCTTTTCTTTCTCCTCTACGATAGAAATCAAAAAGTTGTCTCATGTGTGATTCCATCTGAAATGATTACCGGTTAAATATTCTATTAGAAATGTCCAAAATATTTTCTGTTTGTAAAAAGTTTGCTGGGATCTAACTGGAAAGAAATGCCAAGTGAAATTCCAGTTCGATCCCAGCAAACTACGAACCAACTCCTAATGAAGTTTATGAAGAATTTAAATTATTATAGATATTTTTATAAAAGGTACCCTATAAGGTATAGTAAGTAAGCTTAAGCTTCTTATGACATCCAACAATTCTAATAGTAATTATATAAATGAAATTAACAATGCAATTGAATATATAATTCAATGGATCCGAGATAACTGCCTGGAAGTCAATCTGAGTAAAACCCAATTTATACAATTTAATGTTTGTCCACGAAACCTTAAACAATTAGATGTTAAATATATGTCACAAAATTTGAATGAGGTTGATGAAACGTGCTTCCTAGGTATAATTATTGACAAGAAAATGAACTGGAAGGCACAAATAGATAGGGTATGTCGCAAGATGAATAGGTTTGTTTATGTGCTGGCTAAACTACGTAAAAACTCTAATCTTAATACAGTTATAATGGCGTATCATGGATACATTGCGTCTGTACTAAACTACGGATTAATACTTTGGGGAAATTCAACTCATGTGTATAGGGCTTTTGTTGCTCAAAAAAGGGCCATCAGAGCTATATGTGGCGCTGCACCATGGCATTCTTGCAAGCCTCTATTTAAGAAATATAGCCTGTTGACGCTCCCTGGTATGTACATTTACCAAATAGCAATTTTTGTAAAAGAACATCCCGCACTATTTGCGAGGGCAAAAGAAGTGTTCCCAAGAAACACCAGAAATTCAGATAGAATAGTTTTGCAGCGAGTCCCCTAGAACTAGCCTTTACCAAAGAAATTGTTTTGCAATGTGTGGTATATTTATAATGCGTTACCAAACTACATAAAGGAACACTCAAACGCTAGATTCAAAACAAAACTAAAAACTTGGCTTCTAGACAGATGTTTTTACTCTGTTCAGGAATTTCTGGCCTCTAATAATAATAATCCATTATAAAATAAATAAATAAATAAATATCCATCACGCCTTATCCCCGAAGAGAGGAGAGAGAGAGAGGCAGAGGCATATTATATGCCCACTTTTCACCGTGTGGATTCCTGTCCCACGTAATAGGTGGTGAGCCCATTGCCGTGTTGAAATAGACAGACGCAGGTTGTGGCTACCTGCTGTTGAAATTTTCAAGCCGCCCATAAGGCCTTCAACCAGGCTTAACGACTGCCATTTTACTGGCAACCGGGACCAACGGCTTAACGTGCCTTCCGAAGCACGGAAACGCTCGCAAATGTAAATGCCACAAAGTGGTCACCCATCCGAGGACCAGCCATAGTGAAAGTTGCTTAACTCAGTGATCGTTTACAGAACACTGAGACCGCGAGGCCACGAGCGCTTCCCTAAGTAATATTGACTCTACTGTATAATAATGATTATTGACATTAAATTTAATAAATGTAACTTAGTAATCTGATGTTTTGAATATAAAATATTTTATAATTACATAACTTCTTTTGAGTGACACAATGAATTGTTTTTTAATACTCTCTAACTAGGACGCAAAAATAGAAATGCATGTAATAATTTTAATTGTAATGCTGAACAATAATTGTAAGATTTTGTATGCCTAATCTGGCGAAATGTGCTGTCTAAATATATTGTAACATCTCAAACTGTACCACATTTCTTATGATTAAGCAATCGTAAAAAGATAAACATATGCCACCATTAACCTTAGACTTACCTATAAACCTGCTACCTCTTTGGGTGACCTCCGAAGCCCAAGCGACCACGCATGCTAACGGTGCACCAGACTAACCAGACGAGCAAACGCCCTTATAGGTTCGGTACAGCAGTCGTCCCCAACAATACTTGAAATCAAATGCCAAACGATTGCTGTTCCTAGCAGCCAAATAAAATTGAACCCCAGGCTCCAAATACAAGCAAAGCAACAGGGAATAATCTAAGTGAAAAAAAAAATATGTCTGTTTTCATCGTAAAAAATATGTTTTCGTCATTCGATCCACGAATGGTAAAAAATCTAAAACGATACTAGCTTTTTCATTTTACAGGATTTATGTACATCAGACTTTTGAATCTCGGGGTAACATTAAGATGTAAAAGAAATATAATTGCTTGTAATTTACATACATACTCGTATCTACATACAATTTTAGGGATCAACAATAGCGTAAGACGGTTAACGCAGTGTAGTTTTTAGATACTAGTTAGCAGTGTCATGAGCGCTACATTATCGCTAGGCTTGATTTTAATCGAAAAAAAATTACCAAAAAATTTTAATATCGTAAGAAAAAGGTGTGATTTGTAATGAATAATATAGTACAAATAACAAAAAGAACATAATTTTGCTCTCATCCTTCATTTTGTAAACTCATTTTTATCAGAAGGAGGACTTACTGCATCGGTGTACACAATTCTATAAGGTCTGATAGAATCATCTTGTGGTTCTGTAGTATTATGACCCCACCACACGCTCATATCCAATTTTGGCATATCGGGAATCTGAACTGCTTTCTTGTAGACAATATAAGCTGCTATTGATAAGCCTACTAGTAATAATGCCGAAATTATGGAGTAGATCTGTAAAGGATTAAAATTTTATTATGTCAGCATTTTTTAAAACCACTTGCAAATATTTCTTGTACATATAGTCACGCCTTTATCTCCGAAGGGATAGGCAGATGCTTACTACACGCTCACATTTCACAACATAGCAGGTTACATGGTAACCCCATTTCCGTGTTGAAATGGACAATTATCGCAAAGGTTTTGAAAAGCATAAACAAATTTCAATCTAAAGATACAGAGATTCTTTTTAATTATTTAACGTTGTTTTAAATTTCATTAACGGCGAAAGTTGATTGCTCTTTATAATCAGTGTCTCATAGTAAAATATAACTATTTTTCTAATGCTTTTTTCCATTAACGTCATAAAAGTTCATTTGTTTTCACTGACTATGTTCATTTTACGTTTATTGATGTTAACTAGTTGTAGTATATTCACTCAATACCTATTTAAATAAATAGTATGAATCACTAAAAGTGTTGCTAAACGCAAAAACGGCTGGACTTATTTTAGTCAAAAGTGTGTATGCCTGAGCAGGTCCAGAGATACATAGTTTTAAATCCACTTGGTGTTGGTGGGGGACTGTTGTTGTTATTTAAAGTCCATGAACAATATATTAATTTTACGATACTTAAACCGACTACCTGAAATAATTGTACTTAAACGTTAAAAACACTTACTGAAATATCGTCACTGTCCTTCACATTTTTCACTTTCTTTTTAACATATTTTACACTACCTTTTTCTTTATTTTTTTGGTTTCTATTCATATTTACGTGTTTAACGTACAAACGAGAAACCAATACTGCATAAATAGTATCTTATCAATTGTTATCAGCGTGTTATGAATGTGTAATGTGTTATCGGTTTACATAATAAATAATCTGTTACCTATTAATTTTTGAATCGGTTTACAAAATACGTGTTCAATTTGCACGGGTTAAGATAATTTAATAATGCAAGATAGGATTCATTTACCATGTCAAAGTTCGATACTTTTTTTTATACCCTTTAATGCTTTCTGTCCCGTAATGTTGAATTTGAAAAATGTTGAAGATGCAAAATGTTGTGTTTTTCAAAAGTCTTTGAAGATTTCATACTTAGCTCGGCTCAGCTTCAGCTAGGGCGACAGCTAGTTCGGCTCGTCGCCTTTTATCTTACACCTATCGGGATTAAAATCGATCTAGGAAACTTTTTGCTTAATTCTTTATTTGGACTAACAAACTACAGTGAAGATTATGAAAAATGTTGCAGATTAAATAAACTGATTTTGCGTAACGTAAAAAATAACATAATATTTTGCCTTCACACATGAACGAGCTAAACTCTAAGATAAAGAATATATTTATCTTAGTCTAAACTAGTCGGAAATAGAAAGATATCCGTGTCCTATTCTAAACTTCAAAGTCAAGTCATCAACTTATCAGGGTCACAACACGTCGAGGTATCCGAGTACTTTAGAACTTTCCGTTTTTTAGAAATCTGCTCACGTGTAGAGCACAAGTAGAGGGTAGAAGAAGTCAGGGTAGAGCGAAGACGCTCTACCCTGACTTCTTCTACCCCCTACTTTCGCAAAATAAATATTATAGGACATTTGTTTTTGCACAACGCCGTCTAGACAAAAATAAGTTAGTATAATCTTGTGGTATGGGATCTAGACAACTGATAAACATACTTGTTTATTTCTAAATACATACAAATTATGGAAAGGAAACACCCAAACTTCGAAACAAATATTTTGTGGATCACACAGCTGTTTGTTCCGATCGGATAACCGAGCCTAGGACCTCAGCGCGACATGCAGTCACATACACTACCGCTAACGCTGCCTAGGCAGTAAGTAAAATTCTGCAATAATCGTTCCTCACTCATTCATCGGACGTGACCAAACCAACGGAGCACATTTCTTAGACAAAAACTACGTTTAAAAAACGTTAACGGCTGTATCTTTCAGAAGCTCAAAGGAGGCTGGAAAACGTTAACATTTAGATATCTCATTAATATAATTTGATTAATATTAATTAATTTAATTTAATACGTTAATTGATTTGTTTTTTTTTTTATATTTATATCGTTGCGCGCACGTCTTTTAGTTCTATATGTACTGCGACCATAGATCTATTTAGTATATAATGTGACATGTTTGGTCTGTTTGACTCCCTCGATTGCGAGGTTCGTGATGTGTGGAACCCCTCATTCGAGTTTGGGTGATTTCTTATGTGTGTTTGAGGATATGGTATGTTTATCGGTTGTTATGATCTCATGGGACGGGCTTGAAGTGGCTCACTTGGGCTGGATAAGGTTTAGTGGTTTATATTTTTTATCTTTTTCTAATTTATTGCTATGTATTCGTTTTATTTTATGATTTTATTCCATGTGCTAGGAGGTGTTGTGTGAGGATGTCTTAAAATATTTATCAAGTATACCATTTCAATATGGGACATCCCCACACCGCTTTTCACCATGCTCGGCCATGACGGTTCTTCGTCTGGGTTTCGCTTACTGGATGGGTTCCATTTGAAAACCAGCGCCAGGTTCTACGCGGCACATGCTAAACTGGGTACCCATTTGTTGCATTTGTGTGCCGCATTCTTTATTTTTATAAATAATGAGATGTATGTTAGTTTCGTCTGTCTATTTCAACACGGCAATGGGCTCACCACCTATTACGTGGGACAGGAATCCACACGGTGAAAAGTGGGCATATAATATGCCTCTGCCACCCCTTCGGGGATAAGGCGTGATGGATATTTATTTAATAACAAAGTTAGGGTTTTGTAGTAAAAGAGAAAGAAGTTACCCTTACAGTTTTAACATGCTCGTTCGTCTGCAGCCTAGGTTAGGGAATCATAGAATTAGAAAACTGAGATTCTGCATGTATATACATATAAATACGGAGTATGTATAAATAAGGAGTGTAATAGGGACTTACCAAGATCTTCGAAGCCCAAGCCAGCCTGGCCTCCAGACTATCGAGATCATGGTGAAGAAAGGAAATCTCTCAACGAAACGAAACTCATCTGGCCAGTGTCGTGCAATGTAAACCACCAAACGGTACAAAAAAAAATTTCTTGTTGAAGTAAAAGTTTTAACATAAAAATTATTACATAAATATCAACTCCGGAACGTTACATTGAGCGTGGCTTGATTCGTACTTGATCCATTTTTATTCATTGCTGTAGTCGTTCTCGTATTTTGATAGTTACTTTATGAGTCTGAACCATTTAATTTGAGGTAAGATTGTATTATGTATAGACAGGTATTTCAACTCTCAGAATGAGTTTCACAGTCGCTAGACAAAATTTAGCTGTGCTCTACTGCAACTGCAACACCAAACCACGCCATTCTAGTAAAATTTACAATTTAAATTTAGATTAGGATAAAATCAGGATTTTCTGAATTTACAGCATGTCACTCAAAACTGTACATAGAATTTAATTTGCACCTGAATATTTTCGCCGTTTTACCTAAATGCCTACAACGATATTCCTGTGGCTCCGCCACTCTGTGAATAACAAAACGTTTCGACATGATCGGATTTTAAATTCTTATTAAAGCTTCCTATTAGTCGCGGATCCGTTTGGTGTCTATTTTTACACATCAGTTTTGATTAATCAGACATCAGTTGTGTTCATTTCCGCACGTTGTTTCGAACGTATACCTGATCTTGGGATTTGATTTTTTTTCGTCACCATCGTCACGTGACACTTTTAATGGAAGGCTTAAAAATACTATATTGTCAAATTGCTCTATTTACTAGCTGATGACACTTCAAACTATGGTGAAATTTTCCTTGTACCCGTTTCCGACAGGGTTTAATAAGCTATCTTTCAAAAATATACAGTATATGCCACCGCGACTTCTTTTTTTTAGAGCTATACAAAAGAATAATAACATTGCACATTTTTATGCTATTTCTTTTAGTCTTTAGGCAGCGTTATCTATAAGAGCACTCAATGAACTTAATTTTTAACGGTTCTTGTCATAGTTTAACTAAATTACACAAAACCTTGTCAAATTAGGTGCATACTAAAACCATCTTGATGCATCACTCTATCTATTAGTAAAACTAGCATGATTATTTGTTCCGTAGTTGTAAGGTTTCCGCAAACAGACTGACGCGTCTGACGAGTTTAGCAGAGTTAGGATACCCTTTTATCTAAAAATCATTACACTTTTATAAAACGCAGAATATTTTGGAATATATATTTCTAAGTAAAAAAACTAATAACTTAGTAAAACCATGTAATTTAAAAAAATATCTATTAAACAGGTGGGTAAAGATCGGATACTGTTAGCACCTGTACTATAGAGCTTCCTCCCCTTTTCGTCGATCGAGCTTAGCACTTCAATCCAACACGATTCGAATCGATCCAGCCTGCTTGTGTTTTCCGCAAAGGAAATAATAAGTGCTTTCCGTGATAGAAGACGCGTTCGGGACCCCATTGAATGCTTTTATGGAATAATTTTACTTTTTAATGAATGCCATAATTTCAGAATTCTGAATCAGGAATACTTTTTGGTTTGGACGCGTTTGACGAATGAATGAGAACGAACGGTTGAAGAATAATATCTATTATGCAACAAATTAGGGGTAGAAGGAGTCAGGATAAACCGAGACTTACATACGAAGACCATGTTTAACCAATTGTTAAAGTTGTTTGTTTTAAAAACTTTACCACAATATGCTATAATTGCTTAAAAATGCAAATATCAAAAGTACTCGGATACCCAGAAGTGCATATATAAAAGGTTTAGTGAATTTACAGGAAGCGCGAAAGAAGTACAGTGTTAAAGTAAAAAAAATCAAATTGGACTCCCAGTCATTAGCAGATGGGAGGGCTGCGCCTGGTTTTCAGTCACTATTATTTTTGGAGCTTGTAAGAAGAGAAACTGGCAATAAATACTCGGCCATTATTTTCTAGTCGGTCACTAATTTCAGGCAGGGAACTCAACCGCTATATACTTGTCTGTTCCAATCAAATTTACCATCGCATTCCAAACATAAATTTCCACTACAAAATCCCTCATTGCCTTCGTTAATATCAGTTCTACATATACATAGCTTGAAACAATAACTGTGCCCGTTCAATTCTAGCAAATCCAACATAATTCGTCATAAATAAAAAAGGAAATCCCAATCTTTCTCGATATAATTCAACACAATTCGTCCATAATTTTCTACTACATTGAAGCGATGATAAGAAATAAATCGATGCGAACGTACCATCAACAAATCAAATCGATTCATAATCGAATATCGAATCTGTTACGATTTTACCGAGAACGTTCAAATCTTCATCCATTATGAGGATTAGGAATGTCTATGCGGATTCTGGAGAGGACATATTGAGGAAAGGCGCGTATAGGAATGATTTATTTTTATTACGTGTGGTACCACGTGCGTTACTTTATTTTATTTAGTTCGCCAAAATGACGTGACCATCATCATCATCCGAGCGACTGTCCCAGTTGCGTCTCGCGACGCCCGGGGTCCGCTTTCCTGCATTTTAAATTGATTGCGCCAAAATGACGTGACCATCTCGATGGAAATCCATATAAACATTTTTTTTTTTTTGCGAATTGAGGGCCACTCTCACAGTCCACAAAGCTATAGATAGTGGCCCTCAAATTGACGGCCTAATTATGTGCCGTTTCACACTGCGCTTGAATAACACAGGTTCTAAGGAAGAGAAGTGGTGAAGGGTGGTAAAGTTTTTCATTACCCGTTTTCTGCAGGCTGTCTGTTATTAATATGATATTTTCCTGATTAAATTAATAAACATCTTTTATGATCTTTCATACATACATACATATTGTCACGCCTTTATCCCCTGAAGGAGTAGACAGAAACATACCAAAACGCCCACACTTCACCGTATGCATTTTTGTCCCACGTTACAGGTGGTGAGCCCATTGACGTGTTGAAATGGACAGGCGCAGGCTGTGACGACCTGCTGTTGAAATTTTTAAGCCGCCCATATGGCCTTCAACTTGGCTCAACGACTGTCATTTTATTGGCAACCGGGACCAACGGCTTAACGTGCCTTCCGAAGCACGGAACTGGGATGGGTCTAAAGGGCTGAATAAATTTATTAGGTTGGGGAAAAAGTCTTTTCGCATTTAGTATGTAAATACCACAGATTTAGAAGAGTAAGCAGATCAAACATATTCCTTTGTTTATGGTGTAATACTTCATCCTTTTCACTCTTTTTATTTATTGTATAACGCTATATTTTTTTGTCATGTGTACATGTAACTCACACATAGACAGCGAACAGCGCGTAGCCTAATTTTCTACATAATTTCAACTATTGCCGCCATTTTTGACTCAGGAATTTGTTAGTGTTTTGTGCCGAAGGGAAAATATTGTGTATATATATTTAAATAAAGGTTATAAAAGTATAAAAAACATGGTGAAGTGTTGTGAAAAATGTTGTGATAGCTACAGTCACATGAAATCACCAGGAATAATTTCACAGGTAATTGATGTTTTAGTTACGACTACGTGTTATTATTCTAAGATATTTATTAAAAAATGGTGATTCTTCTAGACGAACACTTATAAAGTTGTTACTATATGGTTCATAGCATCTGTTCCATAAACCGTTTGGTCGCTATCGTCATTTATATCTAAGATATTTGTTAATTTACATACATTTTGTACTGTTACGGCATGGGGACGAATTCAGTTCAGCAAAATGTTTGCAATTTCTTAATTAAATGTAGTGCCCGATTCAATTAATTATGTTAATATTGTTTTAGGTTTCCTAAGTATACCATTAAATAAGATGATTGGTTAATAAACATAAATTATGAAAGATATTAAAATGACATGATATGATAGCTAAATACGACCCTGGATTAAGCTACCTGTTTATATGTGTGAAATAGGCTACGCTATTTTTCGCAAATGTTTGATCTGCTTACTCTTCTATATCTGTGGTAAATACGTGTAATAAAAAATCTTTGGCTGTACTATTTTTATCTGGCTGATTTAGATAACATTAAAAAGGTTACATTTTAAAAAAAGAAACAAATTAGTAAAAATTAGGTTCCCGCTATTTTTCATTTGTTTTTCTTTTTGTCAAAATGAGTGAATCTAATGAAAAAAATCGATACATTTTAAAGCTTTATTACAAAAGGGGGAAAAATGCAACGCAAGCCGCAAAAAAAAATTGTGACGTTTATTGACCTATCCTATACCTATACCTATCTAATGCAGTGTCAGCAAGAGTAGCACAAAATTGGTTTAAGCGTTTTCAATCCGGGAATTTTGATGTTAAAGATGCTCCTCGCTCTGGTCGCCCTGTTACAGATTAAAATGACTCAATTTTTGAAAAAGTGGAGCAAGATCGGCATAACAGTAGTTACGACGTAGTTATGACCCATTTAAAAAAGCTGGGTTTAAAAAAAGCTCGACATTAGGGTGCCACACGAGTTGACTGAAAGAAACCAAATGAACCGTGTACTCATTTGCGATTCTTTACTGAGACGTAATGAAACTGAACCATTTTTAAAGAGATTGATAACTAGTGATGAAAAGTGGATCACGTACGACAAGAACGTGCGAAAAATGTCGTGGTCAAAGGTCGGTCAGGCTTCACAGACTGTGTCAAAACCCGGGATACCTCGCAATAAGGTGATGCTGTGTGTATGGTGGGATTGGAAGGGCATTGTTCATTACGAGCTTTTACCGCCGGGCAGAACAATCGATTCGAATCTTTAATGCCAACAATTGATGAGATTAAAGCAAGAAATTGAGAGAAACCGGAATTGATCAATAGAAAGGGTGTGGTCTTTCATCACGATAACGCTAGACCACACACATCTTTGGCCACTCAGCAAAAATTAAGAGAGTTAATGCATGGCCCTATAGCCCTGACCTTGCACCTTCAGATTTCCACCTGTTTCGATCTCTTCAGAATTCTTTAGGCAGTGTCAGGTTAACATCAAGAGAGGACTGCCAAAACGACTTGTCACGTTTTTTTGATCAGAAGTCCCAAAATTTCTACAACAATGGGATCATGTCACTACCCACAAGATCAAAAGAAGACAAAAAGTCGTTGAGCAAAATGGTACATATATACTAAATAAGTTAATTTACTTAATTAAATGTAAATTAACTTTGAAAAAAATAATGTCTTGAATTTTCATATAAAATGCGAAGAAACTTTGTCCCCACCTATTAATAAAATATAATTTAATAAATTGTGTCTATTTTAGATGTTAAATTCGGAATAAATTTTGAACCCGTTGCCTTTTTAGTGGGTTGTCACAAAAATGCTAAAAGGTCTTATGTGCTAGACACTAATTAGCTCGACCAATTAAAGTCCTGGTAGTCTCGGACTGAATGGAATGACTGGATCTTTCATAGTTATAATTTTAGCAAATACAAACCTACAATCACGCCTATATCTCCGAGGGGGATGAATTACACACCTTCCCTTTGCCAGTAGTTTTGTTGTTGCTTTTATCCCCGAAGGGGTAGGCAGAGGCATCTGCAGATACACATTTCACCGTATGCATTTTTGTTCCCCGTAACAGGTTACGTAAAACGTTATAGGGAACAAGCCTATTGCCATTCTGTAATCCGAACAAAAATCTCAACAACCAGAATAGATGCAACACTTACACATGTCACTGAATCTCTGTAGTCCAAGCATATTATTACAACTAGTTAACGCCCGTGGCATCTCCCATTCCCGTCTCCAACAGGAATGTGTTACCTATATTATTGTAAAGTATATCATCAAAATCAATTCAGTAGTGTATGCGTGAAAGAGTAATAAACCTAGATCTATATATTTTTTTTACTTTTGCTTTTATAATATTAGTAGTATTCTAATAGAAAATATTAGTAGAATTAATGACCTTTCAATAAAATTACCCTTTGCATCCTCTCTCTCAGCTCTTTTTTACGGTAACTATTTTTTTTTGTCATTTATACTCATTTAATTCTTCTGACCGGTACAGGCCAGTGTGTATGGGTGTAAGGGACCCCACTTAAGCCTATGGGGCCCCTAACGACCTCATCTGCTAGCGGTGCACCTGCTGACTAGCGCACGAGTAACAACGTAGGCACTCTTACGGGATTGAGTGACCAGACGGCAATCGCTCCTAGCCAATAAAGGTGTACCCCAGGCTCCGAACGTATTCGCGTTACTTCCATAAAGTCACTATATATGGGAAATTGGATAATAAACCTGGAGGTGCCATGGTAACCCTTGTCTATTAGTGCAGCGAAATCTGAAACTGAGAACTAGATCAAAAACTTCACTTGCTATATTTTACAGGAAAAGTATATACATACGAATAAATAAGTATGTAAATGAAAGAAAAAGACGCAACAAAGTGATACACAATATGACAGGTTTGTGCTTCGTAGGTGTGTCCGTCCAACAAATGAGTGAGGACCGATTGACGAAAGATATTTATTTTGCGATAGTAGAGGGTAGAATGAATTTGGGTAGCCCGAGACTTACCTACAAAGAGCACGTGAGCTGATTGTTTAAGAACGGAAAGGTTACAGGTATTTGGGTACTAAGACATGCATGTATGGGACGATCAATGAATCTGCAGGAAGCAAAAGAAGTATGCATAGATCTCGAAGCCTCGCGATATATGTCCTCTCTTGATTACTCCGGCAAGGTTACAGCGTTAAGATAGATAGATAGTTCATGAAAGCGTGTTATAAGTCATTATGAACCTCGCTACGTTCCTCACTAAGCCCTGTGACGATCAGAACGCGGCGATGTCGGCATTATGTAGATTAGACGTCTGCTTGTCTTCCCGCTTTCCGTACTAGTTTGCGGTTTGATTTGTGTTTAATCATACTATTCTTTATGGTTTGCGTGAATATTAACTGAATTATTGCTACGGAAATAATGTTAAAGCTAAAATAAAATAGCAAGTTCATTGAATAGCTTTATAAGCAGACGTCTAGGCTGCTTGTCTTCCCATTTTCCGTACTAGTTTGTGGTTTAATTTGTGTTTTTTCATACCATTCTTTATGATCTGCGTGAATATTAATTGAATTATAACAACGGGAAGATTCTGAAATGTTTTTAAACTTTCGCGATTGTCACTCATAACTAACTATCTTCACGCTGTATCCCTGACGGGGTAGTCAGAGAGGACAGATCGCCAGGCTTCGCGATCCATGCATACTTCTTTCGCTTCTTCGAGATTCATCAATCGCTTCATACACGCACGTCTGGGTATCCGAGTACTTTTGACCTTTCCGTTTTTGAGCAATCTGCTCACGTGGTCTTCATATGTAAGTCTCGGCCTTCCCTGACTCCTTCTACCCTCTACTTTTGAACAATATATATTCTTCGTCAATCGTTCCTCACTCATTCGTTGGACGTGTCCAAACCAACGGAGCACGCCCTTTTCCAGCTTAACGCTGACACTTTCATTCAAACCTGCCATATTGCGTATCACTTCGTTACGTATTCGGTCGGCCAAGGTAACGCCGCACAATTTTCGAAGTGATCGCATCTCCACAGCATTCAATTAACTTTCATGCATCTGCTGACATACCCAGGTTTCACTACCGTAAAGCAAAGTTGGCACTAGCACTGCGTTATGAATCGCCATTCGTGCTTCTTTTACGATGCTTTGTCGCTTTACTAACTGGGACAAAGCACCGTTAACTTTGTTTCCGGCAGCTACATTCTACATCCGAATCACATCTTCCATCCGCGCTAAACATACTTCCTAAATACACAATTTCATTCACTTGCTCTAGACGTTCCTGGTTTACCCTAATCTCGATTGTCACTCATATTTATGATATTTCGGGTCTTATTCGCGACTATATTATTAGGTACTAAAAAACTATAAAAACAACTATATTATTAGGTTAAGCGCTCGTGGCCCCGCGGACTCAATGTTCTGTAAACGATCACTGCGTTAAGCAACTTTCTCTATGGCTGGTCCTCGGATGGGTGACCACTTTGTGGCATTTGCATGTGCGAGCGATTTCGTGCTTCGGAAGGCACGTTAAGCCGTTGGTCCCGGTTGCCAGTAACATGGCAATCGTTAAACTCAGTAGAAGGCCTTATGGGCGGCTTGAAAAATTTCAACAGCAGGTCGCCACAACCTGCGCCTGTCCATTTCAATACGGCAAAACCACGGCTGGTGTAATCCAGTCGAAAGGTCGGAAAGTAAAAGGTAGGCTTTGTACCTAATAATATACGTAGCGAATAAAACCCGAAATATCATAAATATGAATGATCTGAAGTTAAAAAAATATTGAGAATTCATCGAATAGCTTTATAAACAGTTAAAAAAAAACAGTTAAAGTCTGAAAGGTATTTATGGGAGGCTCAATGCGGATTCCGACGTGGAAGAGGTTGCATGGATCAAGTGTTTTCTCTCCGCATGATCGCGGAAAAGTTTATGGCTCTTAGCCAGAAGGTTTTCTGCGCTTTTGTGGATCTAGAGAAAGCATTTGATAACGTTGTGAGAGAAACGCTGTGGGACTTGCTGCCAGGATATGGTGTGGACGGCTCGCTACTGCGGGCAATACAGTCGCTTTATAGGGACTGTAAGGCTTGCGTGCGAGTAGGGGGGGATGTGTCACCTCTTTTTGATGTCTGTACAGGCGTCAAACAGGGATGTGTCATGTCCGCCTGGCTGTTCATAGTGTATCTGGACAGTTGCCTGCAGAAGTTGAAAGATTTTAATATGGGTGTGAATTTGGGTGACTTTACAGTAAACTGTCTGCTGTACGCTGATGATGCGGTGCTCATGGCCTCATCAGAAGCCGACCTACAGGCATTAGTCACTAATATGAAAGAGGGGTGTGAAAGTAAGGGTCTCCGCATGAATGCAAGTAAAACTAAGGTTCTAGTATTTGAAAGAGGTGACGTAAGAACTAAATGCGAGATTAGGGTAAACCAGGAACGTCTAGAGCAAGTGAATGAAATTGTGTATTTAGGAAGTATGTTTAGCGCGGATGGAAGATGTGATTCGGATGTAGAACGGCGAGTAGCTGCCGGAAACAAAGTTAACGGTGCTTTGTCCCAGTTAGTAAAGCGACAAAGCATCGTAAAAGAAGCACGAATGGCGATTCATAACGCAGTGCTAGTGCCAACTTTGCTTTACGGTAGTGAAACCTGGGTATGTCAGCAGATGCATGAAAGTAAATTGAATGCTGTGGAGATGCGATCACTTCGAAAATTGTGCGGCGTTACCTTGGCCGACCGAATACGTAACGAAGTGATACGCAATATGGCAGGTTTGAATGAAAGTGTCAGCGTTAAGCTGGAAAAGGGCGTGCTCCGTTGGTTTGGACACGTCCAACGAATGAGTGAGGAACGATTGACGAAGAATATATATTGTTCAAAAGTAGAGGGTAGAAGGAGTCAGGGAAGGCCGAGACTTACATATGAAGACCACGTGAGCAGATTGCTCAAAAACGGAAAGGTCAAAAGTACTCGGATACCCAGACGTGCGTGTATGAAGCGATTGATGAATCTCGAAGAAGCGAAAGAAGTATGCATGGATCGCGAAGCCTGGCGATCTGTCCTCTCTGACTACCCCGTCAGGGATACAGCGTGAAGATAGTTAGTTAGTTAGTTAGTAAAAAAAAACTTAAAAATATTGAGATTTCATTGATTAATTTAATAACGACCATAACTAAAGTTAAGTTAGAACGCCCAGCCGACTCAAAATTAAAAATTTTTGATTAACCTTTTATTGTAGTCAATCACTAAGACAGGCGTTTTCCGTATTCCACCCCTAAGGAGAAGAGCTAGTTACAAATAAAACTCTTCACAGATAGGTTTACTTATACTTGTTCAAAACATTATGTCCTTTTTTGTGAAATACCCGGCATTTTCCGTGCACAAACCTGTTATGGCACACAATACGTCATACACGGAGTTGTGCAAGATAAGGACACTATTTCGTTGTGACATTTTACTGAATAACTTGCACTAAACTGTTCTGGTACGTTTGTTGGGAAGCCCAGTTTGTTTGATAAACATTTTTCAGTTATATTTTACAGTTTTAAACGCAGTTTTGTATTTTCAATGTAAATAGTTAAAAGCCGAAATGAAGGTACTATAACTACATAATAGGTATATATGATTTCGCGTGTTCGCGACCTATAAAAAAGGTATCAACATCATCATCCGAGCGTCTGTGCCAGTTGCAACGCCCGGGGTCCGCTTCTACATTTTCTCCTCCACTTCACACGGTCGCCGATATCCCCTGTATTTAAACCATTGGCACGCATGTCATCCCTTAGGACGTCAAGCCAGGAAAGAAAGAAAAGAAAGAGAATGTTTTGATTGCCAAAAAACTACAAGCTATACAAAAATAAAAAATTATAATAATATTTATAAAAAAGAAAATCCCAAACAATGAACAAACCAAACAGTCATAATATGTATAAAAATCAAAAGAAAAGGAATCAATTGGCTGAATGTATAGTGACCCCAAGCCCGCCGAGTGGCCT
This sequence comes from Thumatha senex, assembly GCA_948477245.1. NCBI lineage: Eukaryota > Metazoa > Arthropoda > Insecta > Lepidoptera > Erebidae > Thumatha > Thumatha senex. The sequence goes on along the minus strand of OX419724.1, from coordinate 12,870,462 downwards.
CATGCACAAAAAACTAATTATTATGAAACAAAAAACATGGCGGACGGTCATGACAAAATGTCAAAATTTCAAATTTGAAATATTGATTTTGCCAGCACTTCTTGGGTCTTCCTTTATCGGGACCCAGCGGTGCTGACATGGCAAAACATTTGTTTCCCACGTCGCCCGGCAGATGCCGCAAGACGTGACCATACCAACGAAGGCGACACTCTTGCAACTTGTCTGCAATGTCACGGACGTGAAGGCTGCCGTAGATGCGAGACTTCCTCAAGCGGTCCATCCGCGTGCAACACGCGTACAAGCTATACAAAAATAAAAAATTATAATAATATTTATAAAAAAGAACATCCCAAACAATGAACAAACCAAACAGCCATAATATGTATAAAAATCAAAAGAAAAGGAATCAATTGGCTGAATGTATAGTGACCCCAAGCCCGCCAAGTGGCCTCATGCACAAAAAACTAATTATTATGAAACAAAAAACATGGCGGACGGTCATGACAAAATGTCAAAATTTCAAATTTGAAATATTGATTTTGCCAGCACTTCTTGGGTCTTCCTTTATCGGGACCCAGCGGTGCCGACATGGCAAAACATTTGTTTCCCACGTCGCCCGGCAGATGCCGCAAGACGTGACTATACCAACGAAGGCGACACTCTTGCAACTTGTCTGCAATGTCACGGACGTGAAGGCTGCCGTAGATGCGAGACTTCCTCAAGCGGTCCATCCGCGTGACTTCACACATCGACCGCAGCATCTTCATCTCCGTGACACGCAGCTCCTGCTTGTGTCGCTCCAATATTGGCCATGTCTCACTGCCATGTAAAAGGACAGGTCTAATGATGGTTTTGTAGACCTGTACCTTCAACCGGATCGGCATTTTTGGGTCACAAATGACACCGGTCATCTCCAGCCATTTGGCCCACGCAGGAGCAATGCGTGACTTGACATCTTAGTCGATGCCACTGGACGTGTGAAATACAGATCCCAGACTCATTGTTACAGGAAACGTAGAAGTAAAGAGACCACGAGATAGGAACCCGACACGTTGGACAGACCAAATCCGCACCGATGTCGACTCATCCGTCCATGATGCTCTTCGATCGGCAGAAAACCGAACAGTCAAATTAATTAATGAAGAATGGTCAAAGATAACTATTACAACAGAATGCGGTCACTACCCTCAACAGTAAGGATACCGAAACAAGGACGAGGAGGATGTATTTAGAATTTACGTGTATGTGTATTATTTGTCTAGATCCCATAACATTAGCTTAATTTGTGTTAGATGACATTCCGACAATGTCCCCGAAACATTTATCAACAAAATATTTCAATGAGACCTATTCATAACATGAAATTCGTCCAAAATTCCACCCACGTTCTCAAATTACTCGTAATAATAATATTCACGTGGAAAATTTCAACTGAAATTAGTTCGGGACGCGTTGCTGCCTGTAATCTCGAAACTGAATAGGGGACAATTTGTGACGTCACATACAGACATTTTCATACTACAGAGCTATTAACAATATAGAGGTGTCTAATGTGTGTGTGTATGTTTTTGTACGGGATGATGATAATGGTTTTATATTCGTACTATCAAAGTTCGTGAAGCCTAATACAGTCATTTTTAATACACAGGCAACCTGCTAGCCTAGCCTAGCAACCTGCTTGCTCACATGCAGCAGATTACCGTAATCGCCCACATTTAACAGATCATCATCAGATATTCGTCTATTTACCGATAATCGATTACCATTTCGAGAACATTTCTGGATCTACGAGCCATATAGCAGAGGACTCGAGACATCCCAATATAGTCGAAAGTAGCAACGGTATTAAAAGAGTTCAACGGGGATTAAAAGTACAAGTATGTCACACACAATGCCACGGAGGTCAGCTAAAGTCTTTTTATAAGGTTACATTAATTAAAGAACCCTGTAACAAACTTTCGAAGATTTTGTAAACAAAATTAAGTTTCCAACGAAATATATAAATAAATATAAATAAATATTGTTGGGACAACTCACACAACGCCATGTGATTCCAAACTAAGCAGAGCTTCTACTATGGTAACCAGATAACTGATAAACATACTTATATATTTCTAAATACATACATATTATAGATAAATAACACTCAGAAACAGAATAAACCATCGTGCTCATCACACAAAGTTTTATCCTGGGTGGGAATCGAACCCACGACCTCTTGCGTAGCATTCGGATGCACTCCCACCGCGCCACAGAGGCAATCGTCATTTGTGCTGAAAATACCTAACGAACAAACTAATTGAAAAACCATAAAATAAAATGTACTGTCATAAATATCCAACAAATAAATAGTCATATAAATAATAATTGCACGTCTTTTAATTGAAAGGTCTATGTTCATGTTCTGTCTAGTTGAATTCCACACATAATTATTTCTGGCCACCGAACAATATGTTCTACTGTAGATGACAATTAATGTGGACGAAATATAGGCCACAGAGATACTCTTCATCAGTCAGCTACTCTGAATATGATGCATGCCAGTAACAGATATATTGACTGCACATCAAAATGAATGCAGAAGTTCTATTTTTTAAGTAATACTTATTTACGCACGCTTGCTTGGCATGGGGAAAAAGCTGGTGAAAGCGTTACGTAAAGTGTGATCGGTTGAGGCAAAGAAATTTGAGTTGGAGATATTAACATAGAGAAAGTTAAAACAAAGAGAGTAACGTTTCGTAAATTAATTTATTAGGAGCAAGAGAGTGAGAGAGTACACATTTGCCTTCTCTCTTTTTACTTCAGTCGTGTGTTCTAAAGCAAACAAAATTGTATCAGCTATTTTTAAATTAACCTGTCTATTACTATTAAAACCTTCGCTGGGAAAACCTTTCTATCTGTTTGGGTGCAAGGACCTCTGGGTGTACGGGGCCCCACGAAGAACTCTGGGGTCCAAGCGACCTCACTTCACTGAAGCAGGTGCCATTACGGAGTTGGGAGGTCAGACGGCAACCGCTCCCAACTATGTCCAAAATTAAAATCCAAATGATGCTGCTCCTAGCAGCCAAATGAAATTGACTCCAGGCTCCCAATCCCAGGTACACCTTGGAAGCAGCTAGGAAAACATTTAAGATGAAGAGCAGGGTGTGAGAGCCCCTTAAAGATCTCCGAGGCAAAAGTGACCAGACCTGGTAGCTGCTCTTATGCTTTTATTTATATATGGCTAATTTTAAGGTGATCGCACCTCCCCAGCATTCAATTTACTTTCATGCATCTACGGACATGCCCAGGTTTCACTAGCTAGAAGCACCGCGCTATAAATCACGACGCTTTGTCGTTTTATTAATTTGGACAACACAGTAAGTGCGACTTGTTTCATATAGGGTTTTCCAATAAGAGGTGTTATTTTAAATAGCCCGCTATTTCGGTAGATGTCACTTTTGAAGCTGTCATTTTTGACATTTGACAAGTAAATACTACGCCATTAATAAAAATGGAACGATACATGCTTTAACGATACAAGTCATGAAAATTTCATGAAAAGGATATTGTCCTGTAAGCGTGGTCGTGGTAGTCATTTGCCTGATGTTATTCCACTATTAACGGCATACCTTCCTCTTTATAATGAAATAAACATCCGACCATTTATATAAAAACATGGCATTTTTCTTGAATATCAAAATAACGCCTATAATGAAAAGAAAACCCGATATAATGATATGGTAGAAAAACATACGACCTACCTCATATTTGGGTTACTAGTTGACGCCGACTCGGCTCTGCACGGGTTCTTGAAGTTTCCCATTTCCACAACAACTTGTTCCCTTGTGCCTATGTGTTATTCTGATGTGTAGGTAAGCTATATTATTGCAAAGTTTCATTAAAATCCAATCTGAAGATTTTGCGTGATAGAGTAACAAACATCCATACTTACAAACTTTCGCGTTATTAATATTAGTAGGATAGCCCAAACTTTAGTGCGGTTCTTCTCAAAGACTCACTGGATTGACATAAAAATTGTAAAATACAAAAAAAAATACAAAACGAGTTTTGACATCCCGACCCGGAATCATGAGCGTCTATTGATGATAGACGGGTTAATTGGAGAGGCATCGGGTGTCGTTAATGAAGACCAACCCTTAAAAATCCACCCCCTTTAAATAGGAGAGATGCTATCGTGTTTTTTAAAGGGATAAAAAGAATATCTGGAACTTTACAGGGATATATGTTTCTAAGTATAAGGGCTGGATTTTGATTGGATATTTTGTATTATATGTTTAGACTAATGCGTATTTGATACACTAGTCGATTTTCAAAATTAGATCAATTCAGTTCGATCTACAGACTAATCCTCTACTAAATAAATCATTTTAGTAGACTACTCTACTAAAATGATTTTTTTTTGTGATTTAGCGTTAATGTTCACTAGGAATTTCATACCGGCTAATATTCTTAACAATAATATTTCTTTACACAAACTTTACAAAACTTATAGAATGATAAGTTATACAAGTATCAAAATTTGTAGGGTGTTTATTTTAACTAAAAACTGGTCAAGCTCGTGTCGAACTCGTATTTTGGTATACGAGTTTTTAGTAGACTACTCTACTAAAATGATTTTTTTTGTGATTTAGCGTTAATGTTCACTAGGAATTTCATACCGGCTAATATTCTTAACAATAATATTTCTTTACACAAACTTTACAAAACTTATAGAATGATAAGTTATACAAGTATCAAAATTTGTAGGGTGTTTATTTTAACTAAAAACTGGTCAAGCTCGTGTCGAACTCGTATACCAAAGTACCATTATACCACCATAATAAATTCAGTACCTTATTTGAAGTACTTGCCAAATAAGCAAGACCTTCAAATTGTAAAAGCGCCCATACAAGTCAGAGGTCTATATTAACATTGAAATAAAAGTGAATATTTAACGGGGCGAACCTTATGCATGCGTTAGAACAGGTCACAATTTTTAATAGTTTTCATGAAACTGAAATTTTGACTGCCTCGGTGGCGCAGTGGTAATCGAACTCGGGACTACAGTCTCGAGACTGTAAACTCCGAGACTGTAGTCCCGGGTTCGATCCCGGGTCCTATTGTTATTGTATGTCCTATTGTTTCGGAGTTTGGGTCTTTCCCATGTATAATATCTATGTATTTAGAAATATATGAATATGTTTATCAGTCGTCTAGATCCCATAACACAAGCTTATATTAACTTACTTTGGGCTAGACGGCGCCGGCGGTGTGTGAAAAAAACGTTTCACAATATTTATTTATTTATTCAAAGTTGGTTTATTTTAAGCCGTTGGTCCCGGTTACCAATAAAATGGCAATCGTTAAGTCAAGTTGAAGGTCTAATGAGCGGTTTAAAAAAATTCATCAGCAGGTCACCACAGCCTGCGCCTGTCCCTTTCAACACGGCAATGGGCTCACCACCTGTTACGTGGGACAAAAATTAATTTGGTGAAATGTGGGCATTTAAAATGCTTTTGTATATGTATGTATGTATGGTTTATTTGTTAATCGAAATAATGAATAATATTTTGCGGTCAGCCATTTTTGATTGAGAGAAAAGTAAGGATTAAAAGGAGTTTTGATTTACATTTTCACGAGTAGTCGTTAATCGTGGTTGTAGTCAAGTAGAAACCTTTTTCTACTTGGCTACTTTCTGCTTTTTCTACTTGATACGATCACATTTCAACAGTTTTATTGTAGTCTAAATATGGTAGTGAGCCTATTAAAGTATTTAAACTGACCATAAGACCTATACACATAAGAAAGGTCTTATGGTCAGTTTAAATACTTTAATAGGCTCACTCAAGTATAGGATGCCTCTGCCCACCCCTTAGGGTAACAAATGTGTATGACGAACTTTGAAAGTGATATACGTTGAAGTTATGGCGGCAACAGCACAACTGTAAACTAACCACAATTAAGTTATTGTCACTGGCCAAAGTTTATTAGTTACAAGGTACTGTACCGAACAACTTCACTGAAACTTGTACACCTAGATAGTTAGTTGGTGACATAAATAAAATTTTACCTAAGTACCTTAAGATTTTTATTCACGTGTGTACTTTTTTTTTTGTATTGATGAGCTTTTTCGGTTAATGTACCTTAAAAAAATATATACGAATGAGTGAGGAACGAATGACGAAGAATATATATTGTGCGACAGTAGAGGGTAGAAGGAGTCAGGGTAGGCCGAGACTTACATATGAAGCCCAAGTGAGCAGATTGCTCAAAAACGGAAAAGTCAATAGTATTCGGATACCCAGACGTGCATGTATAAGCGATTGATGAATCTGCAACAAGCGAAAGAAGTATATATGGATCGTGAAGCCTGGCGATCTGTCATCTCTGACTACCCCGTCAGGGATACAGCGTGGAGATAGTTAAAAAAATATAACGAAACCTTCATAGGATTACTCTGCTGTCTATACGTCCGTCCGTCTTTCTACTGCTATTACATATAATATACATCACCACATATTATAAAACAAAGTTGCTTTTCGCTGTCTGTCCCTATGTATGCTTAGATTATTAAAACTACGCAATGAATTACGATGCAGTTTTTTTTATAGTTAGAGTGATTCTTATAGAAGGTTTTTATGTATAATTTGTTAAGTTTTTGTATACATTGACCAAATTATAACGATATTTGCTGGGGATGTCGGAAAAATTAAGCCGTATGGGAGCTTTCAACAAAAAACGCTGCCTAAACCCTTTGAGATATAACAATATAATGTATAGTGCAATTGTGTATATAATGTAAGTCTACAAAAAAGTCCGTGACGATGTATGTCTATCTCATAAGAATAACATACTATATCCATTTTAATTCTTATAAAAACCATCAATTATAAAGCGGTAATTTGAAGGCTATTTACACAAATATGCTATTAATCCTTATCATTTTTACTACGTTAGTTATCTTTAACATTTCATGAAGATTATTTTGTTCCTTTACACCTTGCAAAACAAATGAATATCTTACGAGTTATCGCAAATTCAAAATAAAGCGCAAAGAAATTAATTTCGTGTAAATAATAATAAGATAATTTGACCGGGCCGTGCGGGCGGAGGTAAGTACTGGAGAGCGGAGAAGTAGGTAATCAATGAATTTAGAAAATGTTCATACGTTATTGTGAACGTGAAATTAATAAACAACGGGGTTATGGGGGGTGCCACGGGTTCGAAGTATGTCACGGGCGAAGTCGGGCGGGACAGCTAGTAAATAATAAACTAGAGGACGCCGCAGCTCCTCCGGCAGGAAGTTCAAGTACCTACCGCGTAAAAGTAATCTAAGGGAAGAAAATTACGTTATTCCGGAATGCAAAGATATATTATACAATTGCCTGGATGCAATGAAATACAAAATTCGCACATTAAATATTTCAATATTTAGAAGTTGGAAGTCTAAGATAATTCTAAAAAAAACTGCTTCAAAATCCATTCAGTAGTTTTTACATCCATCCATAAAGTTAAGTTCAGATAGTCCACTCCAGTATGTAGCCATTTCCACTTTTTATTTTTGGAGGGTGATTGGTCTAACAAGTAGGTTGGTACTGGGCTAATTTCGCATTTTTCATCTCTTCACTAGTTCCATCAATCAGTAGGCGCGCCTCTCTAGCAGGTGATGGTGGCTAGGAATAGTCTTTGAAGATCTCTATTCAACCTCATAACACCATTGGTATTTATTTATGAACTCCCTGCCTGCGTTTTTCCGAACGTCTACAATATGGGGTTCTTCGAAAGGGGTCTTAGAAGGTTTACGAGTATAAAGGGTCGGCAGCGCTAGTGCTGCACCTCTGGTGTTGCAAACGTCCACAGGCTACGGTGACCACTTTCCATCAGGTGGGCCGTACGCTTGTCTGCCACCTCAAAGGTACAAAATAATAATAATAATAATAAATGAGTTGTCTCACTGCCAGCGAATACAAATTACAACGTAGGAAAGAAAATGTATTATAATTTCTATTTCAAGTTTATTATTATTTTCATTGTACAGAAAGTAATAAAACAGTATAATTTGCGCAACCAGAGCATGAACCCACAATATTAAGTTTAGATTTGTGTTTGCCAATAAATTACAAAGTTTGTGAGGGAACGGCAAAGTTTTTGAATATCATTAATTTTAACGAACCCGATCTTTGCCTATTAATCAACGTTGTAACTGTTTTGTTTGAAAATGTGTTCTCTATGACGTTTTGTCTGTTACGCCTTTTTCCTCTAAGGGGTGACTGAAGCATTCCATACGCCCACATTTCACAGTATGTATTTTTGTCCTACGTAACTGGTGAGCCTCTGCCATGTTTATACAAGCGCAGGTTGTGGTGACCTGCTGTTTAAATTTTCAAGCCACGCATAAGGCCTTCAACTTAATGACTACCCTGTTACTGGCAACCTGCATGTTTGTCACATACATATTGTCACGCCTTTATCCCCGAAGTGGTAGGCAGAGGCATATTAAACGCCCACATTTCACCGTATGCATTTTTGTCTTACGTAATAGGTGGTGAGTCCATTGCCGTGCTGAAATGGACAGGCCCAGGCTGTGGCAACTTGCTGTTAAAATTTTTCAAGCTGCCCATAAGGTCTTTAACTTGGCTTAACGACTGGCATTTTATTGACAGCCGGGACCAACGGGTTATCGTGCCTTCCGAAGCACGGAAATGCTCGCAAATTTAAATGCCACAAAGTGGTCACCCATCCAAGCTATAGTGAAAGTTGCCTTAACGCAGTGATCGTTTACAAAACACTGAGCCCGCTGGGCCACGAGCACTTCATGCATGTATAAGTACCCGTTTTAGACTTAAACAAGGGGTTACGCTAAAACTACTCAGTAGGTCCTTCGATAAGACAACTAGACACCAAAAATATATAAACATACATACATACACTCACATAAGCACACCTTTTTACTCTAAGGGTTAGGTAGATTCATGTTCTGTGTAATGGGTTGTGTGCCTATTGCCGTGTTGAAACAAACAGGTTGTAACTGCCTGCTGTTGATGTCGAAAGCTTTTTATCACAACACGACCAAGTATCCATTGCCATTACTAAAATAAGGTTTTCGTACCAGAGAGAGAGAGAGAGAACATTACCTAAAATATTTATGAAAAATTATGAGGTATTCCAACCTTTAAAATTGTGACAACTCTATGTACTAAGTCGTTTATGGACATGAGAAAATCTCCGAAGTTTCATTCAATAATTTGTAAAACAGTATTTGCTGTGTGAATCTGCAAATTAAATTGATCGTGACATACGAGTACAAATGGAATAGCAAATAAACTCCAGGTTGTCTGTTTGATTCCCGTGCGTCGCACGTGATCTGAATGTTGTTGGTTTTGTCTATTATTCCATACCATAGTCAGATTTTTGGAATATTGTATTAGAGAAAAGTAGGTTTAGAAACATTTTGTCTAATTTAAAGAGCTCTTTGCCCCGACTGCTTAGTGTTTTGTAAACAATTCTACGCGATCTCTATTCACTTCCTCCACAGATGTGGCCAGCTCACTGCCACTTTAACATATTTACTCTACGAGCTATGTCGACCGACTCTGGTAGATAATATCGTATCGGAGTTAATTCCTTAAAGCATAGGTTGCACCACAGTTCGTAAAAAATACCAACCATATCAAAGAGAAATCATTCCAGTAATTGGGATAATAAATCAATAAACAGCATAGGAGATTTCATAACCTGGAAAACCCTAGTTTATTTCGGTAGATGTAACATCTATATCAACAACATATTTTGGCTTTTTTAACCCCAAACATTGCTGATCTAGTCTAGTCAAAATTACAATCTTCGACAAAATCTCCATTTTGTTTTTTGATCACCGTGGCTCTGGGTTGAAAGGAGCTGGGAATTTTCAAGTCTACGCCATTCATTACGTGGAAGTAATACAACTAGTGGAACGTGAACATACTAAACATATATACATCTTTCTATGCGGTCTCCATTCGCTACTTCAACAGATGTGGCCAGCTCATTGCCATTTTAACATACTTAATATTATATATACTAATTACTCTGCGAGCTATATCGACTCACTCTAGTGGTAAGATCGTATCCACAGTATAAAGAAAGAAACTTACGAGAAACCTGTAATCGATCTGTTTTGGTTGTGATCGTATTGGATTTTATTCCTTACAGCATAACTTGCACTAAGCCCGCTGCATAACCCTACAATAGTATCAGCCGTTTCAAACGTAAATAAATCTCGAGTATATGACAATTTTATATAGCCAAGAAATCATACCGAGTTATATAAGAGTAAGGTAAAGTTACACCAGGATAGTGGGATCAGTGATAATTTCTCACGGGACGCTCGTCTGGCTATACATGTATGTTCTGAGTACCGGCACAGATTACGTACCTGGGAATTTCTTGCAGTACCTACTTACTTGATTTATTTCCTATTATTTATATCTATTATATACTAGTTGACGCCCGCGGCTCCACATGCCTTGTGAAGCTTTCCCGTTTCCCAGGGCTAAAAAGTAGCCTATGTGTTATTCAGATGTGTAAGCTATATTATTGTTAAGTTTCATCAAAATCCATTCAGTAGATTTTGCGTGAAAGAGTAATAAACAAACTTATGTACTTTCAAACTTTCACGTTATAATATTAGTAGGTCAGTACCTAACTACTAGCTGAGCCTTTGCGCTTTGCTAGTACTATTACTTATTCTGTGGTTTTGCCCCGGCTGAGTTGCACCCATATAATCGTCGTTTATTAATATAACCATAATAAATAAAAAATTGAAAAATTTGTTGACATTTATCATTAACGCTTTCCAGGGCAGACGCGTAATAATATTACGCCTAATCTCAAAATATTGGTTATCTAACAGAAAGACAATTTCGATAATTCGAATCAGTCATTCCTGAGATTAGTGCATTCAACCAGTTAAACAAAAAAGCACTTCAGCTTATAATATTAAAAAAAAAATTTTATTAGTATAGATTATTTTTAAATATTATTATATACCTAACTTTAAACACACGGCAATGGACTCACCACATGTTACATGGGACAAAATAAAAACGGTAAAATGTATATATATATATATATATATATATATATATATATATTAATAATAATATATTATAATATTTAAATGTATATATATGTATGTATAGTATGCCTCTGCCTACCCCTTCGAAACATTTTTATATCTTCGGCGCGTGAGTGATGCCTTCCTCACACACCAAAGAAGACAACGACTGTGTTTCAAAATATTCAACTGACCTTTTTTTTAGTTCAATAAGTCGATATAAGTTTTGGTGGCGTTCTGTTTCAATTATATACACTATGCTGCGGTTCGGTTAGGCAAGCTGTATAGACCCGCATGAATCTGACGGCCTAATTCTAATGGATTGACATTTTGAGGTCGAACCAACCATTCGCTTATTATTTTATGTTCTACTAAAGTGGATTGAGAATTGGAGTTTTTAGTAGGTAGATTTTTTTGGTAGGTATAGCATGCAGACTAAGCGGTTTATTCCAGAAATCTCCACCGATGATTAACCACCAGTGGGGATTGTAATTTTTTTTTACACAAATTCTCACTAAATAAATAAATTCAGCCTAGTGGGGATTTTTGTAAAAATAAGTAACTATGGACCAGTTATTATTATTTCTGAATTACTTATTCAACAACTTTCTGAAAAAAATGTTACAAATCCCACTGGTGGGGAATCGTCGGTATTTCTGGATTTAACTGACTAAGCAGGTGTTGCATCTAAAGTCTGATAGATAGGGATTTAGGGCAGATACGCATAAATATAAAAACAGTACAAACAACAGTTTGCAGCTTTCCATTTAGAAAACAAATTCATCCTAAATAATGAAATATAATTGCATTTGAGTTTTCACAGTGAAAGTTATAGATGCAATGCTCCGATAAATAGAATGAAGTTTCATATATTGCAAACTAAATCTATACCATATATAAAAATGAATTGCTGTTCGTTAGCAATGGCTGGACCGATTTGGCTAATTTTGTTTTTTTAAGCTATTAAATAGTTTTTATCGCGGGCTTCGAGTGTGCTTTAATCAAGAAATTCCGTAAGGAAAAAACCTAAGAAGAAAGTCGAGACGAGGTCACACGAAGTTCACCGAGCACGGCCGAGCGTTGGCTTAACGTTTCTGTACATAAATTATATTATATGGTACGATTATACGAAGCTCGCACGGATCGAGACGTGATGATAGTGAGTGTGAGTCTGAGGGTGAGGATGAGGGTGACTGTGAGAGTGAGGGTGGGGTGAGAGTGAGGGTGAGAGTGAGGGGTGAGGGTGAGGGTCAGGGAGAGGGTGAGGGTGAGGGTGAGGGTGAGGGTGAGGGTGAGGGTGAGGGTGAGGGTGAGGGTGAAGGTGAGGGTGAGGGGTGAGGGTGAGGGTGTGGGTGAGGGTGAGGGTGAGGGTGAGGGTGAGGGTGAGGGCGAGGGCGAGGGCGAGGGTGAGTGTGCATTTTTTTTGTTATTTTTTTTAGTGTAACTTGAATTAATATCAAAGAAAAACAAAGGTATACTATGCAAAAGCTTTACCGCGGCAGTCTCCGAGTGCCACACGTCTGTTTTTTTACCGTGTGGAAATCCTCATGGACTTCACCTCGCTTTTGACGAAGTGGGCATGTCGGACTCTTACCGACTAAAACCACACGGCGCTCCTATGCCTTATTTCAGGACGCCTGGGTGTGCCCTAGAGAGGATGTCCCCAGGGGGGTAATAATATTGATCAATAAATGAAGAAAAATACGTAATAAATAAAGGAAAATATGAAATATTTATCGGAGCGTTGTGTAATTTGTCTGGTTCATAGCTGAGGTCCGATGCGATCTCTTTGGTCTGTTTTGTTGGGACACAAAAAAGTTCTTTTTCAGAAATAAAAAGTTAGAAGTAATAAAAAGTAATAGTGTCAGTTTGTTGTAGATGAAATATAATCTTAATACAAAAAAAAAAGCGCTCGCGGCCCCGCGGTCTCAGTGTTCTGTAAACGATCACTAAGTTACGCAACTTTCACTATGGCTGGTCCTTGGATGGGTGACCACTTTGTGGCATTTATATTTGCGAGCGTTTCCGTGCTTCGGAAGGCACGTTAAACCGTTGGTCCCGGTTGCCAGTAAAATGGCAGTCGTTAAGCCTGGTTGAAGGCCTAATGGGCGGCTTGAAAACCTTCAACAGCAGGTCGCCACAACCTGCGTCTGTCTATTTAAACACGGCAATGGGCTCACCACCTATTACGTGGGACAGGAATCCACACGGTGAAAAGTGGGCATATAATATGCCTCTGCCACCCCTTCGGGGATAAGGCGTGATGGATATTTATTTTAATACAAAAAAAGAAATAATATATATTATGAAAAAAAAACGGGTTACTGAATCGTTTCAAAATACATATTGGACCTGGTAGGTTGCCACCTAGCACACTAGCATGCTCAGCTGGCGTGGCGTGCACAGCTTGAAGTGCGGGGTTGTGCTGCCGTCCCGGTTGAAGCCGTTCTGAGCGTGTGGGAACTCACCGGGCATGACTGCTTCGGGAAGTATTTATGTCGAATCTGACGGGAGGATACGACACTTTGTCACCACTGTGGTTCTGATGAGGAATCGGCCCAGCACACGCTGGAGGACTGCCCCGCAAGGGAGTCTAAATGTCGGATCCTGGTCGGACGAATCGGGAGAGATTTTGATTGAATGAGACATTGATCGCGAAATCTATGAAGCTAACGGAGCTATGAACCCCAAAGTTCGCACGAGGGTTAAATAGGTGATCAAAGTTTTTATGGTGTAACAAAAGTGGCTTAATTGTGTGAGGGGACCGGATGTTCGAAGTATGTTACGGAAGCCGGGGGCACCGCTAGTTACTTCTGTAACGAAAAGTACATGAAACTCTACCAATAGTCCGCACACATCGTCTCTGTAAACACAAACACTTTAAAAATACGATCGTCGTATCGGCAAACGCTAGGAAATTGAATATCGAGACAGTCACGTTCGCGATATTTAGAGTGACCATCATTTAAATCTCAAGAAAGGAATTGAACCAAAGAAGGAAGGTATTTGTCAGTTTTACTCTTTAGGTCTGCGTTCTAACACGGCATCGTGAGACTACCGAAAAAAAGGTCTCCAAAAAAAAAAAAGTTTCAAAGAAATTACTTCGACGACGTTAGGTCAGGAGATTAAAAACGACAAAACAAGAAAAATTCAAAGGGAAATCCAGAAATACATAAGTATAAAATTTGTCAAGATAGAGCCGAGGTATACCTACTGAATACTTAACATCTCCATTTAATAGAGGTGTTCTTGATACCCACATAATTATAGTTAAGTGGATGTTTCATCACGTGTTTGGTATCAAAAGAAAGGTCTTTTGATACCAAACACGTGATGAAACATCATGTGATGAATGTTTCTGTTGTTTTCAAACATGTGATGATTGTTTCTGTTTTTTTCGAGGTTAGCATCTGATGTCAAATTCCGTCACATGAAGTTTTGATTATGTTCGACCTTTATTCAATATACAACAATATGTAACGGAACAATTTTGTAGTTTGAAACAATTTGCCAAATAATACGGTTTCAAATTCTATTTTTTTTCATTTTTTTTTTAATGTTTGGATACTTCTAAATGCGTCGAAAGTTGTCGGTCTCGGCTCTGAAAAAGGGACCCCCGTAAGGTCTGAATAGTTTCAAACTTGTGTCGGGCTATCCCAATATTTGCATGAGTATAACCGTTTAGTTAGTCATAATGAACAACGCTGAGAAATGTTATTATTCTAATACATATTACTAACCTAGCGTTTAGTGAATGCATGTGCGCATATCCAACGACTACAAACTGAATATGTACCGAAATATTAGAATAAAAACTGGCGTGAGCGTTGTTCATTACGAAATATCCCACATTATAAGACAAACATAGTAACCCTAGCGATATTGAAAATTGGTTCACCTTACGCGATTCGCAAGTACTGGTTCTGTGGTTTTTACTGTATAGGGGTTGCGGCTTAGACAACATTATAACATTGATTACTCTGCCGTGCTCGTGAATATAGAATGCTTTAATGCATACGGGTTATTCCAGATTCGTATGATAGTACGTGGTCTGGGAGAGCACGTAGTCGCAAAATTTATACAGTAGTAGCAGACGCCCGTCGGTTTCACTCGCGTAGTACCCGTCCCGTTCCTTTGCAGAATAATAAATAAGGGTCGGCAGCGCGAGTGCCGCACGTCTGGTGTTGCGTTCATTGGCTACGGTGACCACTTTTCATCAGGTGGGCCATATGATTGTCTGCCACCTCTGTTAGATGGTAGGGAAAACCCAGGCAGGGAGTACTCTTAGTTCATTGCATAATCTAAGCGTACGCGGAATAAAACCTCTATCGGACCTAATTGTATGCGTGCACTCCGGGTCTCAAAGTGTGGGAGTGAACACCCTGGTTAGTGCGTGCGATGCGATGATAGAAGGAAGCTGTGAGCATCATATCAAACAACTCCTCAGAGCACAGACCGTCGTACAGGCGAAAGAACACGCATAAGGAGGCAAAGTGTCTCCTGTCGCGAAGGGGGTCGACACCCACCGCTAGTAGAAGATCGTTAACAATCGAAGCTGGTATTCAGATGCACCAGCCCAAAGGTGACAGCAGTACTCCATGTGTGGCCACACTTGTGACTTACAGAATGCCCTATGGAGCACTCCGAGCTATCATAATTGCATCAGCTTCTTGCTAATGAAAATCCCATTAAAATCAGTTTCAGATATTAACTGAAACAGACTGAAAATGTTTATTTTTATGTTTGAAACCGTTAAAGTTCCTCTGTGTCTGTAAAAAACGTAAAAACTACTTCGCATATTTTGATAAATTTTAAAAGGGACCACACAAAAAGTCCTAGCATTCAAATAAGAAACATCAAAATCAACTCACCTAGAAGAACACAGACACCTCCTTTTTAAAGTCGGTAAATATAAGATAGTTTTGAAACTAAAATTACATAAATGTTCACAAAATACTACAAAGTCCACGGCCATTTAAAAAAAAAACGTGAAAATTGCAACCGACTCCGAACGCAGCGGCCTAGTCTGTCATACTGAGCTAGGGCTGTCAACTATAAAATCAGAATTTTAAACTATAAGTATAAAGGATTTCTATCAATTTTAAGGAGGAAAAGGATTTGTCATGCTTGTGTTAATAATTGAATGCCAGACTGTTTCATACCACATATTACATACCAGCTACCCACATACTTAGTTAGTCACTAGGTGCTCGAATTACTTTATTATTTTAATATGCGTTCCCACAGGAATCTTTTTCCATAATAAAAAGTTTCATATGTTTCTTTTCTAAATGTCCGCCTACACTCTAATTGGTGCACCAAGATCGGACAAGATCATGGCAAAGAGACGGAATTTCTGAAACAAAACCATGCAAATCCGACCAGTGTACTGCAGTAAGGCCAATCACCCTCCCAAAATAATCAGGAGAGATCTACGTGATTGATTGTTAGCTCCACTAACTCAGTGTTCTGTAAACGATCACTGCATTTAGCATCTTATGCTATGGCTGGTCCTCAGATGCGTGGCTGTATTGTGGTATCTCTATTTATGACGGTTTTTGGGCATAGGAAGGTACCTGAAAGTCGTTAAACCAATTTGAAGGTCTTATGGGTCGCTTGAAAATTTTCTAGTGCAGGTTGCCACAACCTTCACTTGTAAATTTCAATACAGCAAGTACCTTTTACGTAGTATAAATATATGCACACGGTGATATGTGGACGTATACTATACAATCACATTTCACCGTATACTCTGCCTACCTTTGGGGATATAGGCATGACTGATAAGTAAAGTAAGTAATTTAAAACAACAAAATCAAGTGTGCTGACAAAAAGTTTTTGCACAGCCCTAATCGTGCTCAAGTACGAATGAATGCTCTAATAAGCAAGCACACGCTTCGCCCGTCCGCTAAGCGTTGCCTCTTTGAAAAACCTACAAACAAATAAAGTACAGAATCATGGCTGCAGGGTTCTTGAAAAAATTGAGAAAATACTGGTTTACGGAAATAATATAATATTTGGATGTTTTATTATATTTGGTTGTCCTTTTAAAATTGTGAAGTTTTCCGGCATAACAAAATACTTAGAACTTACGAACTGCGTCAAAAGTTTTCCTTGAAGTGGTACGCAGATACATACTAGATGCCCACATTTCACCAGTTGTATTTAGCTCCACGTAATTCATGGAGTAGACTTGAAAGCTCCTAGCTCCTTCCTACCCAGACCCACGGTGATTTAAATTTATGTGATCAAAAAACAAAAGCCAAAATATGTTGTCTGAAGCCAAATCTACCGCTATAAACGAGGGTTTCCCACGGTCAGGTTATGGCTAACTGCTATTATATTTTTTTAAAGCCAATGAAATCTCCTATGTGGTTTATTGACCGCCATGTTAGTGACAGCTGGGACAATTGACATACATACCGTTCGAAGCACAATTACGAATTTCGAAGCACGATAAAACCAGAAATGCCGACTTAAAAGATGATCCATGTCCGGTTTGACTATAACGTAAGATCTATAACTCAGTGATAGTTTACAGAACACTCAGCAAGCAATTCTAGGATCGCTTCAGAAATTTTAGACCTTTTATACCTTACACTCTTTCGAGTATATCCGTCTGGTGACGTGATAGAGAACAAATATCACTCAAAAATTGTCTAAAAAGCAACAAAAATGCTTTCGTAAAAGTACCCTATGCCGTTGCGTAGAGTAAAAAATTTGTAACTCTGACAATAATGGTATATTTGAATATTGGTGATGTCAATAGACTGACATTGAAAATGAAATCCTCCATACTAGTATAGCTGACGAGTTGGTTTGTTCGTTTGGTTGAACCCGCTAATCTCAGGAACTATGGTCACATGGTACACAGGTCGGATTTGAAAAATGCGTTTTGTGTTTGATGGCCCATTTATTGAAAAAAGCTATAGATTATATATCATCACGCTATTACCCTGTAGAGCGGAGCAGTATATATAAATGTTGATAAATCGGGCAAATTTCAAACATTGTTGTAGAATTTATAAACGACGTGATGCGACGGGAGTTCAGAGTATGTCACGGGTGAAGCCGTGGGCGTCACTTAGTTGGTTATAAATACACAGCTTAATATATTGTGCTACACTGCTGACATACGATCTGTAACATGTTTGAATATACCTTGACCTTAAAGTGTAATACCTACTTTGATGTAGCTAGCCGGGGCCCAAGCGACCTCACCTTCTAGTGGTGTATCTGTTGACTGGTACCCTTACGGGGTCAGTACGACAGTCACTACAAACAATGCCGAAAATTAAAAGTCAAAGGAAAGCCTAACAGCCAAATAAAAGTGAACTCCATGCTCCAAACCAGATTGAGTTTGAAAGCTACTGGGAAAACATTTAAGATAAAGAAGAAGAAAAACAAAAAAGCCTTAAATCTATCAATCTTAGCTGAAGGATTAAATTCTTATCATTTACGAACAAACCCCCCCACAAGATGTACGTACTAAGAGACAAGGATCGCATAAAGACTAAGTAGATAGAACATTTCGCTAAAGCACGTTGAACCTTTAATATTACTTAAAGTAGAAGTAATATGTCTCAGCACGTTTCCTAAAGCGAATAGCATTATAATCAGCGTGCAGAGTTTTATATAACACCCTGTGGATATAGCGGAGGGATAGAGTAGTTTATGCCAGAGATCACAATAAATTTGAAATGTCAATTTAAGAGTAACTTTGTCTAACAAAGTTTGTTTGAACGGGACCAGCATCAGTGGCCATTACCTATCAAGGGCAAGTTTTAAGTTATATTAGACGACAATTTATAAGGACAAAAATGCACACGGTGAAATGTATAATTAGCTTCTGCCACCCCTTCGGGAAGAAGAGAGTGACGATTAACAAACAATACTAAATACGATACGAAGTAGTTGATTATGTAGGCATAGACATAGACATATTGTCACGCCTTTATCCCCGAAGGGGTAGGCAGAGGCATACTTTACTCCCACATTTCATCCTATGCACCTTTGTCCGACGTAACAGGTGGTCAGCCCATCGCCGTGTTGAAATGGACAGGCGCAGGTTGTGGCGACCGGCTGTTGAATTTTTTCAAGCCGCCCATAAGGCCTTCAACTAGACTTAACGACTGCCATGTTACTGGCAATTTGACCAACGGCTTAACGTGCCATCCGAAGCACGGAAACGCACGCAAATGTAATGCCACAAAGTGGTCACCCATCTGAGGACCAACCATAGTGAAAGTTGCTTAACGTAGTGATCGTTTACAGAACACCGAGTCCGCGGGGCCACGGGCGCTGGTACGGGAAAAATGCTATTGATGCCCGACCGTCCATCCGTCCATTCAGTCTACAGGTCGCATTTTTCATCGGATTTGCATGCAACTTGGCATGGACAATCCTTGATGTAGACAACACCTTTTAGCGAGGGGGTTTTTCGATCTGGGGGGGAAAGGTAGGCAGGGGAGAAGCAATGGTCCCGTTGTGGTTGGCAAGAGCGCTGAAAACGAAAAATATGTTGAATTTTGGTTTTTTATTGTTAAAAAAAAATTACTCCGAAGTCTACAGTCACAGAACCAATAGGGTAGAATTATTAAGGACAATGATTATATGAAATGTATAAGACTAATATGTCGGAGCAGTGAAGTAATTTGTACTAGTAGCGCCATCTACTTAAGCTTGAGGTACACAATTCGATTAATCACAGCTATCCTTGAGTCAGTAGTTCGAGTCGAGGTTGTCTATGGAAGTCGCATGTTACATTTGACATCTGTCAAATGCCAAGGTGAGACCAGTGTGTTAGCGACGCGACGTAGTTGACATCTAGAGCTCGACCGCGCCGGGTGTGCGCACTGATTCTATCTAACCACGTGCAATAACTAAATATGGCGGACGTTGACGATATTTCAAATAGAAATCTCTCTGCATCTCCGACATCAGAAGTGGATCGGAACATCATTTCTCTAAAGTGTTTACTCAACCTTTTGTATCTACGGAAAGTGAATATTTTCGTGATTCTGATACACCGCGTAGCGAAAATAGTGGGAGTGCAAATTCGAAAAATAACGACCGAAATACGTCCTTACAAATAGCTATACCTAGTGCTATGTGGGCCTCGTATTTTAGCATATGGCCAAGAGCTTTCGAAATTATGCTGATGTGTAAACTTCAAACTTCAACATGAAGAAAATGAAACCAAGTGACGTCTACCTACCGTCTTTGATCCCGACGATAGTGAATGTATAGCTGCTAAGTGATGCCACGTTACGTGGAGTACTTGACTAACAAGCTTACCGTGATCAACCGGTTGGAGCTGGCTTGGAGTGAAGCTAGCAAGATCGATGTTGCTATTAATTAAGGTATTTCAGATACTCAGGTATGTTCACTATTGTTATCGGAACAACCATATTTCAATGTTTTGCAAATAAAGTGAAGTGATTTGAATTGTTAAAATAAACTTGATGAGTTTAGATTACAAGCTGTCGTGAACAGTGGTTCTGATTGATCATTAATTCGTTAAAAAGTAGCTGATGCCGTAACAGGATTTTATATCCACGCGCCTTACAGGTATCGAATACTACCTTCTTGTTCTATTGTATTGTGTGTGTGCCCATCAAAATCAACGAAGTGACTTTTGTATATAGACCCCCGTATCTTACCTCATGACGTACGAGAGTGTTCCTTGCCTTTCTCTGGCCCAGCAGTAAGAGGTTGTGCATAGATTATAGGAAATAGAATGATAACTCGGTTCGCGATAATCATCCCCTACCTATTGTGTATTGTGGCGTGAATTGATAGAGGCCTGCGTCCGGTAGTGGCCTGCCATAGACTGATTGCTTGATTGAAATAAATAATCCTGGCCAGTCTTACTTATACTCGACATCGTATTTGGCGTCAGGATTTTATCAAATCTAACTTCAGTTAATAACTAGAGACTACTTACAATTAATGGTTTGTTCCAAAAATATGATGAATTCAATTTCATGGAACAGGATGGACGAGCGAGTTCATACTGATGAGGTGCGTTATCATAAGGGCAAAGCTTCAATACGTTCTTTAATAATTGTCTGTGTCGATAAGAACTCGAGACTTACAGTTGCAGTCAGATAAATTAATAGCCTCATAATGATAGTGATGATTGTGTAATTATATCGTTAAAAATTGTTACAGAAATACATTGTACGACACATTTATTTGTCACTCTATGAATAGTAAAACAGATTGATTTGGAAGATAATGTTTTACAACAATGATTCCGCAGTTCGTGGGCCTTCCGCAGTTAAGCATTGAAAGCACCGCGCTTTGTGCTTTCGACGGTTAAGCATTGAAAGCTCCGCGCTTTGTGCTTGCAGCAGTATAGCATTGAAAGCTCCGCGCTTTGTGCTTTCGACGGTTAAGCATTGAAAGCTTCGCGCTTTGTGCTTGCAGCAGTTAAGCATTGAAATCTCCGCGCTATGTGCTTGCAGCAGTTCAGCATTGAAAGTTCTGCGCTTTGTGCTTTCGACGGTTAAGCATTGAAAGCTCCGCGCTTTGTGCTCTTGACGGTTAAGCATTGAAAGCTCCGCGCTTTGTGCTTTCGACGGTTAAGCATTGAAAGCCCCGCGCTATGTGCTTGCGGCGCATAGGCATTGAAAGCTCCGCGCTTTGTGCTTGCGAAGGTTAGGCATTGAAAGCTCCGCGCTTTGTGCTTGCGACGTATAGGCATTGAAAGCTCCGCGCTTTGTGCTTGCGACGGTTAAGCATTGAAAGCTCCGCGCTTTGTGCTTGCGACGGTTAAGCATTGAAAGCTCCGCGCTTTGTGCTTGTGACAGAATAGAATAGAATAGAATAAACTTTATTGCACACAAATATAAAACACTCACATAAAGAGATTACAGTTTCATAAATGTACAAAGGGCGGCCTTATCGCTAAAGAGCAATCTCTTACAGGCAACCTTTGGATGGAGAAGTTGTCAAGGACCTTACGGAAAATGAGTAGCAATTGGTGTTATTAATAAAGAAAGACGTTTGTAGTTTACCTAAAAACTTACTAAGAACTTACATCACATACATACACAAAAATAAATATATACATACATACATAAATACATACACAAACATAAATAAATTCACATCCACACAAATATTATGCGTACATACACAGATACTACGACGCCAAGTAGTGCTGTATTATTAGTTTTTTAAAAATAGTCAACGACTGCGCTCGCCGTAAGTTTAAAGGTAGCCCATTCCACAACCGTACAGCCTGTACAGTGAAGGATTTGTCGTAAAACGATGTGGAATGTCTAGGAACCTCTAATTCCAGTGACTCTGATGACCTTAAGGATCTTAAATGTGTGTCATTAAGAAACATAAATCGTTCTTTTAAATAAATGGGAGCAGTGGGATTGAAAAGGGTGCTGTAAAGCAAAGAGAGAATATGAGCGTTCCGTCGAAGGCGAATCGGGAGCCACTTGAGCAATTTGCGAAATTGTCATTGTGACAGTTAAGTATTGAAAACTCTGCGCTTTGTACTTGTGACATGTAAAACCACATGCTTTGAACTTAGGGCTGCTAATGACGTGACTGGACGTGGTGAGAATTACTATTAAATCGCGCGAGAACGCGCTCGTTGTCAGTATGGCCGTGTCGGAGCAGTGAAGTAATTTGTACTAGTAGCGCCATCTACTTAAGCTTGAGGTACACAATTCGATTAATCACAGCTATCCTTGAGTCAGTAGTTCGAGTCGAGGTTGTCTATGGACGTCGCATGTCACATTTGACATCTGTCAAATGCCAAGGTGAGACCAGTGTGTTAGCGACGCGACGCAGTTGACGTCTAGAGCTCGACTGCGCCGGGTGTGCGCACTGATTCTATCTAACCACGTGCAATAACTAAATATGGCGGACGCTGACGATATTTCAAATAGAAATCTCTCTGCATCTCCTACAAATATTTTTGCATTTTAATATATCTTAATGTAATGATTATTGCATTATTTTTCTAAATCTCATGTGTAAAACGCTCCATTATAAGTATAATAGTTCTTTTTGTGGCCAGTATTAAATTCTTAATTGTCATTTTCTGAAAGGTAGAGATCCCCTTTGTATTGTAAACTAAATAACGTGTTATTATTTATTATTTTTTGTATTTCAATATGCGTCTGAAGCTTCTACCTGACAGTTATATTTCACTGTTTGCTTTCCATACAAAATACAGTGTTTTATGAAATGCTCTGTATTTATTAACTACTCTGTGTCTGCCGGCAGCCAGCACCAGCTCACAGGAAGAGGCGCGCTTATCTGTTGACAACGAATTCGCCGCGTATTTTACATGACAAAATATTAAGAGCACCGTTTACAATGTTTTGCTTGTAGACTGTCACATTTTGACATTCGCATACATTCATTTTAAAGTCTGATAATATGTATAATATGAAAGATAAATGTGAGGTGTTTATCTTGAATACTTCGTAGCTTACCGAATTGTTCCCTGAAAATTAAATGTGTGGGTTATTAATTTCGTTTAATTGTTTTTGGTCTAATTCTTCTAAAAATTTCGTTTCTTTTTCTACTAGATAATATCCACGGCTCCACTTGCGTGGTGAAATTTTCCCATACCCGTTTCGTTTAAGTTTTTGACGCGAAAAGCGAAGGACCATGTATTACTGCGATAGGCTAATTTGATTTTTAAATACAATTCTGTAGCTGGCAATGTATTTTTCTTTAAAGTTATTGATTTCTTGAGTACATCAAGCGCGTTCCTATTCCTGTAAAAGCAAATGCTAACTTAAAGACTCATTTAGGGTACTTCATTTAAGGATTCTCTTCTATCGTAATTTTCAAGTCGCATCTTTCCTACAAGCGCTCGTGGCCCTGCTAACCAAAGCTATGTAAACGATCATTGCGTTCAGCAACTTTCGCTAGGGCTAGTTCTTGGATGGGCGACCTATTTGTGGGATCTACATTAGCGAGCGTTTCCGTGCTTCGGAAGGCACGTTTAGCCGTTGGTCTCGATTGCCAGTAAAATGGCACTCATTGACCCAAGTTAAATGCCTTATGGGCGTCTTGCCATTGTGTATTTATGTATGTTTATTTTATCGTTGTACGAATTACCACACTGTGAATTACATTATAAATACATGCAATGCAATGTAGGTAGCTCAGATAGGTATTCTTGGGATAACCATATTCCTACCACAGCTTTCGCCACTATGAAAGACGTAAAAAGTATTTCATTCCTGTGGCTCAACCTTTGACGCAATTCAAAAAACTAGATTTAAGTTCTTTAAGCACTAACTTTAAATCGGGAACCGTGTTTACTAACGGCATAAAAATATAAAGTAAAACATCGAAATGACATTTTTATAATTAGCAAAGTAGTTTTATAACTTAAGTACGTTTCGTTAGAAAAGATTATTCCAGTAAGTATTTTAATTTTAAACTTAGCCAAGCCACTCAATTCATAAAGTATTGCTCTAAGGCACCGTTTACATAGACGAGATGCGTGGCGTTTCTCGTGATGTATGATGTGGGCGGACATTTTTCACACCACATCCTACTAATATTATAAACGCGAAAGTTTGTTATGGATATTTGTTACTCTTTCACGCAAAATCTACTGAATGGGTTTTGATGAAACTTTACAATAATATAAACGAAACGGTAACGGGAAAACTCACCACGTGTGCGTAGCCGCGGGCGTCAACTAGTTTTTGATATAATTTGACATTACAATAATTTAATGAAGTTTGTCAATCAAAACATTTTTCTATACTAATATTATAAAGCGGAAGGATGTGTATGTTTGTAATGAATAGGCACAGAAACTACTTAGCTGATTTAAAAAAAAAATCTTTCACTATTAGAACGCTACATTCTTCGTGAGTAACTGCTATATTGGACTTTCAGTAAGTTTTGGGGTTCCGTACGAAATCTCGAATAGAAAAACTTCAACTAGAATGGAATAGGAAGCTGCTGACATCAGCTAGTACCATACATTACATACATACATATTGTCACGCCTTTATCCCCGAAGAGGTACGCAGAGGCATACTACACGCCTACATTTTACCGTACCATACATTATACTTCTTATTAAGGTTTATATAGTGTATTTTCTCTTCAGTATGAACGGTGCCGAAGAAATGCTTTTAAGATTCATTTTTCGAAGTTGTGTGGAGTGGACTTGATAGTTGACTAACTAGTTCAATTACTCTCTCAATTTTCATCGTAAGCATATATATATTATAATATATATTATTATATGAAACTTAACATGTTGAAAAGAAAAAAGGGCGTGCTGCGTTGGTTTGGACACGTCCAACGAATGAGCGTGGAACGATTGATGAACAATATATTTATTGAGCAAAAGTAGAGGGTAGAAGCAGTCAGGGCAGACTGAGACTTACATATAAGGATCACGCGAGCAGATTGCTCAAAAATGGAAAGGTCAAAGTACTTGGATACCCATACGTGCATGTATGAAGCGATTAGTGAATCTCCAGGAAGCGAAAGAAGTAGGTATGGTACGGCAACAGTCACACTTATTATGTGGGGCATAATACAAATAGTGAAATGTGGGCATAAAGTATGTCTGCCTATTAAGAAAAATCAAGACTGGGATAAAGTGGTAACATTTCTTTAACTGATATTCTAGATTGACGTAGTCACCATTATAAGTGACCAGTTATTTAGGCTAAAATTACATTACATTCAGATAATTTCATTACTTCTATTGAAATGTGTTGGTTTGAATTATGTTATCAATGAAGTATGCCGTCTTCTAAATAAAAATCACGCGATGTATCTACTTTAACAGGGCAATAAAAAAAATGTTTATCAAGTTTTATCCAGCGCAGTTGAATGCCCAAATGAAGATGATATTTATGCTTGTCTGGGACGACTGATAAAACCACTGTTTTATGATTATTTTGCACACCTAAACCCGGAAATAAACATTTACGGATCACACAAGTATTTGTACATACCTGGGATTAAAACCCAAGACCTACGACAGTCGCATACCACTACGACAACGAGAAAGACAAAAAATATGATTCTATTCTACTCGGAGTTTAACACTGGGTAGTCTTTAAACTGCGTTTTATTTCCTGGTTCAAACCCTATTGATCACCAACGGACGTATTTCTCTCCATTTCAAACCTCTACAACGATTTATTTCTCTCCAAAAGTAAAAACATTTCCCCCAGGGATACAGTGAATTTCATTCGGTACATTAGCTGCGTTCAATAATTTATCAAAGATGCACACAACACTTGCTACTTGCTAGGTGGAATGTGAACATAGATACCTATGTAATTTTGGAGCAAAATCCCATAGAGCAAGAAGAGTGAATGTTTGACGTGGTAATCCTCCGTAACGTCTTGACCGATTTTGTTATTTAACTAGAAATTAAGCATAAAAAGGTTTTAACGTTGAGAAAGTTAAGAAATCGAAATTATTAAAATGTTATAGCAGAATACCATGTAAAATAAAAAAACGCGTGATTTTTATTTCGCGCTATTTGTTAAATAGGTTTATAAATATGTTCATTGGATGTCCCATTGATCAGTTTAATGTTCCGCTCCAACTATATGCTGCAAGCGAAACAGTAGGTACTGCAGGCGACTGTGGCCTCCATAGTATATTATACTTAGCTAAAACTTAAGATGATATGTTTTCATTTTGACTTAATTTCATAGACATTATTGTCACGCCTTTATCCCCGAAGGGGAAGGCAGAGGCATACCATACGCCCACATTTCACCGTATGACTAAATTTTATAAATTATTTATTTTTATTTATTTAACATATGGAGGACTTACTTCCTTAGTGCATTATTATTGTTAAATGTGGTCGTATATTGTATAATGTGCCTACGCTAGCTCTGCCGACCCATTTGGAGATAAAGGCGTGACTGATACGTAAGTTTGTATATTCGTATTTGCAAATTGCAAAATCTATTTATTGAAAAATCGTTAATGACAACTAAACAACAACTCCAAGTGGAATTATAAAACGGGTTAACATTTCACGGGTTCATTCGCAGGTCACACTTACAAGTATCATATTACTATAATAAATCATTTGAACAGCCTGTTATGGGTCTCGCTTGCCAAAGTTGAGGTCCACAGCACCCACGGGGGTCGTATTTTAATATTACGTAGAGTTCATTATCATGTTATGAAACACATAACCGCTCTTTTATGAGGTAGAGCAAATTGCTGACTTTTAACGTAAGTCTGTGTAATTGAATACTCCTTCATTATTATTTAATTTCTAACTAACTAGCTGAGTATTTTCACGCTGTCAGAGTGGACGGATCTCCAGGCTTCGCAAATCATGCATACTTCTTTCGCTTCCTGCAGATTCATTAACCGCTTCATAAATGCACGTCTATGTTTTGATAAAATCAGCCTATGAGAGAGTCCGTAGTCCGCAGTTTACTGCTGGACGTAGCAGAGGCCACGTCCAGCACTGGATTGCGGACTCTCACATCCCTCACAAGACACGCTCCTGCGCCAGTCCCTCCCTGCTATCTTTTCGCGGTAGTTGATCGTCGGCAATAATCATACTGTACGTTTTGCAGTGTTGCGGTCTATTCTCCAGAACCCGTTTGGTCCTTTGGCCATCGATTCTGAAATAGATATAGTCAGCCCTTTGCCACTTTAACGCATACAAATGTTCCCGCATAGCATTTCTCCTGAAATTACTATCACTATGGGCGACCACATGTCGAAATTTTCAAGTCCCCTATAAATCCTAACTTGACTTTATAACTGCCATGCTACTGGCAATATTATACAAAACCAACGAAGTCAGTCAGGGCCAGCCATAGTGAAAAATGCTTAACGCACTAATCATTTACAGAACACTAAGTTGCTAAAATTAGCTTCTAATTATATTCTCTTCTTTTCTGGAGAGATTATCTTGTTTTCTGGAGAGATTACTATTGTGATATCTTAGTAGGTACAATCAGAGCCAAAAATATAGAGGTGAATTTGCTATTCAAAACAATCCTAGCATGTTTAAAAAACCACCAATATTTCATTTGCATCTCGTCAAAGTAAACAACAGCAGAATGACAAATATTTTTTGTTCTATTAATTCTAAAAAAAAATAACAAAATTTGAATAGAAATCAGGATCCTACCTAAATATGGGACCGCCTTGCTAAACGTCTACCTAATCCCTTTTTACCTAATTACTGACTTATTTCAGAAGCAAAAATTAACCTTTGAGCACAAGTAGTACTTAGTGTGTTTTTAAAATTAAAATAGGTACAGACGTCAGTACTTACAAAACTATATAGGTAGTACTTTTCGCCTCAATAATATTTCATTCCAAACTCTCAAAGAAAAGTTGTACACAATGAGACAAATATAATAAATGAAATACATAATATATATTACTTTCATATTCAAAATGTTAACAAAGTGCGCAGCTTAGAAAATTCGCTGTTTTGTCTCTGAAATTTTGCTTATCATTTTATAGGACAGTTGCGAGAGGGATAGAGTCCTACTATTGATACTTTAGAAGTGGATTTCGAGTGGGTTTTTTTTTCATCAAAATGGTCTGTTTGTAAACCAAAATACAAATTTTTTTTGCATTGGGCCTCTAGTTGTTGAGCCAATGATTTACCCTTTGCTTGTAGAACCCAGGGTTGTAAGAGAAATCTTGATTCAACGCGGCACCCATTACTTGTAACTAAAATATAGTTGATAAAATGTGAACTTGTAGTATGCCTCTGCCTACCCCTTCGGAAACAAGGTGTGACTGTATGTATTTATGTATTAATCCTGAATTTTATCTCGGCAATAGCTTTAATTAAACCAAATGCATTCACAGTTAGTAAAATAGGTACTCAGCATTCAAATTAATATTCTTTCAGGTCAAGCGAATTTTTATGAGCCGGTGAAGACAATCTTAGTTCGTATTAATTTCAAAGTAGAAACTTCATCTAAAATTTATAATATTCCATTTCATCTACGTCATTATCAAAGTATGATAATATGAAGTTATTTTTCCAAACAATGTTTAGTAAATTAGTACAGTCGTAACAAAAACCAAACTGTATATCGTTTATACAGTTTTTTTTACCTTCTCTTATAAACCAATATGTACTTGTATTCTGGGGTCCACTTTTATTTAACGAATATAAACAGTTATCATTTGGATGTAGAATTGGTATTGTTGGGAACGACTGCCGTTTGACCTCCCAACCCTAAAAGGGCAAGCATCGTTTCCTCATCAGTTAGTCAGCAAATGCACCGCAAGAAGGTGTAGTCGCTTAGGCCCCGGAGATCTTGGAGGGCCCTTTACGCCCACCCTCTAATTGAAGCCCCTAAGCTGAGTGTATCTAATACCTATCAGTTAATAAATTCCAAAAAAGAAATCTTATTTAAGCTTACATAATTACTATCAATAATAAATACCTATCAGTTAATAAATTCCAAAAAAGAAAGCTTATTTTAAGCTTATATAATTGTTCTCGATACAAATATCTATTACTATCTATCTTCACGCTGTATCCCTGACGGGGTAGTCAGAGAGGACAGATCGTCAGGCTTCGCGATCCATGCATTCTTCTTTCGCTTCTTCAAGATTCATCAATCGCTTCATACACGCACGTCTAGGTATTCGAGTACTTTTGACCTTTCCGTTGTTGAGCAATCTGCTCACGTGGTCTTCATATGTAAGTCTCGACCTACCCTGACTCCTTCTACCTTCTACTTTCGCACAATATATATTCTTCATCAATCGTTCCTCACTTATTCTGGATGGAAATAGATACATTTATAAAACGATCGAAAAATCGATAATAATTACTATCTTCGCAATGATTTATCTAACCGAAGACCTCCGATTTAACACTTAAAGCCAAATAACTCACAATTTTTATACCTTTATTATATAAATTCGAGATTCCTTAGTACCACAAAGTTTAGTGGTATCGCTCGTGCGAACCTTTCAGGTGGCGCCAGAAATTAAAGTCCTTAGAACAATAGAATTATTATCTTACGCAGAACACCTCCCCTAGCTTCCCCTTTAGAAGACAACTTGAAAACAATGTTTTACTTTGATGCGTGTAATGTTTAATGTCACATGAATGTCAAGACATTTGAAATGACTTACCTATAGCTTTTCTTCATAAGTAGGTACTTATATTCTAATCATGTATTGTAGTTTATTTCCTTGGAAAAATTTAAAAGCGGTGAATATTTAAAATTTTAATAGAAACACTCGTGGCTTAGCTGACTCAGTGATCTGTAAACGATCACTGCGTTAAGCATCTTTCACTAGTCACGGATGGGTAACCACTTTTTGGCATTTACATTTGCGAGTGTTTTCGGGCTTCGGAAGGCACGTTAAGCCGGTGGTCCCGGTTACTAGTTACATGCCTACCTGGCAGTCGTTAAGACAAGTGGAAGGCTTAATAGGCGGCTTGGAAAATTTCTACAGCAGGTAGCCACAGCCTCCATCTGTCTATTTCAACACGGCAATCGGCTCACCACCTATTACGCGGGACAGGAATAGACACAGTAAAAGTGGGTGTATGATATGCCTCTGCCACCCCACCCCTTCGGGTATACGGCGTGATTGATGATAATTTTAAGAGCATTTCGGCTAGGAACATGTGATACGATTTTTTAACCGACTTCAGGACGAGGTTCCTAATTCGATTGGTATATTTTTACTAGCCTTCGCTTAAGTTTCTTGCAAACTATTATATGTTTACAAGAAACTTAAGCAAGGAAGAATTCAAGTCCGAAGAGCCCGATTTGATTCTTCCTTCCTGGGCAACACGGCAATGGGCTCACCAACTGTTACGTATAGTAAGCCTCTGTCTACCCCTTCGGGGATAAAGGCGTGATAATTTCTATGTATGTCTGAGTTATTGTCTGGGTACGCCTATGGACATTTATAGGTTTAGTCGACCGATATCGACCACATAAGCCAAATAAC
This sequence comes from Thumatha senex, assembly GCA_948477245.1. NCBI lineage: Eukaryota > Metazoa > Arthropoda > Insecta > Lepidoptera > Erebidae > Thumatha > Thumatha senex. The sequence goes on along the minus strand of OX419724.1, from coordinate 12,839,435 downwards.
CCAGCCACACAAAATATATCTATTTTCTTTGAATGATACCTATAAGCCTAAAAATGTGTTGTGCATGTGATTGACACTGCCATGGTCCTGCAGATGGTAAACGCGTTTGATTGGTCATAATCAGCGTAAGTGCAACAAAAGCTATCAATTCTTCTATGGTACCTAATCTCTATCCATGATCTGTAAAACGCTTGAAATTTTACAAATTAATTGAAATTATATTTGCCACTGCTAACCTAGTAATAATTTAACTACAAAACAAAAGTCAAATCAATAAACAATAACATCATCATCATCCGAGCGTCTGTCCCAGTTGCGTCTCGCGACGCCCGGGGTCCGCTTTCCTACATTTTCTCCTCCACTTCGCACGGTCTTCGGCATCCCCTGTAGTGAGACCATTGGCACGCATGTCATCCCTTACGACGTCAAGCCAGCACTTCTTGGGTCTTCCCCTCTTACCGGGACCCGGCGGGGCTGACATGGCCAGACATTTGTTACCTACGTAGCCCGGCGGTTGCCGCAAGACGTGACCATACCAACGAAGGCGACACTCTTGCAACTTGTCTGCAATGTCACGGACGTGAAGGCTGCCGCGGATGCGAGAGTTTCTCACGCGGTCCATCCGCGTGACCCCACACATCCACCGCAGCATCTTCATTTCCGTGACACGCAGCTCCTGCTTGTGTCGCTCCAATATCGGCCACGTCTCACTGCCATGTAAAAGGACAGGTCTAATAATGGTTTTGTAGACCTGTCCCTTCAACCGGATCGGCATTTTAGGGTCACAAATGACACCGGTCATCTCTCGCTATTTGGCCCACGCGGCAGCAATGCGTGACTTGACATCGCAATCGATGTCACTGGACGTGTGAAAAACAGATCCCAGGTATTTAACCTGGTCCGTGCGCTCGACCAAATCACCGCCTATGCGGACGGATGTGGGATCTGTCGAGTTTATTGCCAAGTACTCGGTCTTCGCCACATTTAGTTTCAGACCGCCGTTCTCAAGCGTCTCCTTCCACGCCTTTACACGTCGCACCAATCTGCCCCTGTCCGCGTCTGCCAGCGCAATATCGTCAGCATACATGAGCAACCATGGAGGCTGCTCATGTGGGTTTCTGATGCTGTCCGACAATTCGTCTAATATTACACTGAACAGAAGCGGACTAAGGACCGAATCCTGGTGTACCCCGACGGTGATGGGGAAGGGTTTCGTGTCGCCAACAGCAGTCCGAACCATTGAATCGGAGTCACAGTACATGTCCCGGATAGTGTCAATATAGACCTCTGGAACCCCTTTGGACCGCAGTGCCCACCAGATCATCGCACGAGGAACACAGTCGAAGGCCTTCTGCATGTCTAGAAACAAACAGTGCAGAGGCGTGTTCTTCGACCTGTATTTCTCTGCGACAACCCTCAGGGCAAAAACTGGGTCCGTGGTCCCATGACCAGGGCGAAACCCATATTGACACTCCGAGAGAGTACACTCCTGCCGGATCCGAGAGTCTATAATCCTCTCGAAGATCTTCATGGTGTGGGACATCACCTTAATACCGCGGTAGCTCCCGCACTCCTGCACTGACCCCTTACCTTTGAAGACTGGAGTAATTATACTCAGTCTCCATTGGTTTGGGATCTGCCCGCTGAGGAGTATGCGGTTAAAAAGGTTTACTAAGATGCCCACACCGCGAGGACCCATCGCCTTCCAGGCTTCGATGGGGACTCTATCGGGTCCGACAGCTTTCCGATTCTTCATGCGGCGAAGCGCAGTCAGGACTTCTCCAGGCGTTACCGGTGGCACTAGTCCCTGATTCGGAGGGAGGTCCGGAGGCTGCAATAAACAATAACAAAAGCAACATAAACGGACTTAACATAAAATAATTATCAAAATCTACCCGCCATTTTCCCAACAACTCATAAATTCCTGAATAAATAAATTACAAACGATTTTAAAGTGTCAGTGTTACGGGGTTTGCGTTTCAGTTTTAATGAACCGCGAGTTATTATGGCGGGCGGCATAATTAATTGTACGGGACGGAAGCGTTTACGAATCATAGCATCTATTTTGCACAACGGTCTAGCTTTGATATTTAAATTTAATTACTGGTAGCTCTATGGCTTGATAAAACAAGGCTCTTCTATTCCTTTGATAGTTCTACTCCTATTTAAATTTAATTATATAGCTATTATCGATTGCAATAACGTCAGAGCTAGCCATTATATCTAGAGTATTGTACCGAAGGTGTGCAATGTTTTGATATGAAACTTTCACATCAAAACATTACAAACCTTCGGTACAATATTCACGCCCGAACTAACCTTTAAAAATATAAGTTTTTAAAAATTTCAGGTTTACCCTATCCTGCCTGAATAAACCTGATATTTTTGGCGTGGCGAGAATATGGCCGTGGCGACGCACCTTATTATATTATATTGCGTTGCGATGCAATATAAGTATATGTACTATACGTAGTCCAATAATTTTAAAATAAATAATAATTGATTAATAATAGTTATAATTATTTTTAATTAATTATTAAATAATAAGTAATAATTATTAATAAATATTTAAGCATATAAAAAAATAATGGAAAAATAGTATCAAAAGCTAGAAGCTGCAAGATGCATCCATTAGGGATAAATATAAAGAATGGGTAGCCAAGAAGCTTGGCGACGTCAGTGCGAGTAGTGAGAATATGGAAAGTCTATGGCAGAACCTTAGGGATAGTATGATAAATGCCGCTATGGAAGTGTGTGGACAAACGAAAAGAGGCAGTAGTAATAAGCGTGATGCATGGTAAAATGAAGAAGTGAACGAAGCCGTACGGATGTAGAAGAAAGCATGGTTATACTACTTAGCTTCGCGGAATGATTTTAATATGAAAAAGAGATACAGGCTGCAAAATGTTAACACGAAGGCACTGATAGAGGAAGCTCGTGAAAGGTGCAGAATGAAAGCGGATGAAAGGTTGTCGTCCAATTTCCGGGATAATGCCAAGCTCTTCTGGAAAGAGGTAGGCAAAACTCGGAGTTGTTCGACAATCTGCAGTATGAATAAAGTGCTCAGTGTTAACAATGACGTCCTAACAGACCAAACAGACGTCTTGCAGAGATGGAGTGAATATTATGGAAAGATGTATGCCAGGAATGTCAGGAATCCACACGGTGAAAAGTGGGCATATAATATGCATCTGCCATCCCTTCGGGGATAAGGCGTGATGGATATTTTATTATTATTTTATGTATGCAAGTAAAGACAGAGATGCCACATCTGGAAGTAGAGCTCAATTTGATGGTCCGGATCCCGATGTCATTGAAGTCATTAGCATGAAAGAGATTGAACAAGCGATAAGAAGTATGAAATGTGCCAGCAGAAGTTGAAAGATTGTAAAATTGAGTGACTTTACTCTACTCATGGCCTCATCAGAAGCCGACGTTCAGGCATAACTCACTAATATGAAAGAGGAGTGTGAAAGTAAGGGTCTTCTCTTGAATGGAAGTAAAACTAAGGTTCTAGTATTTGAAAGGATGATGTAAGAACTAAATGCAAGATTTGGGTAAACCAGGAACGTGTAGAGCAAGTGAATGAAATTGTATATTTAGGGAGTATATTTAGCGCAGACGGAAGATGTGATTCAGACGTAGAACGGCGAGTAGCTACTGGAAACAAAGTTAACGTTGCTTTGTCCCAATTGGTAAAGCGACAAAGCATGATAAAAGAAGCACGACTCGCGATTCATAACGCAGTGCTAGTGCCAACGTTGTTTTACGGCAGTGAAACCTGGGTATGTCAGCAGATGCATGAAAGTAAATTGAATTCTGTGGAGATGCGATCACTTCTAAAATTGTGCGGCTTAACTTTGACCGACCAAATACGTAATGAAGTGCTATGCAATATGGCAGGTTTGAATGAAAGTGTCAGCGTTAAGCTGGAAAAGACCGTGCTCTGATGGTTTGGACACATCCAACGAATGAGTGAGGAACGATTGACGAAGAATAAACATTGTGCGAAAGTAGATGGTAGAAGGAGTCAGGGTAGGCCGAGACTTACATATGAAGACCAAATGAGCAGATTGATCAAAAACGGAAAAGTCAGAAGTACTCGGATACCCAGACGTGCATGTATGAAGCGATTAATTCGATTGCCACCCAGGATAACAAACAAACAAACAAAACACAAACAGATCAAACTTTGCATGATAAGCACGACGGTTTATTCTGTGTCTGAGTGTTATTTACCTATGATATGTATGTATTTAGAAATATATAAGTATATTTATCAGTTATAAATAAATAATAAATAAATAAATATCCATCACGCCTTATCCCCGAAGGGGTGGCAGAGGCATATTATATGCCCACTTTTCACCGTGTTGATTCCTGTCCCACGTAATAGGTGGTGAGCCCATTGCCGTGTTGTAATAGACAGACGCAGGTTGTGGCTACCTGCTGTTGAAATTTTTTAAGCCGCCTATGAGGCTTTCAACTAGGCTTAACGACTGCCATTTTACTGGCAACCGGGACCAACGGCTTAACGTGCCTTCCGAAGCACGGAAACGCTCGCAAATGTAAATGCCACAAAGTGGTCACCCATCCGACGACCAGCCATAGTGAAAGTTGCGTACCTCAGTGATCGTTTACCGAACACTGAGACCGCGGGGCCACGAGCGCTTTTAGTTATCTGGTTACATTTTTTTTTTGTTTCGCTGGAATGCCTTTACGCACCGTCATCCCTGCTGCCCCCGCAGCGTGTCTGAGGCTCCCGGCCCGTGGGGAGGGGCCGTCCTACCCACTAAACCCCGCGGTGTTCCGCCTCACCTTAAAACCGGCTCGCAGGGTAGGCCTGAGGTTAAATCACTGCGAGCCGGCAAGGGGCACCCCAGAGTGGAGGGGTCCGTCTCGGGGCGGCCGGAAAAGTGACCACCCCGGAGCTCCCTAAGGAGCTGAAGAATCTAGCCCGCACCTCTACCGCTCTCGAGCGCCCCTCTGAAAGCAGAAGAGGTAGAGAGCGGCCGGTACGGGCGTGCGCTAAAGGGCGTCACCCCCTGGAACACAGAAAGTGTGCCCGTCGCCATGTGGCCAGTTGGGCGGGGTCCCCCGACCATCCGCCCACGGTCAGACACTATTCGGGGGCGCGCATGTATTCAGCACGTCGTCGCCCCCGAACACGACGGCGGGGCGAGAGCATCTGTCCCGTACGCTCCCGCACCCGCAATTCCTCACGTTTAGCCGCTATCACCTCGCTAGCAAACTAGGCGACGGCGGCCCAACACTGTTGGCTGCCGACCATGGCTCGCACCACGGCCGGCAGCGACAAATCAACACCAATGAGGCCCGTGAGGGTGATACGCGGCCCGTCCCTCGCCGGGCACACGGCGAGTGTGTGCTCCGCCGTGTCCACGACGCCACTCGGGCAGTGACGACACACGGGGTCCGGCTCCACCCCCGCCACCTCCCACAGGTACTTGGCGAATACGCCATGCCCTGTGAGGAGCTGACTGAGGTTATCTGGTTACATTACCAAGCTCTGCTTAGATTGGAATCAGATGGCGTTGTGTGAGTTGTCCCAACGATATTTATTTATTTATTTTAATGATTTTTTTTTTATTTTTTTTTACCATTTTTATGTTTCACATCTGCCAGGCGTCCCGCGACGGCTCATATTAATGAAGGACAATCATAGAAGGCTTACCTTGAACGACCAGTAATAAAATTTGAGAGAGTAATTTCGGGGTTTGGTTGAGCAGTTTCATTCTGCTCTTCTTTTTCTTTTTTAATACCACTATGGTGTAAGACAAGCATACCCACCTGATCGAAAGTGGTAATCGAAGCCTATGGACGTTTGCAACACCAAAGCTGCTGTACTCACACTGCCGACTTCGCATAAACATTCTATAAAACCCCTTCTGAAGAAAGTACCCCATACTACAGACGTTGTATGGGGTACAAAGACTTAGCGATTATGCAATGAAAATGCTACTATCAATCAACCATCTCAGTACTGATAATAGCGTAAACTGTTTTACGCAGTGATCTATTACAGAACACCAAGCAAGAGGAAATACAAGCGCTTTCTTTTCTAAAAGTAAGATGTAACACTTACATCTCCTTCTGTCTTCTATTTATGTTGTATGGTTTCAGAGAAACATAATTATAGGTGTGATGTGCTCTGTTATGGTTTAATTAACACGCATATTCATATGTATGTGGTATAGATGACAACATATGGGGACATAATTTTTCATAATTTTTGACCAGCAAGACTTTGACATTGAATTTGTTTAACTATGCATATAATTATGTATTTTAAGGTGTTTGTCGCATAGAGCTACGAGCGTTTCTATACTTCAGAAAGAACGTTAAGACGTTGGTCCTTCTCTAAAATTTCAACAGCAGGTAACCACAACGTGCTCTGTCCGTCTGGTTTACAAGAGTCATCAGTAAAGATCAAGATCAGTAAAGTTACACCGAGCTTGATGTCGGTGAAGTCCCAGGAGAAGTAAAAGTCTCTTGGAAACCGCATCGACATTATTTAGAAGATTAGTAGGAGTTGGAAAAAATAATTATGCTCTTAATGACCGCGCGCGCGCCCGCACCAACTTTCGCAATAATTGTGTTTTCCATGGATAAATAGTGTTTTCGTGCAATGGAACTATGGATTCAAGTCCAGGGACGTCCCCGGCAGCCTCCACCTCAGCATCTCGCAGTAAAAGCAAGGTAGTGTGCTCATTCCTGTTATCCGTTCTTTTCCGTCGACAACCGCGTGTAAATTTCATTATTGTCTTTCCCCGCAAATACAGTCCACTTTGAATTTATTTATCTCGCCCGCTCAATCATTTTTGACAAACTGTCTCTTAAATATCTGACCATAGCAGCGATTCGAAATTTCTGCAATTTGTAACCAATGTCACAATCATTATCCGTAATGATTGTGATATTGGAAAATATATTATCAGCAGTAGGTATACATAACATCAGCCCTAAAATATAGCTGTTGCAGGTTCACATTTCGTCTTGAATGAGATTATTTATCTTAAGTCATTTTCTTTGTACGATGACGATGAGACGTTACAAGTTCAAAAGTGCCTAACATTGAAAAAAGTCCTCAGACAAACTGTTTCCATTTTCTTGAGAGCATCACATAATTGCTGGCGAAATACTTTCCCTGCTCAAAATTTATACATCAAGCTTTATAAAAGTTTCATTGGTTTAATCAGACTTTACGTACATACTCCTTCTACTTACAAGTGGTGGACTCGCACGGTAAATCCACAGAGAAATTAGAATCATTCAAATCAAATCTTTTCTTCGATCAAGTTCGCCAATATTTCTTCCCGTGTGTTTTCTAACATAACTAGCTGTCGAAACCATGTTGCACGTTTAATTAACCAGCTTGTTATTGTATGACACATTGATAACGTACAGTCTGTGCCGCCACATAATTTGATTGTATATTAGCTACCAATGTATGTCACCTAGATTCTATACCTTAAACTGAAGCGAAATTCCGGTAACTCCGTGTTCTGTAAACGACCACTGCGTTAAACATATTTTGCTCTGGCAGGTCCTTAGATAAGTGAACGCTTTGTGGCATTTCCATTGACGACCTTTCGTGCTTCGGAACGCACGTTAAGCCGTTGAACCCAGTTGCCAGTAACATGGCAATCATCGACCCAGGAGGACATGAGGTCTTCAACTTGGCGGCTTGAAAATTTTCAGCGGCAGGCCGCCACAGCAACTGTTACATGGGACAAAAACAACGTTTTAAATTCTTGACAAGTTCAATTTTAACTTACAGTTTTATATTGACTATTTTATTTTCTTCAATCTTACTTGGTATTCGCAGTTTTATTATGAAACCCCACCACAGTCAAAGTAACGTTATTCTAAATACCTACTGGAATATGTAGGTAAGTACATATTCCGTTTCCAGGATTAAACATGAATGAAGGTAAATAAACAATCTTTTCGAAATAGGACAAAGCTGACGTCGAAAAGACTCTGGTTATGACTACGGTGTTTTTAGTAGTATATAAAGAATACCCACCAAGATCTGTTGATAACGCCCACAATCGATAGTATGAGCTAAAGATTTCCACAAAATGAATGCCAATTGCTAGCAGTATTTCATAGATAGCTCTATCTTAATTTTTTACATGCCCTTTATGTAAAAATTGAAGATAGAGCCATCTATGAAATAATGCTAGCAACTTTATAACCATCACATCCTATATTACATGTAACATAAATTGCTTTGACTGTATTCAACAGATGTCACTGTATACAATTTTAGTACCATCTCATATTAGATTGAAGATTTAACGTACTACATTACAAATATGACAAGTAACTAAATACTGTTTACGCTAAACTGGTTTAATTGTTCCACCAAAAAAACTGTTCAACTTAAACTGTGTATCTATACTCGTAGATCCCACATAACCGAAGCTGCGGGATCTAGATTTATGTAGAACAATAAAATATTTTAATGGACTCATAAATTTTTAATAAAGTGGAAAAAGACAATTCTATTCGAGACGGGGTTTAAACCACCATTTATGAGAAATTTAGCAAAATAATTGCTTTAAAAAAAAAATCTAATGGACTCACTTTGAGTCAATTATTTAACGCGTGGGAATCTGCGATTCAGTTAAATTGTACCTACGCGAAAGAAAGCCTCTATCAGACCCATAAGTATTCCCCTGAACATGAGCAACATGTTTATGGCGAGAGGTACAGAAAGTAGTCGTTCGAATAATTATTAAACCACTAGGTGACCCCCACGGCTTTGCCCATGACGTAATTTGAACTCCCATTGCACCTATTTAATCCCGTCGCTTATAAATTCTACAATAATAACGGTGTATACGGTGAAATGTGAGCGTATAGTATGCATCTGCCTACCCCTTCGGGGACAAAGCCGTTTTACATAGACTTTCTCTATAAATGGGATATTCAACACAAAAACCTGAGATTAGTGCGTTCAACCAAATAAACAAACTAATTAAATAAATAAATATCCATCACGCCTTATCCCCGAAGGGGTGGCAGAGGCATATTATATGCCCACTTTTCACCGTGTGGATTCCTGTCCCACGTAATAGGTGGTGAGCCCATTGCCGTCTTGAAATAGACAAACGCAGGTTGTGGCTACCCGCTGTTGAAATTTTTCAAAGGGCATTCAACCAGGTTTAACGACTGCCATTTTACTGGCAACCGGGACCAACTTCTTAACGTGCCTTCCGAACCACGGAAACGCTCGCAAATGTAAATGCCACAAAGTGGTCACCCATCCGAGGACCAGTCATAGTGAAAATTGCGTAACTCAGTGATCGTTTACAGAACACTGAGACCGCGGGGCCACGAGCGCTTCCTACTAAACTAATTAAACTTATATATTAGTATAGAAGATTCCTCTTAACACAAACCTGTACAGTCTCATAAGGAGGCGATTCTTTGATTATATTACAAATTTTCGTACTAGGTACTTACGTGTCAAATGACGAGAATCTCGTAAATTTAAAGTTTCAACAAATTCCGTAAAGTAGATTTTGCGTAAAAGAGTAACAAACATCTATTCTTGCAAACTTTCGCGTATAATATTAGTAGTAAAACTTACATAAACACTTTGATTTAAATTTAGCAACTTTGCTAACCAAAGTCATGAGCTCGCATAACTTACACGGATTGTGTAAATAATACTTGACACATTTGATTGATTATACTTTAACAACTACTAATACTCTGGGCAGGCAGAGTTAAATTACATACTCACAATTTGCTAGCAAATTGGTTCATGGGTTAGAGCACATGACATGGAATGTTGCTCGCTCGCTTTCGTTTGGGCCTAATAGAGACGAGAGTATTGATCTAGCTAGAACGTATTAATAATACGGCGTACCAAGTTTATGTCAAACTGTAGGCAAAAATCACATACGCGACCGGTCAGTTGCCTACATTCGTCTGTAGTAATTATAGTGATATGAAATAACGGACGCCCCCGATACGCTTGTTTGTATGAAATATCATGCAAAGTTGTTCAGCGATGTTAACTATACTGGTTGAGCGGGCGAGATAAATAAATTCAAAGTGGACTGTATTTGCGGGGAAAGACAAAAAGAGATGGAAAACGGGAATGGGCACACTACCTTGCTTTTGCTGCGAGATGCTGAGGTGGAGGCTGCCGGGGACGTCCCTGAACTTGGATGCCTGGTTCCATTGCACGAAAACACTATTTATCCATGGAAATCCAACAAACTAAATTTGTTATTGAAGTTACTGTTGATTAGGCAAAGGACAAAGACGAATAACTGGTCGCAAGTACGAACCAGTTGCGGTTTTAACGCGAACTGTACGGGTGATCCCATTTGACCCAGGGAAAACTTCTTCTACTACCCCAAGAGGCCAATGTAATGGAGGCATATCTTCAGTTACAATAACTACGACAGTACCGACAGTAATAGGGTTCGATGAAATATTCCATTTCTGACGTGACTGTAGCGTATGCATGTAGTCTGTCCTTCAACGCTTCCAAAACGATTGAACGAGTTCATCCAATAAGGCATGACGCGAGAGAAGATGAAGTCGATCTTCATCTATTTCAAAAGCAGGTAAGTGTTTTAACGGTGTAACATTCAAAAGGTGCGCTGGAGTCAGTGCAAGCGGCTCCGAGGGATCACTAGACAAAGGTTCTACAAAGAGGACGCGTATTCATTACGGCCTCGACTTGAGTGAGCACGGTGCTCAGCTCTTCAAACGTAAAGTGTTTGGAACGCAAAAAAATATGATGTTCGGAAAGGTTACGACGAGCTCCGACGTAATTCGTACCGTTGTCCGAATACATTCGAGATACGGAACCCCGATGCGACAAAAATCTTTTAAATGCAGCCATGAAGCATGGCGTGCTCAAATCACCAGCTAATTCTATATGAACGGCGCGAGTCGTCATACAAACAAAAAAACGAACATAAGCTTTCGTGGAGCATATACCACGACCACGAGAAACTGTTACCCTGAAGGGGCCAGCGTAATCTGTACCCGTGTGTACGAACGGATTAGCAGCCTGAACAACACGACAAGGACGATGATCGGCCATTTCGGGCGCGATTGACTTCGGGCGAAGTTTGAAACACGGAATACATCTACGAACTGTCAAACGAATCAAATTGCGTGCGGAGAGAATCCAGTATTTCTGGCGCAAAATTGACAATAATAAATCTGGACCAGCGTGACAATTCACCCTATGGTGATATTCAACTAAAAGATCAATGATATGATCCTTGCGCGGGAGAACCATAGGATGCATTTGATCGTACTCTAATGCGGACTGGCTCAAACGACCACCAACTCGAATGAGGCCATCCTTCAAAAAAGGTTTCAAATGTTGAAAAGCGCGACTACAAGGTTTATTTAATTCCAAATTTCCAATTTCAGATGAAAAATAAAATCGCTGAAGTTCACGAAGAACGATTAACTCAGCCTTGTTTAAGTCAAAAGCGGTAACATGCTCGCAACGAGGAAGGATTTTCAAAAATCGACAAATTAAAACAATACTACGTAAAAGAATCGACCACGATGAAACATGGCTAGCCAACTCTAAGATAGGCGACTTTTCGAGCGGCGCGGTAGCAACTAAAGAGGCTTTCTTTTCCTCTGGCGGAGTGGACACAGTAGCGGGGTTGAAAGGGCTAACAGGCCATTCATCAGGTCTTGACACCAGGAAGAGCCATGGAACCACAACGGATGATCCAAAATCTGTGCAGGTGTTAACCCACGAGACAAACAATCGGCAGGGTTGTCCGTACCTGATACGTGATAAAAGTTTTGCGGCGTCAATTCCGACTAAATTTTTGCCACCCTATTTGCGACAAATGTATCCCAACGATGGGGCGAAGAATGTGTCCAACACAAAGCGACGGTCGAGTCCGAGAATGCGAAAATTCTATCTATATTAATGCGTTGAAATCGGCGATCTGATTCGCGAACACCAATACAAAGAAACATTTGTCTAATGTCGGCTGAAAGCGCGACAGCGAATAAGCGAAAGTTAACTATAATTTCGAACAAATAACCTTGGAGATTTTGACAACTGTGCAAAATATCGTTTACCGAAACATTCGAACTAGTTTTGGAGCTGCCATCTAAAACAACGCGCAACTTGGTGGTTAATTTATCCTCGCGGACAACTCCATGGTGCGGTATGGTATACGAAGGAGCGTGCTTCGTCTCTTCGGTTTCGGGAGGCGCGGGTGAAATGGAACCTTTAACCAAATATTCTATTATTACTCTATCGTAAGCCTCCTTCAACTTTGGAGATGTCTGCATTTTCCGTTCTAAACGAAAGAAGCGTTTTTCGGCTGACTGAAACGAATCTCCAAGCGAATTAACATCACCCTTAAAGGGGAGTGCGACAACATAACGACCATCACTATCGCGAGTAGTCGTGCGACTATAAAACTCTTCACAAAGTTTATCATCCGGGCTGACAATAGGAGGGACGTTCACCTCTTCTATCTCCCAGAATTTACGGACAGGGGATCCAGCGGCTCGATGGCGCAACAATATGACACTGTCGAGTTACAATCAAAATAAGCGGGTGCGGAACCAACAATAACAAACCCAAGAACCGTCTCTAAGGCGAGCGGCGCGGGGTGCGATGCGTGACCTTGAACCTTATGCTGCGACAGGAGGTGCGGGAAAATCGAAGCGCCAACTAACAAATCAATATCTCCTGGAACGGCGTAAGTATCATCGGCCAACGGCAAATCTCTAAAATAAGTCAATAATGAGGTATTGACTGCGACAGTCGGTAAAAGTTTGGTAACCTTATCGACGACTAGCGAATCCATCGAAAAACAAACATCAAAATGAAAATGCGAGTGAAATTTAATCCCTACAGAACCTTGAACGGCTTTAGTGGAACCCCCAATACCTTTCACTACATTACAGGCGGGGCGGTTATTTATATGCAAACCAAGACGTCTACAACAATTTTTACTAATAAAATTACTTTGAGAAGCACTATCTAAAAGTGCGCGAACACTATGTCCCTTACCATGCGAATCGTAAACAACAACTCGAGCGGTTGCCAGAAGTACCGTAGTAGGGCTTGTGTGCAAACTTGATAGCGAGCACAAAGCGACATCGTTCGGCTGGAGGCGCGCGGCAGTGGCGCCGCCTTCGCTAGGCGCGGACGGGGACGAAAACACGCGAGAGCGCTCCCAGTCGCGACACATCGGCGCGGGCAGCTGTGACGTCACAGCGGACGGACGGTTAGGATTAACGCGCGAGGCACCAACTGAGTTTAATTTAGACGCGGCAATATTGTTTTCGAAGTGTAATAATGAATGGTGTCTACCATTACACTTGCGCCAAAACTGATTCGAATTACAGAATGAAACACGATGCCTACCACTGAGACAATTGATACATAAATTACTAGAACGAACACATTTATAGCGATCGCTTGGAGTGAGTTTATTGAACTCCGAACATTTATAAAGTTGGTCATGGTGACCTTGACACAAAGATCAATTTTTCGAATGCAACACTTGCGATTGCGAAGTTGTAGGTTCAAAATTAACAAAAGACTGCGTGGACTTCGTGGGACTATTAGTAGGACTATTTTTCGCTACTCCGTGGTATAACGAAGTTCGTTGCAAAATTCGAATATGTTGACGAACGAAAGTTTCTAAATCGTCGAACTTAGGTATTTGATGGCCACGTCTATCCATTTCAAATAAGCAAACGATTTCGGAATCTAATTTCTTTAAACCGATATACAAAAACAAAAAGTCACAGAGGTCATTGACCTTGACATTCTTAAGGGCGCGAACAGCTGATGCAAAAATATCTAAGAATTTTTCTAAGTCGTGTTCATTATACGATGAGCTATTTTTCAAATTAAATATTTGAACCAAATAAATAAATAAATATCCATCACGCCTTATCCCCGAAGGGGTGGCAGAGGCATATAATATGCCCACTTTTCCCCGTGTGGATTCCTGTACCACGTAATAGGTGGTGAGCCCATTGCCGTGTTGAAATGTACAGACGCAGGTTGTGGGTACCTGCTGTTGAATTTTTTCAAGCCGCCCATAAGGCCTTCAACCAGGCTTAACGACTGCCATTTTACTGGCAACCGGGACCAACGGCTTAACGTGCCTTCCGAAGCACGGAAACGCTTGCAAATGTAAATGCCACAAAGTGGTCACCCATCCGAGGACCAGCCATAGTGAAAGTTGCGTAACTCAGTGATCGTTTACAGAACACTGAGACCGCGGGGCCACGAGCGCTTCTACGACTATAAGCCTTGTAGTCGCGTCTTCGTATTTGACCTTCAAAGTATTCAAAATCAAACTATAATTTTCGGCGCAAAGCGTTATACCGGCGTAAACGGTTTTTGCTTTCCCGGTTAGTTTACTAACTAAGTAGTGTAGTTTTTTGTAATCCGATAACGAATTATTATTATGGATCGTATTTTCGAAACTAGCGAAAAACAAAGGCCAATTTTTAATATCGCCATCAAATTCGGGTATTTGTATGGGCGGTAATTTAGGTCGGTCCCGTTTCAGCAAATCAAAACCGGCTGGCCCGGGTTTCGAATCGGTGACTACTACGGGCACGGGCGCTTGCAATGACTTAGCGACACGTTTTATGCGACAAATTAAATCTTCGAAAGAAAATAAAAAATAAAATAAAATGACATGGCGTCATAACTTAATAAGAAATCGGGATTTAATTTTAATTCAAGCAAGTTAATTTTATCGAGAACATTTTCGAAATCTAAGCGCAAAGTATCTACGGTTTCGATCGAGGATAAAAACAATTCTTTTATTGATTCATCTGCGATCCTCGATGAATAATCACAAATTGATTGCATACGCTTAAAAAGGCTATCCTTCTTAGCGTGTAATAGTTTTAACTGTAGATCCGGAATCTCTTTCGGAGGCATTGTTAAAACAAACAACTATAGCTACCTACGTTAGTGCAAAACTAACGAACTATCAAAATGGGAGCGGTGGTGAGCAGCGAGACTCGGCACGAACAAGCGTAGGTACTTCCGCGCGCGGGCCTAGCTACCTGCTCGCGTGGTCTACCTATTACTGACTGCCTCTGTGGCGCGGTGGGAGTGCATCCGACTGCTACGCAAGAGGTCGTGGGTTCGATTCCCACCCAGGATAAAACTTTGTGTGATGAGCACGATGGTTTATTCTGTGTCTGGGTGTTATTTATCTATAATATGTATGTATTTAGAAATATATAAGTATGTTTATCAGTTATCTAGATCCCATAACACAAGCTAATATTAGCTTACTTTGAGCTAGATGGCGCTGTGTGAAAAGTGTCCCACAATATCAATACAATATTACTATGCGGTGCAGTCGAAATTACCAACTATTTAGTACCTACCTATGCGAAAAACAGTAGGTAGGTATTCGTTTATTCCCTAATGGAATAAAACTATTATCTATGCGTTATTCCGAATGGAGTAAAAACTATAACCTATACCTATGCGTTTATTCCGTGGTGGAATAAAAAACTATACCTATGCGTTTATTCCCTATGGGATAAAAACTATTGCATTTCTATTAGCAAACTACTGAAGCGAGTGGATCAAAATCCGGATCGTTAGGACCAGAAAGTGGTTGAGCAGGCGAGGTAAATAAATTCAAAGTGGACTGTATTTGCGGGGAAAGACAAAAATGAAATTTACACGCGGATTTCGACGAAAAAGAGATGGAAAACAGGAATGGGCACACTACCTTGCTTTTGCTGCGAGATGCTGAGGTGGAGGCTGCCGGGGACGTCCCTGGACTTGGATCCCTGGTTCCATTGCACGAAAACACTATTTATCCATGGAAAACACAATTATTGCGAAAGTTGGTGCGGGCGCGCGCGTGGCCATTGTAGGACTGCCACAGCGAGCCTTCAATCCGTGAATCTGTGAGCGGCGTTTTAGATCGCGCGTAATACAGCTGTCTCGCTCTCCTTTTATGCGAGACAAGGTAGGTGCGAAAGAGAAATGGAATAAAGAGAAACGGGGTGGGAATGTCGACAACTAATTAATTAAAAACAAATGTAGATAGGCGATGCAACATAGAAAAAATAACGCGGCTACTCTGGAATCGTATACCGGCGCAACCATATACTTTGCTGATTTGTCAGTCAAGTCTGAATATCAAAGTCGTCAAAAGCAAAATCAAAAACTACAAATTACTTTTTATTATTTTTAAATTTTATTTTTACAATATTCTGCTTTTTGAAGCGACGAGTTATTTTCAAGAATGCTTGGAAGCCTTCAAAATACCTCGTCTGTACCTATGGTTTCATAATGGATTTTCGCCATGTTATGCCTAATTCCGTTAGTTATTTAAAATCATAATTGCTAATATGCTGCCAATCCAGATACATCTAACAACAAATACAAACAAACAAAACAAATTACAGATCACTGTGATGGACAGCGCTGAACCTTGAACTGCCAATCGTTCCGGATATTATAATTACCTCAATTGTATAGGTTTTTCTAGAAAAACCCACACGAAACTAGTTTTGTTGTTGATTTTACTTATTGTAAGTTTTCAGGTTTTAATTATTGTAAGTTCAATACATTTAGCTCCTAGTTGACGTCCGCGCACACGTAGTGAAGTTTCCCGATCCCGTTTCCCACAGGAACTTGATCCCGGGATAAAAATAGGCTATGTGTTATTCTGATGTGTAAGCTATATTATTGTAAAGTTTCATCAAAATCTATTCTGTAGATTTTGCGTGAAAGAGTAACAAACATCCACTCTTACAAACTTTCGCGTTTATAATATTAGTAGGATTTACATGAGTAAGAACACTTGCGGCTCTGCCCACATGCTGAAGTTTTCCCGGATGCGTTCCTCACGGGAACCTGTTTCCGGAATAAAAAGTAGACTATTCTAATGCTGAATGGCAATAGTAAAAGTTTACTCCAGTAACGACTTGGAGCCAGAGTCGTCAACTTTTTGACGATCCTGGATATATTCGGAAATTTTTCTGATAATAATTGATAATATTACAATTATAAACGAACTGCGCATATCCAATTCAACACGGCAATGGGCTAATTTACCTGTTACATTCCTATGTAACAGGTAAATAAGTCCATTGCCGTATTGAATTACACCCATAATTCACCGTATGCATATTGTCCTCAATATGCATACGGTGAATTATGGGTGTATAGTATGCTTCTGCCTACCCCTTCGGGGATAAAGGCGTGACTCATAAGTAAGTATGAAGGTCATTGTTGTCAAATTGGAATTTCTACATTACATTGACCTAACATTGGCGCTACCAGTAGGGTATGCGCTATGAAAATAGCAGGATCTCGAATATAGATAAAGAGGTCAGCTTGCACTCGCTTCTCTCAATCCTAAATAAAAGACAGCTCTTTTGAAAAATAAAAATAAATGAATAGCATCGACATACTTTATAATCAATATTTTCTTGTTTGTTTTCAGAATTGTATTATTAGAATTAGAATTTATTTAGTTTTAATTAGAATTAGAATAATGTACAATATTGTTAAAACAGTCAGGTCATGATATACGAGGCATGCCTTTTAAGTTTTGTCGTTTGAAGAAAAAAACACAGCAAAGCCTCATAGTACTTTTTATACCTTTTTGTACCTTATAGCGACTCCGCAAGCGTGGTGAAGTATTCCCGTTCCCGTTTCGCACAGGAACTTGATCCTGGGATAAAAAATTGGTTATGTGTTATTCTAATGTGTAAGCTATATTATTGTAAAGTTTCATCAAAATCCATTTAGTAGATTTTGCGTGAAAGAGTTACAAACATCCACTCTTACAAAGTTTCGCGTTTATAATATTAGTAGGATTTACATGAGTAAGAACACTTGCGGCTCTGACCACATGCTGAAGTTTTCCCGGATGCGTTCCTCACGGGAACCTGTTTCCGGAATAAAAAGTAGACTATTCTAATGCTGAATGGCAATAGTAAAGCTTTACTCCACTAACGACTTGGAGCGAGAGTCGTCAACTTTTCCACGATTCTAGATGGATTCGGGAAACTATCTGCTAATAATAGATAAAATTACAATTATAAAGGAACTGCGCATATCTAATTCAACTCGACAATGGGCTTAACTACCTGGTACATAGGACAATATGCATACGGTGAATTATGGGTGTATAGTATGCTTCTGCCTACCCCTTTTGAAAATCTCAAATACACACATCAACACGGTCTAGGGATATTTCATACTCAATTAAATAACTCGAAAAGTACTGGCCGCATTGGGATCTTTTATACACCGATTTGTTTGTAATTTATCTCAGACTAATTCCTAATTCAAATTTTTAAAAATTCTTCTGTTTCGGTGGCATAAAAATGGCTTGATGTGTAGGAAAGGGGATTTTCATTTGTGCGAAATTTAGAAAACAATACGAATTACGTTTAGTTACAGTTTTTTTTCATTTTTAAACGAAAGATTAAGTTAAAATTGAGGTATTGTAGCCATGCAACGCCAACATTTGACGAGGGCGGATATGTTACGAGCTGTGGGAATGCTGGAAGCTGGGTCTGTTCAGCGTAATGTTGGTGGGTCTCTATCCACCAAAATGTAATTTCAAGATTGTGGACACGCTATCGTGCCACAGGTGAAGCAGCGGAGAGGCACCGGGGGCCAAGTCGCATCACTACCCCCAGACAAGACCGATTTTTGCAAATTACTGCGCGAGCTCAACCAAATGCAACGGCGACTCAATTGGTTTAAAGGCTGCGAGTGGAACACCAAGTGCTTGAAAGCAATCTACGCTCTCGTAGACCACTCCGGGTCCCACCTTTACGGAGAGGCAATCGTGGACGACGATTAGAATGGGTTCGGAACCACGTGGACTGGGGCCGTGAGCAATGGTCCAATGTGCTGTTCACGGATGAATCCAGGTTCGGCTTCCATCCAGATTCACGAAGGACGCGTGTTTGGCGAGTTCCTGGACGATGGAGCCGTCTTCAGAACCCTCAGGAAGTTCACCCGTACCAAGGAGGAACAATTATGGTTTGGGCAGGAATTCGTCTTGGAGGACGGACGGATCTCGTTTGGGTGCGGGGCAATATGACGGCAGAACGATACGTCCAACAGGTGCTGGGGCCCGTAATCTTGCCCCACAGAACACAAATGGGGCAAGATTTCCTGCTCATGCACGACAATGCCCGGGCACACACGGCGAGAACGGTAGCAGCTTGGTTACATACACACAATGTTAGGGCCTTAGACTGGCCTGCTCAATCGCCAGATCTAAATCCCATTGAGCATGCGTGGGATATGCTGCAAAGAAGAGCTCTGAAGGAAGTTCCTGAAAATCTGGCTACAGAAGATCAACTTTTAGCGCACCTCAGAAGGACATGGGACAATATTCCGCAGCAAGACATTGACAACCTTGTTCTGAGCATGCCGAATCGTTGCCGATGTGTTATGAACATCATGGGCGCTTTCTCAGACTACTAACTTCAAGTTTATAAACACAAATTAAATGATTTTTCTATTTTTTTCAGTTTTTACTCATAAATTAAAAGTTAATTCATGTACGGTTTCCGTCTATACTTCACTTTTTCCATAAAATCCTGAAATTTTAATCGAAGTACCTTAACCATTATTAAAAAATGGTAGAATATATACATTATTTTAAATATATACATGTCATATAAATAATTAACACATTGATAGTAATTCGCTTTTTTAAAAATATCCCTAGACCGTGTTGATGTGTGTAATAAACACACGTGGAAAAGTATTATATATTTTATCACTATTTTCATTTTTGTCATTATTTTGTTCAGCTCATTGGGTTTTTGGCATTAACGTTTTTTTTAGATGACCTGCACAACCTATACATTGGTCGTTTCTGACATATTAGTACGTTCTACACACGACTGACCTTGGCAATTAACCTACATAATCCTAATCTCCGTCATTAAGGGGGACTAGCCGCCTAAATGGGTAATAAAATACATAATTATGTACTTTTATAAAAATAACACAATAAGTTGTTCACAAAAAATGAACTATCAAATATACTAATTGCTTTTATATTAGAAATCAGGCTTTTCTTTTATTTTTAGCTTGCCGCCCGTATAATGGAAAGTCATGGAGACATGTAGCGCATTGAGGGCACTTTCAATAGTCCACTTGAAAACAGACGCGCCTTTCAAATAGGCGGCCCTATGATATGCATTTTCACACTCAGCTTGAAGAATCCGGAATTGTAAGAGGAAGGAAACACGTGCGCTAATAGGGCATTCAAGGTTTCTATACTTTGACAAAGAAACGATTTTTAAAATCTTACCATCCTGGCGAAAATTCGCCCGTCGTCAGGCGTTATACGGGAACGAAAAGGAGAAGGTGGGATTAGTTTAAAGGCTCCGACCCAAGGACAATACAACCTACCTATACCACAATCAATACAACCTAGGTTGTATTGATCTGTGCTCAGAGCAGAATACTCGACAAAAATTATAAAACGAAGATGTTTTACGACGCCAGCGGTTCAAGGCTTCTTGTTACCTCAGAATATTCTTTATTATGAATAGCACTTCTCTGCATAGCGTCGAGCGCATTAAGTAAGCACCTCACGGAGTCATCGCGGAGTATTCGACGCACGGGAGAATCTGTGTCTTGTACAATAGACATCTCTGAAGAAGTGAAGAACCGCCTTACCTTATTCTGGACTCCTAGTTTCTGCAAGACGTTGTTATGAAGGTTTTTGTTATGGAGCTCACGACGAACGTCTATACCGAGGACGTCATTCAGTCAGATTATTAAAATAAAGGTGTAATGCATCTTTATTTCTATTCCTTGTCCTGTTTTAGGGTTGCTGAGCTAGACTGTGGTCAGACGAACGGACTGAAATATCGAACCTACAAGGGTTACCTACCTTTGTATACTCTCCCTCTCTCACTTTTTCTTAGCGTATTCCCAATCACTTCCAAACTTTCCCTGGACTTGGAGCCTCGACGATATTTATAGGCTGCTAGATTTTGTGTGCGACTGCTGTCTGAACTCCCAACCCTGTAAAGCGATGTAAAGCGATCCTGCGCCGTTGCCTCGGCCGCGGACAGCAGGTCGACGGTTATTAGGTAAGATCGCTTAGACTTTACAGATGTTGATGGAGCCCCTTACACCCAAGACAGCTGATGGGCTGTCCGTGGTTCGTACAGAAGCAGGCCCAAGATGATGACGTGGCGTGAGAGCTACACGCACCGCGTTTCCCCTATGGATATTAGATAACACCCGAACTCCAACTAAAGAAGGGCGGGAAAAGTCTGACGGGAGTTGAGCACTCACCCGGGACTCCCGACCATAGGCGAATGATAGGACACCATGTGGATTTTGTCAGTAGAAGTCCGACATCGAATCTATTTCCACACGAAAGAATGACCCATTAATGCCACCTACTAAAGTATACTACCACAGATAACAACACATAAGTAATTCTTATAATACCTACGTAACATGTGTTTACAGAACGCCGATTGATTGTAGCGCTCAAGTAAAATGCGCGTAAAAATTACAAATGTGTTTCACGAATTAGTTTTGGCTTTTTTTCTCACGGCAAAAACATGCAAACCGAGTTTTCCTGTTGCCAAGCCCTATTTTATAATTATCAAACTGTCGTCACCAAATAAATAGAACAAAATATAACAGGTGAAAAGCGGAGACCTGCCTCTGCCTATCCTTTCGATTATATTAAAAAACAAACTAGTTGACGCCCGCGGCTCCGCACGCGTGGTGAAGTTATCCCGTTTCCCACAGGAACTTGTTGGATTTTCTATATTGGATTTTCAAAGAGTTTAGGGTTCCGTACCAAATCTCGAATAGGAAAACTTCACCACCCGTTTCCCAAAGGAACATGATATCAGAATAAAAAAAAAAGAAAAATATAAGAAAACAAATTGTTCCACACTAACTTTAAAATCCTGTTTCATCCCTTTAGAGGTTGAATACCTACATTACCAAAGGAATAGTTATCATACTAATACTAGTGGTTCTGTGAACCATAGACTCGGAGTAATTTTGACGATGTAATAAAAGTTTTTTTTTTTAATTGTAACTTTTAGGTCTGTGTGTTGCATGTCGCGTGACGGTCGGTCGCGTAGTATTAAAAAAGAGTATTAAGAGTAAGTAAAAAAAGTTTCACTTTTACCGTGGTTTCATAAAACCACACAATCCTTTCCATTACATATTAGGGCCACTGCATATTAGGGCTACTACATATTAGGGTCACTGCAAATTAGGGCCACTACGTATTAGGCCCACTACATATTCATTTCATTTCATTTTATAACAGGTTTATACTTATGGCACTAATAATCAAATCAGTCCCTAGAGTTTTCAATTTTTTTTTGTTTCTTTTAATCAATTAAAAAAAATAATTAATCAGTGCCATTTTTCGTCTTGAGCGCTCTTGCCAACCTCTAAGGGACCATTTTCCCTCCCCTGCCTCCATTTCCCACCCGATCGAAAAACCCCCTCGCTAAAAGTTGTTGACATCAAGGATTGTCCATGCCAAGTTGCATGCAAATCCCATGAAAAATGCGACCTGTAGACTGAATGGACGGACGGACGGACGGTCGGACATCAATAGCATTTTTCCCGTACCAGTTAAGTTAAAACGGAGACTTTCGTCGGCTCGCTTCGCTCGCCTCCTCAGTCAATTATAAACGCCAAGGTTTGTAAGTATGGATGGATGTTTGTTACTCTTTCACGCAAAATCTACTAAATGGATTGTGATGAAACTTTACAATAATATAGCTTACACATCAGAATGACACTTAGGCTACTTTTTATCCCGGGAACAAGTTCCTGTGGGAAACAGGAACAGGAAACCTTCACCACGACCGCTTTACCGCTCACTGCGTACAATTGCTGCGAAGTGAGCTGTACACAGCGGTCGTGGTCAAACTATAGTACGAAATATCGTGGTTCTAGCGGATTCAGCTGTGCGTTGATCGCTCCGTCAATCAGTTTCTGGTTTCTGCTTACAAAAATATACGCCTTTATCCCCGAAGGGGTGGCAGAGGCACATTATACGCCCATATTTCGCCGTGTGCATTCCTGTCCCTCGTAATGAGTCCATATGGGGTCCGTATTTTTCTGATTGTCTGATTTTTCTTATCAGATAGGTGGAAAAGGAACTTCTGAAATCATGATTCAGACAATTCGCAAAACATATTAAATAATCTAACTATTTATAATATTAACGTTAAAAGTTAGAAGATATTAATCTATTTACGTAATTTAATATTAAAATTATTCTGCGGTTTTTATCATAGTTACTATGTTTATAATTCAAGTCATAAATTTCCATGCATAAGAAGAAGGCATAATAATAACACTCATTGACAACCTTGAATTTGTTCAATTAAAGCTATATAGTATTTTAATAGATAATCTAAGTTCTTCCTTCTATTGTCGGCTCTCTGCCACCCATCAAAATTAGTGCAGCCGTTCTGGAGATAATCAGGAACAGATGGACCACAAAAATTTTAACTACAAACTAACAAACTTTCGCGTTTATAATATTACCTAGTAGGAAGTAGTTGTAGTAGTTGTTGGGCATATAATATGACTCAGCCACCCCTTCGGGGATAAGGCGTGATGGATATTTATTTATTTATTTAAGTAGTTGTTACATATATAGTAGCAGTAGTTAAGTTAGATCAAATTAGACCCAGGTGCTTAACCTTTTGATTACATATTACGTACTATAAGAATTATATTATCTGTGGTACTATTAACCTATCGATCTATTTAACTTATAGTCAAGAAGCTATGGCATCATTTAAGGCAATTCTGCTGACTCTTGACATTAATATTCAATCTGATTGATCGTAATATTACGACAGATGTCAAGTATTGATTTATAAATGCTATCAAAACAATTTGATGGACGGACGACGTGAGAAAATTGCGTAAGGCGTGTGTTAATAGATCAGTATGAAACGTAAAGGCCGGCACAGACTTGCGGAAAAACATAGGTGTTATAGCAATTTTTTACAAAGATTTGAAAATGTCAACAAAGACAGTGAATATTTGTTTATATTTCCCCGACGTTCCAATCGTATTACATCAGCCGTGGTCATGGGTTGACTGATGATATTCTGCGAGTACTTTTTGTATCAGTATTCACACAGTAAAAATTCAATTAATCCCTCAAATCATCTTATCACAGTCCACTGAACATAGTCCTTTCAGTTTTCTCAATAACAGCATGTGTGACATCATTTTGAAATGGTGATTAAACTTTCTGTCATTTTTTATTTGAGTTCCTCTTCTCTTTCGCAAGAGCTCACTCGTTACTATGCAGGTGAAGCTGATTTGGGCCCTAAAGATATTAGTAAAGCCTGGAGAATATTACGTACCTTGTAACTTTTATAACTTGTTCATGGTTAAAAAAAGGCAAATAGTTTAGGGTCGGTAGAAAATATGCACCTCCGTTATTGGAATTTTGATCTGTTAGGGCTAATGACATTAAACAAAACAAAACGTTACACTTTAGAACGTAAATTAAACGAGTATGACAAGAGGCTTCTAAAAATTAGTGGGTGATAGAAGACTACTAAGGCGATTCTTCGCCCGCAGATTGGATAAAGTGTAGAGCTACTTGTCGCTCTAGAAGAAGTAAACTTCGAAGGACGGTACGTTTCGTGTTCGTCAGTAGGAACAAGAGTTACAAAAGACTTCACGCACACATTTGAATTTTAAAAGATCGAAAGCATCACTAAATTTTTCGCCATGTCTGGGCTGACCCTACTAAACCAGCGTGTTGCACTTTGGATGACCATGACGAACAGTTTACAAGTAAGGTGATAAAGGTTTAGCAATGTTATGAAGGTTACATTTTAACCGACATACCAGACTAGAAATCCTTCTGGTACACACCCTGAGCAACGGAAGTTTTGACGACTTCCTGCTTTTGTGTTGCATGTATCCGCTAAGACCTGCTTATGATTTATATGACACTGTTTCAACAAATTACAGCCACCGTTCCATACATAAATACATACCTTTATCTCCAAAGTTGTAGGCAGAGGTTTACTCTCTCTTCTTTTTCATTACATATTCCCAGTCACTTTCAAACTCTACCTGGATTTGAAGCCTGGCCGTCCGCCTTTATTGGCGGCTAGAAGCAGCTTTGGTTTAGCTTTATATTTTCGGCTTCGTTGGAGGCGACTGCCGTCTGACCTTCCAACACCGTAAGATCTACTATGCACTGCTAACTGGTGAGGTTATTTGGGATCGGTAGATTTTGATGGGGTTCTTTACACCGAGGCTACTCTACGTCAATTTTTCCTACTTATTTATTGCCTTGCTGAAGTAAACAGGCGCTGGTTACGATGACCTGCTGTTCAATTTTTTCAAGCCGCCCAACAGGCCTTAAACTTGCTATGTTACTGACAACACGGATAACGGCTAAAATTGCCTTCCGAAGCCCGGATACAAACCCTTCTAAACACTATTATTCCATAACGGCTCTTTTTATAAAATGTAAAACAATGTACATTTAGAAATTTGCCTAATTTGTTGACATGAATTTATTATCTTTTCAAATCTTCGGGTATCTACTACTGTTCCTGTTCACTAACAGATGAGATCATTGCAAAAAAATGGAAAAGTCGAAAAACAAATCCCACCTATATACAGGCACCATTTATTTTGGTGGCACCCTTGAACGTGTGCTGTTTGGCAAAGAAACAAGGTGACTATATTATGTATATAAATCATTGCTGGGAGCCCTGGGGCTATCCTTCCGAGGGCTTAATCGGAACTCCTGGGCATAAACAAATAAGGGCACCGTGTGGTTGTAGTCGGTAGAAGTCCGCATCCATGAGCATTTCCACACGTTAAAAAAAATGCATATAAATTACATTTTTTTAAATTAAAAGCTATAAATAATAAATTAGTAGACCTTACTGTAGATCACTCACCGCACCGCCCCAAAAGCGGGATTCAAACCAAACTCCAAAAAAGCTCGATAACGCCCAAACCATTAAGAGAGGCCGCGATGGTAGACAAACTCTACCGGGAACCCAGGGAGGATTTGAGAGAAGTTACTGGGGGCGCCCGGTGTTAAACTGATGGGTAGAGATAGTATGTTTTAGTCGTTTCAAGTCCGGCTTAACGCTGCTAACAAACAGTTAAAAGGGTTTGCCTCACGATTTTTAAAAGATGTATAGGGTATTGTAAATGGCAAAAAGTTATTTTTATACTATTATCGACAAAAGTAGGAGACGAAACCAAAGCCAGGGGGGGGCAGCTGCCCCTCCCTGCCCCCTCTCCCCCCCCCCCCTGGGTACGCCCATGCAAATGATCATAGTTTTGCTCCACCTATTCTAGAGCTACCCTAAATTCGGTAGATGTCGCCATGGCTTTCCATCAGGCGGGCAGCGTCATTTTGGCAAGCTAAATATAAAATAAAAGTAAATATGACCTTGACAACGAACGGTGTTATATAACTATTCTTTCTTTACGGGCAAATTGTTACAAATTAACCTTGACCTGCTTTCTTGCACGCGACTTAACACATTACATAAACGAAACACACTTAAGTGAAAAAGCCCATATCAAATAACTATGGAGATTCCGTGTTAAACCAAAATACCCAAATATAGCGAGGAATTTACTTTCATGTAATGCAAGTATCCATAAATACATTCACGCCATTTTTCCTTTAAATAGAAAGCAAGCTATACTTCCACATTTCACCACATGCATTTTGTCCCTCTTTGTTTTTAGGGATATAATGCATCTGGTGAAATTTATACGATATATACCTACGATACGGATATATTATAAGATCTACAGAATTTCTTCCGAAGTACAAACGCTCTTAAATTTTAATTCCTAATATAAATAACCATATAATAAGATGCTTAACGCCGTAAACATTGCATTGCATTACATTACAGCAAGCGGCGTTGGGACGGCTTTTGGTATTTTTATAATTATTAGGCTATTAAATTTTTTACTGACCTTAAATATTATTAATATTTAAAATAATTTTAAAATTCCATTATTAATCATAATCAGTTTAGCTCTTATTTCCTTATATCGATAAATTAATGCCTGTACACAGTAGATAGTGATTAAACCCACGATACCAACATCGTTCACTTATATACGTAAACACTGGCATTACTTAACCAGTAAAATTATATACAGTGTGCCGGCCGCACGTGGGAACCGCGGTCACTGTTGCGTTAAAGTTAGCGGCAAAATGTTCGCCTTAATAATATTCAGTTTAATAAGCACAGTCCTGTCACGGTCGCCAAATCCCATCGACTTTACACCAGTGAATCAATTTACATTGCAGTTGTTAGAAAACATTTACGCGTACGAAGACAATTTCGGCACCAAAAATATTGCCATATCTCCAGTATCAATTTGGAGTATATTCTCACTTTTAGCAGAAGGATCATCCGGTGATACCTTTGCTGAACTAGTGACAGCCTTGAGATTGCCAAAGGATTTGAGTAAAACCCAGTGTCTTCATACCGCTGCCAAAAGTGTTCTTAAATCAGAATCTCAAGATGTTATTGTAAAAGGACAATCTTATATGTTTACAGAATGTACGACTAAAGTGCATGATGATTTTTGTCAAGCAGCATTGTTATATGGTATGTCGATTTATGCAACAGAAACAACAAACACTACAGAATTGGCTCATGACATTAACGTACACATATGTTATGCAACCGATGGTAGAATTTTAAACGCAGTGCAACCAGCAGAGTTGGAAAATCTACGTCTGGTACTCATCGATGCTTTATACTTCAAAGCAAACTGGACGCATGCCTTTGATCCAACACAAACGAAGATCGAACCATTCTACAATTCTCAAGGGAAGACGATAGGATCTGTTAACATGATGTATCATAAAGCCCCACATTACTCGGGCGACTCAGATGAAATCGGTGCTCAAATATTAGAAATGACTTATGGTGACAATGAAGAATATTCAATGATGATTCTGTTGCCCTATGAAGGTATATCAATAAAGAGTTTACTTAACAATTTGGCTACAAAGTCACAGAATTGGATGACAGATTTTAGAATAGAAGGCAGTTTACCGGCAATTGATGCGTTCATACCACGATTCCGGTTGTCCTCTAAGTTAGACTTGATTCCCCCGTTGCGGTATACAGGTATATTGTCTGTATTTGATGAAGAAAAAGCTAAATTACCAGGTATTGCAGATAATCCACTATTTGTGTCTGCTACAACACAGAACGTGGAAGTAGAAGTAAATGAAGAAGGAACTGTGGCAGCTGCAGCAACTGTGGTAGGTTTAGAAGACAGAATATTATCACAGCGGTTTGAGGCAAATAAGGAGTTTGTGTTCTTAATCGTACAACGAAGTTGTAATTTAATTATTTTTGCCGGTGTGTATGGTGAACCTTCAATAGTGTGATTGACTTACAAGTATAAATAGTGGATATTGGTAGTGATAAAAGTGATTTTTTAAATTATCGCTGTAGGGAATTCCAACTTGTGTTCAACGATAGGCAATGAAACATAAAATGTGTGTTTTATGTAAGTGAATACTCTGAGTGTAACGATGTCAGAATTAAGTCCAATTTATGACTGAAAAGGATATATTTTGACTATGTTTGCTATTATATCAAAATATAATGTAAAGTTAGAAACATATGCAAACAAAATAGCATGTTTTAGTGAACTACATTGATCGAAATCTCAACTTCAAAGAAAACTCAATGATTTTGCATAAAATTGCGTATACGAAGTTACTAATATCTAATGGCGATATTTTTTGCATACACAATTAGACGAACTAGATAAGTCTTTTCTTTTTTGAGCAATATAAGTGAAAACTAGTCTTTTTACCTTCTGCAAGCAATACAAAATAAATACAAATTATAATATAATAAAGTTATAAAAGCTACAAGGGACTATAAATAAAAACCAGTTGAATTTGAAATTTGACACAGTTACATACATTAATCTTTATGAATTAAATATAAGTTCTAAAAGCTTTAAAGCATTTCTTATAACAAAAATAGTTCAAACTTAAAAGATAAATGCATTTGGTCGAATTTCGATCAATGGGCGACCAACAATTGAAATACGAGTAGTCATGTCAAATTATGATAACTTAGTTTAACTATGTTCACGCTATATCCCTGACGGGGTAGTCAGAGAGGACAGATCGCACGATTTCACCTCTTAGTTTAAATAGAGAGATCAAATATAATGTTAGTGCTAGTTTACAAAATAACTTAATTACTTGAGCTACGACTTGAAATAAAAGAACAAGAATGTGTGTTTTATAAATGTGTCTAATTTCTTATTTGTAGATTTTATTCGTTACACTTAAGGTACATCATTCCGGTGCCATTGTCGCTGTTAATTTGTTTACTATTCCACGCTAAGTGTATTACACGTAATAATGTAAATATTTACAATCATTTAAGGGGCTCCATCTCGATATTCGTGTCCCTGGCGACCTCATCCACTAGTGGTGCACCTACTGATCAATGAGTCAACGAAGCAAGTAAGAAACAGTACCAATCAAAAGCCAAAAGATAACTGCTCCTAGAAGTCAAATGAAAGTGGACGCCGCACTGTAAATTCAGGTAGGGTTTAGAAGCATCTGGGAATGCACTAAGAAGAAGAAAGAGACAGATCACTTTTAGAAATAATTAGCAATAATCACGATTTTGGACAACATGGCATACTGAAAAATATAATTAGGTAATCAACACCATATTGGTGAAACTACCAAAACATTTTTATTTTTAAATTTAAGTAATTTTTTAAATATTACTTTAAACAACATTATCAGTTTATAAAAACAGCAACGTTATATTATTAAAATGAAATTAAACCAATATTTGGAATTTTATGTAAATCTCCTTAATTCCTAGAAAATATACAGATTATCCTACATCACTCACCTCACACTGCGTCATAGACAGGCATAGGCAAGTTCGTGGCGGTGATCATTATGGGCCAAAAGGCAGAGGGGAAGCTGGTCAGTGGTCATGGTCTGACAGATCTCCTGTCTAGTTTTCCTAGCAACTTACAGCCGTGAAAAATGGAACACATTGTGTTTTAGTCAGTAAACTATTATAATCTGGAATCCGATATATAACACGCTAACATTTCACCAGCTGTAAAACACGTCCGTATTTCACTAGTCATTGAACTCTCAAAATTCATCTTTTGTTTAACACACTCATATTTATCTTCTCACGTAGCAATAGCGTGTCTAGGACTGTGATGACATGGAATAAATTAAAAATAAGAAAATAACAAATGGAGGCAAGATGAAAATAAAAAATTAATCTAAATTCCACATCAAATTTTATACATCGTGGCTCCAACTCCTACCAAAGTTGCGAGTTTACACAACTGTATGCAAATATTTTTAGGCATGATTTACGACACCGTAATTGCTACAGCAACCATCTTTAGACCTTATTTCAATAATTGATCCTTTTACAACTTGATATATGTAAAGGCCATGACATTTTAATTCGCACAAAACTGTTTTGTGTTTAGCTCATAAGTCACAAACTCTTCAATCCAGTCATGGTAGCATAATTGTAAATTCTTTGAAGTTATTTAGAATTCGTTCCTGTAACATACAGACATAATAGTGGAGTCTTTATCCTTGAAGGGGTAGCCAGAAGTATTTGTATTTTGTTCCACGTAATAGTGAACCTATTGCCGTCTTGAAATGAAGAGGCGCAGGTTGTGGCTACTTGCTGTTGAAAATGTTCAAGCCGTTTACAAAGCCTTCAAATTGGCTTAACGACTGCCATGTTACTGACAACCTGGACCAATGACATAACGAGCCTTCCGAAGCACGGAAACGCACGTAAATGGAAATGCCATGATTCTTCCAATGCAGCGAGTTAGTTCAATTGATTAGCGACTTTTGACTTTGACTTTTGACTTGTTTATAGAATTTTGGTTTGTGTAAATTTATGTACAATCTGGGTCCAATCTAAAGGAGACTCTGGCTTAGATGGCCATTTTGGAGTTGGAACACCATTTAGTAGTCTCTTAAAAAACTATCATTGAGTTTTCTTACGTGGACTGAAATCGACCAAACAAGCAGCAGGCCTTGGACTCCAAATGAAATTATGGATTCAACCGGAAGAATACACAGATGAAGAAAAATTTTATTGTTATACAGAACCCTCAAATTTAGTAACGATGTACAAAGGAAACGATGAAGGCTATGATAATCATTATAATCAAAGAATAAAGAAAAATGTTCTGTCAACAGAGTCATTTTAAATTTTTATTGTGTTACGGACAATATGCAATACTCTTCAAGCATACAGTATTATTGCTTAACAGCATATATTATTTTTGACCTCTGCAAAGTTATCACAGAGTGATACTATTCGACATTTTACACGTTAGACGTAAGAGTACGCTCGTAATGCGTAAGGGATTACTTAATAGGTGCCCGAGCTTCGCGAATGTACGATTCATCTAATGACCTAATAGTTAGCAATTGATTTCTTATCTTTCACAAATTCAAGAGAGAAATTATGCGTCTTGAATGTAGAAATAAATAAAGGTCAAAAAGATGTGTGAGTGAATAGATTATATGAGAATGGAATTAGGATTTATGAATGATCGTATTGGAAAAATAGTTGAGGAAAGTGTGAGTTGGATATAGGAACTAGGCTGTGGTCTGCGTCCCTCGTTACATGGAGTAGAAACAGCAGTGAAAAAGTTAAATGCTAAGGAAAAAGTAAGAGATAATGGAAAGGAGTAATTTTTATTACTAGTTTGTTCAGAATATTGTGGGACACTTTTCACACAGCGCCATCTAGCCCAAAGTAAGCTAATCTTAGCTTGTGTTATGGGATCTAGATAACTGATAAACATACTTATATATTTCTAAATACATACATATAATACATAAATAACACCCAGACACAGAATAAACCATCGTGCTCATCACACAAAGTTTTATCCTGGGTGGGAATCGAACCCACGACCTCTTGCGTAGCAGTCGGATGCACTCCCACCGCGCCACAGAGGCAGTCAGAGAATAGAGAAATATTGGCCAGTATCGAGTATCATCGATACCACTTTCCATTAGGTGGGCCGTATGCTTTTCGGCCTCCTCAGCAGTATAAAAAAAATTATAAGTAGCACAAAAGAGGCAAACTGGATCGGAACACGAGAAAATAATAAAGGACTTGAGGAAAGGGAAAATGACATCGAACATCACACAGCCACAACACACGGTCATGTGCTTTCCGCATCCAGTATCTCTTAGCAACTTTTTTAAGGTTCTAGCTGTGTTTCTGCTCCATCAGCTAACGATTCTTCGACAGAATGGGCAGCCCATTGCTAATTTCTCTGCGAGTCATGTTGACTATTTTGTTTCTCAAGTTCGTCAAAGGACTCCAAGCATAGCTCGCTTCACAGCTCGCTGCGCGGTTTATTATTATACACTAGCTGACCCCCGCGGTTCGCCCGTGACATACTTCGAACCCCCGTCGCTAATTACTTTTACAAAAATATATGACATTTTTCCCGATATGTTGACGTTTATGATAACTGCTCCGCTCTCCAGGGTAGTAGCGAGATTATAATAGCCTTTTGCCTATCTCCTTACTTCTAGGGCTATCCAACACAATAATAATCTTTCAATTCGAACCAGTAGTTCCTGAAATTAGCGCGTTCAAACAAACAAAACTCTTCTGCTTTATATAGATATAGAGCGATATATATATATATATATATATATATATATATATATATATATATATATATATATATTGTCACGCCTTTACCCCCGAAGAGGGTAGGCAGAGGCATACTACACATCTACATTTCACCGTATGCATTTTTATCCTACGTAATAAGTGGTGTCTATTACCGTGTATTCGATTTTTCGAAATGGTAATATTTGACTTTTAGATTTTATTAACAACTGGATGAGATTACTATTTTACTCCTAAGCCAGCATGAAGTCTCGGCTGTTGATCAGCAGGTGAAGACTACTTGGAATTTTTTATGGTAAACCCATTGAGGGATTCTGGATACCAAGAGAACTGGTAAAGCAATAACAGCCCTTACGGTCTGTGCTCTGAGGAAATTTTTGATATGATGCCCACGGCTACCTTCTATCATCGCACACGGTTAGATCCGATAGAGGCTTTATTATTATATTTATATATTTATTAAAGGAGTCTTAGAAGGTTTATGTTTCGGTTTATGGTCGGCAGCGCGAGTGCTGCACCTCTGGTGTTGCAAACGTCTATAGGCTACAGTGACCACTTTCCATCAAGTGGGCCGTATGCTTGTCTGCGATCTAATTGGTATAAAAAAAACAAAAAAAAAACAGATGCAGTCCTCAGGCTCTGGGGTCCGGAGGGCTCCTGATAAAATAAAATACTTAATACTATAACCTACAATCACGCCTATATCTCCGATGACAGGCAGAGGTGAAAACACCCGTACCGTGCCATTAGTTTTATTAGTCCCATATAATATTGCACAAGTCTATTACTATCAGGACAGATATTGCCTCTTTTTTTAACGTGTGGAAATCTCCTCGGATGTCACACACGGGCCTTGCCTAATTGTCTATTGCCGGACGCCCCGGGTAAAGATATCGCCTCTGCCAGAATCTAAATACAGACGTTAGTAGGTATCATTACTTCTTAAGAGCGGTTTTAATTTATTTAATGTCGAATAAATATAATCACACGACCTTTATCATCAAAATATAATTATTTCTATAATTACCCACTCAACTAGCTATTATATAATTACATAATCGTTTTATACTAGTGCCAGTATTCATAAATGAAGGTAAGCAGTAGCAATAAAAGCGTATTTAGTAATTATCTTCATTCAAATTTAAAGTATTATTCGATAATTTGATTATAATTCTCATATTAATACATCGATCAATAAGAGATTTTAAAGATCAAAGTGCGAAGGTCACATCTGTGCAATTTACTTTTTATTCACAGTTCACGTTAGTCCCGGGAGCCGAGTATGCTATTTCAATCGTGTCAAAATCGTCGCTCAATATAAAGCCACCGGTAAAATTTTGACAGCTTATCGTAGTCTACTATTACAATCGTACTCCAATAGATTTCTATCGGTCGGCCGATCGAATCCTACTAACACGTAGTGGCCGATAGAATCCTACTAACACGTAGTGGCCGATAGAATCCTACTAACACGTAGTGGCCGATAGAATCCTACTAACACGTAGTGGCCGATAGAATCCTACTAACACGTAGTGGCCGATAGAATCCTACTAACACGTAGTGGCCGATAGAATCCTACTAACACGTAGTGGCCGCTAGTCAGTTGCATTTTTGATTGTCCACTAACATTTTGACAGCTAAAAACAGCGATTCTGGTTCTATTCTACGGCTTGTCAATAGTAGACTCGGCCCCAGGTTGCATACAAAACCCTCGCTTTTGACTCCAGAGTCTGCAGCCATACCCTTTTAACTATTTTATCATGTTGTAATAATTTTTATGACAGTCTAATTAAAAAAAAAACATGAAACATAAAGCGTTTGTAGCCCAGCTAACTTAGTGTTCTGTAAACGATCACTGCGTTAAGCAACTTTTGCTATGGCTTGTCACGGATGGGTGACCGATTTATGTCATTTCCATTTACGAGCGTTTCCGTGCTTGGGAAGGCTCGTTAAGCCGTTGGTCTCGATTGCAGTAACATAGCAGTCAAGCCAAATATATAAACACTATAATATAGTGTTTATGACAAAGCTTGTTGACAATACTCCAGAAACATAAAATTTGGATTATAACTTGGAAGTGTATCATAGTGCATGAAATTGAGAATAATAAAGAAGAAAAACGAAAACGGGAAAGAAAGCTGAAGAATACGAAAAAGTTATAATTTATTTTAAACTAGCTGTCCCGCCCGGCTTCGCCCGTGACATACTTCGAACCCAATGGCACCCATTTAATCCCGTCGCTTATTACTTTTCCAAAAATGTATGAAATTTTCCCCGATTTGTTGATATTTATGATTACTGCTCCGCTCTCCTGTGTAGTGGCGTGATGATATATAGCTAAGAACCTTCCTCAATAAATGGGCTATCCAATACAAGAAGAATTTTTCAAATCGGTCAAGCCGTTTTCATGCTATGTCGTGACAACGGAAAACGGGTTTTATTTTTATATATATATAGACTAAGTTCCTGACGAACTCGACAAGACAGTTGAAATTGGGATCACAGCTCCGAAGTGAATTATAGATCAAGAAACGGATAAGACTACGATGCAGGTACCTACAATGCCGAAAATGAAAAGTCACACGACATGGCTACTCCTAGCAATCAATTAAACTATGTTTTATCCCAAGCTCCAAGTCCAGGTCCGTTTTGGAAACAGCTATGAATACACTACGATGAAGAAGAAGGAGTTCATTTCATTTATTAAGGAAGGCTGTAGGCAGGAGAGAGAAGCAAAAATCATAAATGTCAACTAATTTTATCATTTTTTTCTCATTCTAAAATGAATAGACGATGAGATTAAATGGATGCCATGGATGTTCGAAGTACATGTGCAAAGCCAAGAAGCTGAATTCTAAATACGAAAGTCCCCAACTATTTCAGACATTTATTATAACTTACAACTATGTTGAAAATGTATCCGCCATACTTCTTTATTAAAGTTTTTTACACAGTTCACACGCTAATTAAACCTGACATCAATATACAAAAAACTACATCGTGACCGCTAAACAAAAATCGTTATACCTTGAAAGCCGGATTTTCTTCACATACTTTTGGACGATGCTACTTATGTAACCAGATACCTATATCCTTTTTGTCATTTTACTATTTTTAGTGTTAGAGGTCTGTACAATTGCGTCATATATGTTGTTATAACCATTTGTGACATGGAGAATGTGTTTACTAACAGTCATCGCTGATGCGGGGGCAACAAGAACGTTGTGTGGGTCTTCCAGCCCGAGATTGGGCCGTCTTACCCCATAAACCCTGCTTTGTTCCGCCTTTTATATTCTCGACCGGGTCACAGTGTAGACCTAAGATCAAATCACAGCAACCAGACTAAAGGAACAACCCAGGTTAGGGCTCTCCTCGGGATTCCAGATTTGCGGTCCCCTACGATCTCTCGAAGGCTGTGCTCTGCCTATGTGAGAACTTCGGAGGGGGTGGAGAACCGTCAGGCGGGTGCTAGAAGGTACTCCGGAACACGAGGGGACTAGCTGCCAAATGGTCATTGTTAGTGAGTCCCTCGATGTACCGCCCACGGTCGTAACTAGTTGGGCGCGCAAGTATGCCGCGAGTCAGCGCCGCGTAGTGGACTGTTGGGCGGAAGGGAGTATGCGTCCACCTCGCTCCTGCACATTTTCACATTTTCCATGGAGGTCCAACAATTTTGCCGACCATGGCTTGCACCTCAGCCGGCAGCGACAAATCTGGATAACGCTGCCTGTCACTAATCGATCACAAATGTAAAAGGTGCTGGAAAGCGGGGAAACTCACACTACTGGACTTATTATACTATTCGATGTAAATATCCGTGAGAATTATTCGTATCGTTCCACTCGATAAAGTACATAATACATTACGAATTACGAACGAACTGTTAAGTACAGCGTACAACAAATACTTCCTGTAGGTACTTACTGGTAATCAGAATTAAAGCATAAACTGATTGACGAATCGATCAACGCACAGCTGAAACCACTGACCATGAAATATTTCACAACTATTCATTAAGTGACGCATGTACGCACTAAGAAAATATTTTTAAAAATTGAACTCATTGGTTGTGAAATAAGGTCGAAAAGTTTGATAAAAGAAAAATCATTTAATTTTCGCAAATATTTTCGTTTGTGGAATTTTTAATTTTGAGCTAGCTGATACACTGCATTGACACATAACCAATTTTTTATTCTGGGAATACGTGCCTGAGGAAAACGGGGATAGAAAAACTTAACCTCGCGGATGGAGCCTTATAAAGAGGTAAAATTTGCGTGTTTGGTTTTGACGGACAATATCTGGTACTACTGTTCCTTGTTGTTCCTTGTTAATTTAGAGCATTCTTTCACTGTTAGATATGCAAAAACTGAATTGAATTTTACAATACTGCTTGAACTACTAGCGACTACTTTTTACTTCGGGAAAAATTTCATTTTGGAAATGTAGCGGGAACAATTTAGTACGTATGAATTTCCAGTTTCATTACGTGCTATTCAGGTTTTTTACCAATGTTTAAGAGCATCAGTATCTTTTGGTATTTTATAATTGTATGTGACGTAATCCGTTATGTGATATTTTATTTATTTGTATTTATGAGTATCTAACTATTCAATTTATAATGGCTACTTTGTCATTATCAGACATCATGATATAACACACAAAAACTAGCAAAAAATCTGATTAAAACTGTTTATCGCGAATCGCGAACTCCGCCTAGTTGTTGTTGTGGTTTCGAGTTCGAATCCCGGGGCGGAGCAATGAATTGTATGATAAGCAAATGTTGTTTCCAATTCTGGATTTAATTTGAGTACCCTTTTTCAGTTAGCTGGATCCCATAGCTTGTATTAGCTTAATTTGGGATGGGTGGCACTGTGTAAAAATATCTTAAATATCTCTGCTTACCCTTCGAATTAGAGGTGTGTGCAAAACTGGTTGTGCCGTGGACACTTTTGCTTCCCGCCCACACAACTAATTTTCCAATAGCAAAACCAAGACTCTCGGCACAACTTTTCGGTAAGTTAGTTGAGACATTAAAAGCCTTTGGTTCCCACAGCGCAACCATCAATTTAATTGACTATGATCAATACACTATAAATATAATTAACTGTAAATATAACTATCGATATACGCACTCGATCGACTCCACGAGACCTAATTGTCCAATCGTAAATAAAAAAAACAACAATTATTACTTTTAAACATTCAAGGATCTTAACACCACTAACTCAATGATTTATAAACTATAACTGCTGTAGTAGCACTTATAATACCAACGGTAAGTCCTGAGATAGATGACCGTTTGTGGCATTCAAACGTTGGTCTGGGTTGTATTAGCATTGTAGTCATAAAGCGAAGTTGTAAGTACTTATAGGCCGCTGGATAATTATCCACATACTGTAGCCACAGCAGATCACCAAGGATACTACGGTGACCACCTACCTTGCAACAGCAGAGGTTTGGTACTCGCGATGCCGACCCTGTAAAAACCTTCTAAGACCACTTTTAAAGAACCCCATACTGTAGTAGTTCGGGAAAACCCACGCAGAGAGTTCATTTCACAATCTAAGCGTACGCGGAGGAAATTCCCTATTGGACCTTACTGAGGCAAATTCTGAAGATGAACAACCTGTCTGTGACGAGCGGTGCGATGATAGAAAGTAGACATGGGCAGTGTATCAAACAATTCCTTAGAGCACAGACCGTTGTACAGGCGAGGCAATAGAACACACAAAAGGAGGCAAAGTTACTCCACTCCTGTCGTGAAGGGGCTGGATCTCTAGAGTTGAAAACGTCCATAGGATAAATAGTAACCACTTTTTATCAAGTTATCCGTAAACTGGTCTCACCGTACAGCGAAAAGAAAAACAATAATTTCTCATCAACACACATTCTTTATCTATTAAATAATGACAAACAAATTTACACACATGTTTCATATAAGAGCTACTTACAAACAAAAACATTTGTCTTAAAAACAAAGCATGGGAGCTTCTTGGTGAATTATATATCCCATTGTTCCGACGCAAACATACAGCCTAAGGTCATACGAAAGGGAATGGCAAACAATTTGCTAAATCACGATAAATGGTTTGAATTTATGTGGTACCTAAGTACTTTAAGTAGGTGTTTGGGAAATGTAGAACAATACCTTCGAATGATTTATAATCAAGATTTTACCACAAATAAAGTTTTAAGTCGGTTACCTCATTGTTACGGTTGCAGTGGCAAGTAATAGGTATACCATATCCCCGTTATTTCGCTTACGTCACATACACATAGCTTTCCATGAGCTCAATTCTAATATTTTATGTGTTACTGTTATGCTCTTTTCGGGTATAAGGACACCCTCCAAAATTTCCAGGCCACAAGCTGATATAGGTGCACCTGTTGACTAACTGACAAGGCAATTACGCAGTCACCTTTACCGGGTTGGGAGATCAGACGGCAGTCACTCCCAACATTGGCGAAAATCAAAGCCGAACGCTAGCTGCTCCTAGCAGCCAAAAAAGTGAACTCCAGGCTACAAACACAGGTAGGGTTTGGAAACAACTAGGAATACACTAAGATGAACAAGAAGACCTTCAAACTGAACCACAAATTAAGTTTTGAGTCGGTTATTTCATTGTTATAGTGGCTGGCAAGCTCAGCTCACATACAACTCGTAGTAAGTAGGTAGGTATTTTATAGTATATCTGTGGTGCTTCCCTTTTCTATAGGACTAGATGACCCCACAGCTTCGCCCGTGGAATATTTCGACCTCCCGTCGCACCTATTTAATCCCGTCGCTTATAAATTCTACAATGATGCATAAAAATTTGCCCGATTTGTCGACATTTATGACTACTGCTCTGCTCCCCAGTGTAGTAGCGTAATGATATATAGCCTATAGCCTTCCTCGATAAATGGGCTATCTAACACTACAATAATTTTTCAAATCCGACCAGCAGTTCCTGAGATTAGCGCGTTCAACCAAATAAACAAACTCTTTAGCTTTATAATATTAGTATAGATAAATAATTACATAGTTTTTAACAAATTAAAATTTAACATATTTACAGAAAACAATACAAAAAGAAGGGGGCGGGTGGTGGGAATTATTACAAGACTGACAATGATGCCCCGACTAGGTGTCGAAGAATTCCTCCCCATCAAAATCAACCGGTAAGGTTCCCATAAGGCTGGCCGTTGTATGGCAATGCTTATTCTCTGAGCGAGAAAGAGGCCAGCCCTATGGTCACGAGAAGAATCGGCCAGTCGCTTTGCGATATCACTATACAGTGAACGAGCACTTGGGCCCCACGAGCCCAGTGTCTCGACCCCAAACGGCTCAAAAATATAATTACCTATTAAATTATTATATTTGCGCCGCTTGAGAGTCTCGGCGGATGCAGCAGCAGCACAAGCGCAACTCGCCGTGCTAAGAAGATGAGAAGGAGCCAGGGTATCAACACAAGTTGCATCCCAAACTAAAGGCTTTCCCATCTTCCATGGCACCAATGACATACCGTCCGGCCTATTGCCATCGTCACGCGCCAAACCATTAGGTTCTAGAACGGATGGAACACCGGCGGTGACAAGACCCCAACGGATAATGTCATTAAGGGATGCATGACGTGACCTGCGCCCTGCACTCCTGCTGCATGAGAGACCGTGATGCCCAAGGCTGTCGACTTCACTACTTCACCACATTGACAGCAATGCGGAGAAACGCAGGGAGCACCTAAACGAAGACAGACAGCAATTCTGAATGTAGTGTCGTCCAACATAGTATCTATGTTGGGCGACGGGAAGAGCCTGAAGCCAAACACCTGACTCCCATTCTCCCACAGCCAATAGGCGAGCACGTTCTGCAACATTCGAACAAGTGTTCAATAAATGTTTTCTAACCTCGTTGCAGAGCGGCCTATCCCACTGCCTCTGGGAGCACGGGTTGGTCGGCAAAACAGTATCTGGGCACTTAAGTTTCCAAACATTTATGGCTTCAATCTTGCCTGGCACTTCAGAATTGACCACTGCAGGAATTCAAATTTTCCTGGTCAATTCATCAGTGCCGTGTACTGAAGACAAAAATATAGATAGTATAGATTAGCTGAACCTCGCGCTTTACCCGTGGAAGAATCCGTTAGAACCCCTACGGCACCCATTTAATCCCATCGTTTATTAATTTTACAATTATGTATGAAAACTTGCCCGATTTGTTGAGATTTATGATTACTGCTCCGCTATCCTCTGTAATAACATGGTAATGTAGGCAGGTATAATAGGCCTTTCTTGGTAAATCGGCTGTATAACAAAAAAAATTATTAAATTCTAATCGTAACCTATTTAGTCTAGGCACAGATATGATAGGGTCTCCCATCTCAAGACTAACCGTAGCGTATAATGCTTAACGAAGTGATCGTTTTTAAACATAGTCAAGTGTCTTTAAACCCAGCTTTTTACCATAACGTAACACTGACAAAAGCGACACCTCTGTTCAATTCGCGATATTGATACTTTATGAAGTAGTTTTCCTTGTATAGTTTGTGTTGTGCTTAACCTTGCTGTATCACAAAGTAAGTTTATGAACTGAACACAAGATGGCGCTGATGAACAATATTTTGAAAATGAAAATTAAATGAAAATTGTTAATTTCTCATCACAGACGCATTATTGACTATCTTAAACATAACCTTATTATACACTTTGTGATGGCATCGGACATTGACAAAATATAGACTCTACTCTTTGAACTAGGTGGAGGCCTGTCTCGCAGAGGGCACCGTTCAGCCTAGATAATATACAAATAACGTATAGGTACTCCAAAAAAGTAAGATATCTCTGTATTTCACATTATGCCATTTTTGTGATCAATAATTTAACCTTATGTGTGTGCGTGCGCGTGTGTGTGTTTGTGTGCGTGTGAGTTAGAATTTTGTACATAGATGCATACACGTTAGGCATTGAAAATGAACAAGTCTTCAGTGTTAACGTAATAAAGCTGCATGAGCCACCTTTTGGGTGAATGTTTTTGATTAGTTAATAGTTTGAATTATCCGAGAAAGAAAATAAACTCACCTATCCGTTATAAAAATCAACCTTAGCAATAATTGATGTCACAAAAACATTTTATCAAAACTGGTAGGGCACTTTCTTGGTCCTCTGCCTGAGTAAGATATTTTTTGATGCCTGCATGTTTTAAATAGCAATCCTTCTAGCAACTCCACGACTCAAATAATAGGCGCTTATAATACACCAAAAATATCGCACGATATTATGTGACTTTTATATACACTAGAAGCTCTGGCATAGAATGTGGCTAATTTGGAGTTCTGAAAAAGATTACTGCATAAAGCTACTTTGCTATGGCTGGTTCTTGATGGGTGAACGCTTTTCGCTTTCGCGTGCCTTAGCGTTTCCGTGCTTCGGAAGGCACATTAAACCGCTAGTCACTGTTGCCAGTAACATGGCAATCCTTAAGTCAAGCGGAAGGTTACAGGCGGCTTGAAAATTTTCAACAGCATGTCGCCACAATCTGCGCTTCTTCATTTCAACACGAAAATGGGCTCACCACCACCAAGCCGCATGAGCTTTCGTAGTTGTGGAGGGTTGTGTCCACAGAAGTACCCCGGTAGTTATATCAGTCATTGGTTTGTCCCAAGGAGCCTAAAGTGGTTAAAAGTTAATAAACTAACTAAAACTAACTATCTTCACGCTGTATCCCTGAAGGGGTAGTCAGAGAAGACAGATCGTCAGGCCTCGCGATCCATTCACACTTCTTTCGCGTCTTCGAGTTTCATCAAAAATTAAATTAATTAATAAACGACTGGATTAAATGGTTACTAAAGGACTGTTTACACTATTGATTGATGGCATTTGGTGGAACTTGCTACACATACACATCTTGAACAAAAACACTTGTACTGTCATGGAACAGTACAAGTGTTTTTGTTCAAGATATGGTTACTAATGGGTTCAAAATATGTTACGGGTGAAGCAGCCGGGTTCAGCTAGTAAGAAAGAAACGTATTGAAGTCACATCTACAGAATATTAATAATCCTTTATTATCTTGAAACACTGCACATACTACTTATATGTATTATGTTTAAAGTATAGATCGAGACATATTTTATCACTTCATCGGCCTTTTTAATGTGATTAATATCTGTTTTGATACCCAAAATGTCTTCCCACGCAATAAATCGCGTGAGGTAATTTATATAAATGTAATCGCTGAGTTCCGCAGCTTTGCCCGTGATAGGTATGGTGATGGCAGCCATTTTATCTCGTCGTTTACAAATTTTACAATAATGTATGATAATTTGACCAATTTATTGACATTTATGATTACCGCTCCGCTGTTCAGGGTAATAGGGTGATGATATACAGCATATAGCCTTACTCGATAAATGGGCTATCTAACACAAAAATATATTTTCTAATCCGAAAATTTTACAGTAGTTCTAGTTAGTAGTAATAGTTTAATTTAACAGTAGTTCCAAATTCAACCAACAAAACAACAAACGAAATCTTTAGTTTTAAAATATCTTCGATATACGAGTATTTATGACGTACTAGCAGACCCCCGCGGCTTTGCCTGTGACATACTTCGAACTCCCGTCAGTTTATCAGTCACGCCTTAAGTCCCGTCGCACCCATTTAATCCCGTCGTTTAGTAATAACAATAATGTATGACTAGTGGTTTTGTAAACTGTAGACTTTGGAGTAAATTGAGGAATAAGGCCAAACATTTTTTGTTATTATTAGTAGAGAGCATGCCTGGCTTTCCTGTTGCGCACCTATGAGGTACCATGTACATTTTTACCACGCTTGGCTCCGCAGCACACTTCAAGCCTATATCACCCCATACCGTTTTGAGTTGAGAGCTCTTGCCAACCACTACGGAACCATTTCCCCCCCGATCGAAAAACCCCGTCGCTAAAAGTTTTTGACTATATCTAGGATTGTTAATGCCAAGTTGCGTGCAAATCCGAGGAAAAATGCGACCTGTAGACTGAATGGACGGACGAACAAAAATTTGCCCGATTAGTTGATTACTGCTCCGCTCTTCAGGGTAGATGATATACCCTTTACACTGCACTGCCTCGATAAATGCGCTATCCAACACAAAAAAATTATCTTATTTTTGTGTTGGATTTAGTATACCTACTTACCAAACTATAAGACATCGCAAAAACATAAGTAGTTTCCAGGACATCCGTAGAGGAGTGAGTCGGCAACGCATTTGAGCCGCACGCCAAGACTTCTTCTGACGATTGGCGACGTCGTATGCGCACTCCGCTGATCTTCAGCGTTATTTTAGAACAAATTTTATTACAACAAAACTTAGGTAGTTAGATGGTCTACGCAACAAAATGATTATTGCGAGTTAACCTAAAAAAAATATGAAGAAGATGACTGTGCTGTCGCGGACCATATCTTAGAACTTTTAAAGGGGACTAATTTTGTCGTACATAAGTACTTAATTTTTGCCTAACGTTAATCATTTACGCAGCTATCGCAACGAAAGCTTTCAAAAGGAATATTTACTCCCGATTTTGCCATATTTTTTATTGATGTTCTGCACCTATTGGTCGTAGCGTGATGCTATATAGCCTTTGTCGATAAATGAACTATTTAACACAAAAATAATGCTGCAACTCGAACTTGTAGTTCCTGAGATTCGCGCGTTCAACCCAACAAACAAACAAATAACTCTTCAGTTTTATAATATTACTATAGATTATATGCCGATGCGTAGTACCAGCCGCCTCTTCATACCTACCTCCTACCTACTTGAAATATGACATGTTCTCAATTAGGCAACTTGTTCAAGTTAACGTTTCCTCGTAGACAATAAATGGAAAGGCAAAACCCCGTGATCCGGACGTTATGATAAAGTGAAGTCGTGCTGATAGGCACGATCTTTGAATTTGAGTACCTTCCTATTAAGCTCAGCACACACTTGTTGGACCACAAAGCAAAATATATTGCTAGCTCCCTCTCGCTCACGCCTAATAGAGACGAGTGTAAGTAGAGAGCACGCGA
Source organism: Thumatha senex (assembly GCA_948477245.1). Classification (NCBI taxonomy): domain Eukaryota; kingdom Metazoa; phylum Arthropoda; class Insecta; order Lepidoptera; family Erebidae; genus Thumatha; species Thumatha senex. The sequence goes on along the minus strand of OX419724.1, from coordinate 12,794,641 downwards.
GTAACATTGATTCCTAGTGTGGTGGACGTTCATATTTAAAACTTTACCCTATACCTGTCTGGTTAGCAGAGTCAGGAAAGCCAAATACCCTCCATGACATCGATGCAATTCTTTATTTTCACCCGCGTAGTGGCCGTTCGCGTAAGAATACAGGGATTAAATGTAGCCTAAGTTACTCGTTATAACTTTAGATATCTGTTAGCGAAAGTCTCATTAAAATCAGCCCAGCAGCCGTTTCAGAGATTAACCGAAACACACATATAGGTACACACCCATACGAACTGTAATTGTATTTCTCATTCGATTTCTATTTTTTCTTTCATATGCATTTAGTGAAGAGCAATGAAGAACTTTCCTTCCCCTTCCTACTCTTCACTACACTACCGTTGCAAAATTACGTCAGCATTCTAGGGTTGGACGTTCATCGAGAACTTAACAATAAAAATTACATCGAGGTGTGCATCAGCTTGGCCTCTCACAAACTGGAAGTCCTTAACAGGGTGAGGCGGTTTTTCACGCCGGAACAGAGATGCTTATTATATAGGTGTCAGATTCGTCCGTGCGTAGAATACCGCTCACAACTCTGGGATGGCTCCGCCACTTGAAGATCTCGACGCTTTGCAGCAACGAGCCATCCGCATCATAGATTGTCCAGATGTCTGGACAATCTATGATGCGGATGACTGGCAATCTTGTACCGTTGGAAATGCGCCGAACGGTCGCCAGCTTAGCTGCATTTTACCGCATCTACCACGGTGAGTGTTCTGAAGAGCTCTTCCAATTAATCCCACCATCCCCCTTCCGTTCCCGAACAACACGGTTAGATCCAATAGAGGCTTTATTCCGCGAACGCTTAGATTGTGGAATGAACTCCCTACCTGGGCTTTCCCGAACGTCTACAGTATGAGATTCTTCAAAAGAGGTCTTAGATGGTTTATCGGCGCGAGTGCTGCAACTCTGGTGTTGCAAACGTCCATAGGCTACGGTGACCACTTTCCATCAGGTGGGCCGTATGCTTGACTGCCACCACAGTGGTATAAAAAAAATACGGCCGGGGCAGAGATGTCTTCCTTACACTGTGTACTGTAAACACCATATAGCCCAGAACGGAAATAAGAAGCGCTCGTGGCCCCGCGGTCTCAGTGTTCGGTAAACGATCACTGAGGTACGCAACTTTCACTATGGCTGGTCGTCGGATGGGTGACCACTTTGTGGCATTTACATTTGCGAGCGTTTCCGTGCTTCGGAAGGCACGTTAAGCCGTTGGTCCCGGTTGCCAGTAAAATGGCAGTCGTTAAGCCTGGTTTGAAAGCCTTATAGGCGGCTTAAAAAATTTCAACAGCAGGTAGCCACAACCTGCGTCTGTCTATTTCAACACGGCAATGGGCTCACCACCTATTACGTGGGACAGGAATCCACACGGTGAAAAGTGGGCATATAATATGCCTCTGCCACCCCTTCGGGGATAAGGCGTGATGGAAATAAGGTCTTTCTTATGTCGCACCATAAAAGCATGGAATCCTGGGTCCTTGAAGAGAAGTGTGAAAAGAGATATTTCTGGGCCGTCAAGTTGAAGGTCGCTATAGGAGCCCTGTGGGTTGAGGTAGCAACCCTCAATCACGGGTCGTCGTCTTTGCTTACCATCAGGCGGACGACGCCATTTTGGCGTGCCAAATAAAAAATATATTGTAATTCCAAATTATCAGCTTTTAAAAAAATATTTGTTTGGTCTAGCTAATCTCTGAAACGGCTGCAACGATTTTAACAGGATTTCACTGGCTTATAGCTGATGTTATAAGGAGTAACTTAGACTACTTTTTATTCCTGTATTCCCACGGGAACGGGAACAAAGCGAGTGAAACCGCGGAGCGTCCACGGTTTCATAGGTATGAGTAAAAATCGCGAAAGTTTGAATATATTAATTTTTGTATTAAAAAGCAACATAAAATAAATGTAAAATCTTGTAAATATGAATGTTAATCATCTTACATAATTAATCTACCTATATCAAGAAAAGAAATCAATATATTATTATCAAAGCTAAACTAATTCTTTGGCAGCTACCTCGGCCAAAGAATTAGTTTAGCTATTCAAAGGGGGAACGCTGCCAGTATCTTCGGAACCTTGCCTAAAGGGACTCCTTATATTAATATATTTTAAATTTTCATATTTTAAGGTTATTTAATAATTTGTTGTAAATAAAACTTATACATAAGAATGTCAATTTATATCCACCGATAGTAAAGATCGTAGTCTGCTTTATTATCAAAACATCGTTATCCTCAAACAATAAGACATACGAATACTTAATAAACTTTGTATTAAAAAAACCCTATGTGAATAGGACCTTCTTTAAACGATAATGTATCTAAGCCCTGCAAACCACATAAACTTTTGCGATATAACGCATTCAGCTTGTGACCACTCGGGTGCAACCTGGGGGCCTACTATTGATAAGCTGTAGAATAGAACCAGTATCGCTGTTTTGAGCTGTCAAAATGTTAGTAGACTATCAAAAATGCAACTGACTAGCGGCCACTACGTGTTAGTAGCATTCGATCGGCCGACCGATAGAAATCTATTGGAGTACGATTGTGATAGTGGACTGAAAATCTGTCAAAATTGTGTGGATTTCTATTGTACGACGATTTCTATTCTCTTCTGACGCGATTTAATTAGTAGACTTGACCCTCTGATCAAAAAGTCAGGCAACAAAAATAAATAACCGAGTTTAGTTTACTTATATTGTTGATTGATGGCACTTGGTGGAACTTGCCATACATGTTAACACCCCTTGTACTTTTCTACCATGAATTTTGTAGCCCATACATACTTACACATACATATTGTCACTATTTTATCCCCGATAGGTACTAGACGCCCACATATCACCGTAGGTACAAGTAACAGGTAAGCCCATGGCCGTGTTGAAATGGACAGGCGCAGGCTGAGAAGAAGAAAGAAAAGAAAAAATGTTTTATTCATAATATTTTTCAACAGGAATACATTATTTTAACTTCTGCCAAACTGCAGAACAGTTTGAGGTGACCTACTGTTGAAATTTTTAAGCCACCCATAAGGCCTTGTGGCCTGGCTTACTATACATATAGGTATTGGCTTTAATAGCATGTAGAGCACCTGCTGACATGGCCTGACTGAACAGAACAGACTAGGTAACGGCGAAGATAAAGAAAACTTTAAACAAAACTGTATACAACTCGTATGGCCGTGCAAAAAGTACTAATACATACTTTCACTAGGTTCGCCCATGACATACTTCGAACTGCCGTCGCACCTTATTAATCCCTTCGGTTAAAAATTCTATTTTATTGCATAATTTTTTTAAGTGAAAACTTCTTTAGCGGCGTTGAGCACTTTTTCTGTAATGGGTATAAAATCTTAAACTCGCGTCAGGACACGTGACCCTGATCGAAAAAGCGTAAGATTTTTTATCATCATCATCTTTACGTCGATCCCGGTCAATTTTTGAAGGAAAAACTTCTTTTAGCGCGGTACGCATATTTTTAGATGAGATAAAATCTCTGGACTCGCGACCATAATCATCATCATCATCTAACGTTGATTCCGGTCATCTACAGGTCTTATTAAATAATGCTGTGTAATCAATTAGGACTCTTTCAGTGTAGAATTATTTTTTATCATCATCATCTTTACGTCGATCCCGGTCAATTTTTGAAGGAAAAACTTCTTTTAGCGCGGTACGCATATTTTTAGATGAGATAAAATCTCTGGAGTCGCGACCATAATCATCATCATCATCAAACGTTGATTCCGGTCATCTACAGGTCTTATTAAATAATGCTGTGTAATCAATTAGGACTCTTTCAGTGTAGATTTATTTTTCATCATCATCATCTTTACGTCGATCCCGGTCAATTTTTGAAGGAAAAACTTCTTTTAGCGCGGTATGCAATTTTTTAGATGAGATAAATTTGGACTCGCTACTCCCCGTTACGATACGCAGCTATAGTGTGTGCATATATGCATGTACCAACGCGACTAGATAAATAAATTATTAATAAATTGAGTTTTTTAAGTGAAAACGCCTCTTAGCGTGGTACACATATTTTTAGAGGAGATAAAATCTCTGGATTTGCGACTATAATCATCATCATCATCTAATGTTGAACCCGGTCATCTACAGGTCTTATTAAATAATATTGTGTAATCAATTAAGACTCTTTCAGAGTAGAATTATTTTTTCATCATCATCATTAACGTCCATCCCGGTCAATTTTTGAAGTGAATATTCTTTTAGCGCGGTACGCTTATTTTTAGATGAGATAAAATCTCTGGACTCTCGACCATTATCATCATCATCATCTAACGTTGATTCCGGTCATCTACAGGTCTTATTAAATAATGCTGTGTAATCAATTAGGAGTCTTTCAGTGTAGATTTATTTTTTTGGCTACTGCTCCGCTCTCCAGGGTAGTAGCGTGATGATATATAGCCTATAGCCTTCCTAAATAAAAGGGCTATCTAACACAAAAATATTTTTTAAGTCCGACCAGTAGTTCCTGAGATTCGCGCCTTCAATCAAACAAACAAACTGTTCAGCGTTATAATATTAGTATAGATATGTATTTTAGTGAAAGGATATTCATTTGAAATTACAAACAGACACTTCAATTTAATTTATCTGTTTATATAAGTATAGCTTTCACTGTAACCTGAGTCTAAAATGTAAATTTATCTCAATATGTAATATCCCCTATACTTAGTACCGAAACCACAGTTCAAATGAATAACGGTACCTACAGTAAGGCTTCGTATCCATTACACTACACAAAGAAATGGTAACAATTGTATGTCATCTCATATACATTAAGTAAACGGTACGTATTATTTTGAAGTAGATACACCGAGTACATAATTTACTGCCAGACAGGCTTTATTTTCAACTAGCGGACGCAACACTGTTTTACCCTCATAATGGCCGTTCCCGTGGGAATAAGGGGATAAAATGCAGCTTCAGTTATTCCTTATAACATTAACTATCTGCCAAAGAAGATTCCGTTAAAATCGGTCCAGCCATTTCAGAGATTAGTGGGAACAAACAGTCAGAGAGAAAGATAATATTTTTTTAAGTCACAAGTCTCAAAGTTTACATCGTTAGAAGACCTTCGCGGCCTAGTCCGTGACATATTTTGGACCCCCGTCGCCACAGTCTGCGCCTGTTCATTCCAACATGGCAATAGGCTCACCACCTGTTACGTGGGACAAAAATGCATACGGTAAAATGTGGGCGTATAGTATGCCTCTGTCTACCCCTTCGGGGATAAATACGCGACAATATGTATATATGTCGCATTCATTTGATCCCGTCGCTTTTGCTTTTACAAAAATGTATGAAAAGTTACCCGATTTATTGACATTTATTATTACTGCTCTGCTCTCGAGGGTAGTAGCGTGATGACATATAATGAATAGCATAGGCCAATATCATCACGCCACTAGCTCCTAGATACTAGCTACTAGCCTTCCTCGGTAAATAGCCCATTCAACACAAACAAAATATTTCTAATCCGACCAGTAGTTCCTGCGACTAGTATGTTCAATCAAACAAACAAACTCTTCAGCTTTACATATTAGTATACCTAGACATAGATGATGCTATTAATGTGCAATTACAAATAGTCACTTCAATTTTATTTATCAGTGTAGATAGATGGACGCTAATGACTTAATGACTATATATACTATTTGGTGGATTTAATACTAAAGGATTTAATATTGCATTAGAAAACTACAGAGTCAACAAATATACAAACATTAGTCACGCCTTTTTCCCTAAAGGACTATGCAGACGCATACAGTACTATACTCGTACATCGACATTTCCACAGTTGTATTTAGCCTCACGTAATAGGTAGTGAGACAGGACTATTGCCATATGTAAACGAGCAATCGAAGATTATGCCTTCAACGTGACTTACTGAATACCATGTTACTTTCAGACAGGACTTCACGTACCATCCAAAGCCTGGAAACCTGGGAGCAGAGCTCTCATCGATCATCTTCAATGAACGACATATGTAACGCCAGAACTCATAGAGTCATCAACAAGACGAGAAACAGATCGTGACGCAGACGAGCGCCGTAACGAAACGTTTTCAACTCACAACACAACCGTTTGCACCGGCTTAGTGCCGGCTAAGCTTGTTATTTAGCACGGTCTTTAAACGGTTGGAAATGCGGCCTTCTATTACTGCGTCGACGTTATCAAACCTCCATTTTAAACCATACCTGACGACCGCCCGTAAGCACGGTTTTCAAAACCGTGCCTAGACCCGGCGGAAAGCTCATGGATTGCGATTGCTTCGACCTACTACTACAAAGGTGGCAGACAAGCCTACCTGATCGAACGTGCTCATCGTAGCCTATGGATGTATTCAACATCTGTTATGCACATGCTGCACCCCCTTACTGGGCAGACCAGTGTGCACTCCGTAGAAATTCCAACGCTATACCCCATTTTAAAGCGATCGTTCTTTCTATTAAGGTCTGCCGTATAATGAAAATACATACATACATATTATCACGCCTGTTTCCCATCGGGGTTGGCAGAGACTATGGCTTTCCACTTGCTTCTATGAAAAACAGAAATAAATATTTATTACAATGGTATTGTATGAGGTATATTACTTTAGTTGTTTTTTTATTATTTGTAAAATTTGTGTTTTTAAAATGTAAAAAATTAAGAATAAAGTTATTAAAACTATAACTGCTGCCAAACAGTAATCGAAAAAATCCGAAAATTGCATTTAAAACAAAAGAATTATAGTTTTTTTTAAATGGATTTCCGCCATGTAACGCCTGGTTCAATTAGGTTAATAAAGTTAATTCAAATTGTTTTTATAATTTAACTTGCTCTTAGCAATAGCAATCCAAACTGCGCAAAATCCTCAATGAGTATGCTCCTTTAGTACAATCGTTAATCTTGACGCAGGTCTTGAAGTGGTTTTCCCAACTAAGCACCCGGGTAATTTATGCAGAGATGCGGGCGGTATCATGTTCAACTTGTGAGACTTACAACAGTAAATAGGTAGGTATCAATATCTATAGAGAATTGTTTGACAGTATTTGTTTTGAAAACATTAAACCACATGAATGATACTTAATTTCAGTACTTTTTTTCCGTTTTAAATATTGTAAGACAATTTTTTTACCGTCTGTCTAGCCCAAAGTCAGCTAATATAAGCTTGTGTTATGGGATCTAGACAACTGAAAAACACCCTTATATGTTTCTAAATATATACTTAAAATACATAGAAAACACCCAAACATTTTTGGATCACATAAATATTTGTTCTGACCCGGGAATTAAACCCGGGGCCTGCGGCAGTCGCATACACTAGCGTAAAAGTAAAATAATGTATCACTGAAACGGCTAAAAGGGCCTATCAATAAAAGATAAACATCTGTCTTGTTATATTTAAGCCTTATAGTTACAGTAATTATGTAACGAAGCTAAAGTAATTATGTCGGAATGTTGAAACAATGCAAACGGTGTTTCCCTTTGATCATGGAATATTGTTCAAAGGTTATTGTGAAGGTCAGTTTGCGTTTAACTGTTTCATTTTGGTTTTATCTTAACCATCATTCGACTACTAAAAGGTTCTTTAACAAGAAATGTACTGTCATGTATTTCTAACTTTTACAGATATCTCTACAGATATTTTATAGAAAGGTTTCGACAGCAGGTCGCCATAACCTGCGTCTGTCTATTTCAGCACGGCAATGTTCTTACCACCTATAACGTGATACAGCAATACTTACAGTGAAATGTGAAAATAAGCCTCCCGGGAACAGGAAAATTTCTGTACGAAAACCGTGGACGTCATCTAAGTATACTAGATACTTAGATAAATCCATGGCGATTTCTAGCGAATTTAGGATAACTTTCTTTCTCTACGTCTAGTTGGATAAATTTTTAAAGCAATGAGTATGCTAACGTTCACATAAATATTTGAGACGGGGATTGAACCCCTGACCTTTACCCTAATCCATTTGCTATTAAATCATCTCTATGACCGTAGGCACAGGTCAAGGGTTTAATCCCCGTCTCGAACAAAGTTGTCTTTTTTCATTTTAGTAAAAAAAAATTATCAGTGGTATCTTCCAAGCTTTACTTTTTTTTTATTTTTAAGATTTGGAGCCTTAATTTGGCTACTAGCTACCGTTTGGTTTTTATTTTTTGGAACTTGATTGTTGCGAACGATTACCGTATGACCTCCCAACCCCAAAAGGGCGCCTGCTTTATTGCCTCTTTAAGTGTGCTGGTGCACCGCTCGCAGTTCAGATCGCTTGGGCCCCCTAGATCTTGGTGAAGTCCCATCTTTCCGAGGATCACTTTCCGTTCCGATTTCCGTAAGGCGCGTTGATTCCTTAGTCGGGGCTGCCACTAACATATTGGAGGCAATGTGAATTTCAACCTGTCTCTGTTCGTTTCAACACAGCAAAAGGCACACTACCTAACATGTAACTAAATACAACTGATGAAATGTGTAGTAAAGTATGCCTCTGCATACCTCTTTAGAGAAAAAGGCTTGACAGATGAATGCATGTATTATTTATTTGCATACAATAAACACTATGAATATACGCATTAAAATTATTAGCCACAATCGGTAGCGTATCGAGGCGGATTCGTAGAATCAGAAATCAATGCAAACATTGTGCACATTTAATTCACCTTCTGATAAAAACCAGGGTTTTACCGTATTTTAAATACGTATAAAACACACTTGACATTTCCATTTTATCTAACCTATTTTCTAGATACGGAAAACCCCATAGAAAGGTTGTATTTAAGATATATGTGGGTGGGTGTAAGGGGTCCTAGTAGTCCCAGCCTTATGGAGATCAGGAGGTCAAATGTCAGTTGCCCCCAACCACAGAGTAAAGAAAGTTGCTCACTCCCTGTCGCTGGCGCCCTACTAGAGACAAAGGTAATAATAATATCGCGTGCCAATATTACGTCAGGTTGTACGCAATCCGCTGCCTATGTTCAGTTGCCTGCCATTTTTCTGTAGTAATTAGTGTATAGTAACGGGTGACGCCCCTTACAACACTTGGTTGTTTAAAATATCCTACTCCTAGATACTAATATCTGATACTAATAAATGACTGCCTCTGTGGCGCGGTGGGAGTGCATCCGACTGCTACACAAGAGGTCGTGGGTTCGATTCCTACCCAGGGTAAAACTTTGTGTGATGACCACGATGGTTTATTCTGTGTCTGGGTGTTATTTATCTATAATATGTATGTACTAGCTGACCCGCGCAACTTCGTTAGCGCCACATAAGAGAAACAGACAAAGAAAGAGACCTTACTTAAAGACGGTGGCGCGTAGGCTATTCTGATGAAACAACTTCTGAAGTATTCGCTTTTTAATAACAAAAAACTGAATGAAATCGGAATACTTGTTTGATGAGCGGGAACAACTTTTTGTGTAATAACGTGAGCGGAGCCGCGGGCATCAACTTTCGGAAATGTTCTACCTATATACCAAAAATGTGATTAAATAACAAATGTCCAAATAATATAGAAATCTTTACAAAATTTCTGTTATTAATTTTAGTAAGATTGCATTCCCGTGGGAATACCGGGAATTCTTTCTTGGTGCTCATCTAACGTGGGTACGTAAAATACAATTACCAAATTTTAGGTTGTGTATGGTTTTATCCACGTATGTACCTATGTTTGATAGTTTAGACGGTGTGTGGCTTCATTCGCGTAGTTCCCGTGTCAATATCGGGAATCCAATTTTTATTGCCTATCCAAAGATTTAAAGTATACATTCACCAAATTTGAGGTTTCCATTAATGTTTAGGCTGTGCGTGGTTTACGGTGGGAACATCGAACTCGCTGGTAATACAGGCCTTAGGAGATTCTTCTAAAACAGGTGTAGTTACGTAAGTACATGTTACTAACGTTGAAAATGACAATTATCCATACAACTGTTCATTCCTTATTTACGTCCTTAGGGGTAAAAATTCGCAAAACTCCTTCACCTAGCTACATGTTAAAAGGAACGCCAATGCGAAATTTGAACTTCATAGCTCCGTTAGGTTCATGGATTTCGTGATTGATGAGTCAGTTAATACAACCGCTGTTTCACCTCCTTATAGGTAAACTTTTGCAAAACCACAATACACGTGCCTATTTTTCCTTAGGGGTAGAATTTCGCAAAATCCGTTCTTAGCGGAAACCTACGTATTAAAAAGAATCTCTATACAAAGTTTGAGCTTCATAGCTTTGGTAGTTTACGAGATTTCGTGATTAATGTGTCAGTCAGTGATTTTGCCTTTTATATATATAGATTTAGAAATATATAAGTATGTTTATCAGTTATCTGGTTACCATAGTCCAAGCTCTGCTTAGTTTGGAATCAGATCGCGTTGTGTTAGTTGTCCCAACGATATTTATTTATTTAATATTATAAACGCGGAAGTTTGTAAGAATGGATGTTTGTTACTCTTTGACGCAAAATCTACTGACTGGATTTTGATGAAACTTTACAATAATATAGCTTACATGTCAGAATAACACACATAGGCCATTTTATATTCTAGTTCCTGTGGGAAACAGTGCGGAGCCGCGGCGTCAACTATATACAATAAAGCGAATCTGAAGTGCGCGAGCAAGAATTCGCTGAAGCTTTTACTGAGAATTGAGTACGGCTTCTATTCATTATCATAATATTCTCAAAACGTTGATGGGTTTGACAAGTAGATAAACTTGATAAATATCTTTATGTTTTATCGCTAAAGTGTTAATAGCATTGTAAAAATATGTTGTTTATATAGTTGAATATTTTTGTACTAACACAAGATTTTTTGTCTCTCTCATAATTAAGGATAATATAATAATAGTCTTATATGCGTGGTAAAAACTTTGCACGGAATATACAGAGAAGACCGGTTTCGCTTGTCTTCGTACACCTCTACAACTTAGATACGAGTGCTTCAACAGAGATAAATATTCTTTAATTCTTTGATGTAAAGTTGATTTTACATTGTTATGAAATCAGTTATAAATTAGTCACATTCCCGTTTCGCATTATACTCATTCAGTACGTGACGAGACTCGGTCGCAACTACAATGAAGTACGTTGCGCTTGTGTTTTTATTTATCAGTGCTTGTTATTGTCAAAATTTTGAATTCAATGAAAGACCAAGAAACTTTAGCATTGAGTTGCTCTACTTCACACAGTTGGCTACAGATGGACACGTCGTTATATCACCTTTCGGAATATGGACGCTCATGACTGGAATCGCTCTTGGAGCAACTGACAACAGTTATCGACAGCTGGGCTCAGCATTTTTCTTACCAAACGATCAAAACACTTTGATCAAAGGTTACAAAGATCTAACAAGCAATGTACTAACACAATCAAATGGAGTTAGCTTAGTAAGCAAAAACTTTGTATTTCTAGACAACGATTTCACAGTGTACCCAGAGTTTAGAGTAACTTTGCAAAATGATTTTGGTGCATCGCTTAAAGTTTTGGATTTCGACGACCCCAATTCCGCAAGAATTGCCAATACGTACATCGAGAAATCCGGTGGACGTGTTTCTAATGTGCTCAGATCAGATGACTTCCGTGAATCTCGAATGATATTGGCAAACGTAATATCTTTTAAAGGATTGTGGGCTTCACCTTTCAACAAGTCTGATACTGTTTTGGAACCTTTCTACAACGAGAACAAAGAAGTTATTGGTAAAGTGAACATGATGTTCCAGAAAGGACAATTCCCTTTTTCAAATATTCAGAGTTTGAAATCGTTCGCTGTGGAATTACCTTATAGCACTAACGGAAAATACTCAATGCTGGTGATATTACCGTATCCTTCTGTGAAAATCAACGATATGTATAAGAACTTTACACATGTCAGTCTAAAGGATGTCTTTAAAAAGTTACAAGCTGATGTAGAACAATTCGGATTGGAGGATGTTGATGTGAAATTGCCTAGATTCCATATCAGTACTAATGTAGTACTAAACAAGCCTTTAAACGATATGGGTGTGTATGATATATTCCAACCTAACGCAGCTAGCTTCAAACGTGTAACCAAGGATAATATATTCGTGTCAGCGATCATACACAAAGCTGATATTGAAGTAACAGAGACAGGGACCGTAGCATCCGCGTCAACGACGGCAACTTTCGCCGACAGGATATCTGCACCCTACTTTTACGCGAATCGACCTTTCTTATACTTTATTATGGAGAAATCTACGACGACTGTGATATTTAGTGGCATTTATTCGAAACCTACAGTATATTAAGTCTTTGATTATAATCTTAGTGACTAAGAAATTTTAAACGAATAGTTAAGTTGACTAAAAGAATGAAAGTGCAGAATCCTCTTCAATCTCCTCAATCAGTGCTTTAAAATATCCATTTTAAAGCACTGTAAATGTATAAATTGTGTTGTGTATTTCATCTTTGTTTGGGACACTATAAATATTTAGTAGTAACATACTAACTATGAGTAATGGACTATTATAACGTCACGAATAATATAATTGGCAAATGACGCATCGCTCGTTTTGTTCAATTTGTGGTTAGCTAGTCATTAAAACATCATTTGTCCGTCCAACCATGTTTTTGCTTTTATTTTTTAAATTATTTTGTTATATATAAATTTAGTTAGTATGATGTATGTATGATTTAGTTATTTAGACTGTTAGAACATAAGGAATTTGGTAAAAATAACCTTATTTAATAAAATAAACATATTTTATTTCTAACTAACTTATATACCTACCTACTTTTATTTTAAACTCTCTTCAAATATATATACACAGCAATGGGCTCACCGCCTACTACGTGGGACAAAAATGCATACGGTGAAATATGGGCGTATAGTATGCCTCTGCCTACCCCTTCGGGGATAAAGGCGTGATAATATGTATGTATGTTGAAAAGGATATTTTTAATTGGACTTTACCTTTGTGGGTTTTTTAGGTTTTGTAGGTTTTTAGATTTTAGATAATTTTACTTAAAAAAGGACTAATCTAGGCCTGGAAGTTCTTTGTATGCAGCTCTCGGAAGGAGATTCCAGGATTAGCGCTCGCTTGATAGAGATAATGATATCTATTTTAAAATCTCAAGTGCATACCATCTAAAAAGCTAAAATGTTGTGCAGTGGTGTTTGTTTTTTTAAGATAAGATTAAAACTTTGGTGGCTAAGAAGATTAAAAAATAGAAGTGTATTTTTATTTATGAAAATTTTCAGTCACACGAGATCCTGTTATTTAATTATTTCCATTACGTAAATCTTATTAATATAACATATTGTACCTATCTACCATCTCAATGAGTTTCTTCAGGCAAGAGAGACGCCAGAATATATCTCAAAATACGCATCTCGAGCTCTTAGGCCTAACTGAATTCATGCAGAGTTCATACTGTTGATTGTGGCACTTGTCCCTTGTCACACGCCTCGAATTTTGCCTTTAAATATACCGTAAGGTGAATCTGTCCGGTCAGTATACTAAGAAAATGATGTGGAATAGTACAAGTGTTTTCATCTAAGATGAATTCTAACAATTATTTTTTACACAACTTTTATTTCTGCAATCAATTATTCGAACTCCGTTTGTCACTCGCGCGTGCCCTTTTATCGTCCTAGCCTTTTAGTGACACCTCACACTATATCTAGATATATCTATGCTAATATATAAAACTGAAGAGTTTGTTTGTAAATTTGATTGTTTGGGTGAACAAGCTAATCTCAGGAACTAAATATTACTTCGAATTTAAAAACAATATTTTTGTGTTGGATAGCCAATTTATCGAGAAAAGCTATAGGCTACATACCAATACGCTACTACACTGTAGAAGGGAGCAGTAATTATAAATGTCAACAAATCGATCAAATTGTCATACATTTTGTGAAAGTAATAAACGAACGAAACGAATGGGTGCGACGGGTTAGATGTATATGACGGGCGAAGCTGCGGGAGTCAAAAAGTATATGATATAAACCAAGCATGTCAGGAAGGGGCACCGTGTGCAACATTCTTTGCTCTTAGGTCTCGTATCATTAAACTAGAGGCAAATCTATTTACTGGCATCAATACAATAAATTTCGAGTGAAATCTGGTGGTCCAGTCATCATCATCTATGTAGGAGGCAACTTTTCAACGGTTTGAACTATTTGTTGTTATTTATTTATTTATTTTCCCCGAAGTTGTAGGCAGAGGCATACTATACGCTCACACTACACCGTATACATTTTTGTCCAACGTAACAGGAGCCCATAAGGCCTTCAACTTGACTAACGACTGCCATACTGGCAATCGAGACCAACGGCTTAAGGTTCCTACCGATGCACGAAAACGCTCGCAAATTTAAATTCCACAAAGTGGTCGCCGATCTGACGACCAGCCATAGCAAAAGTTGCTTAACGCAGTGTTTGTTTACAGAACACTGAGTTAGCTAGACTACGAGCGCTTCAGGAGATAGTGTATGCAAATATATAGCTAGATCATTAACCATAAGTCTATTGACAAAAGCGATTTGGCCCATGATCGTCTTCCAAAGAAGGACACTCTTCAACTGCTTATGGTATCGACGTAAACTTTACACATACAACAAGCACACCGTATGTAAAACTGATGAAAGTTCCCATCGCAACGGGGCGTTTGCAAATTGCAACCATAAAAGTAGTTAGTAAACTAGCGCCGCCAATCTTATAAAACTAACTAATTGCTCCATGCTATATACATTTAGAATAATCTTAATAGAAAGGCCTACACAATCGCAGCGTATTTTTTTATTGGTAACAGACTCTCTCTTCATCAAAGCGGCTACCCATTAGCTGCCAAGCTCTACATATAGTTGGAGCCCGGAATCCACTTTTATTTGGCTGCTAATAGCAGCTATTGTTTGGCTTCCGTAGGCTGGAACACTGAGCCAACAATGCCGTGGGCGCTTCAGACTGTGTATGCAAGAGCTACGGAGTCTAAGTTTGACAGTGACTTCTGGACGCTTATAAGAGATCGTGGGAGGTCTCTCATCTGGCCCTCCGAGGCAAGCCCCATCTCTGGACATTCCTCTAGCCGGTTCGCCATGACTCGCCCTCTCGCCTACCATGCAACCAGGTTAGCAACAGGCGGTACACCGCGGGGTTTGGAGAGGGGCCTCTCGGGTCGGCAGTACCGCTCCGCACACCGTTCCTGCCGCCCAAGCAGCAAAAATGACGTTGATTTCCCGCGTTATAAAAAAACATAACATAATTTTATCACGCATAATTATAAAAAACAAAACATTTTCTTTAAATTTCATTACATACTAAGTTAAATTGTGTTACTTAATGACAATATAATTATTATTATCTGGTTTCTTCTTTTTACTGAAAATGTAGACAATTATATAGGTCGGTATCCACTATCATTGATCAAATTATCAAATCTTATTACAGTTATCGGTGTATTGTATTAATGGTCTTGGGGTTTGGCTGGACTTGGATGTCTGGCTAAACTTGCGGCAGGCCCAGGTACTTCTGAGCCGGCTGATTTTTACTTAAAAGGAGATGAAACAATTTGTCTTCCCGAGGCACGAACCGACATCCTAACGTACCTTCGTCTCTTTGACCGTCCACGCACATGATAATTCCTTATCATTCCCTAGTCTTTGCTGTCTGCTTGATTGACAATCAATAAGTTTACCGCTTACCACTTTAAGTTCGAGGGAATTGGTACATAGTTACCAACTACTTGTTATACACGAACGCACTATTATTCGAATTGGTATTAAAGATTAAATAATGGCTTAGTATAATTAAAAGAAAATCTAGCTACGTTGCTACTAATATCTGTACTTAGCTATTTATTAAATAAGACCTCTCGTTTGTCCAAAGGTTGCTATCACTACATAGTATAAAACAAAATCGCTTTTCTGTCTCAATGTAAGCTTAGATCTAGAAACTAAGTAACAGATGTTGTTGCGGTTTTTTTAATAGATTGAGTGATTCATAAGAACGACTTTTATGTACAATTAGTCAAGTTTTTGTAATATTGACTAAATTATAACGATATTTGTTGGGGATGTCGGAAAAAATAAGCCATCTGGGAGAACGCTGCCTACACTTTGAGATAGAACAAAATAATGTATGGTACAGTTGTGTCTCTAATGTAGGTCTAGAAAAAGTCCGCTACGATATATGTCTATCTCTTAATAATAACATAGTTTTCCATTTTCAAACTTTAAAAAACCGTAATTTAAAGGCTATTTACACAAATATGCTACTAATTCTTATCATTTTTACCAAGTTAGTTGGCTTCAGCATTTCATAAGGATATACCTACCTGGCAATTTAAATGAATATCTAACGAATTATAGCAAAATCGAAATAATGCGCTAAGAAATGAATTTCGTGTATCCATTATTCGTCCGGGCCGTGTGAGCATACTGGAGAGCGGAGAAGTATACAATGAATTTGGATAATATTGATACATTATTAAGAAAATTAATAAACGACGGGAGTAAATGGGTGCCACGAGGTTCGAAGTCGGGCGGATCAGCTAGTTAAAAATAAAACAAGAGTTGGCAGTATAGTTTTGAATACCTTGTCCTAGCCTTTGAACGAATCAAATAATAAATCAACTAATTGTGAAAAAAATGACAAGAGCAGACGTTATTATAATTTTCTAAAAAAAGTGCATTTATCTTGTTTTATCTTCGGGAGTGATTGTTTTTTGGACATAAAAGTTGTGTTAACGTGCTATAGTGAAAGACAATGATAGATGCTATTTTCTATCTTGCCGCGTAAAATCCGCTAAAAATATCAGTATAAGAACTACCATTATACTGAGGGCAAGGACCAGGTCCTAGGACTGAGGACTCGACATCGACAAAGTGACTAGACATGACAATTAAATAATAAGAAAATATAAACACAAAGACAAGGCTGTATGGACTAAGATTCCTTTGCCTGCTCAAGATGGGCGAAGACAACTAACAACAAGTAGAAAAAGTTATGAATGGGAAAATACTGCAAAAATTTACTTTTCTCATTTCCAATTTTCGTTAGCGTGACTAATTTAGAACTGTTTTGTCATCAGGACGTCTAAACGAGTGCACCGGAAAATAAATCTATTTTAATTGAAAAATCAAAACATAACCTATGATTATAACCAAAACATAAATAAAATTATGTTTATTTCTAAAACTGCAGTTATTCGCACAACAATATTGCGAAATATAATATTTAATCATACATACGTTAGCAGCGTATTTCGAAAACATCATAATTACAGCAGTAAGTTTTTCATATATTTACACTTTAGAACATAAAAAGTATTGCTTTATTATGAAACCACAACATGCCCAACCAACCCATTCCGTACAGAATCCAGTTAACAGTTGTTAGGATGAGCTCTTATTATTTTTCGCATTGCTGCGTAATTTTTTAATCACTATGCCTGTAGTGGAACCTTCTCTTATAAACTGGTATAGCAGCCTGTTGGTGAGATACTTATCTCTTCACTTTTGAAAATACTATAATACCTAGTTCCATTTAGCCTCACTTTGGATCTTAAAGGAGCATGCTTACCGACGGCTTTATTCTATCATTGCACTGCTTACCGCAGACAAGTGTTCATCCTCACACTTTGTGTCCGGTGCTCTCACATATGTTAAGGACCGAAGTTGAAGATGAAGGAGTTTCCTTTAACAAATGCTTGGATTGTGGAATTAACTCACTGCCTCAGTTTTAACAAATGTCTATAGTCAAAAGTTCATCATGGCAGATAATCATATGGCCCACCTGATCATAGTTAATAAATAATAATAATGAATTGCCTTTTATTCAGATCATCTTATTAACTAAATTTGTACAAGTTGATCAGTACCTATTAGAATTTTTAACCTTATCTTAATCTACTCTAGTATTTGTAATTTATTTACTTTCTGGAGATCTGTTTGCCAATCGGCAAAGGCCTCCTCCGACCTCTTCCACTCTTGCCACTTCAGGGCCACTCTGTTCCAAGTCTCTCCCGCTACTTTTCTGATATCATACTCCCATCTTTTCCGCTGACCACCTCTTTTTCTTTTCCTTCTCTGGGGTACCATTGTGTTACAATTTTGCTCCACTTTTCCTGTCCTCTCATCATATGTCCTACCCATCGCCATTTGAGTCTTTTGATTTTGTATGTTATGTCTATGACTTTGGTCTTGTTTCTTATGAGAGATTTTTTAAGTTTATCTGACTTCTTTACGCCTAGCATACTCCTTTCCATTGCGCGTTGACAGATTGTCAATTTGCTAGTGGTGTTTTGCGTTAAAGCCCATGTTTGGCTGCCATACATAAGGACTGGTAGTATACAGGTATTTGCTTTTTACAGCTATATGCAGGTTTTTGTCTTTCATGACTTCTTTCAGACTCCAGTACCTTTTCCAACTATTGGTTATTCTTCTCTCTACTTCTTGTTCTATGTGGTCATTTTGTGACATTAATTGTCCGAGGTAAATGTATTCGTCTGTGTAATCAATTTGGCTGTCTTCTATGTTTATGATGGTTTCCTCCCCATTTGTCATTACTCGTGTTTTCTCTGGATTTAGTTTTAATCCCACTTTCGCACTTTGTTCTGCAAGCTCTTTTAACATTAAAGTAATGTCCTTGGGTGTTTCAGCAAATAGGACTATGTCATCTGCGAACCTTAGATGCGTTAAAGAGACACCTTCAATATTAATTCCGAAGTTGTCCCAACTGAGAGCTCTGAATATTGATTCCAATACTGAGAAAAATTTTGGAGAGAGAGGGTCTCCTTGTCGGACTCCTTTGCCTACACTGAACGGCTTACCTCTCTTTTCCAGCTGAATCCTTGCTGTGCTGTGGCGGTATACATTTTTAATTAAGCGAATATATTTATGATCTATTCCTTGTTCTTTTAGAGTCTCCCATATCTTGTCATGCAGTAAAGAGTCAAAGGCTTTGCTATAATCAACAAATGCTATATAGTATGTACGTTGGTATACTCTGAACTTATCTAGAATTTGGCGTACCACATGTATATGGTCAATTACAGAGTAGTTTTTGTGGAAACCTGCCTGCTCAATAGGTTGCTGTTCGTCAAGTATTCTTTCCAGCCAGTTTAATAGGGTCTTGGCGAATATTTTATATATGTTGGATATGTCCAACATATGGCTTGTCGCCCTTCTTGTAAAGCAGGATGATGTTGGACTCTGTCCATTGATTTGGGATAATTTCCGTCTTTATAATCTCATTGAATATTGCAGTTAGGATAGGTGTCAAGACGCTTTTACCTTCCTTGAGAATTTCATTATTTATGCCATCGGGTCCTGGTGCTTTTTCTCTGCTTTGGCTATCAATAGCTTTTCTACTTCGGCTTGGAGGATGCTGGCAATGTCCGAAATTTCTTCTAATTCGGCGTCGCTCTGTGGAGAATTGTATTCGTACAGGTTTTTGTTGTAGGATGTGGCGATTTCTGTCTTTGGAATCTCTCTCATCTATGAGGTGGTTTCTTTGTTCGAGTAATTTTAAGGCGTTAGTTGATAGCCATTTTTTTGTATCGATTATAGTATTTGCAGTGACTTGTAACTCGGTTTTGAGGACATTCTCTATCCATTAATATTTTTCTTGTGTACCTAGATCTTTCGTTTTGTCTTTAAAGTCTTTAAATTTATCTCTCAGGTTGATTGTTAACTGTTCTATTTGATGTTTGCTCATTGTAGTATTTCGTTACTCTTGCCTTGGTCTTGGTTTTCGTGGTCCTGATACTTTCCAGTTCAGCTCTGGTTAATCTGTGGTTATATTATTTATTATTATTTTCTAGTGGGGGACGCCGGCACCACCGGGCGAGCGATCCGACCGCGTATTCTGCCGCCTACTTCGCTCATTTCTCCAGACTGCCTCCTAGTGGATAGGTTTGGGTATCCCAGCAGTTTTATGGCGCCCCGTTGAATCTTTTTGTTTTTTGTAGAATCTTACTATCTGATCCACCTTCAGATACTCCAGGTGCTCTTCTTTGAGTTTGTCTGTTCCCATAACTTCCCACCTGATTAAAGAATACATAGGGCACTCAGCTAGTAGGTGGAAGCTGGTCTCCTCTTCCTCCATGCATTGCGGGCATTTTGGGTCGTCCAGTACTCCTATCTCTGTCAAGATCCTGTTCAGGCGACATTGTCCTGTGATCATCTCTATAACCAGCCTCATGTTTCCTCTGGTTAGTTTGACCAGTTGGCTAGTTCTTTTTGCATCCATTCCTTTGATAAAGATATTTGACTGTCTCATGCCTGTCGAAGTCCTCCATCTAAGGTTGGTTTCTACCACTGTCCTCCTGCTGATTACTCCTTTAGTGATTTTGTGAGCAATCGGCAGGCATGGCTCTGGTCCAAGCTTTCATCAGCTCCTTCACGGGCTAGTTCATCCGCTAGTTCGTTGCCTGGGATTCCTTCATGTCCAGGTACCCATGCAACATTTACTTTTATTTTTCTTGCCAGCCGGTCAAGTTACTTCTTACACTCTTTTACCATTGCTGACGTTGTCTCCTCCTTATTTAGGGCTTTCAGTGCTGCTTGACTGTCGTTGTATATATAGTTGCCTTTCTTGTTTAAATTTCGTTGTGGATAATTTTCGCACATTCTGTTATCGCGCAAATTTCCTTCTGAAAGACACTAGCGAACTTACCTAATCTTAGACCTGTTAATCTCCGTTCCGTTTTCACATTTTATATGTATTCCAGCACCGGAGAGATTCGTCGATTCCTTCCTGGAACCGTCTGTATAGCAGATAGTACCTTCACCATTGTCTATCCGCCAGTTTTCTCTTTGTCCTATATGTATTCTATACTTTTTGTCAAAGATCCTCTCCTTTTTAATTAGGTCATTATTGAGGAGTATCATTGTCATTTTTTCTTCATAGCCTTTGTTGATACTCGCGTGTCCACTTTCTCCTGAGTATCCTGTCCATAGGCCCAGGCTTTTCAGTTTGAACCATTGTTCTACTGCCTTCTTTTTAATCTCCAAATCCAGGGGGTGGAGTCCCAGTGCGATCTCAAGCGTGGCTGTTGGAGTTGTCCGCATCGCGTCTGTCGTAATCAAAGCCGCCAGCCTCTGTACCTTATCTAATTGTGTCTTATTTGTCTTAGTGATGGTCTTGTGCCACCAAACCAGAGGTTCCCAAACTTATTTTGCCTACTGCCCACTTTGAGAGTAAATAAATTTTTACCGCCCCCATTTTTTAACCTACTTAAAAACCACTATAACTTCAAATTAAATTAATTAATTGTTGTGAGCTACATTAGCGGAGATTAAACATTCATTCTAAAATAGACTTTTACTATAATCTGCAAGAGTTAACTTGAGACCTGAGCACAGTAGGTAGTACATAACGACGCTCAGGTCTCAAATTAACTCTTACAAGCTACACCTGCCAATGAGAATGATTATTGAAACGCAACTTTATAGTATTCGGACAGAGTATCTTTTATTCAAAATAAAACAAACATAATCGATTCTTATATAAAAACTAATGTGAAGGATGAATCTGATGCTGTTTAATAAGTTTGTTGATATCAGGTTCCAATTTACTCAAGAACAGCCGCAAGTCGCCACGTACGGTAACATGCAAACGATTTCTCTTTTTAGCAAGCAGCGTTGCCACAGCACTAAATCCACGTTCACACAGATATGACAATGGGAATGCTATCAAGAATCGTCGAACGATTGAACACAATCCAGGGTACAAATGGGTTATTGAAAAAAAAAATTTTTGTCATAAATGGAAAGATCATATATAAGTTTTATAACAAAACTATTTTTAGTTTTTTTATTTCGGTATAATTAATAAGTTATATCAAATTAAAAATAAATGTTTGATACCAGTACCGAAAACAAGCCGACAGGTCCCGAGCAAACCCGAGCGCGTGGTACGTCACAATGTTAATTTTTACTCATTGTAGCATACAGCTGATACAGTGTCAAAGAGTATAATAAGTTATATTGAAATACAGTGTTTTGACGTGTAACCGATAATATCTCGTTATTATCGTCAATATATCGATAAATATATAAAAATGTTGAATTTTGAAAAGTTATCGTGCTTACTTCGTACCGTTATGTACGAATACTACAAAAACAACCCCCGAAAAAATGTTTTTAAATGTTCCTCAAGATGTTAAACGTCGTAATAAATGGTTTCAAGCAGTGCGACGACCTAATTCCAAAACAACATCAATTTTTTTTGTTGTGAAGATCATTTTAATGTAAGTATTTTATAGCAATCAACAATTAGTTATGTAAACGAATAAATTGAATAAATAGAATTCAATAACAAAAAATTTTTTAACTAAACTCCAAATCGTAACTTTAAAAGTCATAGCATTAAAAAAATAAAAATAAATAAATAAATATCCATCACGCCTTATCCCCGAAGGGGTGGCAGAGGCATATTATATGCCCACTTTTCACCGTGTGGATTCCTGTCCCACGTAACAGGTGGTGAGCCCATTGCCGTGTTGAAATAGACAGACGCAAGTTGTGGCTACCCGCTGTTGAAGTTTTCAAGCCGCCCATAAGGCCTTCAACCAGGCTTAACGACTGCCATTTTACTGGCAACCGGGACCAACGGCTTAACGTGCCTTCCGAAGCACGGAAACGCTCGCAAATATAAATGCCACAAAGTGGTCACCCATCCGAGGACCAGCCATAGTGAAAGTTGCGTAACTCAGTGATCGTTTACAGAACACTGAGACCGCTAGGCCACGAGCGCTTCCTTAGCTGAAAGAAGATATGGAGAATTATATTTACTATACT
Organism: Thumatha senex; assembly: GCA_948477245.1. Taxonomy (NCBI): domain Eukaryota; kingdom Metazoa; phylum Arthropoda; class Insecta; order Lepidoptera; family Erebidae; genus Thumatha; species Thumatha senex. Next base: position 12,771,825 of record OX419724.1, on the reverse strand, counting down.
ACAATGGGAGGTAGAGCAAAAATTAAAGTTAATGTAATATCACATAAGTTTAGCTGTCAACCTAGCCGTAAACGACAAGGCAATACGACTCCTAGACCAGCTGCAGAAAAAAGACGAAAACTACAAACTATCCAGGAGATTTTAAGTGAAAAATCATCAAAAAATATTGAAATTAACAATCCTCAAGATTCAATGATTGAGACTATACCAGTTAACAGTACTGAACTTATTGAAATTGACTCTGCTCCTTCAAATGTAACCTCAGCGGAAAAAGTCAGCGTTGAAACACAGACTGATAGTAAAAACCGTAGTGTCGCTGTGCAAGTAAATTGTCGTCCTAAGTATAGGAGTGTATCAGTTCAATGCACATCTTCATCAGTTGGAGTTGATAAATCATGCTCACCACTTAAAACTAGTACTATAAGTATAGCAACATCTCCAATAAAACCAATGCGTCAAAAATCTATTTCAAATTTACTCGAAGCTCACACAAGTATTGCATCTAGTAGTTTTGCACGTTCTGATAGCTCACAAGACATTTATCAAGCTTCAGAAAATACTGGGTCAAGCAGTATAAATTCTAGTAGCTTACAATCTCCTGTAAAAAAGGCTGAAATATTGAAAGTTACCAATTTTTTGATTAACGACAATTTAAAGGCGTATACTGGAGTTCCTGATGAATGGAATGTGATACTAGAAAGTATTAGTGTTAAATCTAATATAAATATTACTAATATAAATTTATCACATGAAAATACGATGCCAAGATACTTTTGAAAGATTAAGTGAACAGTTTGGAATGAGCGTCAGTAATGCTAGTATTATTTTTAATAAAACAGTTCCTGTATTAGCACATTTATTAAAAACACTTATTTATATGCCTGAGCCTAGTAAAATTAAAAAAATACTACCGATATCATTTAGGAGTTCATATAGTCATGTAAATGCGATCATTGATGCTTTCGAGATACAAATTGAATAACCGAGTGATCCAGAGTATCAATCTCTAACTTGGTCGGAGTATAAAAATGTAATACTTTAAAGTATTTGATATCTTGTACATCAGATGGTTTTATAAATTTTATATCAAAAGGATTTGGAGGACGAATTTCGGATGAGCTATTATTTCAAGAAAGTGGATTATTAGAACAATTACCCGAAGCTTGCGCTGTAATGGCCGAACGAGGATTCAAAAACATTATTTCACTTCTTGAAGATAAAAATATAGAATTAATTCGACCACCTTCGGTTAGTTCTGGAGTGAAATTATTACAATCTGAGGTTTTAGAAGGCAAACGAATTGCTGCTCTCCGTATTCATATAGAACGCGTCATTGGAAGAATGAGAGAGTTTGATTTTCTCAAACCTCATGCGCCTATAATAGCAATTTAAGTTTAAGTAAATTTACTTTTTATAATTTTAATTATAAATTAAATATATATTATATTTATAAAACAGATATATTTATTGTTTATATTTATAAGCTAGCATCAAAGTACAAAGATCACTAAGGTTACTGTATGTCTTGAATTTTTACAGATTGAAATAATTTGGGAATTATATTTTTTGACCAAAATAACAAACCTTTTTTAATTAGAGCTTGTGTATGAGCTTCATCGTATTCGAGCATTTTAATATAAATTGTTTTATTATCCTCGAAATCTGGGTCAGCAACACAAAATATACCTTCTTTTTTACCGGTCATTAACATCTGTAATTGCATTTGCGCAGCACATTTCAAGCTAATATTATTTTATGGTAAAAAGTGTTTAATTATTTTACGCTGGAGGGACACTTGACGTCAACAATGGCATTACTAGTCAATCCATCAGGAGATGCTGCAAAAGTCGGATGACTGGTGACGACGGTGCAAGATACATTCCTGGACGCGAAATTGGTATTCCTAACTCTTTTTCTAACACTTTAATTACGTGTTTTTCTAATGCTTTTCCCCGTGCCATAGCACTTGTCTCATGAACTTTACTTGCACCAATAACTTGTTGAACAAATGAACCACTATCGGTTTTACAATGAGCAGCTTCATAAAATTTTGATGCTGTAATACGTCCATAACGAAGTTCATGCCACGTTGCACATTCACTTTGTTGTTTTGTTAGCTGTTCAGCTTCTTTACACATCTCAATTTTCATTTTAGTTTTAGCAAATTCCAAAAATTCTTCAACTTGCATATCAGAACTTTGATGAAATTTAAAAATCAGCTGATGCTATGTTAAATTATAAATTCTTTTGGTCTCTAAGTCAAAATTCAATTGTCCAATTTGAGAATTTATTTGTTGATTTTTTCAATTTTAATCACTTCTTGTAAAAACCGGCATTTTTATCCGGCAACTTTTCGGTTGGGACTGAAGAGATTTTTTTGTCAGTTTTTCAGCTTCAATATATTTTATGACAGTGCCAACGCCTGATAATCGAGATGTTTTCCAATAGCACGCAATTTCAGTAGGTGTTGGATCTTCACTTCTCCGATGATATCCATATAAGTAATGCTAATGCATGTTTGCAACCACCTGTACATCTAATATAAATATATAAAAAAATATTATTGTCTATAATATTAAACAACTTATGTTTTGATTAAAGTATTTATTACCTGCTGAAGCTGCACAGTCATGACATTGAACGTCTTGAACTTTTTTTAATCTTTCGTTAATAGTTAAAGTAACTGAGTAAGCTTTACTCCTAACTCGATGTTCCGGACATATACGCCCTTTTATGATGCAAATACCATTCTTACGGTTCAATTGGACATAGCCTTGTCATCGTAACTCTCACGTGATACTCTAAAAATAAATAAATTATTAATTGTTTTTAATGGAATAGATGATTAGATATTTTAATTCACAATATTTTAAAAAAAATTACCTTGATGCTTTAGCACCTCGAACTTCAGCTGAATTAAACCGAATATCATTTTTTTAAAAATCGGTTATCATAAATATATCCACATCAGGTATATTATCGGAATTAGCTTTTATAAATCCTTTATCACACATGACTAAATTTAATTACTTAATATTATTATTTTTTTTTTGCATTAAAGTTCGGATATTTTTACATATAGAAGCCGTTGACACTGTACTATCTTCAAATTCCTTTAACATTGTGACGTCACAAGCATGGCGACCAATCGTGGCGCTTTTTTTTAAATTTTATCAATTTTTAATTGTTAATAATTAATTGAAAAATTTTTTTTAAAGTTTTTCGCATCAATTATAAATATAATTTATTTTAGAGTTTTGAAATAAATAAAAAAATCGATGTTTTTATTTTTTTCAAAAATCCAATTGCTGGATCGGTTTTTGTAGCCAAAATTCTTGATAGCCATTTTTGAACTTGTTTTTTATTTCCTCGTTTGTTGACAATTCTATAAGTTCTTCTTCCAGCTGAGGTGAGATTGCTGTGTTGACATTTGAAAACGGATCTAACACCCAGCCTGGTATTTCCAAGTTCAAAATGTCCTGGTATCGTTCGGTGAAGTCAATGTGGAGGTTTTCCAAATGTTGGCAGTAGGCAAACAAGTCGTCGTTACTGCAGGATACTGATAAATTCGGAAAATTGTGAAACTCACGTCTGCCCATATTCTTTTTGTGTAGAAGCAGTTTGGCTGCGAAAGCAGCAAAGACATTTTTTGTTTATATAAATTTAGTTCATCGCCTTGCATTTGGAGATTCATGTCGTTGAACTATTTACAGGTCTGTCATGTAAGCTATATCATTTTTTGATGTAATGAGCTTGTTGCCCAATTCTGTATCTTTAGTTTCCAAGAACTCTATCACAGAGTCAAACAGGTTGTAAAATCGAGTTAGACAATTGCCTCTTGATAGCCAACGAACCTCAGTATGGAGCAACAAACGGTTGCAATCTTCGTCATTAGTAACACAAAGCTGATGAAATAATCTATCATTTAAAGAGCTGGTACGGATTTTAATGACTCCTTTGATGACATATTGCAGTGATTGAAATAGTCGTTCACTTAAGTTTCTAGCAACCAAATGTTGTCTATGAATAACGCAATGTACAGCAAGTACATCTGGAATTTTATTTTTTAAGTACGCTATGAAGCCTTTATGGCACCCTGTCATAGCCGGAGCGCCATCCGTAGCAACTGATATAATATTTTTCAAGGGAATCTCTTTCTCATCACAAAACTTTTCCAATGTATTGATTATGGTTTCGCCTTTTGTATCGGTCTCTAAATTTCTAGCACTATTGTTTCTTCACATATTTTCTCATATTTAATAAACCTAACGTAAGACAGCAACAATGCTTCATTAGTAGGTAAAATTGATTCATCGAGCTGAATTGAGAATTGACTAGTCTTCAGATGATTGCACAATGATCCTTCAATGTTTTCAGCCATTTCATCAATTCGTCTTTGCACAGAATTATTACTCAAAGGAATTTTTTGGATAATATCTGTGGCCGGTTTATGAAGCACAGTAGTTATTACTTCCTTTATTGCTGGCAAAATTAACTCTTCTCCGATGTTGTTTGGTTTGCCTTTTTGAGCAATTAACAAAGATATATTGTACGAAGCTCGAAGTCCGTCGTCATCTTGCTTAGCAGCTGCTGAAAATAGTTTTGCTACACTTGGCTGAGTATTATGCTTCATCTCTAGGTCTTGAAAATATGCTACATTCTTGTCTTTCTTATCTGGATGCATTTTATTCAAATGATCTTGCAGTCTTGAAGGCTTCATTGCGTCATTCGAAAATGTTTTTAGACATAGAAGGCACTGAGGCGACGATGGGTTTGTGGGATTTTCAATGAATCCTATTATTCCACAGAGTATTGCCGTCTCTTCTTTTTTACTTCCGACATTGTTTTGTTTTAAGAAATACGTAAGTAAGTGTTGAACTTAAGTATTGCTTATCTATTACGCGATTGCCCGCGGTCTATTATCTACGAAAATTACCTATCTAGGAATACTAATAACTATTAAAATGCGAAAGTGTGTCTATTGCCTTTTTATTTGTTTGTTTGTGTCTACTTACATTTCGAAACGGAGCGACCGATTGACATGATTTTTCTTCCATTTATTGAATAAAACAGGACAGATACATGATACGCGGAGAGAAATATCGAACCGAGTTTGAGCAATCTCTTAATTAATATTAGTTGATGTTCACAAGTTGTAGCCGAGAGACGAGAGCTCAGCCGGTGTCTAAGAGTCCTTCTAGCTAGATGAAATTACAAATCGCCCCCCGAAGCCTACACAACGCCCCCATTTTTTTTCTGGGTCTCTTACCGCCCCCCTTTAGGCCTGCAGCGCCCACAAGGGGGCGTTCGCCCAGTTTGGGAAACGTTGCACCAAACTAAGGCCCCATGTAGTATCCTGGGTAGGATAATGGCTTTATATATCCAAATTGCTGTCACGGGTTTTACTCCCCACGTCTTTCCTATTGCACTTTTACACTGCATTAAAGCCAATTTTGCTTTTGAGCATGTGTTATTTATGTGCGTCTTAAAGTCAGTTTGCTGTTTAGTGTTACTCCCAGGTACTTAATTTCCCTAACCACTTCCAGGACGTGTTGTTCAGTCTCACCGGCTCAGCATCGCCTATCTTCCTTTTGTTGGTGAATGACACAGTTTTGGTCTATTAGGGATTTAGGTTCAACCCTTTGCTCTTACACCATGCCAAAGCTACCTTTAGTCCTTTGTTCATGATGTCGCACATGTCGCTTAGAACTGTGCCTGTTACCAGGAGCACCCCGTCATCGGAATAAGCCTGCGTGTATATGTGCATCCCATTAATTTTCTTTACTAATTCGTCTATTAGCAGGCACCACAGCAGTGGTGATAGACAGCCTCACTGTGGAAATCCTCTTCTCGCTTCTACCGTTATCGTGATGCCTGCCAACTCTGCCTTTATCAGTCGGTGTTTCAGCATTTTTTTCACCCATTCTGATATGTCTTTGTCTATTCCTTCGCGGTTTAAGGTGGCCTCTATCGATTCTGGAGTGGCCATATCAAAGGCTCCCTCGACGTCGAAGAAGCATCCCAGCGCGTATTCCTTGTTGTTTATCGATCTCTGCACTCTGTTTACCAGGTTGTGAAGGGCCGTGTCAGTTGATCTACCTTCCATATATGCGTGTTGGTTAGAGTGCAGAGGCGATCCACTATTGACTATTTGTTCTCGGATCACTTTATCTAGTATTTTCTCTAGTGTCTTGAGCAGAAAGAAGGACAGACTAATGCATCTGAAAGCCTTCGCTTCCTGATACGACGGTTTTCCAGGTTTTGGTATGAAAACCGCTCTTACCTCTCCATTTCTTTGGGATTTACTTTGTCTTAATGCTGCTGTTATACAGAGCAAGTATATCTTCAGCTATTATGCCGATAGCTGTCTGCAACATCTTAGGGAATATCCCATCTGGTCCAGCTGCCTTGTAGGGCTGGAAGGACCGGACACTCCATCGTAGGTGTTCCTCTGTGATGGTTATATTCAGCCGTCCATTCTCAATGTTAATTGAGTCAGCCGACATGGCATCCTCTTTATGATTTTTACAGTCTGGGAAGTGCGTCTTGAGCATAATCTCCAGAATTTTTTCGGGTTCGGTTATAATCTCCTTCCCATTCTTTATACTTTCTAGTTTACAGGAGTTTACTTTGGAGAGCGTCTTCATCAATCGTGCTGCGTCTGGTTGTTTCTCAACTCCCTCGCAGAACGCCCTCCAGCTCCTTCTACTTTCCTGTCTGCATTCGTTTTTGAATGAGTTTCTTTCCTCTCTGTATACCCGCCAGCTCTCATCATCCCCTTTTTTATGGCTTGTCTGAGAGCCCGTCGAGTTTTCTTCCTTTTCTTACCTAGTGTCTTAGTCCACCAGGGTTTTCCTTTACCTGGTTTAATCTCTTTTAGGGGACATGCTTTATTGTATGCCTCCCTCAGAGTTTTATCCAGTCTGCTGGCTTGTCGTTCTATATCCATTACTTTTAATCGAGGTTATTTGTCCTGGGATCCAGTTCTCTTTCACATGGTTCTCAAACATCGCCCAGTTTGTTTTCCTCGCGTTTCTAATAATAATGTTTTAAATTTTCCCCTCTAGACTGAAGGTGATTCGCCTATGATCCGACATGGAGTCACTTTCGTCCACCCTCCAGTCACTTATGTATCGACTTATCCTATCCGTTGCGATAGTGATGTCAAACACCTCTTTCCTCGACCGCGTTACGAAAGTGGGTATGTTACCTACGTTCATTATACCTAGATCTGAGGTACTTATAAATTCTAGAAGCAAATTTCCCTTTGTGTTACAGTCTGTGCTGCCCCAGGCCCCGTATTGGGCATTGGCGTCACAGCCTACAACAATAGGGATGCGCTTACCTTGGTATATCTTGACAATTTCGTGAAATTCTTGTGTAGGCGGTTCGAAGTCTCTCTCACTGGGTAGATATGCTGAGACTAGAAGCACCCTTTCCTTTTCGTTTCGCGTCTGTAGCGTTATTTCGACGCTGTAACAATCTGTTTTATCAGTCCTAAGGTTCTTGTCCTGCTGCTAGCATAGATGCATGCTCTTGGGATTGTCTCACCATTGTCATGATATACGATGTCTCCTCCCAAAGAGCCGAGTCCGACTATACCTAGTCAGGTCATAAGTATTGTCACACAGTAAAAACTTTTCTTTTAGAATGCTGGCCACAAAAAAGTTTATTGAATTCGTATTGTTCATGAAAATAAAAATGTAAACCTTTTAGAATTTTACTCATTTTTAAATATAGAGTGGACGCTTAAAGAAGAGAGTGTTTTCCTGATAGTGCGTTGCATCGTTGCGGTTACGCGCCAATTCAAATTTTTGACATACTGAAAAATTTGAATATAACCAAAAGATTCGTTTATCGTACCATCAAACGATACAATGAAGACTCTAGTGTAGATGACAGGTCAAGAAGCGGTCGCCCTCGGTCTGTTAGGACTCCAGCAGTGATAAAAGCTGTAAAGGCGCGAATTCAAAGAAATCCCAAACGTAAGCAGAAACTGTTGGCCCTTCAGATGGGGTTAAGCAGAACCACGGTGAAAAGTGTGTTAAATGAAGACTTAGGACTTCGGTCATATCGAAGAAAAACAAAACATCGTTTAAATGCTCATCTAATGGACCTGAGACTGAAGAGATGCCGCGCTTTGTTGAAGCGGTACGCGGAAAAAAAATATCGGGAAATTCTTTATTCGGATGAAAAAAATTTTACCTTAGAAGAGAGCTCAACAAACAAAATGATAAGGTCTACGCACACAGTAGTGAAGAAGCGAGCAACCGTATTCCGCGTGTCCAACGAGGTCATTTTCCACCCTCGCTCATGGTATGGTAGGGAGTTTCTTATTGGGGCTTAACAGAGGTTAAGTTTTGTGTGAAAGGTGTAAAAACGAATGCAGTTGTGTATCAAAATACAGTCCTGACGAACCTTGTGGAACCTGTTTCTCATACCATGTTCAATAACAGGCACTGGGTATTCCAACAAGATTCGGCGCCAGCTCATAGAGCGAAGAGCACATAAGACTGGCTGGCGGCGCGTGAAATCGACTTCATCCGGCACGAAGACTGGCCCTCCTTCAGTCCAGATTTGAGTCCGTTAAATTACAAGATATGGCAACACTTGGAGGAAAAGGCGTGCTCAAAGCCTCATCCCAATTTGAAGTCACTCAAGACATCCTTGATTAAGGCAGCCGCCGATATTGACATGGACCTCGTTCGTGCTGCGATAGACTGGCCGCGCAGATTGAAGGCCTGTATTCAAAATCACGGAGATCATTTTGAATAAACGTTATTGTCATAAGAATCTATGTTTTGTTAAGTTCATTTTGGTATATAAATGGTTACATAATGAATAAACTTGTTTCAATTATTTTATATTAAACATGTGACAGAATTTATGACCTGACTAGGTACGTTTATTTAGTACGTATGGCTCCTGCATTCGGTGGTAGCCTCGCGGCAGTGGTGAAGGTTTAGTTGAACTACTTTTATTTTGTGTTTCTGTGTTGTGTTACTGAATGTATTTGTTGTCATATGTGTATGTTAGTGTGTGTGTGTGTGTGTGTATTTGTGTTTTTGTGCCCTCCCTACTCGTTGTCCGCGTCCGCGGCCCGTTCCTTGCACCAGTACGGTACAGCAGTAGTGCAGCTCTCTGTGGGGGAGTCAGGTCCTTTCGCAGGGTATGGAGGGGGTGTGTTGTGACGTGAGTTGGTGTTGTGTTGTTGTTTGGGTTGGGTGTCGCCTGCTGTTGTATCGGTGCGTCACGACTATCAGAGGGGTTCTCCCGAGGGATTGCCCCCTGCTTTTCGCCCACGCTACCTGAGGGCAGCTTCCTTCCCGTGGGTGTGTGGTGTGTTGTGTTAGTGGGGTTAGCACTCCGTTGGCTCGGTTTGACCACCTCAGTGGGACCTCCTGTAGAGGTTCCAGGCTGATTGGCGCTGCCGCTGTCAACAAGCGCTGCTCGCCTTTTATCTTCTTGCTCTAACTTCCTTTCTCCCTGTCCTTTAAATGTGATGGGTCGGGCAAGAACACGCGTGGCCTGGTAGTTCAGCCACACGTTTCCCGCCGTCACCGCTTCTTCGGGAACGCCCACTATAAGTCGCACTCTTAGTGGAAGTGTTTCCTTACGAATGTGCGTCCACTGAGACACCTTTAACTCATCCTCCCTGTTGTCGTTTTGGGCCCTAATAAATTCCATTGGATCAATAGTAAGGCCCTCCGCGCTTCCAGGGAGCCAGATGCACATTCTGTGCCTCTCCAGCCTCTTCGCCTTTAGAGGCACGCCATCCTGTTCACCAAACTCGCAGCTCAGCAGCCACCTCATCGAGTCCTCGGTGCCTGGCGTCACGAGGTAGTATCCCTCCGCCACCAGACCCGAAGCCAAGAAGGACAGACTCTCGCTGCGCAGTGCAGCGATGATGGCCTTTTCGATGTGAAGGGTTAGTTTGCGCCTGATTACAGCAGCCGCAGCCTCATCCACCGGCGCCCCATCCTCCCGCTGAATGATGACCGAGAAATCACTTTGACTTGACTGTGGTCGCCGTGATCCCTCGCCCCGCTTCACCTCTTTGTGTTTACTAGTCCGCCAGCACGCCTTCCCGGGTGAAGAGGTTGAGGAGAGGACAGAGTTGGGGATTAATAACGCTAAAATTGGTGAAGAAATTGCTCCTATTTGTCATTATGAAGTCAATTTGGTTTTTTGTTAGAAGGAGAAAGCCAAGTCCGCATATTTTTCTTCTTTTTCTTATAGGTAGTGTTCAGAATGATAAGGTTGTTTTCGAGTGCGAAGTTCCTAATTTTTCCTCCAATTCTACTTCTGGGTTTCTGACTATATGTGAATGGTCCAAGTATTGGTTCATCTCCTGGGCGTCTTTGGCCAATTTGGGCATTGCAATCCCCCATGACTATTAAATTTTTGTAAGCGTGCTCTTGAATCGTTTTATTTAAATCGAAGTAGAATTTGTCAATTGTTTCTAGGTCAGACTGTTCTGTGGGTGAGTATATCTGTATTATGGACCATAGATCTTTATAGCCTGGTAGTTTAATGTTCATCACTGCTATGCGTTCCGAGATACCAAGAAATCCTTCTATATAATCTACAAGGTACTTTTTTATGATAAAACCAACTCCATATTGACCTAGGGTTGATCCTATATGGTATAACAGGTAGTCTGGGTAGGAAACTATTCTTTCTCCTATTCGCCTTACTTCGCTTAATCCTGTGATGTCCCATTTTATTTTATCTAAGGCGTATGTTAATTCTGTAAGATTTTCTTTTTCTTTTAGTGTTTGTACATTGATGCGACATAGATTTTTGTTTCTCTTTGTTTGTTTTCTTTCATTGTTGGAGGGTTTTGGTCTAGTGCTCCCGCAGGGACCGGCTGTCTTGGGGGACCTTTATTTTTTAGTGGTAAATGTTGTTTTCTTATCATCTTTCCGGTTCCTGTTTGCGTTTGAATGTTCTGTAGAGTGTTTGTATATTTATTTTGTTGGTAGGGGTAGTTATTGGTAGTGGCAGTTTTTAGTTTTTTGAGAAGCCGGTTGATGTAGTTAGTGAAGTTGTTCTTTCTCGTTCCACAGAGTTAAGTACACTTGGCTTTGTTATTTTTTTGTTGTTTGTCCTGTTGTTGCCTTGTAGTTTATATTCGGTGTTTGTTTTTTTCTGAGTGGCCGAGTTTGGTGAAATGGAGTCTTCTCGCTTCCTTTTGGTCTTGTCTATTGGTTTCTTCACTACCAGTTTGTCATAGTTTATGTATGCAATGTTGCCTTTTTTCCTTTCCTCATCTACTACTATAGTTGTTGAAGTTGCTTGCGTACCTCTAAGACGTTCTTCGGGAAGTCCTACTTTACAAATATTCCTGATGGTAGGTCGGCTTTGTTTTTCAATATCAGGTGCTTCTTCCACATAGAGGTGATAGAAACTACAACCGGGCGGTTTCTGTCGCTGTAGCGCTGGCCAATTCTATAAGTGTTGTTTATTTCGTGACAGTCAATATGATTCTATTATGGCTTCTTTAATGAGATCGACTAGTTCGCATTCATTTTTTCCCTTCTCTTCTATGCCAAAAAACAATAGGTTATGTTTGCGTCTTTCTTTTTCGAATTTTTGTTCTAGTGAAGTTATCTTAGTTTTGAGTTCTGCATTTTCTTCCATGTCCACTTTCAGTTTCTGGTCCAGAACTTCCATTACACTTTGAGTCACTGATGCCGTAATGTGGACTGTTTGTTGGTTAAGCTTTTCGTCCAGCTTTTTTAGCAGTATTTCCATGCTTTTCTCCAATTTAGCGGTAAATTTTACTATTTCCGAGGGCTCACTAAAAGTATCGGGTATGGAAAATTTCCACTGTTCCTGTCATATTAAAATCTTCTTAATTGAAAACTCTTTGGTTTTAAAAATCGAATACCATTTATTTATTAAAAAAAAAAGATTCTCGACAGGCAACTTTAGACATTGGCATAAGTCAAATACAAATAATCTTGCATGAACAATTAGGTGTAAAAAGTTGTTTTCCCGATGGATACCGCATTCGCTCTGTGAAGAGCAAAAAGAAGAAAGAAGAGCAGAAAGAAGCTGTGGACGCCTACAAAACGGCCATTTTGGATACCGCAACTTCCGAATGGAATGGTTGCTTCAATTATTGGTTCCATCGTATGGAAAAATGTGTCAAATTTCGCGGAGAATACTTCGAAAAGCAATAAATACATTTTTAAATAGTAATGTTGTGTCACTTCCTTGATTCCCGAAATTTTCAGTGCCGCCCTCGTATTGTTCACTTGTAGCGTTGTTTACTTCAATTTTGTTTTGGTTCCACCAAATTTTTTTAATTTGTTAATTAGTATTTATTTGGTATCCTTTCAGGGTGCAATGTTGCTTAAGAGGAACAAGTAAACAGTAATTTATTATGTTGGCAGCTCTTGTTGATATGGTGCATTTAATGTCAGAATAAATTGAGGGTATAAAAATATTAATTTTGACAGGAAAAAATATTTTTTGAAAAGTCTTGGATTTATTTTACTGTTTTTGCACTGATTTGAGGTTTTTATTGTCTCCAAACATTAACAGCACCGCACTTAATAGTTCTTTGCACTTTTTTGTAGCTGTCACTGTATAAACAATAAGATTAACAATTTTAAAAAAGGAATTTTTAGCACTGAGATGTTGACAGTTTCAACCGATGACATTACTCCTTAAGTTATGATCACAAACACAAAACACTTCCACGAAATAAGCAGCTGATCAAACAATCCTGATCATAGTTAGTCATCATTGGTTGCTCAAAAATAATAAGATATCCAATTTCCTCAAAGATTTTTGAGTTTCTTTTCCTGACTTTCTACAGTTTCATTAGTTAGCTAAATTACAGGACTGAAAATAGTATTACTTTGAATTTGAATAGTCTTGTTTTCAATCGTTCCTCACTCATTCGTTAGACGTGTCCAAACCAACGGAGCACGCCCTTTTCCAGCTTAACGCTGACACTTTCATTCAAACCTGCCATATTGCGTATCACTTCGTTACGTATTCGGTCGGCCACGGTAACGCCGCACAATTTTCGAAGTGATCGCATCTCCACAGCATTCAATTTACTTTCATGCATCTGCTGACTTACCCAGGTTTCACTACCGTAAAGCAAAGTTGGCACTAGCACTGCGTTATGAATCGCCATGCGTGCTTCTTTTACGATGCTTTGTCGCTTTACTAACTGGGACAAAGCACCGTTAACTTTGTTTCCGGCAGCTACTCGCCGTTCTACATCCGAATCACATCTTCCATCCGCGCTAAACATACTTCCTAAATACACAATTTCATTCACTAAAAAAATCGAATAAAATTAATTAAAAATTAATATAATGTGGTAGCTTACATGGCAACACAGAGAAAGGACTATTCGGAAATACAAGGTCAAAAGGTCAGCTTACACATGCCGGCGGTTTTTTTTTGATATCATATACACTCGTCGCCGTATGCCAACAAAGGTGTTGTCAGTTTTTAAAAATTTGCTATATTTTAAGGAAATTTGACTAATTCTGATTCTAAAAACACGCATTTTAAAAAATGATACCTCTTTTATACTTATAAATAATATGATTTTTAATTTTTTTTTTGTTATTTTATTGTAGTGCCTATGTGCCCCTTTCGGGTCGGACAGGGTTTTCTTAACACATTGTATACGTTTTACTTGTATAAAAATTTCCTGATTTGTTAAAATTGACGATTACTGAGTAATAACATGATTATCGATAGCCTATAGCCATCCTCATTAAATGGGCTATACAACATAAAAATATTTTTTCAATTTGGTTCCTGACATTATGACAAATGTGTTATCTGCAATAGCAATCAGCAATCGGCTCACCACCTGTTACGTGGGACACATATGCATATGGTGAAATGAGGGCGTATAGTATGCCTCTGCCTACTCTTTTAGGGATAAAGGCGTGACAATATGAAAATATGTAATCTACTAAGCAATATAATTTTTTTCATATTGTCTATTTTTATTTCAGGACCGTCAACATGTCCTCAATATAAACATTTATTCAAGAACACATTAAGCACAAGCACTTGCTCGTCATTCCTCTCTCAACTACACAGAAAATGGTGCTCAAAAGGGTTAATAGATATTGATGATATTTTTAAGATTGAGCATGGTAAAGGTATGTACTTTTCCTTAAGTCGAAAATCTGTTATCTTTTTTCCCAAAATGTGGCTACTGTGACCCAGATTCATGTGACTGAATTAAGTTTATCTCACAGTGCAGAAAATTGACGGTTTGAGAGAGGGAGGTTACATGATCTGAGCTAGTGTCAATCTCATTTTGTTGTCTCAGTGTTAGAAACATAGCCATTTTTTTTTAAATCTGGAGTGTTTACGTCTTAAGATAAATATGTAAAAAATAAATAAATATCCATCACGCCTTATCCCCGAAGGGGTGGCAGAGGCATATTATATGCCCACTTTTCACCGTGTGGATTCCTGTCCCACGTAATAGGTTACAGTTTACAGTTATACAGACGCAGGTTGTGGCTACCTGCTGTTGAAATTTTCAAGCCCACATAAGGCCTTCAACCAGGCTTAACAACTGCCATTTTACTGGCAACCTGGACCAGCGGCTTAACGTGCCTCCACAGCTTGCATCTGTCTATTTCAACGCCTATTCCTTTTGATAATGTTATCGTTGTAAACAAACTCTATTCCTAAAGAAGATGGATTGAATGAGGAATGAAGAAGACTTAAAGTACTATTTCTTTTCCAGATGTCAAGAAAATTACAGATTTGTTTCCGTTACCTCGGGTCACATTAAACAATTTCACGAGTAAGACACCAACTAAAATATTTGAAATACATTATAAACAAAACACCGTTGCCCCGAGAGGAAGAAAGAAGCCAACTCAGCAAAATGATTGGACATGTACTTATGCATTTGTCTGGCCTGAAAAGATGAAGTTTGAAAGGTGAAAAAAAGACATAATACTCTATCCAAGTAGTCATATGAAAATTAGCCTATGTGTTTATCCAGGGTGTTAGCTACCTCATCATCAAATTTTATCAAAATTTATTTATTTTCTTTTTTTTTTGGTACTAAGTCAAGCGATTTGACCATGAATTACAAACAAATATATACACGCACAAAATTTCACCAATATAATAAACGTGATATAGATTTCCCATACCACTTTTCCACGGAAACCTGTTCCTGGGATAATATGTAGCCTATGTGTTAAGGTATCAGCCACCTCCACACCAATTATTACCCAAAGAGGTCCCAGCAGGTTGAGCATATAGAAATTTCCCTCTTAAGTTATAGTACTGCGTCATGACGTATTTCGGTACTTTTTTCCTACAGAAACCTGTTCCTGGGATAAAAAGTAGCCTATGTGTTAATGCAGGGTGAGAGCTATCTCCAATTAGTCCTTGAGAGAAACTATTAGTTTATCATGTGGGCTAAACCCCCGAACGTAATTAGTAATTAGTTTAGTAATAAAATACGTCTTCACAGCTCAGCAATATCAAAACGTCAAGCAGCTGAAAAAGCAGCGACCCAAGCCATACATTGGTTATACGTGAATCAACGTATTAATAGTAAAGGAGAGCCTATATATGAAAGGAATGTTCTTGAAGAAATCAAAAGTACTCTGAATGAACCAATACGATTGACCATTAGCGATAAAGCTGCAGAACGGATTCAGAAGATATGGGCTGATTATCAGGATGGAATAAGTAGGTTTAATTTAAAATTTTAAGGATAATAGTCGCTAGTATTTATTGTTATATAATATTACTATGATCATATTTTTCTCAACACACGCAAGATTATGATCGACTTTTGGTATTTAAATGGATTCTTTTTATAATTTGATTTATTTATATTGCAGAGGACATTTACGAAGCTACATTCAAAGATTCGAAACACAGAGTTATACATTCACCAGCTGCTTTGAGTAAGGATTCTACAATTGATGAAGGTTGGTAAGTTTTGGTGTCAATGTTACGATGAGCAACAAAATCATTAACGCCCACTGCCTTCTCCAAAAACCCGCTAATATGTCCGAATATGTGGCACAACCCGTTCTCTCTTCATAAAAGTTAGCGAGGTGAATTATGACGTCTAATAAGTGAGGTGTGTAGCCTCAGAAAAATATTTTAAAGTTTGAGAATAGATTTGTGAATGAAAAAGTCGTTCTTATTCATGTCAAATGGTTTAAGAATAGTGATTGAACACTTTTGTTTAAAATATGCCATTCACGAAATACTGAATCTTACATTTAGATTTGAATATAATGATCTAAGAGGCTAAGCGACTTGCGTTGCTGTACGTACCTATAAGAAGGAAAGGTAGTCTCAGTAGGCATATGCTTAAAGGTACGGTAATGCATTATATGTACCGTATTATCGACTGACTAATTACAGCTAACTCAGTATTCCGTAAACAAGCACTTTGCAAGCGTTTCCGTGCTTCGGAAGACACGTCAAGCCGTTGGTCCAGGTTGCCAGTAAAATGGCAATCGTAAGGCCCAGTTGAAGGCCTTATGGATGGCTTGAAAAATTTCAACAGCAGATCGATCGCTACAGCCTGTGCCTGTCAATTTCAACACTGCAATGGGCTCACCACCTGATACATGAGAAAAAAAATCAAATTGTGAAATGTAGGCGTATAGGACAAATGCGTGATAATTCTAATTACCAGCCGATATACGGAGAATCCTCGCATTGGGGCTAACAACCTACTCATCGACCAATGAAAGTGCGCCTTACAATTATTAGCCACGTTTGTTTGGACACGTCCAACGAAGGAGTGAGTAACCATTGATGAAGAATAATATATATAGGGTAGACCGAGACTTGCATATGAAGACCAAGTAAGCAAGTTGCTTAAAAACTTAAAGGTCGAAAGTACTCGGATAACTATCAGACGCGCATGTATGAAACCAATAAATAATAGGCAAGAAGTGAAAGAAGTATGCACGGATCGCGAAAAATAGGCGATCCACGACAAGGTCGACGAAGATCTACTCCATTTTGATTATTCAGATATATTATTTTGTTGCAGACGATGACTTCTCTGAAAACGAAGATGATTTAGACAGGAGTCTAGATATATCAGGCAAGTATTTCTTTAACCGTGCTAGCTCGCAGTTTTTTGAGCGATCTCTACGTTAAGCATCTGAGAACCAACCATCGCGAAAGTTAATTGGTCTTCGAGCGCTTACATTAATCAAATAAATATATCACAGTCCTGTGCTGGACGTAGGCCTCCTAATTATAGTTATATTGGGAGGATAATTGACCTTAGTGCATCAAGCTGACCAGAAGGGTTGGTATGGGCTTTTAGTCCTTGTCGCCGTGAGCTCGTTCGTAAGTCAACTGGTTATTTAATAGAAATCGTAAAAAATAGGAGAAATGGCGTGCGGCAACACTTGTATGGCAACAAGCAAGTACGTATTAAGTACGTTTAAAATCTTCGCTAGTCCATGGCTTGAGGAGGTTTTAAATTCAGTTTTTACATGACGTATTTTAAGCAAACTTTGAGGTGGGGATTAAAAGAACACTATGTCCGACGCACCGTTTGCGAGTAATTTTGAGTGACGTCACGAATGCGTGAAAAGTCGTGTATAACCTTGATATATACACGAGTTTTCTCGCATTCGTAACGTCACTTAAGGTGCTATCGGAAGACCAGCGCTGCATGCCATTTGGTATGTAGTATTTATGCTGAAATGGCATCCTTTTGGGACTGCACAGTTGAACTTTTATGCAAGTAGTAATTTTGGTTCTATGTAATATGTACCCAGGTTTGTTACTATGTAATAGGTAGATTGTTCCTCGAAGTCTTGAGACGGTTCCATTGCGTCAATTGTTACGCGCCTCTTGGAATTTTAATAGCAATCCGACGTGCGACGGCTCTTAACACAAAGCTTAAACAATATTAATGTTGTCACGGTAAGTATATGTAGCGAATCTTCTCGAATTTAAGTAACTGGGTTTGATAGACCGCTCTGGTTCTTCTTTTTTTAAGATAGTAAAAGAGCCACTAGCAGCAGTAGCTTTTTGGGTGGAGACTCCAACAAGATTCTAACAACCAAGACATATTGATTAAACTAAACAAAAAACCATTGAGTGTGGGACAGTTTGGTAGCAATTTTAAATAAGCTCAGATGAAGAAGAGGGACGTGGCAAACAATTATATGGTCTAATTGTGTGCCTCCC
This sequence comes from Thumatha senex, assembly GCA_948477245.1. Classification (NCBI taxonomy): domain Eukaryota; kingdom Metazoa; phylum Arthropoda; class Insecta; order Lepidoptera; family Erebidae; genus Thumatha; species Thumatha senex. Next base: position 12,753,627 of record OX419724.1, on the reverse strand, counting down.
ATTGTTTTATATATTTGACACGTCAAAACGGCGTCGCCCGCTTGATGGTAAGCAAAGACGACGACCCGTGTTGGTCCGCTATCTCAACCCGCAGGGCTCCGATAGCGACCCTCATTTGGAGGCCCAGAAATATGCCTTTTCGCACTTCTCTTGAAGTACCCAGGATTGTAATAGGAAGGAAACACGTGCGCCGGCAGAGAGTTCCTAGCCTTTATGGTGCGGTATAAGAATCACTTAACGACGATGTAATCGCTGAGCGATAAAGTCCTTCAAACAATAAATTAAAAAAAAGAATCACTTACGGAATCTTTCGGTTTGGGTACGATTGTGTCCACAGTGTAAGGATGACATCTATGCCCCTTTTGTGTTGTTCGAGAACGGAACGGGGAGTGTGGAACCAACTGGAAGAGTTCTTCAGAACACTCACCGTGGTAGATGCGATAAAATGCAGCTAAGCTGGCAATCTTTCTACGACCATATATCGAGAAAGCCCTCTCAGACTACACACCCGCCTTTGTTACTATATTCCATTACATAATATGTTATTTCATACAGAAATAAAGTACCACGTCCATCCAGTGTATGGGCGAAGCATAGTCCCACCAAAAACATCGACCCTCGACAGACGGAATCGTGACTTGAAGAAGATTTTTGATAACTATGACGAAGAATTGACTGCTCTACCTATTGACGATTTTAGGTGAGTATTGATTTTTATCAGAGCCCGAGAATGGATAACAAGGGAACAAATTTCTGAGGGAAAGGGGAACGGGATAGCTTCATTATAAGAGCGGTGCCGCGGGCATTTACAAATAGGCTACATATCATCACGGGAGCACCCAGGAAAACGTAGGAGTAATTATAAATGTCAACAAATTGGACATTTTTTTTATAGATTACTAGCTGACCCGCGCAACTTTGTTAGCGCCACATAAGAGAGTGAAACAGAGAGAGAAAAAGAGCGAGGTGTAAGAATGTATAATACTATTCTAAAGGATCTGTAACTTATTTTCTCCATTATACCTTTGACAACCACATTCAAAATATTAGTAGGAATACATTCCCGTGGGAATACCGGGCATTCCTTTCTTGGTGCTTATCTAAGATACCTAAAGAATACGTTCACCAAATTTCAGGTGTCTTAGTCTAATAATTTAGACTGTGTGGTTTCACCCGCATAGTTCTCGTTTCTATGACAATATCGGCTATTGCTTTGTTAGTACTTATCCAAAATACGTAAAAAATACATTCACCATATGTTATGTTTCTATGTTTAGTAATCTAGGTCGGTTAAGGTTTTTATCCGCAAGAGTATCTTTCTCATGGAGATATCTGGAATTCATTTCTTACGCTTATTTATAGTACTACCTGTAGAATACTTTCACCAAATTTTACGTATTAGTATCTAATAGTTTTAGCTCTGTGTGGTTTCACCAGCGTAGTTACCGTTCCGGGGGTATACCGGCAATTGCTTTCTTATTACTTATCTAAAGTACCTAAAGAATACATTCACCATTTCTATGTATAGCGCATAGAAGCTTGGTTTTGGTTTTTTTATTTAACCACTGAGGTAGCAGACAAGCATACGGCCCACCTGATGGAAAGTGGTCACCTTAGCCTATGGACGTTTGCAACACCAGAGGTGCAGCACTCGCGCTGCCGACCCTTTAAAAACCTAAGACCCATTTTGAAGAACCCCGTACTATAGACGTTCGGGAAACCCCAGTATAGTATTCTTTATACTTTATATATGTACTAAGAAAGGTAATCCTGACAATCCCACGGAAAACTGAACAACGCGAGGGAATCCAAGACAGCCTGAATGATTGTTACTTAACACATTTAGATAGAAATCGAAATATTGATATAACATATCCTGGATTAACACAAAGGAAACTCTTTATACCGGGAAATATTTTTTGTGCATCAACCAAATTTCACGCGGGCATTAGCATAATTACTCGTACACTGAGAAAATAAATATAAATATTGTGGGACAGGATAGTCAGGAGACCGACTTCAGTATGATCCCTACTCTTCCGTGTTGTTTACGGTGAGAAGTGACACCGTTAGACGCCTGACCAGAGTGATAGAAATATTAGTCATTTTAAACTTGTTCAATGAATAAATTCGCTATTAAAATAGGAGTGAGTGGTAAAAAAGCTAGGACGATTTAACCAATGGCCGCGTAATGTACTCAATAAAGTATGAAATCACGTTCAACCAACTTTCATGCAGGGGGGGGGGGAACTACACTATCTAACAACCAATACAAATACAACTGCAAATAGTAAAATGTAGGTATGCAATACGAATTTGACACAATATTATTCGGCTAATTTGAGATGGTACATAGGCTGCACTAAATCGGGAATGGAACATTTCCACTGTTCCTGTCATATTAAAATCTTTTTAATTGAAAATTCCTTGGTTTTAAAAATCGAATACCATTTATTTATTTAAAAAAAAGATTCTCGGCCTTGTCACAAGGTTTTGTCAAACTTATTTAGTCGTTGAGTAAGTGGAATTGACTCGAGAAAATTCAAGAGCAATGATTTATTATGACTTTCGAAGTGGTTTAACACAAAAACAGTGTGTTGACCGGATGATTTCTGCATTTGGTGATGAAGCCCCATCCAAAACCACAATTTATCGCTGGTTTGCTGAATTTTAACGTGGACGTGTCGAGCTCAGTGATGATCCCCGTCAAGGTCGTCCAAAAACTGCAGTCACCCAAGAAAACGTTGATGCTGTGCGTAAGCTGATTGAGGAAGATCGACATGTGACATACCGCGAAATTCAGGCAAGTTTAGACATTGGCATGAGTCAAATACAAATAATCTTGCATGAACAATTAGGTGTAAAAAAGTTGTTTTCGCGATGCATACCGCATTCGCTCTGTGAAGAGCAAAAAGCGGCTCGCGTTACTTGGTGCGTTAGAACTCTCGAAAGATTCCACCCAGGATCCTCAAATGCTGTATACAACATCGTATCAGGTGACGAATCCTGGATATACGCGTACGAACCCGAAACAAAAAACCAGTCACGAGTTTGGGTGTTCGAAAATGAGTTAAAGCCAACAAAAATTGTTCGTTCACGGAGTGTTGCAAAAAAAATGGTAGCCACGTTTGTCTCCAAAACCGTCCATGTTGCGACTATTCCTCTTGAGGGACAAAGAACGGTTAATGCAGAATGGTATGCTAGCATTTGTTTGCCACAGGTCGTTTCTGAACTCCGTAAAGAGAACTGCAACCGCCGCATCATCCTCCATCACGACAATGCGAGTTCTCACACCGCGCACAGAACAAAAGAGTTTTTAGAGCAAGAAAACATAGAATTATTAGACCATCCGCCGTACAGCCCCGACCTAAGCCCTAATGATTTCTATACTTTCCCTAAAATAAAGAATAAATTGCGTGGTCAGAGATTTTCATCACCTGAAGAAGCTGTGGACGCCTACAAAACGGCTATTTTGAATACCCCAACTTCCGAATGGAATGGTTGCTTCAATGATTGGTTCCATCGTATGGAAAAATGTGTCAAATTTCTACTACTTCGAAAAGCAATAAATACATTTTTAAATAGTAATGTTGTGTCACTTCCTTGATTCCCGAAATTTTCAGTGCCGCCCTCGTAACTCTTTGTATAATGTTTATAGAGAATGAAAGTATATTGAATTAAGTTGTTAGTATGTTTCAATAATTAATGATTTTTGTTAAAAATAGATATGAAATAAAATTTTACTTACCAGTGAAATCTATATTTATAAAAGAAAGTTGGGTTAGTTACACTGTTTATAACTCAACAACGGCTGTACCGATTTGGCTGAAAATTGGTGGGGTAGCTAAGAGCCAGGAGACGGACATAGGCTACTTTTTATTCCAGGAACAAGTTCCTGTGGGAAAAGGGAACGGGAAATCTTCTCTACGCGGGCGAAGCCGCGGGCGTCAACTAGTAAACATTAAAATATACTGAGTATATATTAATGTTTATTTCGATAGACTGAGTCCGCGGAACAGCGACTTAGCTAAAAATGCTTAGCAAATGGCAAGCGGGGTATAGGCGCAAAAGGTAAGATAGCGCGTCCATTGTTTAAATCTTCCTAGTAAAAAAGTAAAAACATTTTAGGTTATGTATTTTGTAATGCCAATGCATAAAAAAAAACGAAAAAAAATTACCCTTATCACTAAGGGGTATGAAAATAGATTACGACCGATTCTCAGACTTACCGAATATACATATAAAATTGCATAAAAATCAGTCAAGCCATTACAGACATTTCGGAGTAGTCTCGTAACAAACACTGAGACACGAGAAATGTATATATTAGATTGTAAAATTATTAAATGTCGGGATTAAATATCCACGAGGTTTCGAATTATGTCAGGGGTCTAACTGCTGGGCTCTGCTAGTTAGGTATATATAAATCGCTCATAGCCCCGCTAATTAAGTGTTCAGTAAACGTCACTACGTAGAGCATCTTTTGCTTTGACTAACCCTGAGATTGATTACAGATTGATGGAGTTTTAATTTATGAGCGTTTCCGTGCTTCGGAAGGCACGTTAAGCCCTTGGTCCCGGATGCCAGTTACATGGTAGTTGTTAATCCAAGCTACAGGAGCAGTTTTAAAAATTAAAATTTCAATAGTAGTTTCTTACAACCTGCGCCTGTCTATTTCAACACGACAATGGGCCCTAGGGACAAAATGCTAGGTGAAATGTGGGCGTGTAATACGTTTCGGGAGTTATTGGGTATAAGGAGCCCCTTCAAAATCTATTGGACCAAGCGCCCTGGCCTACTAGCGGTGCACCAGCTAACTAACGGACGAAGTAACCACGAAGCCACCCTTACGGGGTTGAAGATCGCAGACGGCAGTCGCTCCCAACAATGCCGAAAGTTAAAGCTGTTATTAGCTGCCAAATATAATTAAACCTCTGGCTCCAAATTCAGGTAGGGTTTGGAAGCAACTGGAAAAATACTTAAGATGAAGAGAGATGTATGTTTCTGCCTTTTATATATGCCACTGAGGTGGCAGACAAGCATACGGCCCACCTGATGGAACGTGGTCACCGATAGGGATAAAGGCGGAAGGAAATTTTCTCATAAATCCTCCTCCCCCCTCCTGAATATTAACGAAATTAACAATCATCATCATGCGAGCGTCTGTCTTAATTGTATTCACGGCGCCCGGGGTGTCTGCTTTCCTACTTCTCCTCCACTTCGCACGGTCCTCGACATCCCTAATAGCGAGACCGCGGATGCGAGATTTGCTCTACACATTCATCGCAATATTTCCATTGCCGCGGCAGGGCCCAACAGAGGTAAGAGGTTTTATAGACCTGTCCCTTAAACCTGAACGGTATTTTTTGGGTGACAAATGATATCAGGCATTTCCCGCCACTTGACTCGGCAATGTATGTTTTGACGTCGCAATCGATGTCACGGGACGTGTAAAATAGAAGCACATCATCCCCTATGATAAAGGATGTGGTATCTGTAGAGTGATTGAGATGAGAATCATCAAAAAATAAGGATATTTATAACAAGAATTCATTAAAATAGGATTTTAGAATTATTAAAAAATATATAAGCTCTTTCCTTTATGGAATATAACTAGAGTTAGGGCGAAGCCATAGGACATAAGCTGGTATTAAACGAAAACATCGTACCATAAAAATATTATTTTTTATTGTGCACATGCTTCGTCCAGCGCGTCTTATCAATTAAAAAAAAACATATTCCAATAACCGTAACAGACACAATAGGTACATTGACCTCGACCCGTGACCTCGTCGCGATACCAAAATCCTTGTAACAATTTGTCCTACATACAGCCGGGCTCGTCCCGTAACCCCGAATCGGAAGCCTTGAGACCTAGATACGCGAGCGCGGCACCATATCGTGACCTCTAAACTCATTGAATGACCCTGACCTCCCGCACACGACCCTTCTGCAATAATATAGGTCAGCGAACGGGGATTCAGTGATATCGTTATAGAATGTTGACTAATTAAATATTTAGAACAAATATTTTGCTCATATCTACATACATTCGGAAAGGGTAGGTAGAGGTATTTTGACTTATATATATAAATTTTTAAGGTTATAAGTTAAAGTGTTTGTATATAATACCAAATTAAACGATGTTACTAAATGCTACTGAAAGTATATTTAGTACTTACATTAAAAGACCAACGTCTTAACGGGGCTTTCACTTAAAATAGAATGGTCACCATCTTCCGAGGCCAATTTTATTTGTTAAAGTTCAGACACCTACAGATAGACACCAAGGTATATGAAAGAAGTAAAGAAAAGCTTACCAAAATAACTCCCAAACTTACTTTCCAATCTTCAACACAAGGTTTGAAAGTGTAAAGAGAGCTGCTCTAACCCCATTAGGTACAAGATTGGATTATATCGCAACCTCCTTTCGACGTAAAATGGTCGCACTTTCCAATACAGTTAGAAAACTAAATCTTTTGTGGACTCTAGCGGGGTTACTGCAAATATGTTGCACTACTTTTTCCTAGTAAAAAATAAAAAAATGGAAATCCCAGAATCTACGGATCTACAATTATTTGTGTTTTTCTTAACAGTGTATTTCGACGAGGAAAATTTGCAATCTTTGTCTACTAACAAATTAAGTGGGTCATTCGCAGAATATATTAGTAGCGGCATCTGTCGCGTAGTTTCCAAAAGATTGAAGGACCAGTCGAACTGCTTCCTGTTCAAGAAACTGTAAACGTCCTTTGGATGCTTTTGAAGTGATAATGTAATATAGCTATCTCTCTGGTTGCGGTATATTCATATCTAGTAAGATGGTAAAAGTCAAAAGTACTCGGATACCCAGACGTGCATGTATGAAACGATTGATGAATCTGCAAGAAGCGAAAGAAATATGAATGGATCGTGACGCCTGGCGATCTGTCCTTTCTGACTACCCCGTCAGGGATACAGCTTGAAGATAGTTAATTATAGTTAGTTATTAATATGGTAGAGTAGGTATACTATTAATATTATTTCATACATCTCTTCAAACTATTTAATCATTAGGTACAGTCGTATTCACCGGAGTTTACTCAACTCTTCAGCTTTCGAGAACGTATGTGATTAAGCTTTTAAAATCTCTACAGATAAATTAAATCGAAGTGTCTGTATATAATTCCAAATTTACATCTGTTCACTAAATGCATATTAAATTAAATAGTTACTTTAACATAATAAATAAACTATTTTCTCTGCCGTCTGTTTGTTCCGGAAATAAGTAACTTAGGCTTCATTTTATCCCCGTATCCTCACGGAAACGGGCAGTACTAGGGTGGAACCCAATGAGTCTGCTAGTCTTCAATAAAGGAATCGCTTTCAATTACAATCTCCACGTCACACAACATGCAACGTAGAAACCTGACGTATGTACACTCAGCGTCATAATAAAATCGAAAGTACTCCTCTTACTTTCGTTTACTCACTTTCAATTGCCAGCTGTGCTTATTGTACGTTACGTAGTGACTAGTGACGTCGTCTGAATCGTCACAGTGACGCTTTCTACGTCACAGCGACGAGTTTTACGTCACAGCGATACTTTATCAATCACTCTCAGTTTCGTTTGTGCGGCAAACTTTCGCGTACGACTGAAAGTAGGTGACACAGAATACCTCGATCTGTTAGGTTTCACTTCTGTATATATTGTCTGTGCCAGATATCATTTTACGTCATACATATTATGTAACTTTCTAGAGTTAGTTTCAATTATCAGAAGTAGAAAGTTTTATTACAACAGCTTGTGGTCTGAACAATTGTTTGAAGTGATGCGCCGCGCTGTAGTGATACTTTCAACTGACACACAATTAAAGCGGCCCGATACTGTCAATATCTGAATCTATACTATACTATTAAAAGGCTGAAAAGTTAGTTTATTTATTTGGTTGAACTTGCTATTCACAGAAACTATTAGTCCGAATAGAAAAAAAATATTTTGGTTTTTGATAGCTAATTTATCAAGGAAGAATAGGGCTATATGTCATCGCGCTAATGCACATGACAGCGGAACTGTAACCACAAATTTCAACAAATCGGACAAATCTTGATGTATTGTAAAACTTATAAATTATGGGATGTACGGGGTTTCGAAGTATGTCACGGGCTCCATATAGAAGCCTGCACAGATTTAATGGAACGCTTCGTGCCCGCAATATCTTTACACCCACGTGAGCAGATTGTTTAAAAACGAAAAGGTCAAAAGTGCGCGGATACCCAGAGGTGCATGTATGAAACGATTAATGAATCTGCAAGAAGCTAAAGAAGTATACATGGCGAACCCTTCTTCTCTGATTACCCCGTCAGGCATACAACAACAGCGTGTAGATAGTTAGTTACTTAACCAGAACGTTTCTCATAAGTTCTCAAGGAACTTTCTCCCTCGCGAGCTCATGCTAATTGCCCTGGTGTAGATTTTCCCAGGTGGAAAGTCGAGCGCATAACTCGTAAATAACATGAAATGTGTTATTTTATTTATATGATGTACGTTCTCTAAATATATTCGAGCGGTGTATTCTGTGTGTGTGCAATAGGATCGAAAGGCACAATTATTTTTGTATTACTTTTTTATTGCTATCGGTAACTTATTTCCAATATATATATGAATGCAGTATAATTATGGTACTTATTTCCAGAGAGAAAATCATCTCATCTCTCGGAGAGTCTAGAGTAGCAGTGATAGTGGGCGCTGCGGGCTGCGGCAAATCTACCCGAGTGCCTGCGGCGATTTTGCGGCATGGCGGGGCTGGGACGAGCGCCATAGTCTCTGAACCTCGACGGGTGGCAGCGATAGGGCTGGCGGAGAGAGTAGCTAATGAGTTGGGAGAAGAGGTAAAAGCTATACTAATAAAATTATCGGGGGCCAGGAGCCACCATCAATAGTCTTGTGAACTGTGAAAGTGCCCCTCAATTCGCTAGATTCCACCATGGCTTTCCATCAGGCGGCATCATTTGACGAGCTAAATCTATACAGATGACTAAAATTTAAGTGTCTTCTTGTAATTCCAAATTAACAGCTTTTCACTAAATACATATCAAAGAATATATGGAAAAAAAATTTTAAGTATTTTTCTGTCTGTCTGTTCTAGCTAGTCTCTGAAACAGCTGGACCAATTTTAACGGGACTTTCACTGGCAGATAGCTGATGTTAAAAGGCTAACATGTTATCGCTGTATTCACACGGGAACGTGCGGTATGCGGGGTCTACGTTAGTATAAAAATAAACGATCACTGTGCTACGCATCTTACGATACGGTCGGCTCTGAAATTAGGGGTTTTTAGCATTTCGATGTACACGCGCTTCCGCGCTTCCGTGCTTTGAAAAGCAAGTTAAATTGTTGGTTCCGCTTTCTATCGTGCGGGCTCCATTATCAATAGGAGCAATTTTTTTTTAAAGTGAAAGTATAGTGTTTGAGACAAAAGTTGTTCATACTTTGTCTCAAATGTGACTGACATAGGGTCGAAGGAGCAGGAGCCTTAGATTTACACTAATGGCGTAGTATTATATTTCAAAAGTACATTAAAATAAAGTTAAACTTTTAAAAAACATCCTAGAATAATTGTCGCTGATGTTAGCTATCTAGTCCTGGCAGGTTTCTGATGTTTTACAAATGACAGAGTCATGAAATAAAACTTCAACGCCACCGTTTCCAGGTGGGACTCTCAGTGGGGTACCAAGTACGACTCCATGCAAAGCCACCGAAACCGCCCTGTGGTTCAATACTGTACTGCACGTCTGGTGTACTATTGAGAAGATTGCAAACTAATCCTGGTAAGAGATGGTTTGGTTCTAGGCATTGCCTTAGTCTGTGGCGCCGTAGCAGAACAAATTTGACTGCCTCGATGGCGTTAGTGGTAGTGTATGCGACTGTCTTGAAATGTGAATGGATTGGAACAAATATTTGTGTGATATGCAGTTATTTGTTTCCGAGTTTGGGTGTTTACTAAGGATAATATATGCATGTTTTTAGAAATATATGAAGCGCTCGTTACCCCGCTAACTTCGTGTTCTGTAATGAACCATTGTGCTGAGCAACTTTTGTTACGGCTAGTCTTCGTATGGGTGACCGCTTTGTGGCATTTCTAGCCACGAAAAGTAGGCACCTTAAGCCGTTGGTCCCAGTTGCCAGTAACATGGCAGTCGTTAGTTCAAATTGAAAGCTTTATGGGCAGCTTGTAATATTCAACAGTAGATAGCCACAACCTATGTGTGTCCATTTTAACACGACAATGGGCTCACCACCTATTACGTAAGACATAAATGTTTATGGAGAAATGTGGGCATATATTATGCCTCTGCCACCCCTTCAGGGATAAAGCTGTGGTATAAACCAAGTTAAAGACCAGTTATATTTTAACAGCCGGTAGTCACAGCTTGTCCATGTCCGTTTTAACACGAAAGTTTGTAAGCGCGAGTGTAACACCTCTGATATTGAACCTACCAAATGTAAATAAAAAATACTCAAATATCGGTCTTATTTGAGTTTTTTTATATATTACATATCGAAAACCTTTACAAAATCTTCCCCATTTGTTTCAGGACTCGAAGGTTGCTCCCACGTAATAATAGACGAGGCTCACGAGCGTGACGTCAACACTGACGTCACTCTACTTTTGCTCAAACGAGCACTCGACATCAATCCGGAGCTAAAAATTGTTATCATGAGCGCCACTCTTGATACTGGAGTATTTACTAGGTAAGTTTATGAAATAATAGCAAATGGGAACAAAACGAACATATTACATTTCGCAGTGGATGCTTACTGGGCTCATAACCTAACGAATTAAAGCATAGACAATTCAAAGTACATAACTATATTTTACATTGAAAGTACAGAACTATATTTAAATTACCTAATTAATATAAAGGAACACGGCAGTGGTGAGCCCACCACCTGTAACGTGGGACAAAAAAGTATACGCTGAAATATGGGCGTATAGTATACCTCTGCACACCCCTTCGAGGATAAAGACGTGGCAATGTACAGTGTAAAACCTTCTTCATTGTGTTTAGTGTTTTCCCAAATGCTTCCTAACCCTAATTGGAAATACATCGACTATTACCAGATTGCCCATTCACTCTCTCCTGATAAATATGTTTTGTCAGTCTTCCTTTCATCCATCCTCTCCACGAACCATCTAAGCATACCTTTTTCTATCTTAGTCACTACATCTTTTCTTATATCGCAATGTATCCTTATCGCGCTGTTCCTTTCTTTGTCCGTCAACTTCACTCCAGCTATAATTCACAGACTTCTCATTTCTCTGATGTCTATTCATTACATAAAGTTACATAACACAACCGAATAAACGATAAATGTATAGTGGTTAGTCTAGAGGTTACTTTGTAATTATGTTTGCATTTCGTTCCAGATATTTTGGAGATTGTTCAGTTATAAATGTGCCGGGACGATCTTATCCCGTTGAAACATTTCACTTGGAAGCCTTGGAAAATAAATTTAACATTAAACTACCAAATACTCTCAAAAACTGTCAAAAAGACGGACGGCCACAAATCAATTGCCAAGAGGTAGGTCACACAACACACAATATTGTTTGATGCTCTCGTAGTCCAGCTAACTCAGTGTTCTGTAAACGATCACTGCGTTCAAGCATATTAACTAACTATCTTCACGCGGTGTCCCTGACGGGGTAGTCAGAGAGGGCAGACCGCCGGGCTTCACGATCCATGCATACTTCTTTCACTTGCAGATTCATCAATCGCTTCATATATGCACGTCTGGGTATCCGAGTGCTTTAGATTTTTCCGTTTTTGAGCAATCGGCTCACTTGGTCGTCATGTAAGTCTCGGCCTACCCTGACTCCTTCTACCCTCTACTTTCGCACAATATATATTCTTCGTAAATTGTTTCTCACTCATTCGTTAGACGTGTCCAAACTAACGGAGCACGGCCTTTTCCTGCTTTTCAAGCATCTGTTTGTTTATCATATCAGTCATGCCTTTATCACTGACTAGCGGCCCGTCCTGGCTTCGCACGAGTGGACATTTATTTTTTAAACATTTTGGCAATTAAAATATCTATATTAATCGGTGATAATGTAGCATTCATACAGTGAAAGAATTTTTAAAATCGTCCAGTACTTTTTGAGCCAATTCGTTACAAACATACTTAAATACAACATACGGTGAGCACATGATATCCGGTTAGTCTAATACTTGTTTGCAATCTTATTAGTATTAAACTTTGTTTCAGATAGCTGAAGTGATAAAAGCGATTGATAAGAATGAAAGAGAAGGCGCTATACTAGTGTTTCTACCTGGTTGGTTCGAGATTAAACAAACTAAGCTACTGTTAGACGAACATTACAGACAGTCAGGCATTCATATGATATTGCCTGTGCATTCCAGGTAAATTGCAGGACATTTTTAAAGCGAAATTTTATAGCTGTAAAAACAATATTGTCACGTTTTTTGCTTACGCGCCATGTTGTTTTGAAGTGAAACTTCTTTATCATAAGTGAAACGACTTTATCGGCGTATGATAGAAATTTTATAGCTGTACAAAATATGTTGTAAAGAAGTTTCACTTCTTACCTGTGTACTCTGGAACACACACATTTTTTTTACACAACGCCGCCTAGCTCGCAGTAAGCTAATATTAGCTTGTGGTATACAACTGATAGATATACGAGGGTGGGTCAATAAGTCCGTGACTTTTTGAACTTCTGACCTCTTTACTGAAAAAGTAACACTGCTCCTGTCAACAGGCATCTGTCAGTCGACTCCTGTCAAAATTTGAACTTACTGCGTCAGTTAGTTTGTTTTTGGCAGCTATTTTTATCAGACTACCCAGCAATCTGAGAAGAAAATGGAAAAAAGTGAATTTCGTGTGCTTATTAAGCATTATTTTTTGCGAAAAAAAAACCATTACCGAAACCAAGGCTAAGCTTGATAAATACTATGGGGACTCTGCACCATCGATTTTAATGGTGAAAAAGTGGTTTACTGAGTTTCGTTGTGGCCGTACAAGCACTGAAGATGCCGAACGTCCTGGACGCCCAGTTGAGGTGTCTACACCCGAAACAATCGAAAAAATTCACGATATGGTTTTGGCCGACCGAAGATTGAAAGTGCGAGAGATTGTGGAAGCCATAGGGATGTCGCATGGTTCAGTGGTTTCAATTTTGAATGATCACTTGGGCATGAGAAAGCTTTCCGCAAGATGGGCGCCGCGTTTGCTCACAGTCGACCACAAACGCAATCGTGTAACAACTTCACAGGAAGGTTTGGCGTTGTTTAACCGCAATATGGAGGAGTTTTTTCGCCGTTTTGTAACCGTGGACGAAACGTGGATCTACCACAACACACCAGAGACCAAACAACAGTCAAAACAGTGGGTTTCTAAAGGTGAATCGGCGCCAAAGAAGGCCAAAGTGGGTTTGTCAGCCAATAAAGTCATGGCGACTGTTTTTTGGGATGCACGCGGGATAATCCACATTGACTACCTTCAAAAAGGAAGAACAATCAATGGAGAATATTATGCCACTTATTGGGCCGATTCAATGACGATTTAAAAAGAATCGCCCTCATTTGGCCAAGAAAAAAGTTCTTTTCCACCAAGACAATGCAAGGGTGCACACATCTGCAGTTGCCATGGCAAAATCCATGAATTGGGCTATGAATTGCTCCCTCATCCGCCCTATTCTCCAGATTTGGCTCCGAGTGACTACTTCTTGTTTCCAAACCTGAAGAAATGGCTTGGTGGAAAAAGATTTGACTCGAATGATGAAATCATCTCACAAACAAAGACCTATTTTGAGGACCTCGACAAATCTTATTTTTTGGAAGGGATAAAAAAATTGGAGAAGCGGTGGACAAAGTGTATAGAGCTCAAGGGAGACTACGTTGAAAAATAAGATGATTTTTTAATCAAAAAAACTGTGTTTTATTCAAAAAGTCACGGACTTATTGACCCGCCCTCGTACAATATTTTTTCGTTAAGCCTGGTTGAAAGCCTTATGGGCGGTTTGAAAATTTTCAACAGCAGGTCGCCACAAACTGCGCCTGTCCATTTTAACACGGCAATGGGCTCACCAACTGTTACGTGGAACAAAAATGCATAGGTACGGTGAAAAGTGGGCATATAATATGCCTCTGTCACACCTTCGGGGATAAAGCGTGATAGATAAATAAAATCCTTATTTACCTTTAATTAGTTTGACGTTTCGACTATAGGTTACTGTACCGTAGTAGGTATAGTGTGTACTGGTGTGTAGATAGACAATATGAGGGTGAACAGACGATTTAACCTCACAATCGAAGTGACACCGCCTCTTTAGTTTGCTTGTGAACACGGCTAGTGCAGCCCAGTCTTTCGACTGGACTGCACTGTTAAGCTAATTTGCGGTTAATATCTGTGTTTTATTCATATTTTAACTGATAAACATAATTATACATTTCTAAATATATGCATATTATACATAGGAAACTCAGCAACATACATTTGTAAATCACACAAATATTTGCTCCGACCCGGGAATCGAATCCAGGACCTAATTGAACACGCTAATCTCGGGAACTACTTATAATATATAATGGGCAAACCAACAAAAATTTTTTTTTTAAATCAGATCGTTTTTAAAAAGATGTTTTTGTGTTGGTTTGCCCATATATCGATGAAAGTTGTAGGCATATATCATCACGCTACTGCGGTGTTATTGTAAATGTAATTTAAATAAGACACGACTTTACTTGTTGGGATCCCATTTAGTACTAGTAAAGCAATATAATATTATTACAACCCCTCATTACAGGGGTAGATAAAAAAAGAAAAATTATGGTAATAATATTTTTCTTGGAACTAGTTACATAAAAAAAGTACACAGGAAGTTACAAAAAAAATAAACTGTCTTGAAAAAATACACTGAGAAAAAAAGCTTTTTTTAATCATTAGTTACAAAAGGCTTAGTTCTATTCTTATGCACTACTTCGCGTTTTCCATTTTTCAAAATAATGACATTGGGTTCGACATCTTCTAAAACTACATAGGGTCCTTTTGTATATACTATCTAACTTTCCTCCGGTTTCATTTTTAACTAATAGTAAATCACTTTTGTTATGAGTCACTGAATTCACTTTTTCATCATGCTTGAATTTTGTATCCACTTCCACTTTTATTAAATTTTCACATGCATCTTTATGTGCTAACTGTAATCTATATTTTTACTCTAAACTATAGTCATCTACGTTATATAGTGGTTCTACGTTACTAGTAATCCTACAAGGCATATTACATGATTTTCCAAACAGTAATTCGAAAGGAGTATACTTTGTTACAGTATGGACAGTATTGTTGTATGAAAAACACCAAAAGGGAAGCCAATAACTCCATGAGTCTGGATATTTTTCACATTGGATTCTAAGATTTTCTAAAGCACCAATAGTTTGATGGTGGTATGCTGTAGAGTTTAGTTTATCTATTTCGAGTAATTTACAAACCTCTGTCATAGTATTGGATAAAAACTCAGTGCCCCTATCCGTCACAATACACTTTGGGATGCCAAATCTTAAAATATAATTATTTACTTTACTAATGCCTTAGCTATTGTTATAGTCTCTTTATTAAGTAAAGGGTATGCTTCTATAAACTTACTTAATTCACATTGAATAGTGAGTATATAATTATAACCTAGCTCATCTTTATTCAAAGGTCCCATGACATCTAAATATATTTTTTCAAGGGCAGACTTGGCGGTTGTCGTCACAACTATAGGCTCAATCGTGTGCCTTAAATGTTGCATTCTTTGACATTTTTCACATTTATTAACAAATTCACGCACGTCCTTTTCCATATTTGGCCAGTAATATCGTCTTTTAATACTGTTTACCATCCTACGTATCCCTGCGTGTCCGCTAGTGGGAAGCAAATGATAATCGTTAATTATAAAGTTTTTATCACTTTCTCTTTCGATACGTTTTACTCCTCCTAAGACGAAAATTTTTGGTCCTTCATAATGAATAGTATTTTTCATTTCTTGAATTAATTCTTTTATGAATATTTCATTCTTATCATTTTTTTATTATACATATTTCGACGTTTATTATTTTACAAAAATTACTCAATTTAACTACAAATACGTCTCGCGTTAATTGCAATTTATAACTGAGATTTATGTAAATAGTCTTTTTGCTAGCAATATAATTAAAACATTCTGGTTTCGTATCAATCAGTTTACTTAACTTTTTCAACTTTTCATTTTCCATTAATACCATCTCTACAGAACTACTTGGAATCCTTAGTAGCTCTACGACGCGCGGTTGATCAGGCCGTTTGTCATTAGAAACACAAGGGGTGACTACCTCTTTTTTATTAGTCCTTTGACTGTCATTTATGATGTTCTCATTCTCTCTCTTCTTTTGTGCTATTTGTCAATACCATAATTTTGTTATGCATATCGCCTAACTCTTCTGACATTACAGATATTGGAGACAAAGCATCGGCAACAGCATTATCTTTTCCTTTAATGTACATAATTTCATAGTTGTATTCTTCTAAAGTTAAACGAAACTTTAATAATCTACTACTAGGATCCTTTATGCTAAATAAATATATCAATGGCTTATGATCTGTCAAAATAGTAAATTTCTTTCCAAATAAATATGGTCTAAAATATTTTATTCCCCAAACAACTGCAAGTAATTCTTTTTGAATGGTTGGATAATGTTTTTCTGCTTTATTTAAGGTCTGCTAGCATAAGCTACTGGTCATAACTCTTTGTTACAAAGTACAGCGCCAATTGCAATACTAAATGCGTCTGTTTGTAAAATAAATTTGTTTTCTGGAGAAAAATCTGGGTACTGTAGAACAGGTGGTGACATTAGAGCTTTTTTTAACTGTTTAAATGACTGATCACAATCCGCTGACCACACAAAAGGTACATTTTTTTCTACAAAGTCTATTCAAGGGCAGTATTAATTCGGCAAGGTTTTTAATAAACTTTCTATAGTAATTACTAAATGCAACAAATCGTCTAACATCCTCGGAATTTTGCGGAGTCAGATAATTTTCTAATACTGTTATTTTATTAGGATCAGGCAAAATTCCATTTTTAGTTATTGTGTGTCCTAAATATACTATTTCCGTTTTTAAGAATTGGCATTTATTTGGGTTAAGCTTCAAATTAACTTTTCTTAACCTCTCAAAAACATCTAAGAGATTGTCATTATGAATTTCTAAATTTCTACCCATAATTACAAGATCATCAAGATATATGAAACATTTTTCGTGAGTACGTCCTGACATTGGCACAGTCATGATCCTAGAAAATGCACTTGGACTTATTTTTAAGGCCATAGGAAGTCTTTTCATGTGGTATTGACCTGTATTAGTAGTAAAAGCTGTGATTTTCCTACTTTCTGGGGTCAAGGTCACTTGAATATGATTGACTAAGGTCGAGGTGGCTAAAATACAGCTCCTGTTAATGAATCCAATATTTCATTAAAATTAGGTAGTGGAAATTTATCGTCCTGAATTGTTTCATTTAATTTACGATAATCTATTACTAAATCTCCAATTTCTACCGTTTACATTTTCAGATTTTTTTGGTACTAATAAAATAGGACTAGACCACTCGGAACACGTTTCTTCGATAATATCGTCATGTAAGGTTTAAACTGTTTGGTATACGGCACGGTTTTGTATATACAGGAGTAGAACCACGTTTTAAAATAATAGATTGCTCATATAAGTTAGTCGTAGTTAGCTTATCTCCTGGCAATTGAAAGATATCAGCATATTTCGAGCAGAGAGACTCGATGGTTTGTCTTTCTCTCGAATGCAAATGGTCTAACTTTAATAATGATAATAATGTTTGCGCTCGATCAAAGTTAGATTAGCATTTATTAAATTAACATATTTTATAATTTTCCAATAATTCTAAATCTGGTTGGAAACTAGTAAAACAACATTGTTTTCGCTTGTATTTAGAATTCGATGGGGATCACATTATTCTTAGGTGAAACAATTAAACTTGCCAAATAAATTAAAATCGTCATGCAACGAAACTAAGGTGGCAAATATGGCCAAAGAACTGCAAGCACTTAAATGTCAGCAACCAAAAATGTCATATGCGGATAAACTAAGGTTACGTTTGCCAGCTAAATCGGCCCCCGCCCCAGCAGCAGTGAAGGTTCTTCCAGCCCGACCCTGTGTGGTGGCTTACCCCGCGCATGATCGTTCAACCGAGTTCACAACAGCGTCCGCGACTAAACCGGCACTTATGAAAGCTGTCAAGCCCAGTGACGATGGCTTACAAATTGTGGGCATTAAAAAATCCGCGAAATCGGGTGTAGTACTTCGTGTTGCGAGCGAAAGCCAACTCAAGAAGTTGGAGACAGTGGACGCAATCAAATCGGCGGGCTTGCGCTTAGAAAAACCCAAGGGTCGTAAACCGCGAATCCTAGTTAAAGATGTTCCTGGGTCTATGGAAGACCATAACTTTATTAGAGCCTTATATCGCCAAAACATTAAGGACGAATTAAAAAATTAGCGACGAGGACTTTATTAAGAATTCCAAAATAGTTCGTAGGCGTCGTTTAGCTAACGGTCGTTCGTGGGTGGGTTTGAAGCTGGAGCCGGAGATCCGGAATCATTTGGTTGCCACGAAGGATAAATTATTTATTGATTGGGCCACTTGTAGATTTATCGATGACCTCGAGGTAGTGCGTTGTATGAACTGTCAAAAATACGGTCATGTTCACAAATTTTGTACCAGCTGTGCTAATTGCGGCGAGGAACATGATACACGAGCATGTCCACATAAAGACAGTCCTGATTTTAAACCCATCTGTATAACCTGCAAAAGGTTTAAAAAGTCCCATGACCACCGTTGCGGCTCTCGAGAGTGTCATACCTATAAGCATAGGCTGCAGCAGCTCATTCTGAGCACAAACTACCTGTAGTTGTTTCACTTAATAAAAAAAAATAAAAAAATCTTGGAACATGAAAAATCTAATTATAGGACAGCTTAATTTACACAACGATTTAGTCACGGCGGTACTGGACCCTGCCTAGTAATAGAGAACAAATTAGACATTGTCCTACAGGAACAATATCAGAGCGCCCACCTGCGTAACAGAGTGGTACAATTATATGCCAAGGCACGAGCTGGGATTTATGTTTCTAGTACAAATTTTACTGTAACATCTTTGAGCAACCTCATGACATCTCATTGTGCTGTTGCTGAGGTTACTTCCTCAGCCTATAGGGTGTTTGTTGTGAGCTGCTACTTTCAATATTCACATCATATCGATCCTCACTTACACCATCTTCGTCACGTCCTGCAGTCTCTTGCGGGTCAAAGAATAATCATAGGCGCTGATGTCAATGCCTTTCTACATTATGGTATGGCAAACTACTTGTATTCGATAGGGACCGGCGCTGTGCCGTCGAAGAATTCATTGCAGAAATGAATTTATCTATACACAATTGTCCCAATGCACCACCTACTTTTTGCGGCCCTATGGATGAGTCTTCTATTGACGTGACGCTTTCACGCGGCGACGTCTCGATATCCGAATGGCGTGTCCTCCCGGATGCGTCCTGTAGTGACCATCGTCTAATCGTTTACAAGCTCTTACCCGGTGATGCACGAGAGGTGCAAAGTACTACTTGTAATTTCAAATATAAAAGTAGGGGCGCAAACTGGGAGCTCTTTGGTTCTCTGTTTGCGGCTCACGCTAAAGATTTTGGTCGTGGTAACCTGTCTGTCGAAGAGAGTGCTACGTTAATGTCAGAAACTTTTACCTACTGTGCCGACGTGGCCATTGGTCGTGGATCTATTAACAACACTCGGAGATGCGATTGGTGGAGTGATCGTTAAGCTGAGCTTCGAAGGCGTTTCCGGAGAGCTCGTAGAAAATTAAAATATTTTAAAAAGCATAAAATTAGTGCCGGTGCGGAATACAATAGCGCTTTACTTGCTCTCCAGGTCCCATTACAGGGCGACTGTTGAAAAATAGGGTAATTTGCTACGTAAAGTAGTGCATGTGCTGGAAGCTGAGGGTCCGTGGTCGCCTATATACCATGAGTTTAGGGCTAACCGTTCTGTTGATCTTGCCTATGTACGAAATATCAAAATTAACAACTCGCATACTATAGGTCTGAAGGAAACCGCGGATTATCTCTTGGATTCTCTTATACCCGACGACTGCTCGGAGAACGATAGTGATTATCACCGACAGATAGACAGTGGGCTCTTGAGCCACCATACTCACCCCAGTCAGACCTACCAACTTCTGATGAGTTTCTCGAAATTGTTAGGTCGTTGTCCATAGGTAAGGCGTCAGGTGACGATAAAATATCTAACAAAATGATAAAGGAGGCTTGCAAGCTGTCGGGTGAAGTAATATTAAATGTTTTTAACCGATGTATTTACGAGGGAGTGTTCTCCTGTATTTGGCGATGTGGCTATATTCGGATTATTCCTAATAAAGGCGACAAGCCGCCAGATGACCCTAAGTCGTACTGACCGATCACATTGTTCCCTCCTTGGGAAAGCTTTTAGAGCGTCTCATAGTACCCCGGCTCCTGCCGGGCGGTATTAAATTTCACGAAAATTAATTTGGATTTACAGTAGGAAAATCTAAATATCAGTGCGAAAGACTGTCACTTCATCGGTTTCTCAATATGTGCTGGCCATGTTCCTAGATATTTCCGGGGCTTTCGATAACACTTGGTGGCCAATGCCAATGCCAATAATGAAATTAAAGTCTCGCGGTTGCTATAGAAATATTTACTCTCTTATTTATTCATATTTTTCACAAGGTACAACAACTTTAAAATTAGGTCATTATTCTGCTACCAAAACGTTAACAATAGGCTGTCCTCAGGGGTCTGTGCTAGGCCCACACTTGTGGAACTTAGAATTTGATGACTTTTTCAGTTTACCATTACCGGAGGGCTGTTCAATGACAGGATACGCCGATGACGGTATGTTGCTAGTTCAGTCGAATACTCGTGCGGGACTCCAGAGCTTGGCCCACACGTGTTTGCGCGTCGTTGCGGAGTGGGGCGTACGAAACAGGTTATTATTTGCACCCAACAAAACATTTCAGTTGCTTTTAAAAGGAAGTTTGAAAGTACCACCGCGCATTAAATTCAATGACGTTTACATTAAAAGTAAAACTTCGGTTTGCTATTTAGGATTGATTTTAGAGCGAAATTTTGCGAATGCAAGCACATAAAAACTGTAGGTGAAAAGGCTAAAAATAGCTTTTATGCGTTGTCGAGAATATCTACTGCTACATGGGGACTTTCGTTCAAAACACTGAAGGTCGTTTACGGGGCCACTTATCTAGGCTGTATGTGTTACGGGGCGCCGGTATGGGCAGATAAAGCTACTATTGGTGCTGCACGTTTAAAGTTACTGCAAAGTCAACGCATTGCATTGATATTTTTATGCAAGGCCTACAGGACGGTTAGCACGGAGGTTTTGCCGGTGATGGCAGGGGTCCTCCCGGTTGACCTCGAAATTTAGAGACGCGCGGCTTTATACTATTCGGCTAAGGATGGCATGGATGATAGGTTTTTGTTAGAAAGAGATCGCCACAGAATTGCCAGACTGTATCGTGATAATGTACGTGAAGAACTTTTAGACGAATGGCAGCTGCGTTGGAACACTTCCATCAAAGGGCGCCACCTCTACCAGTTTTTCCCAGACGTTCGTGAACGCCTGGGAATGTCCTGGCTGGAGGTTGATCACTGTGTTGCTCAATTTCTTACGGGACATGGTAACTTTAGGAGCAAATTACATTCGTTTAAGCTGGTTGAGTCACCGTTCTGTCAGTGTTCAACTGCTGACGCCAAATATGATCAGGCCGCCTATCATATACTTTGGGAGTGTAGCATTTGGCAAAATGAGCGATATAATATGCTTAATTGTTTACAAGTAACGTCGGGAGTAGTTTACTATGCGGATCTCGTGGCATCGAGGGTAAATTTTCGTGCTTTTAAACGTTTCTGCCATACATATTACTGGAATCAAACATAGCTCACATAGGACCCGTAATATACTATTACCGTAGTGCTTCCCTATTTCTATAGGATTTATATCTAGTTGCTTTCCAGGTCTTCCGCTTTGCAAAGGAGGGAAGAGGCATTACGTTCTTTTCTTACTTCCTCACATTATCTTCTAATTAATTTCGTTGCGGGTTCCAAGACATGCCAACTTCTCCTGGGACATCACCGAGATCGAGCTCGGTGTAACTTTTCTGGTGTTTTGGTCATTGCTGTAGATCCTGGTTTACAGGAGTCACAGTAATGGGAATGTGGGTGGGATTAGTCCCAATAAAAAAAAATTGCCAAATAAATATTTTCCTGAATTTCACTGGGCAATATTACACAATCTTTATTAATATTTCTGTCTAACTGTATGTAATGGATTGATTCACATCGTGGTAGTATATTTAAACAATTTTTGCTAACTGTTGATTTTTTGTACATGGTTAAAGAGTGTCTTTTACCATCACTTTCCAAAAATAATAAAGAATTTCGAATATCGAATGTGACTGAATTGAATTGGGTGAAGAAATCTTGACCTATTATACCATCTGAGTGACACGGAACCTGCTCAAACAAATAAAATTTACGTTTAAAATATAAACCATCACAGGTTTTCACAGTTAAATAAACATATCCATAAGAAATACTCTTTCCGCCTATACCATTTATAATAATTTTATCCTCAAATATTGGCACATTTTTTGGTAATACATTTGTACTTACGAGTACAGCTGATAAGGAAGCGCCGGTGTCCAATAGCCACGAACTCCTAGTATTATTTACGAATAAAGCAATATAGTTTGCGTTATTAAAATCACACGTCAGTAAAATATATTCTTTAGGATCGAAAATACTGCAAATCAATATTACCCTGAGATACTAGATCATAACTGTCGCGAGCTTGATTCAACTGAGAATGTAGAAGATTCTCAGTTGAATCAAGCTCAGTCAGCACAATTGATAAGCTTTCCTCTACTACGGTAAACTCGAATCAAATTGTCTTTTTCCACTTTATGAGAAATTTAGCAAATAATTGCTTTAAAAATTTATCAATATACTGAGTGGAGTCCATTGCATCAATGTTTAAAAATAGTTGTAACACTGTTCATTGGTATCCAGTTGTTCATTAGCTCGATAGATGGCTCTGGTCATACTCTTAAAATGACGATATAAATAAGGTGGAGAATTTCAACTTGATTCGATACGGTTCGGGTAGTTCAGGTGGCTAGAACATTGCCCTGGTTAGGCAAAGGTCACAGGTTCAATCCCTGTCTCGAATCAAATTGTCTTTTTCCACTTTAGTAAAAATTTATGAGAAATATAATATTATTACAACACCTCACTACTACCATAGAGAGCGGAGAAGTAATCATAAATGACGACAAATCATCTTCATAATTATAGATATTATAACCAACGGAAACCAATAGTTGCGACGGCAGTTCGAAGTATGTCACGAGCGAAGCCGTGGGGGGTAACCTAGTCTACTAATATTTTAAGTTCGAAAAGGTGAAAGTGGCCCTAATACCATCTCCATAGCATCACACAGGTAGTAAAATAGAATACTCTTTTCAGACTATCAACGGAGGACCAAACTAAAATGTTCTCTATACCAGCGCCAGGTATACGCAAGATAGTTCTGGCCACAAACGTAGCTGAGACGTCTATAACGATCCCTGATGTTGTGTATGTCGTGGACAGCGGCAGTCACAAGGAGAACAGAATTATGGAGCGTACTGGTAATGAGCTAGATTAATTTTAAAAAATCCGAAAAGTACAATAACCACAAACATACAAGCGTAAGCAGACCAAACATATTCCTTGCTTATGGAGAAATACTTCATCCTTTTCACTCTTGCCATTTGTTGTATAAAGCTATCTTTGTTATTCCTGTGTAGCTACATCTAACTCACACTGACAGCAAACAGTGCATAGCCAATTTTTCCACTATAACTAAGCTACAAACTTGTAATGACAACCGCCGCTATCATCTTTAATTCAAAGATTTATGTGTCGAAGTTTTATTACATAAAATTATTGTAAAATGTTACAAAATTAGACAAAAAATAAGGCTCTTGAGTTTTTGACGGACAGACGGACAAGAAAATGATCCTATAAGCTTTCCATAGTTTTCGTTTTGAGGTACATAACCTTAAAAATTTGAAACACCCGAATCATGAACAAGAAATATTGGTACGATTGGTTTGTACGAGTATAACGCTGTAACAAAATTTCAATCATATGGATTTTAGAGTGATATCCTTTTGATATCCCTTTGGCAAGTAAGCTAATTTTCAAAATTTATACTATTACGATCGCATCGGCTTTCGACAAAAGATCCACGTAAAAATGGTCTAAGGTTTAGGAGTTATGATGTATAATATTATAATAATTTCGATGTATTATTAATATATCAAAGCGCTTGTGGCCCCGCGGACTCAGTGTTCTGTAAACGATCACTGCGTTAAGCAACTTTCACAATGGCTGGTCCTCGGATGGGTGACCACTTTGTGGCATTTTCATTGGCGAGCGTTTCAGTGCTTCGGAAGGCACGTTAAGCCGTTGGTCCCGGTTGCCAGTAACCTGGCATTCGTTAAGCCCAGTTGAAGGCCTTATGGGTGGCTTTTTCCGATAATTACTACATTTACTGTTCCATGTAAATTGGTTAGTACCATACAATCTAATTAAAGTAGGTACGACATCTGTCTTTCTCCATGTTTTCGCCGCGCGCGTAACTAGAGTACGATATTGCGCGAGCACAGCTCCTGACATTTCTTTATTGCACTCTCAAAAATCGACACGGGACTGGTACGTCACGCAGCTTCGTCAAAAATTTCATCTGCAGGTCGCCACAACCTGTGCCTGTCCATTTCAACACGGTAATGGGATCACCACCTGTTACGTGGAACTAAAGTGCATACGGTGAAATGTGGGCGTATAGTATACCTCTGCCTACCCCTTCGGGGTTAAAGGCGTGAGAAAAAGTATCAAAATTAACTTAACTATCTTCACGCTGTATCCCTGACGGGGTAGTCAGAGTGAACAGAACGCCAGGCATCGCGATTCATGCATACTTCTTTTGCTTCCTGTAGATTCATTAATCGCTTCATACACGCACGTCTGGGTATCCGATTACTTTTGACTCTTCCGTTCTTGAGCAATCCGCTCACGTGGTCTTCATATGTAAGTCTCGGTCTACCTTGACTTCTTCTGCCCTCTACTTTCGCACAATATATATTCTTCGTCAATCGTTCCTCACTCATTTGTTGAACGTGTATAAACCAACGGAGCACGCCCTTTTCCATCTTAACGCTGACACTTTCACTCAAACCTGCCATATTGCGTATCACTTCGTTGCGTTTTCGGTCGGCCAAGGTTACGCCGCACAATTTTCGAAGTGATCGCATCTCCACAGCATTCAGCTTACTTTTATGCATCTTCTGACATACCCAGGTTTCGCTGCCGTAAAGCAACGTTGGCACTAGCACTGCGTTATGAATCGCGAGTCGTGCTTCTTTTACGATGTTTGTCGCTTTACTAATTGGGACAAAGCACCGTTAACTTTGTTTCCGGCAGTTACTCGCCGTTCTACATCCGAATCACATCTTCCATTCGCGCTAAACATACTCCCTAAATACACAATTTCATTCACTTGCTCTAGACATTCCTGATTTACCCAAATCTCGCACTTAGTTCTTACGTCTTCTCTTTCAAATACCAGAACCTTAGTTTTACTTACATTCAAGCGGAGACCCTTTCTTTCACAGTCCTCTTTCATATTAGTGACTAATGCCTGAAGGTCGGCTTCTGATGAGGCCATGAGCACCGCATCATCAGCGACACTTTACTGTTAAGACAATTTACTGTTAAGTCACCCAAATTCACACCCATATCACAATCTTTCAACTTCTGCAGGCAACTGTCCAGAAACACTATGAACAGCCAGGCAGACATGACACAACCCTGGTTGACTCCTGTACAGACGTCGAAAAGAGGTGTCACATCCCCACCTACTCGCAGGCAAGCCTTACAGTCCCTGCATAGCGACTGTATTGCCCGCAGTAGCGAGCCGTCCACACCATATCCGGGCAGCAAGTCCCACAGAGTTTCTCTCACAACGTTATCAAATGCTTTCTCTAGATCCACAAAAGCGCAGAAAACCTTCTGGCTAACAACCAGAAACTTCTCCGCGATCATGCGGAGAGAAAACACGTGATCCATGCAACCTCTTCCACGTCGGAATCCGCATTGAGCCTCCCACAAATACCTTTTAGACTTTTCTTGCATTCTTGCCGTTATGATATTTACATACTATTATGCATACTATAGTTACACATTAACTTATCATACAAGTTAACTCATCATATTGTACTCAATGACATCCGAAATACATACAATATGTGCTAACCTTTGAAAATGCCGTAAGGCGAAACCGGTCTTGTTTAAGTGATAAATAAGTGGAACGGTACATGTGTTTTAGTTCAAGATGTGTAGCAAGTTCCACCAAGTGCCATCAATCAACAGTGTAAACAAAAAAAAATCTGCTACCCTTTCTTTATATTTATCCCCAATGGATGCATCCTGCAGCTTGCAGCTTTTGATGCTATAAGTCGGCTCAGGTTCAGGACACTCGGCACGATGACGCCAACCCGCTAGCTGACCCCTAATCCTAGTTATGACTAGGTAGTGGTCTGATCCCAGCTCAGCGCCACGATAAGCCCTTGTGTCCATCACCTGTTTACGGAGCCGACTATCCATTAGGAATAGATCTATCATGCTTCTCTTTGACTTACATGTCCTTGTATACATATGAATTTGTTTGTGGTTGAACATTGTGTTCGCCACAAACAAATCCTTTTCCTTACAAAATGCCAGTATAAGCTTGCCGGCGTCATTCACCCTTTTGACCCCATACATCCCGAGTACCGACTCAAATCCATCGCGAGCGGTACCCACCCATCCATTTAAGTCTCCACACACTATAAGTCTTTTACTTCCTTCTACCACATTAAGAGCTTCTCTCATACTCTTCCAGAAGTCCTTTAGCTCAATCGCGCTCGACGAAGACACTGGTGCTTAAGCAGCCACCAGGAAAACTTTCGTCAAGCCGTGCTTTAAACGGATCCAGAGGATTCTAGAACCAACCAATTTATACTCATACATACCGAATACTAATCGCGAGGACAACAAAATCCCAACCCCCCGACTGCCATGCTCGCTCTCTGGTACTCCAGACCATAGCGCGAGCATCCCACCCGGGAGCTCCAAGACTTCGCTGCCCTTGCGCTTGGTCTCTGTCAAGCACACAGCATCTAATTTTCTCTCTTTCATTACATCCATCAACTCATTCATCTTCTCTTCCATTCCTCCCCTTACATTCCACGCAGCTACCCTGCACTCCATCCTCCACTTCCCGCCGTGTCGGGCCGCGCGTGTAGGGTGGCGGTCCCCTACGCCGCTCTGGCACACACTTTTCGCACCAGCGGGGACGAACAGGTGCGCGTCGCCTCGGGGGCACGCCCTAACATTAATCAAATAAGTATCAAAATTATAAAAATTACCTATATTTTTTTCTTTAGGAACAGCAAGTTTGGAAACAGTTTGGGTTTCACTCGCAGGAGCTAAGCAGAGAACTGGACGCGCGGGGAGAGTACAGCCAGGTTTGCGTTCTCTTCCGTGTTAATTTAATCCACCACCAATATAATCAATATAACTCATTTGTAAAGGAGTGCACAAACATTTTTAAGTTTGAATTGATATACTTTTTTTAATAAAGTGGACAAAGACAATTCGATTCGAGACGGGGATTGAACCCGTGACCTTTGCCTAACCCGGGCCATGTTATAGCCACCTGAACTACCCGAACCGTATCAAATCAAGTTGAAATTCTCCACCATATTTTAACCGTCATTTTACGAGTATGACCAGAGACATCTATCGAGCTAGGACATTGCCCTGCCCTGGTTAGGCAAAGGTCACGGGTTTAATCCCCGTCTCGAATCGAAATGGCTTTTTCCACTTTATAAAAAAAAATATTAGAAATTTAGCAAAATAATTGCTTTAAAAATTTATCCTTTAAATTGATATAACAAAAACCAATAGATTTATGCAATTGTTGAGAGATTTCAAAACATATGTATGTTCTCAGTTCGTCGGATGTTTCTTTTTTACCGAATTTGAAAAATTCTTTTTATTTTGTTTCAAAGGGTTATACTATTCTCCGTATAAACTTTAGCTTAAAAAATACCGGTCAAGCATGAGTCTAACTCGTGCGCCGAGGGTTCCGTAAAAAATAAGTTCGTTATGTGAAATAAGTGCCAATTAAGCTAGACATCCAAATTGTATGAGCGCCCATAGAACTCAGAGGTCTAAGTTAATTGGTTTTACACACCTATACGGTAGTTCCCGTTGACCTCTAATCACGAAATTTGGCAAAAAGCAAGGTCTTCTAACACATGTAAAGGCAAAATTTCGAAAAATAAAATTAGTTGAAACTCACGACTTACAAGTTCTCTTCTCTCTATATTTCTCTTTGAACCAACAAGTACAGGAGGTAAGCCGTAAATTATTTGCAGCTGGAGGTTTTTTGCGTAGAGTGCGCCCCCCCCCCCCCCCCCCGAAATTATTGGGAAGGGCCAGCCGAGGACTATTATTTGCTTTGATACTTATTTTATCCTTGCAGGTCATTGCTACAGAATGTATACTAAGGAGAAAGAAGCTGAATTTGTACCACACACCACGCCTGAGATATTAAGGTACGTTTAGGTCCTATCTCTCGTTCTCTTGTATAGTTTTTTTGTGAAGACGTAAATATGGACATTTAGTTGCAAGAGGCAGCTATCGTGTGACTATTGATTTCCAGCATCGACTGCCATCTGACCAACCAACCCCTTAAAGGTGCCTGAGTTATTGTCTATAATTTTAAGCTATTGCATAGCTTCTATCGCGGGTCTTGAGCGACCGAATCCAGAAATTCCGTAACGAAAATAACCTAACACCCCCCACTCCGACCGGCACAGCGGTGATACTTTTTAGTATTGCCATCTATCGATGAATAGCAGAACTATTAATGACTTTTAGAAATATCACGCTTGTCTCTTTAGTTCTGCAAATCGCCTCTAGGTGGCATAATATTGAATTTGAAAATGAATAATGATCCACAAGAATCCACAACAAAATATGGGACCACCATTGACGCTGTATTTTCCAGATATTTAGAAGATATCAAGTCTCAAACATATGTTTCTTATTTCAGTTACCATAAACCTATAGTTTCAATGATAAATATTCCTGAATAACCTACATGTATTGTAAGATAATAAAAATATTTTGAACAATATTAACTTCTCGTTTATTTCATAAAAGAAAAAAAAATGTTTTCTTATCGGTCACCGCGCTCAAAAAGTGTAACTTGAATTAATATCAAAGAAAAACAAAGGAAAAAGATACTGCATAAATAAAATAAATAAAGAATTATAATTACATAAGTTGATAAAAAATGCTATGCAATAGCTTTACCGCGGCAGTCTCCGAGTGCCACACGTCTTATTGTATTTAAAAAACCATTCCTAAATAAGTTAAAAGAAAAATAAACTAAGGATCTTGACGTTCGTTTTATTTCATACGCATCACTGCGTACTCGAAATTCATTCCTTGTTAACGAATTACAGTAATACGTTAAAATGTAACTAACTAATTAACTAACTATCTTCATGCTGTGTACCTGACGGGGTAGTCAGAGAGCATAGATCGCCAGGCTTAGCGATCCATGCATATTTATTTCGCTTCTTGAAGATTCATCAATAATAAGATTCAGAAAATGTTTGGCAATCTGTTTTTAATTATACAATGTTACAGCTCCAGAATCCTGCTTCTAAGGCGCGTAGGATAAAAATTATATTTTGGCTGTTTTGTAAGACGTGTTATATGTACACATTGTTACACAGTTTGTGCTATGTGTGAAGTGCAGGGCACTTCCTTCGTTTCAAAACCCCCCAAAAAAAGACATACATTATACATACATATTTTCACGCCTGTATCCCCGAAGGGGTAGGCAGAGGCATAATAAACGCCCATACTTAACCGTATGCATTTTTGTCCCACGGTGAGCCCATTGCCGTGTTAAAATAGACAGTCGATGGCTGTAGCGACCTACTGTTGAAATTTTTTAAGCCGCCCATAACGCCTTCAGCTTGGCTTAACGACTACCATTCCACTGGCAACCGGGAACAACGGCTTAACGTGCCTTCCGAAGCACGGAACTGGGGTGGGCCTAAAGGGCCGAATAAATTTAAATAAAATATGTCTATTTTTTAGATGTTAAATTTGAAAGAAATTTTGAAGCCTTTGCCTTTTGAGTGAGGTGGTAACAAAAAGGCTAAAAGGTCTTATGTGCTAGACACTAATTAGAACGACCAATTAAAGTGATGGTAGTCTCGGACTGTTATCCTTATTTCGTTTGTTACAGAATTCCTTTAGAGCAAACAGTATTGGACTGCAAATCATATGCCCCGGACGAATTAGTAGCGGAATTTCTGTCGCAGTTGCCGGAACCTCCGAGCGGAAAAGCGATAAAGTTGGCCGTTAATGATCTTAAAGAAATCGGTGAGGCTTTATTCAAATCTATTCTCAATCATCTTCATCGCTCACTGACCGCTGCCATTACAAGAGTACCTTGGTCTAAATATTCATTAAATATACAAATCTTTTTGTATTGAATCAAAGTGCTTTAGCAAGTATTTTAAGTACTAAAATTTACTCAACTGCCTCGGTGGCGCAGTAAAAATGTATGTGTCTGCTGTGCCGGAGGTCACGCCTTGGCCCTTCCGGCGGTTTATTTGTAGATATGGATCATGTGGTTTTAGTCGGTTCGAGCCCTTGGTGATGATATCCTTGGTGATTTCTACGAGTTAAGAAATACTTATTATCACTTGTGTGACGTGTGACGTTTTTTGACGTAAATTGGCCGTCCAAATACATAACAAAGTAAACATTTTAGCATGAAGCTTAAAAGGGTATACTTCGTTGGTTTGGATACGTCCAACGAATGAGTGAGAAACGAAGAATATCTTTCTTACAAAAGTAAAGTAGAGGTGTCAGGGTAGACCAGATTGTTCAAAAACTAAAAGGTCAAAAGTACTCTGAACATCAGACTTGCATGTATATATTAATAAATCTGCAGGGGGCGAAAGAAGAATGCATGGATCGCGATGCCTGGCTAGTAGTTAGTTTTTTTAAATACTAAACACTCTTTCACAGGTGCTTTAACAGCTACCGAACAACTAACTCGTCTGGGTGGTCTTCTGTCCCAGTTGACGCTTCACCCTCGCGTGGGTCGAAGTCTCATCAATTCCGCTGTTGTGGGCAACATCGTAGCGATGAGCCACGTGGCTGCTCATTGCTGTAGCAACACCGAAGTGTTTTTGAGCGCTGCTGACAGGAGGGAAGGTATGAATAATGGTGACACTTGCTTTCATCAGTATTTTGTTAGGCATTTGAGTGTACAAGGCCCAAGTGACCTCACCTGCTAGCGGTGCATCTGCTGACTAAGAGACGAGGCAACGACGCAAATCCCCGCGGCCCTTATGGAAGGTCAGAAGGCAGTCGTTTCCAACAATGCCGAAAATCAAAATCCAAATAATAGCCGCAATTAGAAATCCAATAATAGTGGAGCCCAGAATCGAAATCCAGGTAGGGTTTGAAAATAACTGGGAATTCACAAAGAGGACAAATTTAATATAAGATGTCGCTTAAAAGATATTACTAGTTATAGTATTCAATAAAATCAGCCTATTGCAGTCGACTGTCCTAATAATACTAAAAATGGGAAAATTTGAGTTAGCATTTGTATGATTGTTTTGTATTCTTTCTCGCAAAAACTACTGAATTGATCACACAACAACATAGTTCCTGCTGTAGAGCCGTAGCCGTAACTAGTTGGATATATCCCCCCCCCCCCCTCCCCCATCATTTTGGAACGGTAAAGCCTACAAATGTAAACAACCTTACTGTACCACATTGTTCAGAGGGGTTGGTGCAGGGTTTAGTTTACTAATTTTCTTCTTATCGGTATGATATCGCCCATTAGTATGCAAGTGCAGCATTTGCAGATGTAGATTGGACCTCGATTGTATTTAATATATGTAATTCCTGACAGCAATCCGCGAAATAAAAGTCTCGCACAGTACAAGCTCGGATTACTGGGCGTTACACAGCATACAGGAGGACTGGGAGGCCCTTGCGCATGAGAAGGGCCGAATGGCCAGCGACCAGTACTGCGCGAGATACGGGTTGAAGGGAGACCGACTCGCTTATATACGATGTAAGGTGCCATTTTATTCAAAATAAAAATAAATAATAATATCGCTCGGACAATTCACACAACGCGATCTGATTCCAAATTAAGCAGAGCTTGTATTATGGTAGATAACTGATACAAACTTATATATTTCTCAATACATACATATTATAGATAAATAACACCCAGACACAGAATAAACCATCGTGCTCATCACACAAAGTTTTATCCTGGGTGGGAATCGAACCCACGACCTCTTGCGTACCCGTCGGATACACTCCCACCGCGCCACAGACACACACACACACACATACACACACACACACACATACACAAGGTAATGAATTTTCTCCCACTAACACCTGTAGACATGTAAAGATGTTATGTCGAGGTTAAAACTGCTCATTAGGGAATAAATATCTAATTGCTTGTTCCAGTTGAAGGCCTTATGGGCGGCGTCGGTCTAAATAAGAATCCATCACGCCTTATCCCCGAAGGGGTGGCAGAGGCATATTATATGTCCACTTTTCACCGTGTGGATTCCTGTCCCACGTAATAGGTGGTGAGCCCATTGCCGTGTTGAAATAGACAGACGCAGGTTGTGGCTACCTGCTGTTGAAATTTTTCAAGCCGCCCGTAAGGCATTTAACCAGGCTTAACGACTGTCATTTTACTGGCAAGCGGGACCAACTGCTTAGCGTGCCTTCCGAAGCACGTAAACGCCCGCAAATGTAAATGCCACAAAGTGGTCACCCATCCGAGGACCAGCCATAGTGAAAGTTGCGTAACTCAGTGATCGTTTACAGAACACTGAGACCGCGGGACCACGAGTGCTTTCAACATAGCAATAAGCTCACCACCTATTACGTGAGAGAGGAATACACTTGGTGAAAAGTGGGCATACAATATGTATGTACAGTGCGCTTTGCGTTGAATGGCAGAAAATGTGAACTCGTCCAACTTGTCTTTAAAAGACACATGGCCAGATTGTTGCCGCGAAGTCAGCATCACATTCTCTTTTATATCTTTTAACATATTAAACAGTGAAAACACCAATTCCCAAAACTACATTTTCTTTTTGAGCATAATGGCGCTTGTTTCGTTTGTCACCTAATAACGTATCGAATTAGTTTACGACGACATACTCGGTTTGGAGAGTTTCTACCCGCTCCCTCTACGCCGCCTCTTTCGCGAGCATGACATTAACAGTGGGGAATATGACTTAGTTATTAGTTTCACCAATATTTTAAAATAATAGTATTAAAATACAAAATTTCCGCCATGTAACGCCTGATTCAAATAGTTATTTAATAATAGTATTTATTTCCTTTGTACCACTTATGTCTAAAAATAGGAATGTCTGAAGACATGTCTAAGTTATTAAATTATCCAGTCATAAAGATTCCCAAATTTATAAGATACCAATAATAATAATAATAATCCAGCAATGAACTCCCTGCCTTGACTTTCCTACACAATGAAACTGTATGGGGTTTTTCAAAAAGGGGTCTTTACAGGGGTTTTTACAGGGCCGGCAGCACGAGTACGTGTGTAACTTTATAACCGTAGTTTGTAATAATGAACAACGCTCACGAAAGTTATTATTCTAATATAGCAAACCGCTACGGTATGGTGTGGCTAGATAAAGTGAAAGTGTTTACAAAGTTGCCACCGCTTCGGGGATAAGGCGTGATAGATAAATAAAAAAATAGGAAATAAATAATCACAAACTAACTTATTTTATGGTGTCTTCAGAAGGATGATCGTTTTGTGGCATTTCCATTTACGAGAGTTCTGTGCTACAGAAAACACGTTAAATTGCTTTAGACGAGTGTAGAATCATACGAGATTAAAATAGCTAAGAATCTTATCAATGTAAATCACTTCACAGCTCTCTCGACCCTCCACATGGAACAACTCCTGAAAACCGACATGATAATTCCAACAACGGAGCCCGAAGAGCTGAACCGCTTCTCTGACATTGAGGAGTTGATGTGCGGAGTATTGCTATCTGGGGCGGATGCATTGCTGGCCACTAACAGACACGTGAAGACTAAAGGGAAAATGAGCACTGTCTCCAGTGTGTTTACTAGGTAAGTATATGATTTACAGTTAATTTTTGATTTTTCATAAATTTTTAATAAAGTGGTAGAGAATTTCAACTTGATTCGATACGGTTCGGGTAGTTCAGGTGGCTAGAACATTACCCTGGTTAGGCAAAGGTCACGGGTTCAATCCCCGTCTCGAATCGAATTGTCTTATTCCACTTTATTAAAAAAATATGAAAAATTAACAAAATAATTGCTTTAAAAATTTATTCATAATTTTGGATTGTCGTTTTGGTCTGGTAATACCTGACTGAAGGTCGCGGGAACAGTACATGTACTGGATCTTTTGTGAAACACCTGCAACCTGCTAGGAGTAGATAGCTAAGGTTATAACCAACTACGTTCACATACTACATGCCTCGATGAAGTATAGACATAGGTCAAGGTCAAAAGAGCTAACACCGGTCCACCCCCATCTCCTGTGATTTCCACGAGCTGCGTGATATAATTCAAGATATTACATTTTATTTCCGTATTTATGTCCGTAAGACATTTTATTTCCGTATTTCCATGGGAATGGGCACTACGCGTGGGAAACGCCAGTGCGTCCACTAATTTTTAATATAACTTTTTCTTCCACAGTACAGGCGAGAGGGCCCACATAGGAACCGAAAGCGTCAACCACAGCATCAACAAGCGAAATTCCAAGAACAACCTACTCGCATACTTTGGAGGCCATCACTCTGCTGAAAGGCGGGCCCTTGTTGTGTACAAGAGCTCTCATGTACCGCCTCATACTGCGCTCTTGTTCTGTCCCGGAGACGTCCAAAGAGAATTGGTAAGTCTAAATTCTGTTTATGATGTGAAACTTCTATGAGATCAGCAGCTTCGCCTGCGTAGTGAAGTTTTCCTATTCGAGATTTTGTACGAAGCCCTAAACTTTTTGATAATCCAATATAGCATATGTTACTAACGAAGAACGTAGCTTTCTAATACTTTTCAGAAGTTTCTGAGCCTATTCATTACAAACAAACCTTTTCTAATCTTTTTTTTTTTCGTATAGACAGTATAGATTATTGTGGTTTCTTTTTACATTGCGCCATCTAATCCAAAGTAAGCTAATATAAAGTTTGTGGCATAGGATCTAGACAACTTATAAACTTATCGAACCCGGGACCTCAGCGCGACCTCAGTCGCACACACTCACTGCGCAACCGAGGCAGTCAGAAGAGGAGGGAGGTTTTGAAGCGCGCGTGTCACACCTTTGGTCTTGCAAACGTCCACAGGCTACGGTGACCACTTTCGATCAAGTGACGGACGGGTCACTTCAGTGGTATTAAAAAGAGGATGACCAAAACAACGTTTTATTTTATTATATTATAATTAGCTGCCGGAAACAGAGTTAACGGTGCTTTGACCCAATTAGTAAAGCGACAAAGCATCGTAAAAGAAGCACGACTGGCGATTCATAACGCAGTGCTAGTGCCAACTTTGCTTTACGGTAGCGAAACCTGGGTATGTCAGCAGATACATGAAAATAAATTGAATGCTGTGAAGATGCGATCACTTCGAAAATTGTGCGGCGTTACCTTGGCCGACCGAATACGTAACGAAGTGATACGCAATATGGCAGGTTTGAATGAAAGTGTCAGCGTTAAGCTGGAAAAGGGCGTGCTCCGTTGGTTTGGACACGTCCAACGAATGAGTGAGGAACGATTGACGAAGAATATATATTGTGCGAAAGCAGAGGGTAGAAGAGGTCAGGGTAGGCCGAGACTTACATATGAAGACCACGTGAGCAGATTGCTCAAAAACGGAAAGGTTAAAAGTACTCGGATACCCAGACGTGCGTGTATGAAACGATTGATGAATCTCGAAGAAGCGAAAGAAGTATGCATGGATCGCGAAGCCTGGCGATCTGTCCTCTCTGACTACCCCGTCAGGGATACAGCGTGAAGATAGTTAAGTTATATTATAATTATTTTATGGCCTGGTTACAAAGACCTTTTAGCCAAATCTTATTTTTTTATATCATATTTCTTCAATCTTCTAATTTAGTCCTGTCCAATCTTTGTCGATGTCGAGTCCTCAGTACTAGGTCCTGGTCCTTGCCCTCAGTATAATGGTGGTTCTTATACTGAGGTTTTCAGTGGACTTTACGCGGAAAGATAGAAAATAGCATTTCACTGCATATATATCATTTTCTATCACTATAGCGGTCGTGGCCCCGCGGTCTCAGTGTTCTGTAAACGATCACTGAGTTACGCAACTTTCACTATGGCTGGTCCTCGGATGGGTGACCACTTTGTGGCATTTACATTTGCGAGCGTTTCCGTGCTTCGAAAGGCACGTTAAGCCGTTGGTCCCGGTTGCCAGTAAAATGGCAGTCGTTAAGCCTGGTTGAAGGCCTTATGGGCGGCTTGAAAAAATTCAACAGCAGGTACCCACAACCTGCGTCTGTACATTTCAACACGGCAATGGGCTCACCACCTATTACGTGGTACAGGAATCCACACGGTGAAAAGTGGGCATATAATATGCCTCTGCCACCCCTTCGGGGATAAGGCGTGATGGATATTTATTTATTTTTTATTTTATTTATCACTATAGCACGTTAACAAAATTTTTGTGTCCAAGAAACCACCACTCCCGCACATAAAACAAGATAAATACACTAGTTTTTGAAAATAATATGCAGCATGCGTCCGCACTTGTCACTGTTCCCGCCGAAAGTCCGACCAAAACAACTTGTGCTTAATCTATACAGATTGAATAAAATGATAGAAATTTAAAGTGTCTGTTTGTAATACCAAATTAATAGATTTTCAGTAAATACGTCGTATAAAAATATATCTGTAACTACCAACTTACAAAAAAAGTCTATTTAATTTTTATTCCCTTTGTCTGTCTGTTTGTACCGGAGAATCTTCGAAAATTTTACGAAACCTTCACTGATAGATAACTATAAATAGTAACTTAGGCTATTTTTTATTCCCGTATTCCCACTGGACAGACATAACGCAGGTGAAACCGCAGGGTGTTCGCTAGTATATAACATGACTTAGCAAAAATGATCGACCTTCACACTTGAACTCATTGTAATACAAAGGATCCTTTATTTTACAATGGGTTTATTTACAAATGAAATCATTGAGTGAGGTAATACCAAAACCCAGTATGTTATTGTAACGAAAATTACGTTTTAGTACTGATGACGGATTTCCAGATTGTGATTTAACGATGTATCCAAACAAAAGCCTGCTGGAAGAGATTTCTTTTAGAAATAAGCAGTGCTATTGTACCCTTTTTTCCTATTTAAGTTTTATTTTAATGTATATATGTGTACATAATCTATTAAATAAACAACACACATGGGTTGGCAGACTTATGCGCCCACATTTCCCCAGTTGCATTTTGTCCCAAGCTATTGCCGTACTGAAACTCACAGAGAAAGCTTGTGGCCTGCTCTTTAAAATGTTCAAACCGCCTATAAGTAGCCTGTAACTTATGGTAGTAAGTAACCATACATCGATGGTGTAAGTGGTAGCGTAAACGACTGCTGCTCCGAGGTCTTGGCTTCGATTACTATTCGGGAAGAAATTTTGATCCGCAAATGTTTGTTTCGGAGTTTTGGTGTTGACTATGTTTCATATATCAAATATATAAAATTCTCGTGTCGCGGTGTTTGTGGTTAAACTCCTCCGAAACGGCTTGACCGATTCTCATGAAATTTTGTGTGTATATCGGGTAGGTCTGAGAATTGGTCAACATATTTTTTTTATTCCCATATTCCCACGGGAACGGAAAGTTCGAAATATGTCACGAGCGAAGCCGGGCGGGTCAGCTAGCCTAATATATAAAATTCTCGTGTCGCGGTGTTTGTGGTTAAACTCCTCCGAAACGGCTTGACCGATTCTTATGAAATTTTGTGTACATATCGGGTAGGTCTGAGAATCGGTCAACATCTATTTTTTATTCTCATATTCCCACGGGAACGGGAAGTTCGAAGTATGTCACGAGCGAAGCCGGTCGGGTCAGCTAGTCTTATATATAAAATACTCGTGTCGCGGTGTTTGTGGTTAAACTCCTCCGAAACGGCTTGACCGATTCTCATGAAATTTTGTGTGCATATCGGGTAGGTCTAAGAATCGGTCAATATTTATTTTTTATTCCCATATTCCCACGGGAACGGGAATTTCGAAGTATGTCACGAGCGAAGCCGGGCGGGTCAGCTAGTATATATAAATATAGAAATATAGAAGTATGTTTACCAGTTGTCTAGACAACTGTCATCTAAACAACTGATAAACATACTTACATATTTCTAAAAATATACTTTATATACAAGGGAAGACACCCAAACTTCGAAACAAATATTTGTGCGGACCGAGGAATCGAACCCGAGACTAAACTTACACCACCTAGGCAATCAAGCCTATTCGGTACATTTATTGATACAAAATTACTTGCTTACGCAACATAAAAAGTAGCAAATGAAAAAAATCATTGCTAAGCTAACCGTTTTGTGCCAACATTATCACTGTACACCTACACATAAACAAGGATTTTACAAAATGCCTAAATGTGTCCCAAACCGCAAAATAATAATTTACCTCTATTAATATAAACCACACATTGATTTTATTATGTATACAGTACTTATAAACAAGTTGTTCAGATGTAACTAACTAACTATCTTCACGCTATATCCCTAACGGATCGGAGTCAGAGAGGACAGATCGCCAGGCTTCGCGATCCATGCATACTTCTTTCGCTTCCTGCAGATTCATTAATCGCTTCATACATTCACGTCTGGGTATCCGAGTACTATTGACTTGTCCGTTTTTGAGCAATCTGCTCACGTGGTCCTCACATGTAAGTCTCGGCCTACCCTGAGTCTTTCTACCCTCTACTTTCGCACAATATATCTTCTTCGTCAATCGTTCCTCACTCATTCGTTGGACGTGTCCAAACCAACGAAGCACGCCCTTTTCCAGCTTAACGCTGACACTTTCTTCGTTTAGATTTAAGTGTTTCAAAATTGTAAACAATATAATCTTAAAAGCAAGTCAGAAGCGCCCGTAACGCCGCTAACTTAGTGTTCTGTAAACGATCATTGCGTTGAGCAACTTACGCTATAGCTGGTCCTCAGATGGGTGACCTCTTTGTGGCATTTCTATTCACATGCGTTTCCATGCTTCGGAAGGCACGTTCAGCCGTTGTTCGCGGTTCTAGTAACGTGGCAGTCGATAAGCAAGTTGAATGCCTTATAAGTTGGGTGGCTTGAAAAAATTCAACAGTGGGGCGCCACAACCTGCGCCTGTTCATTTCAACGCTGCCATTGCCTCACCACCTGTTACGTGAGAAAAAATGCTTACGGTAAAATGTGAGCGCCTAATATACCTCTGCCACCCCTTCGGGGATCGTATGATAAGCAAAATGACTAAAACCAAATCAAATGTGCCCATTAAACAGACACTTCATGAACGATGCACAAAACAAGGAATATAGCTCGCTCCTCCTAATAGAGATAAAAGTAATAATAGTACCGTGTGCCAAGTTGACGTCCGGCTGCAGG
Organism: Thumatha senex; assembly: GCA_948477245.1. NCBI lineage: Eukaryota > Metazoa > Arthropoda > Insecta > Lepidoptera > Erebidae > Thumatha > Thumatha senex. Next base: position 12,713,646 of record OX419724.1, on the reverse strand, counting down.
CGAAAATCGCATGCGCGACCTGTCATTTGCCTGCCATTCGTGTGTAGTAATTAGTGTAATCGTTAAAGTGAATCTTTACTAATATATAACGCTGAAGAGTTTGTTTGTTCGGTTGTTTGGTTAGTTGAACGCTCTAATCTCAGAATCTACTGGTTCAAATTGAAAACATATTTTAGTGTTACATACATACATATTATCACGCCTGTTTCCCATCGGGGTAGGCAGAGACTGGCTTTCCACTTGCTACGATCCTGACATACAGCTTTCGCTTCTTCAACTTTCATGAGTGTTTTCATACACGCTCGCCGATTAAGGGTACTCTTGACCTGGCCTTTTTCCAAAAGATCGTCGATTTGGTTGATATAGGTACGCCGAGGTCGACCCCTACCAGTTTGCCCATTCACTCTTGCCACATATATCTGCTTCGTCAGTCTATTTTTATCCATCCTCTCCACGTGTTCGAACCATCTAAGCATGCCTTTTTCTATCTTAATCACTACATCTTCTGTCATACCGCAATGTTCCCTTATCACGCTGTTCCTTTCTTTATCCATCAACTTCATTCCAGCTATCTTTCGCAGACTTCTCATTTCCACAGCACTGATTTTACTTTTATGCGTCTTCTGCCATACCCAACTTTCACTGCCATACATAAGTGTGGGGACCAGCACTCCTCTATGTACAGCCAGTCTTGCCTTCTTAGACACGTTCTGACTGCTCATAAAGGCGTACATGACTCCATTTACTTTATTTCCTGCCAAACTCTTCGCTCAATGTCATAGTCACACTTTCCATCTCTCGTAAATTTTGTACCCAGATATACAAACTCTTTCACTTGTTCTACTCTTTCTCCTTTCACAAGAATTGGTCAATCTGTTGTACTTACCTCTCTTTCAAAAACCATTACTTTCGACTGGTTTATATTCACTTTCATTCCTTTGTTTTTTAACGAATCATGCATAATGTTTACCATCAACTGCAACTCCTCCGCCGATGATGCTGGTATTACCTGATCATCGGCGTAAAGGAGGCACTTGACGGTCAGTTCATCCATTTTTATACCATACGTACTCTCTTGCAGTTCTTTCAGGCAGCTGTCCATGTATAGGTTAAACAGCAACGGCGATGCTACACAACCCTGTCTCACACCTTTTTCAATGTGAAAAAAGTCTGTGCAAGCTCCGTTGATCCTGACACAAGCACTGGAGCCCTCATAGAGAGATTTCAGTGCTCGTATCAAGTGGCTGTTTACTCCATACCTGGCCAGTATTGACCACAATTCATTCCTCACCACTCTATCATAGGCCTTTTCCAAGTCTACAAATATGCAATAGACTTTTTTGACTTTTCGCCAAAAGCTTTTCTGTTACGCATCGTAAGGAAACGACCTGATCCGTGCATCCCCTTCCTTTCATAAATCCTGCTTGTACATCCCACATTTTTTCTTCAGTTTCATTCATCACTCTTTTTATCAAAATTTTTGCATACAATTTGCCGACGACGCTGAGCAATCTTATGCCGCGGTAGTTTTTGCACTCTTGCTGTGACCCTTTTCCCTTATAAAGCGGCGCGATGACAGCCTTACACCAATTCTCTTGGTACGCTGCCATTCCTCCAACAAAGGTTGAAAAGGCAGTACAGCTGGCAAGCTACCACGCCTTGTCCCGCTTTCAGCATCTCGACAGAGATCCTATCAAGTCCCGCGGCCTTTCCCAATTTCATGCTATTCAATGTTTCCACTATTTCTTTCATACTTATGACTTCTTCCTTGCCAATTTCATTTATTTCCCAGAAACTAGTATGTACTTGCATATCTTCTTTTTCAAACAAACTTTCAAAATATTGCTTCCATCTTTTTAACACACATTCTTCTCCTTTCACAAGACCACCATCATGGTTTCTGATATGGTTGAGATGCGATGTCGTCTGTTGACCCCTAAATGTTCTTATGGACTTCCAAAAGAATTTCATATTCTGTTGGAAGTCATCAGATAAACTTTTATCAAATTCATCTCTGTCATTCTCTTTCTTTCTTTTCATCACCTTTTTTGCAACACGCTTATACCTTTTGTACTTTTGTTTTGTTTGTGTTTCGCTCTCCTGCTACATGGTGGTGATACATGGCCTATAGCAGTCTTTCCGATAAATGGTCTATCCAACACTAAAACATGCAGAAGGCAACGGATGTGGACCTAAAAATGGCGAAAGAGGCTTTAGGCCATGTATCACCATGTAGCAGGAGAGCGAAACACTAATCATAAAATATGTATTTCGTCTATAGTAGAGCGCAAGCGATATTGATTCCCAGCCCTGTAGTACGATGTCTCTGATATTATAATTAACTGTGTCAGTGACGTCACATCATATGCGTTGTATGGTCGACCAACTTCTAACTCTACTATGGGATAGCGAGATACATGACATGACTCATGGGCAATATTTATAGTAGGTATGTGATATTATAGTGATATCATGTTTAATTATAATAATATATTCATATCCTCGGTATAGGTACAATCTATACAGTTATTTAAGTGTCTGTAATTCCACATTAACAACTTTCGTAAAAAGCATTTTTTTTGACGCGGGTAATGCGTTTACTTGCCTCTATTCCTACTGCGGGGGTAGCGGGAACGGTCTGTGGGACCTACTAAACCCAGTGTTCCGTCTCCTTCCCAACCGGGTTGCAGGAAAGGCCTGTAGGCTATTCACGGCGACCCGGCTAAGGGAATGCCTCAATATGAGGCTCTTCTCGGGGGGCTAGTTCTGTACCCGCTTCAAGCGGTCCTCGACGACTCTCTGAGAACAGAGGGTTGGAGAGCGATCGAACGGGCAGTAGAGGGTACCCCGAAACAGGAGGTGCGAGGTCCGTCCACGGCCATAAACTTTAGAGCCAATAGCCGAAAGAGCTCAGTGAAGACCCATCGACTGTCAAGAAACAAGACCCAAATATTTTATGGTCTTCTCAACAGCGACACCACAATTTGGGTGCATCGAGAGGGCCCGCGCCGAAGTCCATGCAAGAACATAAATTCTACAAAAATGCATAATAATTTACCCGATTTTTGACATTAATGATTACTGCTCCGCTCTTCAGCGATGTAGCGTGATGATATATAGCCTATAAGTTTCTTCACAAATATATTTTTTCAATTTGGACCAGTATTTCCTGAGATAAGCGTGTTCAACCAAACTCTTCAACTTTATATAGTATAGATAAGAAACATCCAAACTCCTAAACAAATATTTACGGATCACACTAATACGTGTTCCGACCCGGGAATCTAACTCGGGCCCTCTATGCAAAAGTCGCATACACTACCTCTTACGCCACTGAGGCAGTCAAAATGTTAAGTAACTACTATTATAACGCGGAGGTGTCTTCTCTTCATTTTAGTATAATCTCAATTGCCTCGAACTCTGCATTTTGAGCCTCAGGTCCATTTATTTAGATGCTTGGAGCAGCTATCATTTGACTTATGATTTTCAGCATCATTGGAAGCGATTGCCGTCTGACCTAACTCTGATGGTCACTCGGGCGTTGGAGATCTTGGTAAGGAAATACACATATATTCCAACGTTGACTCTTCACAGTAACACGTAACTCCTTGTTCAGGAGGCTTGCAACATTGCCGAGATACTCGCGATTGCAAATAGGCATGCAAAATATTCCAATTATAATTTTTGTTACAGGGAACCACTGAGGAAGATGATACAGTACTGACCATACGTAAACATAGACTGAAGATTCATATACCTACAAGGTGTGTACCAACACAAAACAAATTAGAATTTAATATTACAGATATTTTATAAGCCATAATCACTGGCGTTTCCGCGTTTATTTTGATTTATAGACGCAGAGATTAATAAAAAAAACTAACTAACTATCTTCACGCTGTATCCCTGACGGGGTAGTCAGAGAGGACAGATCGCCAGGCTTCGCGATCCATGCATACTTCTTTCGCTTCTTCGAGATTCATCAATCGCTTCATACACGCACGTCTGGGTTTCCGAGTACTTTTGACCTTTCCGTTTTTGAGCAATCTGCTCACGTGGTCTTCATATGTAAGTCTCGGCCTTCCCTGACTCCTTCTACCCTCAACTTTTGAACAATATATATTCTTCGTCAATCGCAGAGATTAATAATATAAAAATATCAAAATTCTTACGCCATTATCAAATATCAACTGAACTCTAGATGTCATTATGAAGTGGTTAAGTTTATTGTGAGTTTACAATATAATATGCATTTGGTTTGAAGATATTTATATGCATTGGGTTTAAATATCTTCAAACCAAATGCAGATAAATATCTTCTTCTTTTTTTTACGATGCTTTGTCCCAGTTAGTAAAGCGACAAAGCATCGTAAAAGAAGCACGAATTGCGATTCATAACGCAGTGCTAGTGCCAACTTTGCTTTACGGTACTGAAACCTGGGTATGTCAGCAGATGCATGAAAGTAAATTGAATGCTGTGGAGATGCGATCACTTCGAAAATTGTGCGGCGTTACCTTGGCCGACCGAATACGTAACGAAGTGATACGCAATATGGCAGGTTTGAATGAAAGTGTCAGCGTTAAGCTGGAAAAGGGCGTGCTCCGTTGGTTTGGACACGTCCAACGAATGAGTGAGGAACGATTGACGAAGAATATATATTGTTCAAAAGTAGAGGGTAGAAGGAAGGAGGGTCTTCATATGTAAGTCTCGGCCTACCCCGACGGGTAGGCCGAGACTTACATATGAAGACCACGTGAGCAGATTGCTCAAAAACGGAAAGGTCAAAAGTACTCGGATACCCAGACGTGCGTGTATGAAACGATTGATGAATCTCGAAGAAGCGAAAGAAGTGTGCATGGATCGCGAAGCCTGGTGATCTGTCCTCTCTGACTACCCCGTCAGGGATACAGCGTGAAGATAGTTAGTTAGTTATATATTTAAAAATTCTAGATTTGTAATGGAGCGCTTGTAGTGTTCTGTAAACGATCATTGTTTAAACATCTTAATCTATGGCTGGGCCTGAAATGTTTCACGAGCCTTTTCGTGCTTAAGATTCACGTTAAATCGTTGTTCCCGGTTGCCAGTAACGTAGCAATCGTTAAGCCAAGTTGAAGGTCTTATAGAAATTTTCAAATGCAAGTCGCCACTACCTCAAATCATTTGGTATAATTTCATTTCAATGACGTTCACAACAAAGAATTTAATAATTAGTATATATAGAAAATTTAAACAAAGCAGATTTCTGATTTGTCCTTATTTTTCGTAACTGAACTAACTGTCCTTATTTCAGCCAAGCAGTTGAACTTTTAAAGTTACGAGAAATGTTTTGGAACACTTTACAATATTATATCGAAAGGAATATCAAAGAAGTAAATTACGATGAAAACGTGAATGTATCAAGATTTAAAGTGCGTCTTATCAAAGCAGTAGGAAGGATATTGGTCGAAGGTCACCGAGAACATGTCGAAGGAAAACCTAAAGTTAATGACCTCGAAGATTTCACGTAAATCAGAATTAATAATAAATCTATAGATAAAGAAATAAAGAAATTTATTCTTCTCCTCATCATCTTTATGTATTGGGTGTAAGCTAAGGGAACAAAATCTTCTCGACCCAAGCGACATCACCTGCTAGTGTTGCACCTACTGACTATTCAACGAGGCTAAGATGCAGGTAGTTTTTACTCTTTGTTAAAAAATAGTTAAATTCTTATTAAGTAAACTGGTAAGGGGCGACCTCGACGTACATTCGTACATATGACAATCAAATAGAAGACATTTCGGAAAAGGGTCAGGTCAAGAATATCCTTAACCGGCGTGTGTGTATAAAAACACTTATGAAAGTGGAAGAAGCGACAGTTGTATGCCAGGATCGTAGCAAGTGGAAAACCATAGTCTCTGCCTACCCCGATGGGAGACAGGCGTGACGATATGTATGTATGTAAGTAACACGTGTGACACAACGCGATCTTATGATTAACACCAAATAAGAATGCTTTATAATGTGACGAATGATAAAAAAAATCCCTCAGAGTTACACTGTGACACAAAAACAGTATCTGTCTTAAACAGAATCTGACTTAAACCGAAGTATCCAAAAGATGTCGTGTTCTGTCACACGTGTTACATTGTAACAGAACTAGGTGTAACTCATCGGGAATAAACCATGCAGGTGTCCTCACGGTGTTGGAAGGTCAAACGGCAGTCGCTCCAGACAAAATTGAAAATCAGAGTTGCCTTTACGCTTGGTGGACCGTTCTTTACCTTAGCAGAAATGGCAAAAGAAGCGAAGAAACCTTCTTCCCTGGGCGTCCCTTTGCTAGTACGCAGGGAAATAACCTCATAGCTATCTTGCGGCTCGATAAAAGCGCCACTAGAACACCGTGGTGATTTAGTGAATAAGCTGGCCCCATACCATACGATAACAACATACATACTACTAAAAAAATATTACTAACGCGCACTTTGTGAGAATAGCATAATGCCCCATTTTTTTGATGCATAAATTATATTAAAACTATAACCACGTAATTTCCACACAATTATCCGTTGGGAAAACCACGGCACTTATCTCCAAAGTAGCCGTGAATTGAAATGAGGCCCTCTGAGAGCCTATGTCAGTACAATAGTACATTATGTTCATACGAGACCGCATTAGGGAGTACTTGCCTAAAGTTCTTATTGACATATAATCTCAGTATAAAGAAAAAAATGTGATATGAGGCTGTGGTATAAATTTTAAATTTAATAACGTAGGTATATACAGTCGACATCTGAAATGGCTTCGTTGCCCCGTTCGTTTGACAGCACACCTTACACCAACACCTCTTAAGACCATATTCAACTAGGAATCATTAAAGTTTCTCCATTTATCTATCCCTCGTTTTTTCTCAAAGAGGTTTAGACCTCAACATGTTGATGAGTTTCGGTCCGTTTGATGTTTTATTTTGCACTGTAGTTTTTAACGTTCAACGACTTCCCTTAGTCACCTTCTGAATAATTCTGATGTCAGTATACCTTTATACACCTACCTACGCCGTCATTAGCAGGCATTGATTGACATTGAAGAGGTCATCAAACTATATCCTGCCTACTGAGTGTACAGAAATCAATTTCTAAATTCAAATATCTTTTTTTTATCCAAATTAATATAGCTCAGATAACTAATTAGCGTTGCCTGATTTTATAAGCTGAATGATATTTTAAGCGGTCGATTCAATGTGCCAAGTTAATTAACTGAATAAACGCGATATATCTGATACTGCCTTTACAATTGTAATATATTTATTTGTTCACAGCCGTACCACGAGGAAACATGACCATGGTTATTAAACACAACTCGTTAGACGAGTTTTTGGCAAGTACGTAAGTAAGTACAAATCAACACAGTCAGTGTCGAGAACTGCAGTAGATTAGTGTGATACTGTGTTCGATCACTTTGATCAAAATAATTGTAAATTAAAAAAAAAACAAAGAAGATAAACAAAAAAGTGAGTGTGTTTTATACAGTGTCGTAACCTCAACATGCAAAAACTTGGATTAATTTTGTTTGTCACGGCCGTGAGTTGCGCACGAGTTCAAGACCCAATCGAAAATTGGTCAGAACGTGTTGGTAACTTTTCTATTGAAGTTCTGTACCATACATCGTTGACACTGCAAGAAGAACAAAATATTATCTTATCTCCATTCACCATTTATAATGTACTGGCTATCATATCCGAAGGCGCTCATGGCATAACGAAGGAAGAGATCTACCACGCCATCAGAGGGAACACATATCAGAACTTTTCACAGTGGGCGCATTTAAATACGGATAGTATTCAACTCATTAAAATAAACTCTATCTTCGTAGATAAAAATCATTTACCACTAGAAGAATACCAAATAATCGCCAAAGAGAAATACGAAACAGATGTAGTTAGTTTAGACTTTAGTGATAATTTCAAAATAGCCGATGCGCTTAACAGAGTCATTGCAAATGTTACTCGTGGTTTGATAAAGAATATTGTTGAGCCTGATTATTTTCAAAATACAAATATGGTTCTATCAAGTGCTTTATATTTTAAAGGGCAGTGGTCAGTACCGTTTAATGCGTCTAGAACTGTGATGCAGCCGTTCTACAACAGCTACGGAGAAAAAATTGGAGAAGTGAACATGATGTCTAATCGATTTCCATATGCTTTTACAAATTTCAGAGAATTACAAGCAAGAGTAGTCGAATTACCTTATGGCGAGAACTATAAAGTTTCTATGTATATCATATTACCCAACCCCGGTGTCACTGTAGAACGTATTTTCAGAAATTTTGTTCACAACCTCGATTATAACACGTTCTTTGAAGAAATGAAGAAATCCAAAGAAGAATATCCGGAAGATGAAGTAGATTTAATGCTGCCGCGTTTCAATATAGAGAATGATCTAGATTTAATGGATTTACTGAAGGAACGTTTTGGTATTAACGATTTGTTTGATCCAAGAAAAGCTCTGTTGCCTTTTATAGCACGATCACCTTTGTACGTATCGAATATAGTTCATAAGGCTCATATTGAAGTGACTGAAAGGGGTACTACGGCTGCAGGGGTATCGGTTGCAGAATTTAAACAACGTATTGGAGCTACACCCTTCGTTATAAACCGACCCTTCGTTTATATTATAGCGGAAAAAGTAACAAACACTATTATTTTAGGTGGGTTTTATAGGCAACCCGTGTTATATTGATAGTAATAGGACCATAGTTAAGGCACTAACCCCGAGCAAACGACTGATTTTCTATCTGTCTTACCAATTGTTTACAACGCTGATAGATGCAAACACAAGTGCACAAAACGAAATTAGTCCAAATTTATGGAAAGTCTATATCTACATCTAAATACCTATATAAATAAAATTGAAGTGTCTGTTTGTAGTTTCAAATTAACAGCTTTATATTTAATATATTTGAAAGTATATACCCAAGGTACTTACTGAAAAAATCATTTGAGCCGGCTTATTTCTAAGACGGTTGGACCGATTCTAAAAGGACTTTCACTGGCAAATAGCTTATGTTATAAAAATGCCAAAGTATATAAATGTATAAGATACAAAACCTTAACAAATTATATACTAAAACCTTCTTCAAGAACTACTCTAGCCATTGGTAATAACATCATGAAAATCGGTGCAGTAGTTTTTATCCCGAACAGACAGACAGAGGAAGCGGCGGAATATGTCTAATAATATGTAATGATAAAAAACTAATAAGTATGCACAGCTGTAAAAAATTACCGAGGACGAATGTAGGTCAAGCAAGACTATGACTAAACCCAGTACCTATTTAAAGTGAATTATAATAACTAACCACACGTTATATGAGCAATTTTTTATCCTACTATACCTTTTCGACATATTTTTCAACGGTTGACAGTTTAGTTAGACATACTGCCTCTTCTTTTCCATTAGGGTACACAGAGAGACATTATCTCATTATTTCCTATGATCCTGGTGCATTCCTATGACATTCACTTATTTTACTTTCATACACTATGCACGTCGGTGACTTCAGGCTTCAAAGTGCGCTGCTGTACGTAATCCTCTTCCAATTTCATTTTGGAAGGGTTATTGACCTTATTAGAAGTGGTGCACCGGCTGAATTGACGGACAAGGTCAAGAAAAAAAAATCGAAACAAAAAAAATGCCATATTCTAAATAAATACAAATATTTTTTGGGCATTTTTACACAGCGCCATCTAGTCCAAACCAAGCTATAAGCCACTACTACCGAGGCAGTCAAATCTATAGTAATATTATAAAGCTAAATAGTGTTTGTTTGTTTGTTGGTTTGAACGCGCTAATCTCAGGAACTACTGGTCGGATTTGAAAAAATCTTTTTGTGTTAGATAGCCCATTTATCGAGGAAGGCTATAGTCTATATATCATTACGCTACTATACTAGGGAGCAAAGCAATAGTCATAAATGTCGACAAATCGAGAAAATTTTTATGCATCATTGTAGGATTTATAAGCGACGGGATTAAATGTGTGCGTTTCGATTGCTCCGCCACGGTGTCCTACCAAAAAAAGCACTCCGTCAAAAATTTGTCAAAATTTGTCAAAACCGAAAGCATCAAACCAAAAATTTGTCAAAGTAAAAATAAAAAAGATATTAGGGTTTAAAGTTGGCCGCGCGAACGAAACGTGGAGGATTGCGCGGCCACGGAGATCTCAGCAACTACATGGGTTAGAGACCTAATTCTTTTTGTCAATTAAAGATTGAATTTGTTAAAAATTGTCAAAAAAATAATTATAAGCTTTACAGCAATATTTTACGAAATATTTGCCTTTGAAGTTATGGCCGCGCAATCCTCCACTCGTTGTTTCTTTAATGTTGATTACTTTTTAAATCGTAAGATTTCTTATAGTAAAATTTATACTAGAAGAATGATCTTAATTTGTCAACACTAATGAAAGCAATAAATACTACTGAAGTTTAGTTAAACCGGAGATACCGGTCCAAAACAAAAAGTCCGTGGCCGCGCGAACGAAACGCTACTTTGTAAGCTGTTATCTCGCTACCTATAATTGCTAGGATTATGGTGTAAACTTTCATTTATTCGGCATATTAACCTCATTAAAATGACGTATCGTTTTACTCTCAAAACCAATTTCAACGCGTGTTAAATCAAAAATAATGATGTCCCATACAATGTTCTACCAGGGTGACCATTATTTCGATTTGATTTGGAAATATCTTTATATTTGCTATATAACTAGAGGACAGCTATGAAATTGAATAACATCTAGGTCATTCTGAAAAAAATATTACGTTTAAATAAAAAACTTGGATATTTCAATAATTAAATTATTTATTTATTAAAAATTGCCATTGCCTTCGGGGATCTGCGGGACTAATTAACTTATAAGGTAGCTCGTGCCATATTTTGAGATTTGCCGAGGAAGAAAGTTGGGAGAGTAGGTAGGTATAGTGATATATATATTATAAGAAGCTAGGACTTGGGCAAAAATTAAAACGAGACTTTATGTAGGTTTATCGAGACATGTGAATATTTCGCGATTTGGACCAATGTAGTATTGGTAAAAGGGCTCTTGCGTCGTTAGTGGCAATACTAATTTAATCTATGGTTTATCGTACACAAGCGGGTCCATATTTACCTAACCAACTTTTACACATTTTTTTGCCATGTCTCTTAAACGGTGCTTGAAATAATATAAAAATAATAAGAATTTTGGTCCCCTTTGTAACCCCGAACACCTCCTTCTCTACTAATTAGAAGAAAAAAAGGATATAAATTTGACGTTTTTATTTTTTTTCTTGTTTTTTTTTAAAATAACAACTACTACTAAATTTACATTAAGCTACTACTAATATAATTAAACTACTACTAAATAACAACTCTACTAATTAGAAGATAAAAAGGATAGAAATTTGACGTTTTAATTTTATTTCTTGATTTTTTTAAAATAACACCTCTACTAATTAGAAGATACAAATGATAGAAATTTGACGTTTTTAGTTCATTTCATTTCATTGCCGTGTAATGTAAATAAAATGGATGAGACGTTAAAAGGTTTGTTGAAAGCCACTGTGCCTCAGTCGCATTGAATTGAAATACGTAATACCAATTTCACGCCACCTGCTAATTGCTTTCAAAGCGTGGTGGCTATCGAACAAACCAAAGCGACATAAATTGTCAAAGTTACATAATAGCACGGCAGATCGAATGCATTGCGGACGCAATATGGTGGTGCAGTTCCCGTCCAGTGTTATTCTAACTATTAATTAAATAAAATTCAAGCACAAACATCATTACTTTATTATATGGTTCATAGTTAAGGTTTAGAAACAACAATGTATCCCGAATTTGAAATAAATCTTTCCGTGAAACGCGCTGCTGCACAAATAAAATGTTAAACAAAATGTTTATAAATTGATAGGTGCTATTGAGTATATTGTTCCTACCATTGGAACAATAGGTCACTATAAATGTCTTTTATAAGAAATGCTGGGATGATTTGCTATGACGACAACAACACCAAAGTAACTGAGAGCACAATAAATGCAGTTTTCATACATTTTCTCACATATGGTTTTGTAGAAATGTAACCAGAATTATTGGATAGCACATTTTTCACAAAGTTTTTAAGATCTATTATCGGCAGCAAAGTTCAAGTCACATATTTAATAGTAACAATCGAAACTCACAATCTAATTGAAATCATACATCTTTTTTCCCTTAATTACCTAGGTACCCAAAATTATTATTATAAAACAAACATTCCAGACAAGATTCCTTTTTAAGACTCTAGAGGTACTTAAAGAATACATTTACCAAATTTTACGTTTCTATGTTTAGTAATCTAGGCTAAGAGACACGCGGGTGATACAATAAACGGTTGTAAAAACTATAGAATACTTTATCCTGTGTGTGGTTTCACCCGCGTAGTTAACCTTTCAATAGAAACGTATAATTTTGTGAAATTCTTTAGGTAGTATCTCATTGAAGCGATAATAAAGGAAATCCTAACATTCGCACGGGAAAGGGAACTACGCGAGTGAAACCAAAACAACCCAAACTATTAAAAAATAAATACCTGAAATTCGGTGAATTGATAAAAGCAGCAAGAAAGGAATTCCAGGTATTTCCAGTGCAATGAAATCTTATTAATATTATAAACGTGAAAGTTTGTAAAGGTTTTTATATATCAGATTTTTATATATTTTATTAATCACATTTAGGTAGAAATCGGAATATAGATAAACCATGTCGTGGAATATCACATAGGGAACTTTTATACCGGGAACCATCTTATTCCCATGATAAACACTTTTTGTGCAATAATCAAATCTCATACGGGCAGAGTCACGAGCATAAGCTAGTTAATAATAAATTTACTTGAGAATATAATCTAAATGAGAATTTCACAGAGAAAGTAAAATGATAATTGTAAACGCTACTATTGGCTACGCTAGTGCCACGTTATTATTGTTGTGTACAAACAATAATAACGGTCGAAAACAGTGTAAGGGAGTAATAGGCTTATTGTGTGTAAAATTTAGGGTTGAATCACCGCGACACGAGAATTGTATATATTAGAAGATTAGATAAATACGGACAAAATGTTGACAGTGAAACAGGCGCGTACAGTTTGTGTCTGCCTACCTTTTTGTGACTATACGATACGATGCGAGACTGATATGTGATTTTTAAATTAATTTTACAATTATTCATTTTCCAAAACAGATCCTGTACAGATCTGCAAAGATTTTTAATTCATGACATGTTATTGTTACACCGCGTAGACATTGTACGTCGAAGACGTGCAGCTGCTGCTTTTTTCATTATTCAATAATTATTGTGAAATATTTTCCGATAATCACTACATTTACTGTTCCATGTAAATTGGTTAGTACCATACAATCTAATTAAAGTAGGTACGACATCTGTCTTTCTCCATGTTTTCGCCGCGCGCGTAACTAAAGTACGATATTGCGCGAGCACAACTCCTGACATTTCTTTGTTGCACTCTCAAAAATCTACACGGGACTGGTACGTCACGCGGCTTCGTCTAACGCGCCAATTTTCAAGCTGCCGCACGCGGTACCTATGCGGAGCCAATGTTCAATGGCATGCCGCGCAAAGTCGATACGCCGCTTTGTACTACTACTACTACTACTGTGATATTTACCATGTACTAATTATTTTTTCATCGAGTAGCAGACATTTCGGTTCTGTTACAAACGCCAAGACCACGAATCTATTAAAGGTCGCATTTATTATATTTGTTAATTTTTAAATTTTACTGTTGAGATTTACAATTTTTACATTATTACCTACATTTTAATAATTTTTAATGATTAAATCATTTAATTATTGAAATATCCAAGTTTTTTATTTAAACGTCATTTTTTTTCAGACTGACCTAGATGTTATTAAATTTCATAGCTGTCCTCTAGTTATATAGCAAATGTAAAGATATTCCCAAATCAAATCGAAATTATGGTCACCCTGGTAGAACATTGTATGGGACATCATTATTTTTGATGTAACACGCGTTGAAAATGGTTTTGAGGGTAAAACGATACGTCATTTTAATGAGGTTAATATGCCGAATAAATGAAAGTTTACACCAAAATCCTAGCAATTATAGGTAGCGAGATAACAGCTTACAAAGTAGCGTTTCGTACGCGCGGCCACGGACTTTTTGTTTTGGACCGGTATCTCCGGTTTAACTAAACTTCAGTAGTAGGTATTTATTGCTTTCATTAGTGTTGACAAATTAAGATCATTCTTCTAGTATAAATTTTACTATAAGAAATCTTACGATTTAAAAAGTAATCAACATTAAAGAAACAACGAGTGGAGGATTGCGCGGCCATAACTTCAAAGGCGAATATTTCGTAAAATATTGCTGTAAAGCTTATAATTATTTTTTTGACAATTTTTGACAAAAATACAATCTTTAATTGACAAAAAGAATTAGGTCTCTAACCCATGTAGTTGCTGAGATCTCCGTGGCCGCGCAATCCTCCACGTTTCGTTCGCGCGGCCAACTTTAAACCCTAATATCTTTTTTATTTTTACTTTGACAAATTTTTGGTTTGATGCTTTCGGTTTTGACAAATTTTGACAAATTTTTGACGCGAGTGCTTTTTTTGATAGGACACCGTGGCGGAGCAATCGAAACGCACACGATTAAATAGGTGCGACGGGAGGCCGAAATATTCCACGGGCGAAGCTGTGGGGGTCATCTAGTATTATATATGCATATTATACGGTAGGTACTCTTGGAAAGGTGCTTGGAGTACAAAGGGCCCCAACAAGATCTCTGGAGCCCAAGCGACCTCACCTGCTGACTAACGGACGAGGCAATGACGCAGGCGTCCTTACAGAGTTGGGAAGTCAGACGTCTGTGGCTCCTAACAATGCCAAACAAAAGCTACTTCTAGCAACCAAATAAAAAAAAGCAACTAGGAATACAATAAAATGAAGATGATAGGTCACAGAGGTTTAGTCCCTTCAATGCCTGAACTCGCCCTCCTTTAGAGTAGATGGCTCATTTAGGAGGAAATTTTGTTCGCGAGAGTCCCTCTGAAAGTAAATAAAGAAGCTGGTACTAAGTTTTTACGCCAATATTTCACTGCAACAGCAGATCGCCACAACCAGCGCCTGTCCTTTTCAACATGGCAATACGCTCACCTACAACAAAAATGAACAACTTGTTAATTATGTTGCCCTATAATATGCCTCTGTCTATCCCTTCGGGGAAAAGGTAATGTGTATGTATGCATTGGACATCTATGTATATATAAAACAAAGTCGTGTTATTTATAAGTAGAGAACGGGTGAGACGATTTTCATAATATTTGTGTTTTTGGATTTGTCTTCGTTCGGAATAGGATAATAAGTAAAAAGAAAACAGAAAAATCATGAAAAGAAAAGATTGTGATGTCATATACTTTATACGGAACTGGCAGATTAGGCGGTGCAAAGCTCGCCGGGACCAAATAGTATACATATATTTGTATATATAGGCTATATATATTTGTATATGTAGGTATATTTGTATGTTTAGGTACCTACATAACAAAATATTCACTGCACAATATGCTGCATATTGTATAGTACAACATGCAGCCTGTAGGCAACAAAACTCTCATATTTTCTGCTAGTCAGGGATAGAAGCGTATAAGCGTGCGAAACAGGGATTCAATATTGTGCATAAATGACTTCAACATAATCTACCTAGGGTGAATTCGCCTGTTCGTGTCCACTTAGTGGAGTTGGTAGGTTTGAGCAAGAAAATAAAAATGTTAGAGAAGTAATTTTGAATAAAATATGAATTTCACATATTCTGTATAATATATAGTCTTGTTAAATTTATTATACAGTTTTAGACAAACCGTTGGATTTATTAATAAATAAATAGACTAATAGCCAAAACAGATGATTTACCCATTTTGAGTCCATAAAATCTAGATTGCGACCACCTGTGCATCACTTTGCGTCCACCAACTTAGAAGAGATAAATATAAGAGATAAGAACCTAAACTTTAAAAAAATATAGAGATTTTAGGTGTAGTATTGTTCACAGGGACTAAGCGCAAGAGCGGCGATGTCTTACAGCTCCCGGGTGGAATAAAACAGATCCACAAGAGCACAGTAAATCTGTGCTCTTGTTGATCTGGAGAAGGCACATTTTGTGTGTGACTAAAATGTGGACGCAATCTTTTCTAAGGTCTCACCTATAGGCACATTTTGCGTCCAAGTATTTCGGCATCTGTATCAATTTCTATTAACGTTATAGTGGACGCAAAAAGGCCATTACTATGTTTATGTTAATAATGACGGAATCAATATAAAACTAAAAATGTTTGTCAAGATTTATCATATAATAAAAATCATCCTAGTTATAATTAGATGGACCAGATGGCGTCCATTGCGCACGCAATGTGGCTAATGTATAAATTTGGTGGTGCAGTACGCGTCCAGTGTTATTTTAACTGTTAATCAAATAAAATTGAGTACACACATCATTACTATATTATATGGTTCATAGTTAAGGTTAAGAAACAATATCTAAGGTTAAGAAAAAATCCCGAATTTTAAATAAAGCCATTAAAACCTTCCCGTGAAACGCGCTGCTGCTCATTATTTTTTTGGCAAAATATCATACGACCCCAAGCATTTGTGTCATACAAGATTTTAGTATATTTTCTACGTAATGGTGGTAACGCGCACAAAGCTTTTATTTATATGTATATACCTACAACATATCTAAACTTTCATAGAAATACCGTTCATTTTTGTTAGTGACTCGGTATGTTTATTTCTCACTGTTTTTGAGGAGTCTTTTGGACGCGAACTGGGCGGTGGACGCGAACAGGCTACATTACCCTACTCACTATAAATGCAAATAAATCCCTATTTCCCATTAACCTGTGAAATACCTACTAACAGTAATATAGATACCTAATTGGAGAATGAGAATAGAAAGTATTTATAGCTCAGTACTAATCCTTTTTGTACATTATAGAAATTATAAAGGAAAGGCGGTAGGATATACCTAGTCCTACCACTCATAGAATTCCAATAAATCTCGAAATTGCAGTTAAATTTTACATGTTTTAGTACCGCTTCTGTACAGTAGGTTAAACGCTATATTAGGTAAACATCTACAACAGTACTAACAAGAACAACAAAACTTCTCCACGCGGGTGGAGCCACGGGCGAAAATTAGTGTCATATACCTAATTAAATAAATAGCGGACAGCGGTCGTCATACTTAATTGCTGTTGTGGCGGGGTCACGTTCGGCGTCGTTACGAGCTCGGTTGTCGGTAACAGTTGGTCCACTCGCCACTCAGTATAATCCAAAGTTCCTCGTACACACACGCGTCGCGTTTCCTCATAAACAATCATTTCAAACTAAAGATAAGTGTAACCAACAGTGATCTGTGACTATATTGTGTTTCAAACATGCGTAAAATAGTGATTATAGTGCTATCCACAGCTTTATGTTACGCACAACTGCAAAATCCGATACTAAAACGGGAGAGGCTTCATAATGAATTGACGGAGCGCATCGGAAATTTTTCCATTGAGATGTTGTACCATACATCAAAAATTTTACCAGAGGGAGCAAATTTTATAATGTCTCCTTTCACAGTTTGGACTGTACTCGCTGCTATAGCCGAAGGCGCTTATGGGCAGACGAGACATGAAATTATTAACGCTATAAGACTGAATACAGGTCCTACAAATGGTACGGATTTAAGTGTCAAGAATATCATACGCTGGCTAAAGGTTAACACTAAAACAGTTGAATTAGCAATTATAAACACAATGTTTGTTGATAAAAACCGACAACCATTAAGCGATTACCAAACAGATGTGAGAGATAAATTTGAAATGGACGTTATTTCAGTAGACTTCAAGGATAGTATTAGTAAAACAAATTTACTCAATGAAGTCATTTCTAACTTTACACATGGATTAATAAAGAAGATTGTAGAACCTGACTACTTCCAAAATTCGGCTATGGTATTGACCAGTGCTTTGTACTTTAAAGGACAATGGACTATGCCGTTTAATGCGTCATCTACTTCGAAGATGCCATTTTATGATAGCAGAGGGCAAAAAATTGGAGATGTAAATATGATGTACAATAGACATACATATCCATTTTCTAACTTTAGAGAACTACAAGCTAGGGTACTGGAATTACCTTATGGCAGCGAAAATAGACTCTCTATGCTAATTATGTTGCCACATCCAGGTGTATCCGTTGAAGACATGTTCAAAAACTTCCAGAAATATAATCTAGACGCATTCTTCGAAGAGTTAAGAGTATCTAAAGAAGAATATTCAGATGACGAAATCGATTGTTTCCTTCCTCGTTTCAAAGTGGAGTCAAATTTAGATTTAAGTAATGTATTGAAAAATAGCTTCGCTATTGAATCATTGTTTGACCCAGACCGAGCCTTTTTGCCCAAGATTGCAAGAACTCCATTATATGTTTCCAAGATAGTTCATAAAGCTCAAATAGAGGTTACAGAAGAGGGTACCACAGCGGCTGCTGTGACAGTGGCCGAATTCAGCAACCGTATTGGAGTTGTCCAATTTCAAGCAAACAGGCCTTTCACATACATCATTGTAGAAAAAGTAACCAATTCTATTGTATTTGGTGGATTTTATAAGCAACCCTCCTTATACTAAAGATAATAATTGAAAACTATTCGCAATTAACATCCAATTTCAACTTTTCAACTAGTCACTTGCTTATGGATACCTACGTATTACTATTACATTATCTTTGGTATTACCAAAAAGGGAAAAGGGGATATATTCAATTACAAATAACCCATTAAAACTTTGTGAAATTTGTGACTTTTTAAACAGAGAAAAATTTCAGCCAAATTTAGGTTAATTTTTTTTTTGTGCAATGCCTGTAAAGATATGTTGTTTTTTGTTTGCAAAAACATTATATCAAAGTAGGTTCAATGTTTTAAATCAAAATCGATTTAGAAATCAAACATATTGAAAATAAAATGTTGATTCAATGTTACTTGAATATTTAGCTAAGTCGTTTTGCCTGCTCATAAAGTCATAACTGGTTTTCAGCCAGTTTATTTCCATTAAATGACTATTATAGACTTATCATTAAATAATTATGTAGTTCGCTGACATTTTCTACTAAATACGTTATATTGCAATGGGTTATGTTACAGTTTGTATTTATGTGGTCAGACTGTTTTTGTCACGTAACCATGTAGATAGATTAATCCCTATCTCTACAAGTATAAAGGTATTTTTTTCCATGCAGCTAAATGGTTTAGTAAACAAACAAATAAGTAGGTACCAACGTACAACAACAACAACAACTTAAGTACCTTTGTGAGTACACAATTTTAAAAAAAGAAATATCATTGAACGTGGCAATGCTGCCAGTCTTCTAGGAACGTTTTCCACATGAGGGCTGCTTTGACCTTTTTTAGGTTTATTTTGCTTAATTAGTTTTTTTTATTTAGAAAGTATCCTATCAAATATAACTGCGAAAGTGATGATTGACTGATATTGGTTAATTACTAATATGACGGTTTAAATTAATGACTATTCAAAACCAAATATACATATAGGTATAGGCATGTAAATCAGACTAGAACATTAAATATAATTACAAAGTAGGTATAGTAACCTACGTATAGTAACTATGTATTCAAGTGACATTGTGTTCAAGGAAAAATGTATAATTTTCCTCTATTGGCTTAGTTTAAACAAACCACTGCGGAATAATGCGTTCTATTTAATATGTAATCATATGAGTTTGTTTTTATCCTTGTTGAAATAGTTAGATCTTTTTAAATTACCATTATTTGTGGATAATATACTGATATGCCCAATGATATAATTATAAGCCCTCCGCAACGGACACTGCCAATTATCATACAGTTCCTCAGTAAATGTAAACCAGAAATTATCAATTATAATAACATCAATTTTATTGACGTTCTGTCTTTTTTCTTAGTTATGACGTTAGTCCACCAACAACGCTATGTTTTTTTGTCAATAACTCAGTGTGGAATTGGTAGGGGTTTAGAAAGTCGGTCCACGGTGGGAGTTTGGAAGTTACGTAAAAATGCACACACAAAACAACACAAAAGCACTAAAAGTACGACAACAGCACATGTTTCTTTTTTGGATCTGTGGTCTAATGCTTAGTACAAGTGTTCGGCTTTTCCAAAAAATATTTACATCATAAACCAACAACGCTTGATATTTAAAAACAGTGTGAAACTTATAGTGTAAAATTTGACACAAGGTTCTTTATTCAAATTCTGCATAAATGTATTTAACATGTCATCTCTATCAGTAAATCTGTTTCGGATGACGAATGTATATTTACAAATAATTATCATTGGGTGTGCCGAATTGCCTATTCTAGTGCATTCTCTGAACAAATGACTTAATTGTTTACACTATTGTGTTGTATGGCTAATCGTATTCCAAGAAATTACATTGTAAATGTGCTTTACGTTTCAATGTTAATTGATTTTCAACAAATACAACATAGGTCACTCTGTACTAAATTCTTTTTATTCGTTCTTTTTAAATTTTCAGATTATGCTTAGACTAAAAACTCTTTCGACCTTCGAATTTTAATTTAAGAAATAATTGTCAGTCACAAAAGGCATTTAAATAATTTAATGATTATATTACCAACAGATGGTTATAACCATTTGAGATATGACACGTTTTTACTGGTAATATACTTTATCTAATTTACCATTTTAAAAGACAAAAATGTTTAAAATCATTGGAGGTTGTGTTTGAGCCATTTAAGTTCGAAACCAAGCACTTGTTTTATGATTTGCTTGCTTTATGATCTTGTGACCAGTTCCAAAATAAGAGGAAACCAGTCCGGTTTCCTCTTATTTTGGACAGTGGTTAAGCATTGTCATACAACATGTCTATGCAAATTCTGGGGACGTTACCACATGAGGACTGCTATATGGAAATTTACATGACACATGATTTTCTTTACTTTGTGAGTTGTCTAAATATATTAAAGTGTTTTAAATTCTGTAAAAATAATATATAAGTAGTAGACTATAATTTTTTTTTTTGTAGTAAAGCTTTTTTACGCACACTTGACTTGGAGAGTAAGCTGCTGAATTCTTGACGAGTGTTACGAAAAGTGTGATTTGAGGGATATATAAGTTAGTAAATATAGAAAGAGAGAGATTTATTTTTCTTTTATTACTGCAGTGGCATAAGAAAGAGATGCGAGCACACATTATCTTTCTTTCAACCAATGGGCTAAATAAGTTTTACTTCATAAGTTTTTAATAAAGTGAAAAAAGACAATTCGATTTGAGAAGGTCACCCTTTGCCTCACCAGGGCAATGTTCTTGCCACTGAACTACCCGAACCGTATCGAATCAAGTTGAAATTCTTCACCATATTTTAATCGTCATTTTACAGTTTTACTTCCGTCGTGTCACGTGTGATTAGAAGTACATTTTCCTTTTTCCTCAGATTTTTGTTACTTATTTTATCATTTTGTCCACCATTGCTTACAGGGTTGATTGTTCAATGTGATTTGAAATTTTATAGATATGTAAATATGTAAGTGTAGATATATAAGATGCCTAGATAATTTCCCAGCACATAAAAACATTGTGTTTGTGATAGATCTGTTAATTATAAGTATGATAGTATAATTTTTTAAATTAAAAACTAATTTTACTACATATATTTTGTATTTTTCATTTTCGAGTTTGTTCTGACTGTGATATTAGATTAGGTGAAGTTTGTGATATGCTTATTATATGTTACAAAATTGAAAGTTAACTTAAAAAATTAAATCTCTAAAAAATATATGTTACATTTTGTTTCTTTAATCGTGCCTGTTTGTGCTTCAGATGTTGAAAACTAAGTATTTATCCAAGATTTTATATCGGTAAGTGAATACAAAATTAAGTACCTACTTACTGCTAATCGATACGCATTTGAGCATTTTCTTTACTCTTAATCTAAATACGGGTTAGAACTCCGATTTCAAGTTCGATGTACTACAATTACAAAATAGGCAATTACAGTATTATTTTTTGTTATTGGCAACTGATCTAATACATTCTGCCAATCAGCAGCAGATGTTGTTGTAAAAGGTATAAATCTACAAGTACGCCAAAATCAAAATACTTGCGCATTGCGCAGTTGTCCCAGTAAAACTATTTACTTCGAACCTCCTTACATATATTTTTTGGGTTATAAAACAATTTTTTTTTAAATTCATAATAATATATATTAATAAGCTTACCTATAGCTTTTATTGTATAACTGAAAAGATTTACTTACCTATTTCCTGTATCACCTGATGACCTATATAATGGTTAGGTAGACGGTGAGCACTTCAAATGTATTGCTGTATACTGACGTGTACTTGGACCCTTCACTTACTTGGACTTTATGACAATATTAAGATTATGTTGTCTGATCTGGCCTGTGATGCCCGTCAAACCTCGAATTTTCAGAGTCAGAAAACTTTGTTCTGGGTTTCTCTTTGTGTTGCTCTGATTATCAGACAGACAGACAGATAATTATACGACTATAGTCGAGGATAGTCCAGTGTATGGGTCCACCAAGATCTCTAGAGCCCTTACGGAGTAGAGGGGTAAGACAACAGCAATTAACAATACCGCAAACCAAGTCTTATGAAAGCTGCTCCTAGCAACCAAATATAGGATAACCCCAGGCTTCAAATCAAAGTAAGGCTTGGCAGCATCTGAGAGTACGCTAAGATGAAGAGAATTGAGAGTCTAGTATTGTGATGCAAAGGACCTGACCTATCGCACATTATAAAGGAACACTCTATAAGTGTGGACATTTTTTTTTTGGAATAAAATACCACTCCTTACTCTGATAAAAAATTGTTATAAATACATAGTGATTATAAAAAATTAAGAAGCGCTAACTCAGTGTTCGAAACGATCATTGCGAACTTTAACTTTATTTCTTTATTTATAATTTATTGACTATAATAACGTATAAAGCTGCAACAGGGTAGGCCTAGACTTACATATGAAGACCACGTGAGCAGATTGCTCAAAAACGGAATGGTCCAAAGTACTCGGATACCCAGACGTGCTTGTATGAAACGATTGATGAATCTCGAAAAAGCGAAAGAAGTATGAATGGATCGCGAAGCCTGGCGATCTGTCCTCTCTGACTACCCCGTCAGGGATACCGCGTGAAGATAGTTAGGTTTTTTTTTTATAAAGCTGCAGCAAAAACTCGTTCGAGTTTTACTGTGCACCAGTATTTTTTACAATGATTAGGTTATATTTTAATCCATACATACCTACCTAATATTACACATTTGCAATAACAACAAACAATATGGAAGTAGTTAGAAAAATAAAGAATTAGATAAATGTCACATCAACGCTCCGACACATGCAAGTCATACGCCGTGAAGGGGATAAGCGTTGCACTACACATACACAATCCACATAAACGGATTTCAACGGTTACTTTATTTAAGAGAATATTTTTTTTTATTATTTTGTAGGAAGTATTGTTTTAACTTATTTTTATAATTTTGTTTGGTTAATTTTTCCTTTAATTGATTGATTAGATAGGGTATTATATTTTAGGGTTCTTTTCCCATATAGATTAGTGTACCTTGGTAGTAATAATTTTGCGTTACGAATACTACGCGTTAGTATAGTATGTTTGTCAATGGATGGAGTTTTTTTATAGTCATCGTTAAAGTACTCCTCATTTAATAAAGTTAATTTGGTTTTTTCATGAATGGTAATGATTTTACAGAAGGCAAACAGTTGATGATAGTCATTTTTAAATTTGTTTTTAATATTAGACGGAACAATTTGTTTTAGAATTCTTACCTGAAGTGAATATATTTTCAAGTCAAGTTGGGTCTTATATGTTCTTCCGTAACTCGACAGTCCATAGGAAATCACTGATTCAACCAACGACTTATATAATAGTAGATGTGTTTGGTAAGGTATTTTATACTAAATCAGAGAAAATTTTGCCAACATTATTCTCATTCTATTGCAAACATCTTTATCTTGCTCTTTCCAGTTCAGTCGGCTGTTTATAACTATTCCTAAATAAGTCTGTTTATCAACGTTCTCTATGCTATCACAGTCACAAGTAGAAATTTGGCTCGCTTTATTTTTTCTATGAAGACATTCGTGACTGTGTACAATGATTTCGGGTGTATAATTATTAACACTGTTTGCATTTTTGTACCACGTAGTAAGTGGTGAGCCCATTGCCGTGTTGAAATGGACAGGCGGAGGTTGTGGCGACCTGCTGTTAAAATTCTTTTAACCGTCCTTAAGGGCAACTTGGCTTAACGACTACCATGTTATCGGCTTAAATGCCTTCTGATGCACGGAAACGCTCCTGAATAGAAATGCCATCCGAGGACCAGCCATAGCGAAAGTTGCTTAACACAGTGATCGTTTACAGAACTCTCAGACTTATCAGTATTTTATTGATTGATTTATTGATGTAGAAGACTGCAAATCGCTATAGTCGCCCTATTAGGTGCGAATAAGGTGGATACTCGCTGTATTTTGTGTTGTGAGATCTATTTTAATGAAATGTATTATTTAGTTTCACACATCACACCTGCTTTTTGATAATACTACAAACAAAATGTTGGGTAAGTTTCTACAGCGCCGCAAAGTTTAGTCACCCTACTGGTTTCTTTCATAATTATTATTTCTTTCGCATTTAGATACAAAACAGGAAAACCCCATTGCGTTCTCGCTAGGGTTGTCCAATTACCGTTGTGTTTCTCATTTGATATTTTTAATTAAGTTTATTTTGATCTGTTAAATAATGTTGTTTAATGTTATGTATCTTTTTACATTATATACGCTCTATGAATTTTTTCCATATGGCTGACCGCATTCACTTTGTGCGTGAAATATGCTAGCCTTATGGCCACGAAAAACCTGTTGCTTTGCGGTGTATTAAGCGAACGAGCACTTACACCCACCGAGCCCTTTTCTACATAATTTGTAATAAAAAGTTAGTAAAAAAATAAGTATAAATATCAGTGGGACAACTCGCACAACGCAATCTGATTCCAAACTAAGCATAGCTTGTACTATGGTAACCATATAACATACATATTATAGACAGAATAGACCATCGTGCTCTCGGGCCATCGGGACTCTTCCCTCTGGCTCTTGTTATGCGATCGCACAGACCCGCTTGCTAAAGCGGGTCTGTGCGATCGCTCCGTAATTTTAATATTTTTTTTAGCCAATTCAAGAAGTTTGAGTCAGTGGACGCAATCAAATCGGCGGGCTTGCGCTTAGAAAAACCCAAGGGTCGTAAACCGCGAATCCTAGTTAAAGATGTTCCTGGGTCTATGGAAGACCATGACTTTATTAGAGCCTTATATCGCCAAAACATTAAGGACGAATTAAAAATTAGCGAGGAGGACTTTATTAAGAATTCCAAAATAGTTCGTAGGCGTCGTTTAGCTAACGGTCGTGCGTGGGTGGGTTTGGAGCTGGAGCCGGAGATCCGGAATCATTTGGTGGCCACGATGGATAAGTTATTTATTGATTGGGCCACTTGTAGATTTAACGATGACCGTAGATGATGGTAGTGCGTTGTATGAACTGTCAACAATACAGTCATGTTCACAAATTTTGTACCAGCAAGTCACCCAGCTGTGCTAATTGCGGCGAGGAACATGAAGGAGATGGGATGAAGAGTAGAAGCGTGCACGTCGCCATCCCTGCCAGCTACGGCTGCAATTCTACTCCAACACGAGTCTCACCAGGGCGAATTATGCTAGGGCGTGACCCCGAGGTGACGCGCACCAGTTCGTCCCCGCTGGTGCGAAAAGTGTGTGCCAGAGCGGCGTAGGGGACCGCCACCCTACACGCGCAGCCCGACACGGCGGGAAGTGGAGGACGGAGTGCAGGGTAGCTGCGTGGAATGTTAGGGGAGCAATGACAGATAAGATGAATGAGTTGATAGATGTTATGAATGAGAGAAAGTTAGATGCAGTGTGCTTGACAGAGACCAAGCGCAAGGGCAGCGAAGTCTTGGAGCTCCCGGGTGGGATGCTCGCACTTTGGTCTGGAGTACCAGAGAGTGAGCATGGCAGTCGGGGGGGGGGTTGTAATTTTGCTGTCCTCGCGATTGGCCTCCGGTATGTATGAGTACAAACTGGTAGGTCCTAGAATCCTCTGGATCCGTGTAAAACTTGGTTTAACGAAGATTTTCCTGGTAGCTGCTTACGCGCCAGTATCTTCGTCGAACGCGAGTGAGCCAGAGGGCTTCTGGGAGAGTATGAGAGAAGCTCTAAATGTGATAGAAGGAAATGAAAGATTTATAGTATGTGGAGACTTGAATGGATGGGTGGGTACCGCTCGCGATGGTTTTGAGTCGGTACTCGGAAAGTATAGGGATAAAAGGGTGAACGACGCTGGCAAGCCAATACTGGCATTTTGTAAGGAAAAGTATTTGTTTGTGGCGAACACAATGTTCAACCACAAACAAATTCATATGTATACGAGGAGATGTAAGTCAAAGAGAAGCATGATAGGTCTATTCCTAATGGATAGTCGGCTCCGTAAACAGGTGACGGATACAAGGGTTTATCGAGGCGCTGAGCTGAGATCAGACCACTACCTAGTCATATCTAGGATTAGGGGTCTGTTCGCGGGTTGGCGTCATCGTACCGAGTGTCCTGAACCTGAGCCGACTTATAGCATCAAAAGCTGGAAGCTGCAGGATGCATCCATTAGGGATAAATATAATGAAAGGGTAGCCGAAAAGCTTGGCGACGTCAATGTAAGTAGTGAGAATGTGGAAAATGTATGGCAGAACCTTAGGGATAGTATGATAGATGCCGCTGTGAAAGTGTGTGGAGAAACGAAAAGAGGCAGTAGTAATAAGCGTGATGCATGGTGGAATGAGGAAGTGAAAGAAGCAGTTCGAATGAAGAAGAAAGCAGGGCTAGACTACTTAGCCTCGCATAATGATTTTAATATGAAAGAGAGATACAAGCTGCAGAAAGTTAACACGAAGACACTGATAGAAGAAGCTCGTGAAAGGTGCAGAATGAAAGCGGATAAAAGGTTGTCGTCCAATTTCCGGGATAATGCCAAGCTCTTCTGAAAAGAGGTAGGCAGGACCCGGAGTTGTTCGGCAATCTGCTGTATCAATAAAGTGCTTAGTGTTAACAATGACGTCCTAACAGACCAAACTGACGTCCTGCAGAGATGGAGTGAATATTATGGAAAGATGTATGCAAGAAAAGACAGAGATGCCACATCGGGAAGTGGAGCTCACTTCGATGCTCCGGATCCCGATGTCATTGAAGTCATTAGTATGAAAGAAATAGAACAAGCTATAAGAAGTATGAAATGTGGTAAGGCTGCGGGAAAAGACAGAGTTACTGCTGAGATGATCAAGTACGGTGGGTCGCGTGTCGGGGACACACTATGTCTGATATGCAACTTGTGCTGGCGGACGGGTGAGGTCCCGGTTGACTGGCGAGTAGCAGTTGTAGTACCTATTTACAAAGGGAAAGGCTCGCGCCAAAACTGCTCCAGCTACGGGGCGATCAGCTTGGTCAGCTTAGCTAGTAAGGTGTATGCAAAGGTTATAACGGCACGAATACAAGAAAAATCTGAAAGGTATTTATGGGAGGCTCAATGCGGATTCCGACGTGGAAGAGGTTGCATGGATCAAGTGTTTTCTCTTCGCATGATCGCGGAAAATTTTCTGGCTGTTAGCCAGAAGGTTTTCTGCGCTTTTGTGGATCTAGAGAAAGCATTTGATAACGTTGTGAGAGAAACGCTGTGGGACTTGCTGCCCGGATATGGTGTGGACGGCTCGCTGCTGCGGGCAATACAGTCGCTTTATAGGGACTGTAAGGCTTGCGTGCGAGTAGGGGGGGATGTGTCACCTCTTTTTGATGTCTGTACAGGCGTCAAACAGGGATGTGTCATGTCCGCCTGGCCGTTCATATTGTATCTGGACAGTTGCCTGCAGAAGTTGAAAGATTTTAATATGGGTGTGAATTTGGGTGACTTTACAGTAAACTCTCTGCTGTACGCTGATGATGCGGTGCTCATGGCCTCGTCAGAAGCCGACCTTCAGGCATTAGTCACTAATATGAAAGAGGAGTGTGAAATTAAAGGTCTTCGCTTGAATGCAAGTAAAACTAAAGTTCTAGTATTTGAAAGAGGTGACGTAAGAACTAAATGTGAGATTAGGGTAAACCAGGAACGTCTAGAGCAAGTGAATGAAATTGTGTATTTAGGAAGTATGTTTAGCGGGGATGGAAGATGTGATTTGGATGTAGAACGGCGAGTAGCTGCCGGAAACAAAGTTAACGGTGCTTTGTCCCAGTTAGTAAAGTGACAAAGCATCGTAAAATAAGCACGAATGGCGATTTATAACGCAGTGCTAGTGCCAATTTTGCTTTACGGTAGTGAAACCTGGGTATGTCAGCAGATGCATGAAAGTAAATTGAATGCTTTGGAGATGCATAATCACTTCGAAAATTGTGCGGCGTTACCTTGGCCGACCGAATACGTAACGAAATATGGCAGGTTTGAGTGAAAGTGTCAGCGTTAAGCTGGAAAAGGGCGTGCTCCGTTGGTTTGGACACGTCCAACGAATGAGTGAGGAACGATTGACGAAGAATATATATTGTGCGAAAGTAAAGGGGAAGAAGAAGTTAGGGTAGGCCGAGACTTACATATGAAGACCACGTGAGCAGATTGCTCAAAAACGGAAAGGTCAAAAGTACTCGGATACCCAGACGTGCGTGTATGAAGCGATTGATGAATCTCGAAGAAGCGAAAGAAGTATGCATGGATCGCGAAGCCCGGCGATGTCCTCTCTGACTACCCCGTCAGGGATACAGCGTGAAGATAGTTAGTTTGTTAGTTAGGAACATGATACACGAGCATGTCCACATAAAGACAGTCCTGATTTTAAACCCATCTGTATAACCTGCAAAAGGTTTAAAAAGCCCAATGACCACCGTTGCGGCTCTCGGGAGTGTCATACCTATAAGCATAGGCTGCAGCAGCTCATTCTGAGCATAAACTACCTGTAGTTGTTTCATTGAATAATAATAAAAAAAAACTTGGAACATGAAAAATCTAATTATAACTAACTAACTAACTATCTTCACGCTGTATCCCTGACGGGGTAGTCAGAGAGGACAGATCGCCAGGCTTCGCGATCCATGCATACTTCTTTCGCTTCTTCGAGATTCATCAATCGCTTCATACACGCACGTCTGGGTATCCGAGTACTTTTGACCTTTCCGTTTTTGAGCAATCTGCTCACGTGGTCTTCATATGTAAGTCTCGGCCTTCCCTGACTCCTTCTACCCTCTACTTTTGAACAATATATATTCTTCGTCAATCGTTCCTCACTCATTCGTTGGACGTGTCCAAACCAACGGAGCACGCCCTTTTCCAGCTTAACGCTGACACTTTCATTCAAACCTGCCATATTGCGTATCACTTCGTTACGTATTCGGTCGGCCAAGATAACGCCGCACAATTTTCGAAGTGATCGCATCTCCACAGCATTTAATTTACTTTCATGCATCTGCTGACATACCCAGGTTTCACTACCGTAAAGCAAAGTTGGCACTAGCACTGCGTTATGAATCGCCAGTCGTGCTTCTTTTACGATGCTTTGTCGCTTTACTAACTGGGACAAAGCACCGTTAACTTTGTTTCCGGCAGCTACTCGCCGTTCTACATCCGAATCACATCTTCCATTCGCGCTAAACATACTTCCTAAATACACAATTTCATTCACTTGCTCTAGACGTTCCTGGTTTACCCTAAATCTAATTATAGGACAGCTTAATTTCCACAACGATAGGGCAGCCACGGCGGAACTGGACCGCCTAGTAATAGAGAACAAATAAGACATTGCCCTCTTACAGGAACAATATCAGAGCGCCCACCTGCGTAACAGACTGGTACAATTACATGCCAAGGCACGAGCTGGGATTTATGTTTCTAGTATAAATTTTACTGTAACATCTTTGAGCAACCTCATGACATCTCATTGTGCTGTTGCTGTGGTTACTTCCTCGGCCTATAGGGTGTTTGTTGTGAGCTGCTACTTTCAATATTCACATCATATCGATCCTCACTTACACCATCTTCGTCACGTCCTGCAGTCTCTTGCGAATCAAAGAATAATCATAGGCGCTGATGTCAATGCCTCTTCTACATTATGGTATGGCAAACTACGTGTATTCGATAGAGACCGGCGCTGTGCCGTCGAAGAATTCATTGCATTAATGTCAGAAACTTTTACCTACTGTGCCGACGTGGCTATTGGTCGTGGATCTATTAACAACGCTCGGAGATGCGATTGGTGGAGTGATCGTTTAGCTGAGCTTCGAAGGCGTTTCCAGAGAGCTCGTGGAAAATTAATTTATTTTAACAAGCATAAAATTAGTGCCGGTGCGGAATACAATAGCGCTTTACTTGCTCTTAGAGTTGCCAGGTCCCATTACAGGGCGGCTGTTGAAAAATCAAAGGGTAATTTGCTACGTAAACTAGTGCATGGGCTGGAAGCTGAGGGTCCGTGGTCGCCTATATACCATGAGTTTAGGGCTAACCGTTCTGTTGATCTTGCCTATGTACGAAATATCAAAATTAACAACTTGCATACTATAGGTCTGAAGGAAACCGCGGATTACTTCTTGGATTCTCTTATACCCGACGACTGCTCGGAGAACGATAGTGATTATCACCGACAGATAAGACAGTGGGCTCTTGAGCCACCATATTCACCCCAGTCAGACCTACCAACTTCTGATGAGTTCCTCGAAATTGTTAGGTCATTGTCCATAGGTAAGGCGTCGAGTGACGATAAAATATCTAACAAAATGATAAAGGAGGCTTGCAAGCTGTCGGGTGAAGTAATATTAAATGTTTTTAACCGATGTATTTACGAGGGAGTGTTCCCCCGTATTTGGCGATGTGGCTATATTCGGATTATTCCTAAAAAAGGCGACAAGCCGCCAGATGACCCTAAGTCGTACCGACCGATCACATTGTTGCCCTCCTTGGGAAAGCTTTTAGAGCGTCTCATAGTACCTCGGCTCCTGCCGGGCGGTATTAAATTTCACGAAAACGCAGCGATATCAGTGCGAAAGACTGTCACTTCATCGGTTTCTCAATATGTGCTGGCCATGTTCCTAGATATTTCCGGGGCTTTCGATAACGCTTGGTGGCCAATGCTATTAAAGAAATTAAAGTCTCGCGGTTGCTATAGAAATATTTACTCTCTTATTTATTCATATTTGATGAACGCTAATTATGATAGATGTTGGAGTCTGCTAGAATCACGATACAATAATAAAAATATCTTTCTCATTGTATACTGAGAAGGTTACTTAGACAAAAAAATATTTTGAATGAATCATCTAAGGGTTTGAAAGACCTAATTGATACCACTACGGATTGTTTGAACGCTTTGGTTAATTTGGGTATCGATGTTAAATCATGGGACATATTATTCATACATATTCTTAGCTTAAAATTGGAAACTGAAAGTAGGAAAGAGTGGGAACTGAAGGTCAGTAACATCGAATGTGATAAGTTGCCTATTATTGATCAATTTAAAGACTTTTTAACAAGTAGGTATAGAGCTTTTGAGTTTTTAGAGACTAAACCGGTTAAAAACCAAACTGTGGATGCTTATAAACCCAAGACATTTCACATTTCTGTTGGACCATGTCCTTATTGTAAGGACGCTCATAGGTTAGGAAATTTTAAGCAATTTGGTAGTAGTGACGTGGACACGCGGCGTAAATTCGTTCAGAGTAACAATTTATGTTTCAATTGTTTGGGGCACAATCACTCTGTTAAGTTATGCAAATGTACAATCACTTGCCGAATCTGTAGACGAAAGCATCACTCTCTGCTGCATCCTAAGGGTGGACAGCAAACCCTTAAAGCAACCGTAGAACCCGAATCGTCGAGCGTTGACGATTCACTTAAAGCAAATGCAGTTCACTTAGAAGTTCACTTAGAAGATCAAACACAAGT
The DNA here is from genome assembly GCA_948477245.1 of Thumatha senex. NCBI lineage: Eukaryota > Metazoa > Arthropoda > Insecta > Lepidoptera > Erebidae > Thumatha > Thumatha senex. The sequence continues at coordinate 12,681,546 of OX419724.1, read as the reverse complement.
CGTCTCTTGTTTTTCGAAAGGGACAGATAACAAACAGGTCTTGTTATCCACTGTTCTAGTTAGAGCTGTTTCGAAAAACGGAGCTAGATATACTGTTAGAGCCCTATTAGACCAGGGTTCACAAGCGTCCTTTGTTACCGAGGGTATTGTTCAACGCCTAGGGCTTAAGAAGCAAGCTGCCAAAGGGATTATATCTATTGTAGGTGGAGGTAAAAAAATAATTTCAAACTCGATCGTTAAGGTGAAAATACAATCCCGGTTGGATTCATCTGTTGAGTTAGTGGTGAAAGCCTATGTCCTTAAATCAATAACATCTCTCTTACCTATGAAGGAAACCGCATGGGTAGAAGAGGTACTCGTAGGTGATATTCAACTGGCCGATCCCAAATATCATATTCCAGATAGAGTGGATATGTTGTTGGGAGCTGAGATATTTACATATATACACAATACAGAGCGGACTTAAGAAATTATCTGGTGGTCTTGTTGTGGCACAGTCTACGGCATTGGGATGGATTTTATCAGGCACGATAAATTCAGCCCCTAACAGCACTTCAAGTATTTCTGTATGTCACGTTCACCTCGATGCCGAAGCAATGCTAAAAAAGTTCTGGGAAAAGCTAGAAAAAGACCCAAATCAAACTAAATACTATATACCGAAGAAGAATCTAGGTGTGAAGAGATATTTAAAACTACGACTGTAAGAGACAAAAGTGGAGGTTATGTTGTAAATTTACCTTTTAAAACGGAGGATCCTAGCTGCAAATATAGTAAATCACGTGACCAGGCAATCAAACGGTTTCAAGGACTAGAGAATAAACTGCATCGAAATCCGGAATTGAAAGTTAAATACTCTGAAGTTATTCAAGAGTATCTCTCGCTGGGTCATATGATACCAATAACAGATGCAGAAAGGCACAATGAACATGCTGTATACTTGCCTCACCATGCCGTTGTGCGTAATGACAAGGACACGACAAAAGTACGTGTGGTATTTGATGCATCCAGTAAGGGTTGTAATGGGTCATCACTTAACGATGATTTACTAATTGGACCTACCTTGCAACCGGACTTACGACATCCACTTCTTCGCTGGAGGGTTCACCCTATTTGTCTAATCGCGGACATAGTCAAAATGTACCGCCAAAACTGGGTAAACACACCGATTTTCAACGCATCGTATGGAGAGATAATGAGGAGGCTGAACTTCAAGATTACAAGCTACTCACCGTGACTTTTGGAACCGCTTCGGCACCGTTTCTAGCAGTGCGATCGATGCATCAAATAGCGTACGGCGAAGGCAAGAATTATCTGTTGGCTTCTGAAAGAGTGCTCAAAGATTATTATACAGATGATCTTATGACAGGCTGTGAGTCAATAGAAACAGGCATGGAAATTTACACTCGAATGAAATATTAAATAAACCAGGTTTTGAGTTACAGAAATGGTCTAGTAACAACAATGAACTATTAGATAAATTAAAAATAGGAAAACATCGAGGAAGGTAACGCTGAAAATAATGGTATTAGAATCAAAGAAGATGATTTTACAAAGGCTTTGGGACTTACTTGGAACCGAAGCAGAGACTTATTTCAGTATTCGGTTCAGCTTCTACCTTTACAGGAACCTATAACAAAGCGCAAGTTACTATCCGACATTTCTAGGCTGTTTGATCCATTGGGTTGGGTTGCTCCTGTGGTGATTATAGGAAAAATATTCATACAGAAACTGTGGTTGGCTGGTATTGAATGGGATGATCCTGTACCTGAAACCATTAGACAGGATTGGTGTACTTACCGTGACGATTTACCAAATTTGACTCACCTGACAATGCCTCGATGGTTAGGCACGAAGAGGGGTGATAAGCAGGTAGACTTACATGGGTTCTGTGATGCCTCTAAGGTGGCATACTCGGCAGTTATATATACTCGCGTAGTCGATGCTGAAGGCAATATACATGACACTCTGCTCACAGCTAAAACCAATGTTGCCCTTATTAAAACGGTATCTATACCTAGATTGGAATTGTGTGGTGCAGTTTTACTGGCAAAATTATCAGCCGAAGTCTCTGAAGTCATGGGAATTAGTAAATCAAACATATATGCTTGGACTGACTCAGAAATAGTCCTAGCCTGGCTAAACAGCCACCCTAGTAGGTGGAAAACCTTTGTAGCAAACCGAGTAGCGGAAATCTTAGCTATGACCGAACCTCAGCAGTGGAACCACGTTCAGTCGCAGCAAAACCCCGCTGACTGTGCGTCGCGAGGACTTTATCCATCGGAACTGCTGATGTCACGGTTATGGTTGGAGGGCCCACTTTTATTGCAAGAGAAGAGTATCCGCTTTAGTAAGAGTAAGAGTATTAACACGTCTGTTGAAGAAATTAAAGGTGACGTCGTTTCGCAAGAGATTGATAATTGGATTTGGGATAGGTATTCTTCACTTACCAAACTGGTGAGAGTAGTGGCCTACTGTCGACGTGTTGGTGACCTGGAGGTTCCCTATGGCTGAAAGAAACACTTCACACTTGAGTGGAAGCGTTACGTTTATCGCTAGACACTTGCATTAGAGAATGTCAAAGGCAACACTTTCTTCAGGAAATTGAAGACTTAGAAAACATAAAGGTTTAAAAACCAAGGGTCTAAAGTCACTAAATCCTTACCTGGATTCTTCCAGTATTATTAGGGTGGGCGGTAGATTGGAGCTCTCTAACCTAAGTTTTAATCGTAAACATCCAATTCTATTGCCGCGTAAATCAATTCTGACCGACCTTTTGATTGCCGATGCACATCGTATGACCCTCCATGGCGGACCGCTTCTAATGCTCTATTATTTAAATATGAAATACCACATATTAGGAGCAAAGGAGCGAATTAGGGCTTATGTGCGTAGATGTGTGACTTGCATTCGGTACAATGCAATGTCCAAACAACAGTTAATGGGACAGGTACCAGCAGTACGTATTACACCTAGTAGGCCATTTAGCAATAGTGGTGTAGATTACGCAGGTTCTATTAACTTGAGGACCTCTAAAGGCAGGGGTCACCATGCTTATAAAGGATATATTTGTCTTTTTGTGTGCATGGTGACCAAGGCTGTGCACATAGAAGTTGTTACTGATCTGTCGACAGAAGGGTTTTTAGCTGCCTTTACAAGATTTGTGGCTAGACGGGGTCATTGTAAAGGCATATGGAGCGATAATGGGTCAAATTTTCAGGGGGCCTCTAAAGAACTGCAAACATTGTTCCTGTCTGAAAAATCAGGTATAGCTAAAGATATTGCGGAAGCATTGGCTAATGAAGGCACCGCATGGCATTACATTCCACCACATGCTCCGAATTTTGGTGGACTATGGGAGGCCGGAATTAAGTCATGTAAACAACATCTAATAAAGGTAATAGGAAGCTTTACGCTGACTTATGAAGAGATGTCAACTCTATTAAGCCAGGTAGAAGCATGCCTGAACTCTCGCCCTCTTTCCCGTTTATCAGATGTCGAAGTTGTTGACGCCTTAACCCCGGGTCATTTTCTTGTGGGTGAACCGCTTGTTAATGCACCAGATCACAGCTACGAAACGGCAAATATATCAGGTTTAAGAAGGTGGAATATAGTTCAAAAGATGACTCAAGACTTTTGGCGTCGTTGGTCGAATAAAAATTTAAATATATTTCTTCATAGATACAAGTGGACAAAACAAATTCCTGAACCAGGCATCGGGAACATTGTTTTGGTAAAAGAGGATAATTTACCTCCTTGCGGGTGGCTACTTGGCAGAGTGATTGCTAAGCACCCTGGTCGGGATGAAATCACACGAGTCGTTACACTTCGTACCAGTGCGTCCACTACTATCAAAGGGCCAACATCAAAGTTGTGCATTTTACCTGTTACTTAAGTATTATTATTTTGTGTATGTAGAGAATAGTTCAAATTTTATTTATTATGGTTATTTTAGCATTTCATTTGGTTTAATTTTTACAGCTTTTTCTTGTTTTATGGAATAAATTTTAGATACATATACTATTGGTAACTTTAATTGTAACATTTTGAACTTATACAAACGTTGCTGCCATAGTAATAGTTCTTTATGATCATCGCTTGTATTTATATTGTAAGGGTTATGCTTAGTTAGACTGAATTGTTTTATATCAACCTAAATCTAGTTAAGATCAATGTTGCTAATATACTCGTTGTATCTTTAAGGACATAGTAGTCCAGTATGTCCTTGGTGGGCGGTATGTTCGACGTATATGTTGTGTATGAATAACATAATTGTAAAACTTTACGCCATCAACTTTAATTTTATTGTTAATTTTTATTAACTATAGTAAATTAACAGTTATAATTTTTTAAAATTAACAGGTATAGTAAAGTAACAAATTAATTATTAAAAATAGTAAATTAACAGTGGTTCGATAGATGGCGTTATGAGTATATGTTAGATCGCGGTGTTAACATTCTCTACAGGTAGTGTATAAGCATCCAATTGTATTTGTTACATTTTGTCCTATTAAACAGACTTGGAGAGTACCTCTAAGTGGCGGAACCTGTATATTTTTTGATTTATTATATCCCCTTGACCCCTTAGTTTCCCGGAGGTCAAACACATATTACTGGAATCAAACATAGCTCACATAGGATCCGTAATATACTATTACCGTGGTGCTTCCCTATTTCTATAGGATTTACACCTGTTTTTCAGGTCTCCCGCTTTGCAAAGGAGGGAAGAGGCATTATTTTCTTTTCTTAATTCCTCACATTATCTTCTGATTAATTTCGTTGCGGGTTCCAAGACATGCTAACTTCTCCTGGGACATCACCGAGATCGAGCTCGGTGTAACTTTTCTGGTGTTTTGGTCATTGCTGTAGATCCTGGTTACCAGGAGTCACAGTAATGGGAATATGGGTGGGATTAGTTCCAATCAAAAAAAAAGACCATCGTGCTCATAATACAAAGTTTTATCCTGGTTGGGAATCAAACCTACGACCTCTTACGTAGCAGTTGGATACACTGCCACCGCGCAACAGAGGCAATATACAACTACAATATACTTATGTTTGGTGTATACTTAAAGTTGATGTTTACAATACACCCTAATTTGGATGACTGACTATCACGCAGTTGTAGGTTGGTGACGGTTATCGCCAAATTGGTTAACTGCCTTTTGTAGAACGTGTAAAAACCGTTAAACTACTTTTGTAGTTACGGCTTTTACACGTACATACTTTTATAGTTCCTATGATAAGATTATGTGCCTACACTAGTACATATCATCATCATCCGAGCGTCTGTCCCAGTAGAGCCTCGCGACCCCCGGTGTCCGCTTTTCTAAATTTACTCCTTCACTTCGCACGGTCGTTGGCATTATTCCCTTACACTAGTAATTGTAAGTCGAAAAAAATGCTCATCAAATATCGTGTTGACTACATTTATCACAGCTTACGTAACGTTTATGCATGTGTAAGGTCGAATAAATAGAAACTAGTGATCGACTGCTGCTTGAAATACGATCAAAATTCATTAAATTTTAAAAATCTAAGGATTTTTATAAATTTGGCTTATGATTCAGATCTGCTCCATGTCATTAGAGTATTGTAGGTAATCATTAAAATAATAATTCCTAAGATTAGCGCGTTTAACCAAACGACCAAACTCCTCAGCTTTTTATTGTGGGACATTTATTGTGGGTCATTTTATTGTGGGACAATAATAAAATACTCTCAACTCATTATTCATTTGGAGAAACTGTCATTTTATTATAACCTACAATGACCTCGTTGCTGATAATAAACCGAATGAAATATCTTATTATATGTTTACCATTAATTGACATTATTATTTCTCGTGCTTATGTCAAATGTTATCATCAACTTATGACTGATTAGTTTTAAATTGTAGCAATATGGACGATACCAATGTTATGTTGATAGATGCCTTTCTAAGTCAAGTATAAGTACTTGACTTGGCTTCAGGAGATTCGCATTAGGAGTGGTAATTAGTGTTGCCCAAATGCAAGAACAAGACAAGACTTAGCCAGCCTTGGTCTTGGTCTTACGCCAATACACCTGGTCTTGGTCTTGGTCTTGCGCTCCCAGTCTTGGTCTTGGTCTTGCAGCAAGAGTCTTGCAAGTTTTGCAATTACCTATTAGACTATTGCTATTTATTAAAGTTTACTTTAGATCTTAGAAAAACGTATTAGAATTGGAACATTGTGAGCTTGAATTAACATAGCCATAGTAAAGACCAATCAGATTAATAAATGTCTGAAAATTTTATAAGAAATTCGATAAATCAACTACCACATGGTTATCAACTGAGCTATATGCCGTTTTCCATGGGAGTAACTGTTTCTTAATAAACATTTACGCTTTATAAGCTTAGATGTGCTAAAACATGTAAAAAGCAAATTAATTACAATAACTTAACTATATTTTAAAGAACAATATCTGTCTAGAAAGAGATTGAACCCTCAACTTAAATTAAATTTAATAAAAGAGTTTTACGATTTATCATTTATTTCAATAAAAAATAAAATACAACACAAATCAAATAACATAACAGTACACAACAGCTTTGTCATTAGGTTCTGTTACTTTATATCAATTCTTTTGACCAAGAATTATTACAAAGTAACCATCTGGCTGACTCATCACTTAACCTATTTTTATGTTTTCTAATTACTAATGATGCTTTAGAAAATAATCTCTCAGCAGGTACTGAAGTTGCAGGTATTGAGAGGAAATCACGGGCCATCTTCGATAAAGTCGGATACTCTGTCTCATGCGTCCTCCACCAATCTAAAATGTCTTCCGAGCTGGCAGCTCTTGGTTTTCTCAGGTACTCCTCCAACTCGTCTATCACTAAGCCTTGAAGACAAGATCCAGATGACGTCGAGGGACATTCATACAGTTTATCAAAGTCTTTTACGTCTTCATCTTCATCACATACTTTATTTTCTTTTCTTGGTAATTCCAGAGATTTGTTCAATGAGTGTAGACTTTTATATTCTTCATAAAGTTCATTGAACTTGCGCAGGCTTTCTGTTTTAAGTTGCTTCCCCCATATTGTCAGGTAAAAAATCTGATTCTTATGCCTTGGGTCTAAAATTAAAGAAGTACAATAAATCCAGTTGCTCTTCTTATAATGTATAAGCATTTTGTCTCGAGCTGCTTGGAAAGCCAGAATGAGCCTTTCATCCACTTCAGATCGATTAGGTTTCTCATCTAACTGTTTTACCTCTTAATTTTATCGAGCAAGAGATTGAATGATACAATGACTAGCGTTAATGTAACATATTTTTCTCCACCGAGTTTTCTACTTAAAAGTTTAAAGTTTATTAGAAACTTATGTATTTTTTCGAGTATTTGCCATTCACTAGCTGTGATTTGAAAATCATTCAATTCGGTGACAGAACTGCACAATATGTTAATGCCCGCTCTCACTTTTAAACAAAATCCAATCATATCATGTGTGGAATGAATGAAATGAAATTCAGATTTGATAGCACGCCAGCTGCTTCACAAGCCGACTGAAACTTCTTCTTCACTATCTCACTTCTTTTTATTTTACTGGAAATACTGCGTAATTTAAGACCAAGACTGCAAGACCAAGTCTGAATTTGGGCAACACTAGTGGTAATTTGGGAGAACATACTTTCAACCCCAACGGGATAAGCCATAACTGTTACTGAGGTAGTTACACTTGAGGTACCCAATGAGAGAAGTAGGCTTAGTACTAAATATCATAAGGTGTTCTCGCCAACTAAGTTGTTTACTTCGTAATAATGTCAATCAATCAAATTCTATCGCAGTTTAATAATGAACGCAGGCCTCTTCCATGTTGCCAGATATTGGGAGTGTGATTAATGTTACTGTAGCATGATGGCTATTGGTACAGGGCAGGATTCTGTTTCAAGTTTTCTTTCTCTCCCCCATGACCTCAGCCGTTAGCCAATAGGCGCACTTCACTGCAGGTGGGCCTAATTTTGACCCCGAAGATGAAGAAAAACCAGTGTACCGAAGGAAATCAACCAGGACAGATTTATATTGCCGAGAAACTGATTTCCATGTACGTAATAACGTTTGTGAAATTTATGATCGGACTGTAAATCACTATGGTACGGATTTTGATTAGTTCTAGAAACGGATTAAGTGCTAAATTATAAAATTATATATTCAAACGTAATTAACTTTTAGCATATCGAATCGCATCGGTCGATGTTGTAGGGGTTAGTGGCACTACGCTAGAGACACCAAATGATTATCCTTGACCTTTGAAACAGGTTGAATGATCAATCATACTTTCCAACCAGAGTGCCATCTCACGAAAAGAAACCGAACTACCAAGGACTAAGGAATAAACAATAGCCCAGCATCATAATTATATCAGAACCGCGATTGCTGACAGGCTTAGAAACAGTCTTTGTCGCATACTACATAAATACTATCACAGCGTTTTAGTATGAATGATAATGAAGTTTTAATAAAAGTGTTCGGTGTCTAGTCATTGGTGTTGCTGAAGAGATAACCAAGTTGAAGTGGTCGCTGCAAACGTAAGTTTAAATAGCAATACATTTTACTAAAGCTCAAAGTTACTATGAGGACCTATCAAAATGTTCAGAGTCTAATACAGCCACAAATTCAAGTAGTGCACCTGGTGACTAAGTTATCGCAAACCCACTACATAAATAGACTAGTAAAAACCCAAATATGAAGAGAAAATTATAAATATTTAATGGTTCTTAGTGTATCTTCGTTTCACACATAATGCCACATAACGTTATTTATACTCGTATGTTTACTAGCGGACGCTCCGCGGTTTCCCCGAGTAGTGCCCATTGCCCTATTAAATAGGTACCTATACGGTGATAAAATGTAACCGAAATTACTCCTTATAACGTCAACTATCTGCTAGTGAAATTCTTGTTGAAATTAATCCAGCTGTTTCAGACATGTACACACTAGGAATCTATCTATACTATTATAAAATTGTAAAATTAGTTGTGACGTACATTGAAAAAAAATAAAAAAAATATATCGGAATCGACTATTTAAGGGATTCTGAGTCTGAAACTGTGATTGTTTTTCTTCGTGTCTGTTTGTTTGTTTGTTTGTTCGGGGTAGGAGCAAAATCCAGACGGTTAATCACAACTCTGCTAAAAGAATATTGTGGTTAATTAAGTAATGCACTATATTTCATCAAAATTGGTTCAGCAGAAGTACATGATCTACATCTTATTGAACTACATCTTACTAGACAAGCTATACATAGGACAGGTCAACGTATTTTGGTTTGTTGGTTAGGTTTTAATTAAGACACTATTTTTCATATGCCCACTGATTTTCATTGATGCACATACTCGTATCGAGGTGTCTTCACTGATGACTACACGATGAGTAAGTTAAGTTATCTAAGTGCGGCCTTATTTTGGATAAATATTTGGATGGGTAACCATTTCAAAAGTAGGTGTATTACGACAGCAAACACTTTTCTGTTAGTTAGAGTCTCTAATTGGGAAAAGAAAATGACCATCAATCATCTTTAAGAAGAGCTGAGATGAGTCAGCGAACAACGAAGCTCTACTCTCAAAATATTCAACAAACCACTCTAAAAGGAACCGTGTGAAATCGACGGAGTGATGTGTGAGTTGTGCATAGAGGCACCTAACATGGCTAAAAAAGGTAAAGTCTAAACGAAACCCTGTACTATCTCGTCTGAACTGCGCGCGAAGCGTAGAACAGTAACTTTTAAAATCGTTCATATTGCCACACGAATTAAGTATAAATTTACATTTTTTTACAAATTTTGAACTTAATGTTAGTCACATACAAAATACCACGCGAGTGTAGCCGCGGGCAAAAGCTAGTGAAGTAATAATAGTAGTCGGAACCATAAGATTAATTGTACTGTTTAGTGAATAAGAAATATTGACCTGAAGACCGGTAAGAGGAGAACATGAAGTAGTAGGAAATGAATTATTACCCAACAAACAATTTGGCTGCAAATAGAGCTTACCATATAACCTTAAGTGTTATGAAGGTAGAGTAGTAGCTGCAATTATAGCTTGCGACGGCAAAAAAGAGTTAGTGATAAAATATTACGCTTACAGTGACAAAGCAAGTTTATTATCCCTACAAACAGACCAAAGCTTCTGTGTTATAGCTTTGAGTGAATCTTACTACTTTAAGATCTATATTAGAAATTAACTTTTATTGTTGACTTCTAAAGTTCTAAGCAAGCTACCATAAACTCTTTTAGGGCACTGATAGTTGCACAATAGGAGCAATCAACGATACTACACACTTAACGTGTTGTAAAAGATTTATAAAACACCATTTTAGAGCTAGTCTTAAAGAGATACAAAGGTCCCTTGTATAGTTTAGGGCTGAATAGTAGGGATATTTCTCCCTATAAATAGAACGTATAGTGTCAAGTATAGCCTCTATATTATTTAAGGTTGAATTATTGAGTTCGTTACCTTAGTACCCCTAATTGGTCATGTAAGCGGTCATGAAAGCATAAAATGGCGCCGCAACAGAGCTCCTTTCTTCTTATCTAGATCATTTGTATGCTCCACAATCGATTTACAAACAAAATTATTACATCACGATCGATTAATATCCGCGTGCAATGCAGTGGCTGTATTGTCCTTTCTCTAATCTTCTTATTATTTTGAACGGCATTCTGAAATTGAAATATAATTGTAACAGAATCAAATAAAATATAGTAGCATTTATGTCGTCTTGTACTCCTATTTATTTTAGCAACCCTATTACAATTTATTTACGATATTATTTAGTGTATTATTAAGCGCTCGTGGCCCCGCGGTCACAGTGTTCTGTAAACGATCACTAAGTTACGCTACTTTCACTATGGCTGGTCCTCGGATGGGTGACCACTTTGTGGCATTTACATTTGCGAGCGTTTCCGTGCTTCGGAAGGCACGTTAAGCCGTTGGTCCCGGTTGCCAGTAAAATGGCAGTCGTTAAGCCTGGTTAAAGGCTTGACAAAATTTCAACAGCAGGTAGCCACAACCTGCGTCTGTCTATTTCAACACGGCAATGGGCTCACCACCTATTACGTGGGACAGGAATCCACACGGTGAAAAGTGGGCATATAATATACCTCTGCCACCTTCTCTGCCACTTCGGGGATAAGGCGTGATGGATATTGATTTATTTTATTTTATATTATTAAGTGCTAATTTACAGAGTGCCACTTTTAAAACAGCAAAATCAAAGCTACTTACTTGAACAAAGGCACGAGTATAGCAGTAGGTACATAGTTTTTACGCGGTGTCCGACCACAGCGTCAAAAACAACAAATGTCACGTCGAACTTAGTGGAGGGCAGAGACTGAATGGTTGATTCTTATTTTATTTGCGCCCGGACTTGCTCTCGCTGTAAATAATAAATATCCATCACGCCTTATCCCCGAAGGGGTGGCAGAGGCATATTATATGCCCACTTTTCACCGTGTGGATTCCTGTCCCAAGTAATAGGTGGTGAGCCCATTGCCGTGTTGAAATAGACAGACGCAGGTTGTGGCTACCTGTTGTTGAAATTTTCAAGCCGCCCATTAGGCCTTCAATCAGGCTTAACGACTGCCATTTTACTGGCAACCGGGACCAACGGCTTAACGTGCCTTCCGAAGCACGGAAATGCTCGCAAATGTAAATGCCACAAAGTGGTCACCCATCCGAGGACCAGCCATAGTGAAAGTTGCGTAACTTAGTGATCGTTTACAGAACACTGAGACCGCGGGGCCACGAGCGCTTCTGTGTAGGTACAAAAAAAGCTAATTAGTATCACATGCAAAGTTTAGACAATTGACGAGTCGTTTATGAACGTAAGGGGTTTATGCTGGAAATAAAGTCAAAATTCCATTAAAAAAATAACATTCCATTGCTACAAATATTCAAAGACTTTAACTGGCAGTATGTTACAGTATGTAATTTTGTAGACAGAAATATGTAGGTATTTAATTCCAAATATTTTCAATTTTGGCAAATCAAACAATAAAAACAATTTAGCACTCGTGCAACTAGGAGATACCTACGTGTAAAAGTCGTGCGTAGGCTAGGTAGTGGTTTTGAAAAATTACTACGGATCTCCAAATTCATGGGTCCATCATTTTTAGATTATGAAGTTAATAAAAAACAGTGAAACGGACTAAAAGGTAACATAATAAAATAAAGGTATTTATTTTTATAGCATTCTAATAACAGGGTCACGACTCTTTAAGTCAATAGGCAAAGTTTTGTTACAAATTTACTAAAAATAATGTTTTGCTCCATGTGAAGCAAAATATTTTTTAGATAAATACACCGCAAAGAGTGGGCGCTTCAATTATTTGCTAATAATATATACACATATTCACAGTTTATTTACCTTCGCAATGAAAATTCCGCTTCATTTTGCACTAAAAATAAGTTAAAAGTTTTGCACTCAACTCCACCATTTATTTTCGTAAACACAACGCATTACACTATGTTTGTTTGATCCCTTTGAAAAGGGAATATCTTTCTTAATTCATTTAACCTATTTATATATTTAAAAAACCAAGGACGCTGTAATTTCCTATTGTAGATATACTGCAACTCAAAGCGTTACAATTTACCTTATTACCACCCTCTAACCGCTAAAACCGTAAGCAAGTTACATCATAGATCTACTATACCCCTCCCGGAGTTTATATTCATTAATTTACTCTCTTTATAACGCTCAAAGAGTCAGTAAGCTGCACGTAGCTCTACCATACCACTTAAGGAGTTAATGGTCACCAAAATACTACTCTTACAGCGCTTTAGGTCTCAGTTAGCGCTACTGTTCCTCCACAATTGCTCTTCTATACCTCTTAAATTCATTCTATAACTCCACTACATTGCCATAGTGGAACCTAAGATCATAAGAAATTGTGCCCAATCCGGGGGTATAGTAGAGTTATAGCTTGCTATAACTCCTATGTGACTCCTACGTCACTAAGCGGTTACACTTAGACACGTAGGTTTATACAAAACCAGCTCTAAATGTAATCAGTTTGCTTTAATTTTATCTTATTTGGGTGACCGCACAATAAGTCATTTTATTTGAGGATAAGCAATACATTCCAAAATTTGAAAAACTACTTCCTCGTTAAGTATTCCAACTTAAATAAATATACATGATTCTTAGGTATTGTCTCAAAAACCTCGAAAACGTGTTGACCTTTGACAAAAACTGTACGGCCTTAACGAAACCAGTTTGTGACAACCCTGTGGACAAGTCCGTAAACATGTAAACACGGCGATACCGACATCGTTGGGGAAACCCAACTTGGTGTTATTGTTTGTAATTTTGTCACACAATTCTGTACTTTAAGGAAATATAAATTGAATTCAATGTTGCGAGTTATCGAAGAACGGCCGTAAATTTACTAAATACTGATTATTATGCATGGTTACTGCGTACAATATTTAATTTTATATACATATCTAAAGGTAACGATTTCCTGCCGACACTATCCGTTCTTGAAACTTCTGGAATAAATAGAAGGGTATTAAAGGTTGGATATACAATTGATTGAAATACTGTTTATGAGCGTCCATTAATTAAGTACGTGAGGTTTTATATTTTTCAACCCACTTTCGAGAGGATTCGGTTCTCTCTCTCAGCGGCTTCTTTCTGGAGTAAAACGCTACCGCAGAACGAGACCTCATCCCTCTATCCTAGCTGATTTCCTCCGATCTATCCGTACAAGACCCAATGTTCAGACTCCCATGCCCCAGTCCTCCAGCATATGCGGGGCCAACTGCTGGTCTGAACCTCAGACGTAGCAATATATCGTACTCTCTTATCCGATTCAATTCTCCTAGTAGCAGCAATGTCCTGTGAGTACCTGAGTCAATCGGTCACACTGTCTTTCCCTTCTAAAATGCTTAGAAGCTCAGCAGAACACGTCTAACAGCGCGTTGGCTTCTAGCTGTGCCCGCCTCGCTCGCAGAAATTCCTGGTATGCGTTCCACCGTAGCATTCCGAGCTCAAGATCCGGCGCAGCCTTTTGATAGAGTCTTTCTCGTCATTCCGTCGGATAGATCGAAATTGACCATATACCACCGGCTCCATATCGTTGATCGCGCCAGAACCATTGTCGCCTCGTACGAAATCGTACGGTAACTCCATACGATTCGTATGGCAAATGAAATGCTACCTATAGTATTCATCTGATTTTGACTTGACCTGAGGAACGATATGCAGCTTCTTCTTAATCTGAAGTGTATTCCCAGTATTTTCCATTTTTTTTTCCAGGATTTGGAGCTTAAGTACTTTTTATTTGACTGCTAGACGCAGTACGACGTATCGTTTGGTTTTTAATTTTTGGCATGACCTCCATACCCTCGTTGCCTCTTTCGTTAGTCAGCAGGTGCACCACTAGCAGGTGAAGTCACTTGGGCCCCGGACATTTGTGGGGCCAAGCGACTTTACACAAGAGAAATGCTTTGCACCATCAATAATAAATAAATAAATATAAATATCGTTGGGACAACTCACACACAAACCATCTGATTCCAAACTAAGCAGAGCTTGTACCTACTATGGTAACCAGATAACTGATAAACATACTTATATATTTCCAAATATATACATATTACTAGCTGACCCGCGCAATTCGTAGAGAAAAGAACAGTCAAAGAGAGATTAGTTAAAAATGTTGACGCGTAGGCTATTCTTAGGAAACAACTTTTGAAGTATCCCCTTTCTAACAACAAAGCACTGAATCGGAATACTTGTTGATGAGTTAAAACTAAATAATATACACGCAGGGCGAAACTGCGGAAACAGAATATACATTTTACACACATTTCATCCTTTCTCGCAAGGGAACCGCGCAGAATATCAGTATTCAAACCTAAATCATGCCAAAATTGATTCAATATTCTTGCTTGATGGTCGATTATAGAAAGTTTTACAAAAATAATTTTCAAATATCTCCAATAGTTGATGCCCACGGAATCGGAGTCTCGTGAAATTTCGTTAGTGCACAAAAAGGATTTCTCGCGGGAAAAAGATGTTTTCCCGGATAAAAAGTAGGTTATGTATTAATTCAAGAAATGTTCTATATACATGCCGATTTTCATCTAAATGTGATTTAATAACAAACGTCCTAATAATATAGAAATCTTCACAAACTTATACATTTATAATATTAATAGGATTACATTCCTCTGGGAATACCGGGAATTCCTTTCTTGGTGCTTAATGTAGGTACGTAAAAAATACGTACACCATATTTCAGGCTGTGTATGGTTTTACCCACGTATTTCCGTTCCCGTAGGAATACCGGGTATTCTTTTCTTAGTGCTGATTCAAGGTAGATCTAATGAGCACTCTCATTAAATTTCAGTACCTATGTTTGATAGTTAAGGCTGTGTATGATTTCATCCGCGTAGTTCCCAAAATAGCAAATATCGGGAATACCGTTTCCTTTTCTTTTCCAAAGACTTAAAGTATACATTCACCAAATTTTAGGTTTATATGTTTAATGCTTAGGCTGTGCGTGGTTTACGCGCATATTTGGTTATGAGATTCTTCTGAAACAGGTGTATGTACGTAAGTACATCTTACTAACTTTGAAAATGACAATCTTCTATACAAACGTTATCCCTTTTTTACGTCCTTAGGGGTAAAAATCACAAAACTCCTTCATAGGGGACCTACGTGTTAAAAGGAACCACAATGCGAAGTTTGGACTTTCTTAGCTCCGTTAGCTCCGTGGATTTTGTGATTAATGAGGCAGTTAATACAACCCCTGTTTTACCTCCTTATTGGTAAACAGATGTACGTAAATTCGTGTTTCTAACTTTGAAAATGAAGAACTTCCACACAACTGTTTATTTCGTGAGCAATGAGTCATTTATTACAACTGCTGTTTTACCCCAGGGTAGAATTTATCAAAATTTCTTTTTATTTTTATACAGAAGCAGGTATAAGAAATTTGGTGTTGCTATGTTTAAAAATAAAAACTTTCCCATATAAACTTTCAACCCTTGTTTACCGCCATAGAGGTAATTTTTTGCAAAACCGCGATACACGTCTCCATTTATTTGTAACTTAAAACAGGTGTACATAAATTCATATTTCTAACTTTGAAAATGACGAACTTCCATACAACCGTTTATCGCTTATTTGCTTCCTTAGGAGTAGAATTTCGCAAAATCCGTTCTTAGCGGAAACCTACGTATTAAAAGGAATCTCCATGCAAAGTTTGAGCTTTATAGCTTTGGTAGTTTCAGAGATATCGTGATCAATGACTGATTTGCCTATATGATATATATATATATATATAAATATAAATAACACCCAGACACAGAATAAGCCATCATGATCATTACACAAAGTTTTATCCTGTGTGAGAATCGAACCCACGACCTCTTGCGTTGCAGTCGGATACACTCCCACCGCGCCGCAGAGGCAGTCAGATAGTCAATGCTCATAATAATTAGTTATGTGGACACATTTACTAATTTCGCAACGCGACCGATAACATTGTTTTAAGAACTCAGTTCTGAGTATTGAACAGGAAGTTCATTATTTGTGACGTATAAATAGATGTACTATGTGCTTTAAACTTATGTATGAATTATTGGGATAACAGATTCCCAGTTTTCGGGGAAATACCTCGGCCAAACAATTCAGAATATACGTGCTGTGACGGACCGTCATTTGACGTAGCAAATGACAATTGCTTTTCAATACCTTTTTAGGTATCCTCGTACCTACATCGAAATATCTACCTACCGTACTACATCGCAACAAACAGAACAATGGTAATGATAGTGATGATGATGAATGGAGGTGATGGTTTTGTGTCTCATCTTATGTCCGTTTATTGGATCCGTGTCATTAAAGCAGGTTACATATGACCTGTAGAAATCTAGGATGGCCTCAATAAATTGTTAACTTTTTCACAGATTAGTATTAATGAACCACGTTCACGAAAATTTACGATTAATGGATTTCTGCAAGAAGCGACAGAAGTATGCATGAATCGCGAAGCCTGGCGATCAGTCTGACTACCTCATCAGGGATGCACCGTGAAGTTAGTTAATTTTCACAAAAATCACTCGTAGCCCCTCTAACTCCGTGTCCTTTAAACGATTATTGCGTTAAGCAACTTTCACTATAGCTGGTCCTCAGATGGGTGACTGCTTTTTGGCAATTTTTACGAGCGTTTCAGTCCTTCGGAAAGAACGTTAGGGAGTTGGACCCAGTTGGCGGCTTGAAAAATTTCAATAGCCGCTACAACCTGCGCCTGACCATTTCAACTCAGCAATGGACTCACCACTTGTTACATGGGAAAAAAACGAAAACGGTGAAATTTGGGCGTATAGAATGCTCCTACTTACTTACAACTTTGGAGATTTAAGCGTGGCAATATGTAATAAGACAATTGAGGTTATAAAGTCCTACATCGACACCGAACGCATTGATGGTCTCTTACTTTATCGTTTTCTTCTGCGATTTCAACTAGACTTTTTCTGGAAGATAGATTCTGTTATAAGGAGTAACTTTGGTTACATTTTATCCCTGTATTCCCACGGGAACGGGAACTACGTGGCTAAAGCCGCGGAGCGTGCACTAGTTTCATTAATACAATACAATATTTTTCCCGGTAGGGATATGTGGTGAGCGGTTGTATAAACAACAATAATATTATAGTACTTCATACTCATAGTGTAAATAAAAATACCTGAACTCTGAACCTGTTTACATATATAATAGCCGGTCTTACACATCGCCAGTTTTAATTTAGTACAACGTGTTTGCACCACAGATTTCTCAAATCTTATCTAAATACTATAAAGCTAAATAGTTTTTTTGTTTGTTTGGTTGAACACGCTAATTTCTCTGGAAATACTGGTTGGATTTGAAATATTCTTTTTGTATTAGATAGCCCATTTATCGAGGACGGCTATAGGCCATATTTCATCACGATACTTTCCTGGTGAGCGGAGCAGTAATCATAAATGTTGTCAAATCGGGCAAATTTTAATGCATTATTGTAGAATTTATAAGCGACGGGATTAAATATCAGGAGTTCGTTCGTTGTCACGGGCGAAGCCGGAGGGGGTTACCAAGTCTTAACTAAAGTTAGTTTGTTAAGATATCTATAGTTTGAACAAACCAAATTAACATACATCTACAAAATTTAACATCTCACTGAAAATTCAGCCATTTCTAAATGTTTATGGCGGATTGCTGATTTATAAATACACTAGCTATGCCTTGTGGTTTTGCCCGTGACGTACTTCGAATTCCCGACGCATCCATGTAGGCCATTAGTCGCAAAATATCAAATTTTACTATTAAAAATGGAAATTTGCCCGATTTGTAGACATTTATGGTTACTACTCCGCTTTTATGGTTAGCAGCGTGATGATATACCTAAATAAAAAATAAATAACCTTCCTAGATGAATAGGCGATCTTCCCTACAAATATTTTTCAATTCGAGCGTTCTTGAGAGTAGCGCGTTTAACCAAATAAACAAACAAACAACTCTTCAGTTTTATAATATTACTAGCAAGTGCCACCATTTTTCGTAGTTGTTTCCCACAGGAATATATCCCAAGTATAAAAACTAGCCTATTGCACTATGAGTTAATACTCATTTTAACAAAGTGAAAGAATTTTCTCTATACTCACTACAATAACTTTATCCCATATCGTATAAAAATAACTAGCTGTGCCCCCGGCTTCACCCGTTGCACCTCACATCTCAAACCCATAATAGTTTTTAGATACTTTCATACAAATTTGTATCCCCTATTTTACACCCTTAGGGTAGAATTTTGCAAAGTCCTGAACACGTGTTTATTTATTATCAACTAGCTGACTCGTCCGGCTTTGCCCGTGACCATCTTCGAACCCCGTGGCACCCATTTAATCTCGTTGTTTATTAATTTCACAATAATGTTTGAACATTTCCATATTAGTTGATTACTTCTCCGCTCTCCAGTACGCCCGGCACGGCCCGGTCGAATTTTGGTTACACGAAAATAATTTAATTGCGCATTAATTTGATTTTGCTCTATCTTCTAAGATATTTATTTAATTGGCAAGGTGTAAAAGAACACAATAATTTTTATGAAATGCTGAGGCCAACTAATGTATTAAAATTGATAAGGGTTAATAACGTATTTGTGTAAATAGCATTCAAATTACCGCTTTATAATTGTTGTTTTTTTTTAAATATTAAAATAGATATCTATAGTATGTTATTCTTAAGAGATAGACATATACCGTCGCGGACTTTTTTTTAGACCTATATTAGATACACAATTGCACCATACCATATTTTGTTATATCTTAAAGGGCTTAGGCAGCGTTATCGTTGAAAGCGCCCAGAAGGCTTATTTTTCCGATATCCCTAACAAATCTTAATTTTAATAATATTATAAATGCGAAAGTTTGTATGGATGTTTGTTACTCTTTAACGTAAAAACTACTAAATAGATTTTCATAAAATTCTACAATAATATAGCTTATACATCAGAATAACACATAGGCTACTTTTTATCCCGGGAACAAGTTCCTGTGGGAAACGATATCGGAAAAACTTCTCTACGTGGGCGAAGCCGCGGGCGACAACTAGTATCGTTATAATTAAGTCAATAAATACAAAAACTTAACAAATTATCCATAAAAACCTTCCTTATGACTCTAACTACTAAAAAAACAGCATCGTAATTCGTTCCGTAGTTTTAAAGATCGAAGCATATATAGGGACAGACAGCGGAAAGCGACTTTGATTTATAATATGTAGTGATGATGATAAGAAGCAGGTAGACGAAATTTGGTGTTGCTAACTTTGAAAATAAAGAATTTCTCATATAAACTTACAACCCCTATTTTACATAGGTACTTATGGGTAAAATTAGGTAAAACCGCGATTTACGTATCCGTTAATTTGTATCTAGTTGACTCCCGCGACTCGCACGCGTGGTAAAGTTTTCCCGTTCCCGTTTCCAGCACGAACTTGTTCCCGGGATAAAAATAGCCTATATGTATAATTGTAAAGTTTCATCAAAATCCATTCAGTAGATTTTGCGTGAAAGAGTAACAAACATCCGTACTTACAAACTTTCGCGTTTATAATATTAGTAGGATTTTGCACAACTACGATACACGTGTCCATTTATTTGAAATCAGAAACGTAAATTTATGGTTCTGAATCTGAAATGTAGAACTTCCATTCAATGCTTATCTCTTAATTTACCCTTAGAGGAGAGAAAATAAAAAATATCTCTTCTTAGTAGATGCCTAAAGTGGCTAAAGTACAAGGGTAGGTTACCATTAAAATCTCAAGTTCTTAAGTGTAAGGGTTTCGTCTGGGCGTTCTCCATTGAGTGAGTAACCCCTAATATTAGTAACTAGCTAACCCGCGCAACTTCGTTAGCGCTACATATGAGAACCAGACAAAGAAAGAAACATTAGTTAAAGAGGGTGGCGCGTAGGCTATTCTTATGAAACTTTCTTATGAAATTTTTTTAACAACATAAAACTGAATGCAATCGGAATATTTGTTGATGAGTTACTTACAACTGAATAATATACACGCGGGCGAAACTGCTTGAACTGAATATCCTGTGCGAGACATTTCCTGAATTAATACATAAGGTTTTTTTCCTGAATTAATACCTACTTTATATCCCGGAAAAACATTTTTTTCCCTCGAGCAAATCTTTTTGTGAACTAACGACGTAAGCAGAGCCGCGGGTATCAACTTTCGGAAATGTTCTACTTATATGCCGATTTTCATCGAAAATGTGATTAAATAACAAAAGTCCAAATAATGGAGAAATCTTTACAAACTTTCACTTTTATAATATTAGTAGGATTATATTCCCGTGGGAATACCGGGAATTCTTTCTAGGTGCTCGTCTAACGTAGGTACGTAAATAATAGGTACGTTCACCAACTTAAGGTTGTATATGATTTTACCCACGTAGTTCCTATTCCCGTGGGAATACCGGGTATTACTTTCTTAATGCTAATGCACGGTAGATACCTAATAAATATTTTCACCATTTAAATACGTAAATTCATGTTTCTAACTTTGAAAATTACGAACTTCCATACAACCGTTTATCGCTTATTTACGTTCTTAGAGGTAAAATTTCGCTAAATCCTTTCATAAGGAGCAGTACGTGTTAAAAGGAACCCCCATGCGAATGTTGGGCTTCGTAGTTTTGTTACTTTTATAGGCTTCGTGATCAATGAGTCAGTTATTACAACTCGTGTTTTACCCCCTCAAGGGTAGAATTTATCAAAATTCAGCATTCAGAAGCTGGTGTCAGAAATTTGGTGTTGCTATGTTTCAAAATGAAGAATTTCCCATAAAAACTTTCAACCCTTGTAGGTAAAATTATTATTTCTTATAGGTAAAATTTAGCAAAACCGCGATATACGTACCCATTTATTTGTAACTAAAAACAGGTCTACATAAATTCATGTTTCGAACTTTAAAAATGACGAACTTCCATACAACCGTTTATCGCTTATTTACTTCCCTAGGGGTAGACTTTCGCAAAATCCCTTCTTAGCGGAAACCTACGTATTAAAAAGAATCTCCATACGAAGTTTGAGCTTCATAGCTTTTGTAGTTTCAGAGATCTCGTGATCAATGAGTCAGTCAGTGATTTTGCCTTTTATAAATATAGATTTTGTATATGCCCTATGCCCCTATGCTTCGCCCGTGGCATATTTCAAACTCCATGCCCCTAATTAGTAACTCCATCCACAGAGCAAATAATCTAAGTCATACGCGGCCCGAATTATAATGACTGCATCTGTGGCGCGGTGGGAGCGTATTCGACTGCTACGCAAGAGGTCGTGGGTTCGATTCCCACCCAGGATAAACCTTTGTGTGATGAGCAGGATGGTTTATTCAGTGTCTGGGTGTTATTTATCTATAATGTGTATGTATTTAGAAATATATAAGTACGTTTATCAGTTATCTGGTTACCATAGTACAAGCTCTGCTTAGTTTGGAATCAGATGGCTTTGTGTGAGTTAAATATTTATATTTATTTATTGTTTATTAATAGAGGCGCCTTACTACATTTCTTACAACCAACCAAGCGTATTCGGGGCGTTACCCTTTCCCCCTACGAACCGAATGGTGACGCGTCGCACCTTTGAGGTTTTGTGTTCCAATGTAATTATAAAAATTGCTAAAAATCTGTTTTTTTTACTTACCCGTGATATGTTATATCAAAATTTTGTTTATTGACCTTTTTACTCTAATTGTGACATCATACAGTAGCACACGTTTTTAGCAAGTTTACTCCATGATCCTCCGACGCGCAGACGACTACCGACAGGCCGCGTATGCGAATTTCGTCTACTGACTGACGTATATTGAATTTTGAATATAATTAGATGCAAAGAGAGAAGAGACCTTAATTGATCTAAGAATAAAATGCTTTATTTGTGGAACTTGTTATTGCTGGAAAAGGTTATGATATCGTCAGCCAAAGTCATTATAACATTATCTTGTTTTATTTATATTTGATTATCCGGTGATGATAAATAGAGCTTAATAATTAGCTTTTGTGGGTTATAAGATAATTTATAACGTGGACCACAGAATTATTTAACTAGGTACCTACCTACCCAACTTTAACCATAACATAAAAAACAAGATTCATTTGCGAATAAAAAAATCACGAACTACAACTTACAAAATAATATAACTGTTGAAACAGTTCTAATACTGCTACGGTGTAATGCAGCAATTTTCTGAAGAGTTATGTATCCCGCAAAGTACAAGATGGACCAGCAATCCAGGTTACCATGTCGTGGAAATACCACCACAGTAACAGAATACCAAATTTTAGATCAATAAGACTTGTGGACTTTAGTGAGATCTGTTCATCACTTAGGAATTTTCTCTAAATATCTAATATAATACGAAATACTAATATCTAATACGAAATGATCTCCAAAATATATTCCTAAAGCCATATCGATCACATCGGCTTTCGAACCAAAAATTCCTAACGCTTCCTTAGGCCCATCCGTTCGGGAGTAATGATGCCACAACTGGCAGAACAAGTTAAACTTATACTACTACTTACAACCCTCGTTTTCTGATTAATGTTGTAAATAAGTGAACTGATACCTTACGTAAAGGGTTATAATTCAAGATTTAAAAAAGAAAAATTACATTTTCTCAAACATGCATGGAAATACTGCCATTATTTTGAAAAATAATACGCGAAGTATCACATTTACGGACAATCTAAATGAAATGGAGCTGGAGCGGTTTTTGAATTTGGAACATTACAACGCTCCAGCAATGTTTTATGAAACGGCGTGCTAGGGCTTAGATACTCTTTGATTGGATTTCTTATAATATTCTTCTTCAGCGGACGCTTACTATAGGTAAATATTTTCTTCTAGTAAGTAGGTAATTGCCCAATAT
This sequence comes from Thumatha senex, assembly GCA_948477245.1. NCBI lineage: Eukaryota > Metazoa > Arthropoda > Insecta > Lepidoptera > Erebidae > Thumatha > Thumatha senex. The sequence continues at coordinate 12,658,083 of OX419724.1, read as the reverse complement.
GGCTAATGTAACTTTTAATATTAATTAAATTAAATGTATAATAGGTACTTTTGTTTTGTTTTATTAGAAAAGCACTATATATGCCTCGGCCGGAATGGCAATTGCCTGTCTCTTATTAGTGCAGTCCTTCGGCTCGGCCTTCAAACTCATAGGTACTCGACCTTTGCAATAATGTACTATTATTTAAAAAAATCGCAAATTACCAATGTTAATTCTTCATTCGTAGCTACTATTGACACAGTCAAAACCCTTTTTTAATTCGCGTGACCTACTTTACGTATCTACCTGCCATTTTTAATACATACATACATATCTTATCACGCCTTTATCTCCAAAGGGGTAGGCAGAGGCATACTATACGCCCACATTTCACCGTATTGTGTCCACAGTGTGAGGATGACATCTCTGCCCCGCCCGTATTGTTCGGAAACGGAAAGGAGAGGGTGGGATCAAGTGGAAAAGTTCTTCAGAACACTCACCGGGGTAGATGCGGTAAAACGCAGCTAAGCTGGCGACCATACTGCGCATCTCCAATAGTTCAAGACTGCCAGTGACCTCTGGGCAATTAATAATACGGATGGCACGACGCTGCGTCGAGAGCATCAAGCAAGTATTTTGCGGAGCCATCTCAGAGAAGTAAGCAGTATTCCACGCACGAAAGAATCTGAAATTTATATACTAAACATCTCTGCTCCGGCGTGAAAAAACCGCCTCACCTTGTTAAGGACTCCGAGCTTGCGAGAGACTAAGCTGATGCACCCCTCGATGTAATTTTTGTTGTTTAGCTCTCAACGAACGTCTAACCCTAGAATGCTGAGGCAATTTTGCAGCGGTAAAGTTGTGTTCTGAAGAGTTGGAAGGGGAAGGAATCTTCTAGTTGAAAATATCTCCGTTCATTACATTATTATCTTCTTTTCTCATCATCTTAGTGTATTGCCAGTTGCTACTAAGCCCCAGAGTTAAAAGCGACTGCTGTCTGACCTCTTAACCCTGTAAGTGCACCTGCGTCGTTGCATCGTTCGTTAGTCAGCAGGTGCACAGCTATAAGGTGAGGTCCCTTGACCCTTGAAAATCTTGGTGAGGTCCCTTGACCCCTGAAGATCTTGGTGAGGTCCCTTACACTCTATTAATAGCACTATATCAACCGTGTGGGTCCGCTTTCCTACATCTTCTCCTAAACTTCGTACGTTTGTCGCTTTATCTCTTGTAGAGACACCATTGGCACCAATATAATTTCGACGTCAAATCGTCACAATTGAGTCTCGTCTTTGACGTCAAGCTTTCTTGGGTCTTCCGCTATACCTTTTTTTATTTATTATAGCATAAAATAACTCTAAATCCGCATGTTTCTTCTTTCATGAATTCATTATGACTTATTTTTAAATAAAAAATATTGTGTGATATTTTTTTTACACAACGCTATCTAGCCCAAACTGAGCTACTTAGTATAAGTTTATGGTATAAGATCTAGACAACTGATAAACATACTTATATATTTCTAAACCCATACTTATTATACACCTAAACTCCGAAACAAACATTTGCGGATCACCAAATATTTGTGCTGACTTCCGACCCGAAAATCGAACCTTAGCGCGGCGGTCGCATACACTACCATTACGCCACCGAGGCAGCTTTCAAACCGCATTTAACAAACTAATGTGGAGAAACCTATTATAGTTTAACCGCTTGTAAATTCCAATTACAAATTGGAGAAGCCATATTGGCAAATAATGATAACATACGGTACATATAATTATATATCTCTACTAATATCCTAAAGCTGAAGAGTTTGTTTGTTTGTTTGGTTGAATGCGCTAGTCTCAGGAACTACTGGTCGGATTTGTAAAATTCTTTTTGTGTTGGATAGTCCATTTATCGAGGAAGGCTATCATTACGCTACTACCCTGGAAAGCGAAGCAGTAGACATAAATGTCGACAAATCGGGCAATTTTATATGTATATATATATATATATATCCCCGAAGGGGTGGCAGAGGCATATTATATGCCCACTTTTCACCATGTGGATTCCTGTCCCACGTAATAGGTGGTGAGCCCATTGCCGTGTTGAAATAGACAGACGCAGGTTGTGGCTAACTGCTGTTGAAATTTTTAAGCCGCCCATAAGGCCTTCAACCAGGCTTAACGACTACCATTTTACTGGCAACCGGGACCAACGGCTTAACGTGCCTTCCGAAGCACGGAAACGCTCGCAAATGTAAATGCCACAAAGTAGTCACCCATCCGAGTACCAGCCATAGTGAAAGTTGCGTAACTCAGTGATAGTTTACAGAACACTGAGACCGCGGGGCCACGAGCGATTTTATATGAATTATTGTAGAATTTATAAGCGACGGGATTAAGTAGGTGCGACGGGAGTTCGATTTATGTCACGGCGAAGCCGGGGTAGGGGTCACCTAGTCTTAATAATATTATAAATTCGAAAGTTTGTGTGGATGTTTGTTACTCTTTCACGTAAAAACTACTGAATGGATTTTAATGAAACTTTACAATAATATAGCGTATAGATCAGAATAACACATAGGCTACTTTTTTTTTTACTTTACAAGTCCCTGTGGGAAACGGGAACGGAAAACTTCTCTACGCGCGCGAAGCCGCGGGCGTCAACTAATAGTGGTATATAAAATAGAATGTCCTTCTAAAATTTTATGAACGGCGTTCTGACGCATTTAGGTATGATTTATAATTATTAAAATTAATAATCTGTTTTTATGATGTAGGTAATAGTTATAATGAATATAAATAAATAATTATTTACAAACATAGAAGTCTGTGATGTGACCATGGCTATTTGTTCGATTGTTTTGTAACCGTACCCTGGGGCATGGGCGTAGCCAGGGGGAGAGTTTTTGGGGTTCAAAAAAAATGTTAACGACAACATCATTCAAGCGCCTGCTTTCCTACTTCTTCTCCTCCACTTTGCACGGTCATCGACTTCCCTACAGATGCGGGAGTTTCTCCTCACATTCACCGCAGTATTTTATTTGCCGCGAGGTTTTATAGACCTGTCCCTTCAATCTGAACTCGCGGTATGTCTAAACATTTATACATTATTACCAGTATTAGAAACCCCTCCCTGAAACGAAATCCTGGCTACGCCCGTGCCCTGGGGTATCATCCTTTGTCAGATGCAGTTCATGCAGCTAGGTCTTTTTATCTTAGCAAAAAGTACTTTTTGTGTCGACTCTAATAAAGCGCGAGTGTGTAGTATATTACGCCTATCTAGCCATAGCACAAAGTATGTACCTATGTAACGTGTGTTACGTACGTATGCATGTGTGTTTGTCACGGAAACGACTGTCCTCGATAGCCCTCTTGCGTTTGTTCATATTGATAAAACATAGTAGTGTTGTAGAATAGGCCGTCGCCTACATAAATCACGTGTTAACTAGGACTAACACGTACCGCGTCAGTGGCCGCTAGTCAGTTGCATTTTTGATAGTCTGCTAACATTTTGACAACTAAAAACAGCGATTCTGGTTCTATTATACGGCTTGTTAATAGTAGACTCGGCCCCCTGGTTAAAGTGCCCAGGAAAGCTCAGGAGGTTGGTAGGCCAGAGGCAATTGCTCCTACCTAATGTATAATGTTCTATAAACCAAATGAATTATAACCAGCGGATAGATATACTCTTTTAAATTATACAAACAAATTTTTGTACCAATGAGGTGGCAAATAACCTGAACAACAGATTTAAAATTATAGTTATGTCTTTATGGTTTATTAACTCCTTATACATACTCCTTGAATAAACAGTCGTGATTGTATGTATTTACAGTACGTATCTATAAAATTTGGAGTTAATAAGCCTTATTAGCGTGGCAAAATTTGGCACATCGTTGATGTTGCTGTCAAAGACAATAGACAATAGACATTGTTGTAGTTGTTATATGTCTTCGCCCACCTATGAAACTAAGTCCATACAGCTTTCTCTTCAGAAAGTTTTTTTTTTCCATTTTGTTTTTTCTTATTAATTGTAAGAATGTACGTATGTAATATATATAAGTAAGTAGTAAGTACGTTGTGCTATTTGCAATATATTAGTTTTCTTTCTTTCTTTCGTTCTATATGTAGATTGTAGAGAAACACAAATGTTTCAAATCATTTTGGAGATTTTTGATAAAAATATGGTAACGATCACTGCGTTAAGCAACTCTTGGTATGGCTGGTTATGGATGGGTATGACCGCTTTGTGGTAATTCCATTTGCGAGCGTTTCTTCATAAGTTGATCGTAAGTCGATGGTCCCGGTTGCCAGTAATATGGCAGTGGTTAAGCCAAGACCTTTTTAAAACAATTTAACAGCAGATAGCCACAACCTGCATCTGTCTATTTCAATACGGCATTGGGCTCACCATCTATTGCTTGGAACAAAAATGCAAACGTTGAAATGTGGGCGAATAATATCTCTGCCTCTGTGACCCCGTCAGCGATAAAGGCGTGATTGATAAACATATATTTTACTTGTCATTGATATTACCTTACGATAATTATTTACTTATATTCTGTTCAAGCTTGATTTTCGATTGAAGTTCCAGCTTAGGTAGAAGTTCATATTTTAGAAGTATCTTCTTTATGTGATGAAATGAATTAGTGCACATCGCTAACCTGCTGAAGGGAACAGCAGAGCGGCTTTGTGGGAAACTCCCAGTCCTGAGAGCGGAATAACCTGCCGGTAATTAACCACGTTGTTCCGCCTCGCCACTATCGAGACGCAGGAGTTAATGCTAGACACCGGGCTCCATAATACCATTGGTGGAGGGGGTACTACGACCACTCTATTCGTGACAGCTGCGAGGCGGCGCCTTCAAACCAGTCGCCGTAGTCAGTGTAGTTGTTTTTAGGGTTCCGTAGACAATGGCAAAAAATGGAACCCTTATGGACTCGTCATGTCTGTCTGTCCGTCCGTATGTCACTGTAAGAAACGTAGAGGTTTCCCGATTCTGATATCAATTTCAGAAGTTGACTAATTGGAATTAACAACATTTAACAACGACAACAAAACGCATGACTTGGATCAAAGAGCAACAAGCAAAAGGATTTTTGTTATGTTGTGTGTGTTAACCACGGCCACGGCTTTCTGTCCTCCGTGATATGGGCCCTATCTTCAACAAGTAACCTAATATGGCTAAGAAAAATAAAACTTTAAAGAAGTCACATACAAAACACCACGCGAGCGTAGCCGCGGGCAAATGTAAGTATTTACATAATAAAGGTAACATTACAATCTGTAATCTGTACATAGTAAGTAGTATTTAGTTGCGATTAATTTCTGTATCATTGACACCGTGACTACGATACTAGTACATAGTCACAGCTGTTAAATTTCGTCTGGAAATATTTGAACAATGGAGAGAAATGATTTATATGTTTACGGAGATCAAGGTGCGAAAGTTCCAGCCCATTTGAATTTCGGTAAATTTATTTTGGACCGTTTACGACTCAGGGAACACGAAATAGCATTGGTAAGTCTACACTATTTTTCTACCATCGTTGTTTTATACAAACACTAGATGACCCCCACAGCTTCGCCCGTGGAATATTTCGACCTCCTGTCACACCTATTTAATACCGTCGCTTGTAAATTCTACAATGATGCATAAAAATTTGCCCGATTTGTCGACATTTATGACTACTGCTCTGCTCACCATTGTAGTAGCGTAATGATATATAGCCTTCCTCGATAAATGGTCTATCTAATACAAAAATATTTTTTCTAATCCAACCTGAGATTAGCGCGTTCAACCAAACAAACAAACTCTTCAATTTTATAATATTAGTTATGTTACCTCTATAGTTATGTTACCTCTATAGGATAATAAGTATTAATTCCCTCTTATTAAATAAAGTCAATAATATCATATCATTTTAAGTACTGTAACTTAAAATTATATGATATTATTGACTGCCTCGATAACGCAGTGGTAGTAGTGTATGGGACTGCCGCGACTGAGGTCCCGGGTCGGAACAAATATTTGTGTGATCCACAAATGTATGTTATGTATGTTTTGGAGTTTGGGTGTTTGCTATGCATTGCATTACATGCATGTATTTATCAAATATAAGTATATTTATCAGTCGTCTAGATCCCATAACACAAGCTTGTATTAGCTTAGTTGCGGCTAGACGGCGCTCTGTAAAAAAAAATTGTCCCAGAATATTTATTTATTTATTATTAAACATTAAAGGTACATGGCGACACAAATTTAAAACGAACATATAAGGAATTTACCCAATACGCCGTTAATATGTCCGCTGCTTTGACAAAGCTGGGCGTAGGTCGAGGTGATGTTGTTGCAGTGGGGTCAGAAAAACGCAATGAATTGGTCCCCACAGTTATTGGGGTGCTGTTCACCGGTGCGACGTGCACTCCCTATGATTTAGAGAGCGGTCGAGGTGAGACAATTTCTTCTTTCTACCACACTCTATGATGACTCATTGCACTTGGTGGAATTGGTTACACATCTTGAATAATAACACTTGTACTATTACTATTCCACATTATTGATAACTAACTGACCCCCGCAGCTTTGCCCATGACATACTTCGGACTCCCGACGCACCTTTATAATCCCTTCATTTATTACTTTTACAAATATGTATGAAACTTTGCTTGATTTGTTGACATTTATGATTAATATTGAGCAAGTAATGATCCTGGTCACAAATGTATGACACACAATTTTGTTCTAAGTGGAACCACGACCACCGGTTTGGCAATCAGCTTTAATAACCATAAAACTAACGGTCTGTTTAGCTTTTACACTGACTTGTAAAAAACCAAAATTGTGTATTGAGTAAACAATTAACACATAAAACTTTCCCAATACAATAATCAGTTCAATTAAAATTGCTTCCTTGTCGAGTGCGACACTTTCACACTTTAAAATAATATAGGTCTGGTATCTTGTTAGTTTAAAGTGCGAAAGTATGGAGTTTGCATTTATTAATCAAAATGAACAATATTTATTTATTTCAGCTACATTGAGACATAAAATAACGATTGCACAGCCAAAATATTTTGTTTGTTCAAATTGCTTTTGGGAGACCTACAGCGATATCTTAAAAGGTTTTGACTGTATAAAGAAAATTATAACATTGGACAGAAGAGTAGAAGCCGTTGAAGGCGAATTCATAGTATTCTTAAGAACATTGGTCACAAGCAATGTGGACATAGACAAGTTTGAGCCAATACAAGTCCAAGGGCAGATCGACACGGCATTAGTTTTTTATTCCTCGGGAACCACAGGTATGCCAAAAGGCGTACAATTAACACATTTAAATTGCATTCTGATTAGCCTTCCCGACGAGTAAGTTATTTTTTTATACTACTGAGGTGGCAATACAGTTTTCATAATTTTTATATAACTAAAATACTGCCTCTTCTTTTTTGGGAGAAACTTTTTACTAGTTATTCCCTCGTAACTAGTAGTGAAGCGAAGCGATTGATGAATCTCGAAGAAGCGAAAGAAGTATGCATGGATCGCGAAGCCTGGCGATCTGTCCTCTCTGACTACCCCGTCAGGGATACAGCGTGAAGATGTTTTCATTTTTTTTTTATATTTTAGATTTAGTGATGAGTCTCTGCAAACTGCATTTGTATTGGGTGAATGGTATCACAGTTACGACGCTTCAATGACGTTCAAGTTTCTTGCCATGGGCAGGAAAATCGTATACTTTAGTGACGCTGCACCTCAAATGTTTTTGGACTGTGTCGCACGTTTTAGTGTAAGTAAATCTACAAACAATTTAATTACAAACTATTTGAAATTGGACTGATAAAACCCACTGGTGAACTGTCCTTAATAATTGATATTTCTATCCTTTTCTATCAGAATCAGAAGCTACTTCATCTTAGTCACAAGGGAGCAAAATAGTCATTGATAAATGAAGTGAAATACTAAAAGAAAATCCAAAGCATAGCGAAAAATCTAATGTCCGCATCAGAATATAACACTTAATACTCAAAAAACTCTTGAGGCTAGTGTTGCCTTATAAAACTCTCAAGCGTCTTTTTTTCAATCTAGATAGTCGTTTTGCACAGTCTTAGCTTAAAATCCTGAACCGAGTGAGGGAATCAAATGATGTTAACCTAGGATAAATATTTTGTGACGGAGTGACAATAAACTTTTCATCGTTTTAACTTACTTTGTTATGTATTCCTGGCAACCGTCATACTTTAAAAGTAACTGTTTGATGAGTAAGTGAAATTTGGACCGTACTATATCTGAAAAGAGGTATGGAGATGAGAAAATGTCAATAAAAATGCACTTTTAGTCCCTATTAAAAAAAAAGGTTTATGAAAAATGTAAGTTGTAAACTTGTTTCAGATTAATGTAGCGTTCATAGTACCCAGTTTTGTACATTATTTAGCAAATTCAAAAGACGTAGCGCAATGCAATACCAACTCACTGAAAATCATGTACTCAGTGTCTTCACCACTGTGCAAAAAGACGATCGATGAGGCCAAATTGAGGCAAGTATTATTGTCTTATAAGAATGTCTTATGACTATTGTTGTACCTTTTCATGCAGCTATTAGCAACCGGTCCGAGACTACCAGGACTTTAATTGGTCGTGCTAATTAGTGTCTAGCACATAAGACCTTTTAGCCTTTTTGTTACCACCTCACTATAAAGGCAACGGGTTCAAAATTTCTTCCAAATTTAACATCTAAAATAGACACATTTTATTGTATTAAATTGATTCTGTCCTTTAGATCCACCCCAGTTACGTGCTTTGGATGGCACGTTTGTCCCTGTTGCCAATAAAATGGCAGTCGTTAAGCCAAGCTGAGGGCCTTATTAATATTCTGTATATTACGGCTTAAAAATTTTCAACAGCAGGTCGCCACAGCCTGTGATTGTCCATTTCAACATGGCAATGGGCTCACCACCTGTTACGTGGGACAAAAATGCACACGATGAAATATGGGCGTTTAAGATGCCTCTGTCTACCCCTTCGGGAATAAAGGCGTGACAATATGTATGTATGTATTAGCAACCGGTACGTAACAGTTGCTAGTTTTGACCAACCAAAATAATAAACAGAGGCCTAGGTCCAACAGTAGCCTGTAATGGGAGCAAAGGGTGACTTGACTACCGATTGTAGAAGGTGCAGAAAGAAAGCTATTTGATTGAATTGACTTCTATGTAAGTCTCTTCATATGTAAGTCTCGGTGTACACGGATTCCTTCTAGCATATATTTTTTCACAAAATATATATTTTGTCATTTGATCTTCACTCATTCGTTGGACGTGTTCAAAACTTCAAACCTGTTCAAATGCTGATACTTTCATGCCAACCTGCCATATTGCGTAACTGCTCTGTCTCTTTGCTAACTGAGGGCCGTATTACAGAACGTTTCTCAATACTCAAGAAACGCTTAAGGCTAGTTATCGCTATATAATAATACTCTTAAGTGTTTCTTGAGTATTGAGAAACGTTCTGTAATACGGCCCTACAAAGTTAACTTTCTTTCCAGCGGCTGCTCGCTGTACTACTCGCTGTCCCCTACTTAATACTAATAATTAATTATATTTATTTGTCTCTAACAGTTTACAAGACGTTTTTACAAAAAAATCAGTATCTATTTTTTAAATTAAAACCTTTTTATCGACGTTGAAAAAATCGACACTTTTTCGGTTACATGCCATGTTGTTTTGAAGAGAAACTTCTTTGTCATAAGTAAAACTTCTTAACCGACGAATGTGAAAAAAATTATAGCTGAGAAAAAAGGCGTAAAGAAGTTTCACTTCTTACCAACTGTGTATGTACACACACATTTTTTTAAATTATGGTACTACTGTTTCCCCTACTAGATAACAATCCTGTATTTTGGGAAACACTACATCTCAGTATGTAATATAATACAAATCGATGATGTAGACATACCTAAGTTCTTTTTATATTGTAGATTTCCTAATATAAAAAGTATCCTTCAAGCCTATGGAATGACAGAAGCTGGAGCAGTGACTTCAGAAATCTGGGGAACTTACGGTCCTAAGGCTGGAAGCGTAGGTATGGCTATGCCAGGTGCTACTTTAAAAGTAAGTATACCTATAATAACACACACACACACACACACACATACACACACACAGAGAGAGAGAGAGAGAGAGAGAGAGAGAGAGAGAGAGAGAGAGACTCAACACTTTGGTTTCAGCGTTCATCGTAGTGCAATTGATATTTATAGTGTAATATATTACATATACTGATCCGTGATCCATTTCCAGGTAGCAGACCTAGTAAACCGTCAAACGCTGGGCCCAAATAAACGCGGTGAAATATGCATAAAAGGGCCGTTCTTCACGATAGGTTATATCGGCATTGACACTTCAGTTCACTTAGATGAGGAGGGCTTCTTTAAAACTGGAGACTTGGGTTATTTCGACGACGACAAATACTTTTACATAGTTGAAAGGATAAAGGAAATTTTTGCGTATGATGGTTCCAAGGTACGTAAATCTCTACAGGTCTAGGATTTCGTCATATTATATAATAAAGAAGGTCACGGTAAGGAATCAATGTCACTCGCGCTGTACCAGAGACGTCTTACTCTATATACTTCTTTCAGATAAAGCGTGTCAGGGGATTCACCGTTGTCTCATACGAATACACTGATTATGACAGGCCGCGTACTTTACTTTTGTCTACAGCCTGACGTTAAATTGGCACGTGGTATTATTTTTAGTTTCATCTCTAGTAGGGGAGCGAGTGAGCAACATTTCTTGATGTGTGTTAGTTTTTTATAAAAGTGAAACTTCTTTAGCAGAAAAGAAGCTTTTTTTTCTTTAAATAAGCAGTCGACGATTTCAAGTCAGCCATTTTGAACACCCCCACTTTAGAGTGGAATAAATGTTATAATAACTGATTTGAGCAAATCGAAAAGTGTAACCTACGTGGTTAATACTTTGAAAAACAATAAAAGGTACTATAAGGTTCTAGTTGTGTTTTTTTTAACAACTAAACTTAAAAGGCATGCCTCTAATATCGCCCTCTAAAATCATTCTCCCCGATAATCAGCGATGTATACCTGCTCCTTCTGTTTCGTTTAAGCGGCGCAGGGCGCTTGTTTTTGTTATTAGCACAGTCGAATTAGTATTTGACACGGAAAAAAAGTTTAGATAGCTATTGTTTTTCGGAATCCTCTGCATGATATTCAATTCGTTGCGATATCCGCTATTTTGATTTTAAGGGTGAAATTATTTATATCTTTTTTCACCGCCACAATTGTAGATAGGTAATTTAATTTCAAACAACTTTGCTGTTTAATAATTTTTCACGTAATTTTTTTTTCACCACCATCTTTGTTCGCAGTTTACTTCAAACAACTTTGTTGTTTAACAATTTTTCATGTAAAATTAAAAATAAACGAGTTATTAATCAAACAAATATTCACAGCTCCTTAGAGGTATAAATCGAAATTAAAAATATTGGGCTCAGAAAATAAGTAAAGAGAGGACCAAATCTGTAAGAAATTTATTTCTAAACGCCTTTTGTAATTTCCATTTTTACAGAAAGGACTTACTCAATGAACAAAAATTCACCGGTAAGTCATTCAAGATACGAATTTCAAAACTCAACGAATCGAATATCACGCGGAATGAAATTTATTTATTTATCTATCACGCCTTATCCCGAAGGGGTGGCAGAGGCATATTAAATGCCCAATTTTCACTATGTGTAGTCATGTCCCACGTAATAGGTGAAATATAGACCAACAATAACCTTGCCATATGCTTGCTTTAATATGCCTCTGCCACCCCTTCGGGGATAAGGCGTGATGGATATTTATTTATTTTTTATTTTATTAACAATAACCTTTCCCTAACGATTTCCGAGTGTAAATTTGTATTAATTATTTTTAAGAAGCGTTTGTGGCTACTTGTAAACAATCACTGCGTTAAGCAACTTTCTCTATTGATGGTCCTTGGATTGGTGACCACTTTGTGGCATTTGCATTTTGAAATTGAAATTTATTTATTTGCGGAAGTATGGTACATAAGCTGTAATTGTTATAATGAATTTGAACACACTCTCCGTCAGTTCTTTTCTGACATGCAAACCTTATTGCTAAATAAACATAATCTTTACCAACTAACGTCAATAAATATAAAATTAAGTAAATGTTTTGCTAAATGTCACGTCAAATATAATAAATAAAATACAAGCTACACAAAATTTAAATAATATAAAATAATTTGTCTAATCCTTGTGACAATACAAATGACAACCATATCAGAAATTACCTTTCATTTAAAAAGTCATTGATGCTGTATATATTTATTTCAATTAACCTATTTTTAATTTTCACCTTAAATTTTTTAACGGGTAATTTTTTTATAACTTCTCTAACTAACTTTAGCTTTTTTAAATAAATTAGGATTTGATTTAACAAATACGCTTACTTCGAAGACGTACACACCCGGCAGTGAAAGTATCTTGTATTTTTTAAAATATGGTTTGCAAGACTGGTACGGCGGGATACCTGCTATAGCTCTGATGCACCTTTTCTGGGCTAAAAATGCCCGAGTGGCATCAGTTGAGTTTCCCCACAACAGTAGACCATAACGCAGCACAGAATTGACGTATCACATAAACAAATCTACAATCTCTCTCTCAGACTGACTCTACCTGCACTTTCCAGTTGCAATGCTTATCTAAATTGATGCCCAAAAACTTAACAGAGTCTACTTCTTTTATTATGGTATCATTGTATCTTATCTGTTTAGGGTTTAGATTCTTACCTACAGTTTGGAACTGTACATAGTTGGTTGCTGCCAAATTAACTTTGAGGTTATTTTTATCCAGCCATTCCATTATCAATATAATTGTATTATTAATGTCTGTATCGAAATTTATTACATTATTGGATGTCATTAAAATAGCTATATCGTCGGCAAATAATATGCATTTATGTTCACTTATATCAGGCAAGTCATTAATATATATTAAAAATAAGAGTGGCCCGATTACACTCCCTTGTACACCGCATTTATTTTTCAAAAATGTTGACTTTTCACTACTTATAACAGAGTTATTACCGTCTTTTAAAATCTCTACGTATGCATATCTATGCATGTGCTGGCCCTCTTAATTCATAATCTTCCAGTTTTTCTAAAAGGGTTTTATGTGGAACAAAAGCCTTTGTCATATCATTGAAAACAGTCAGCGTGTGTTTCTTTTTCTCAATATTATATAATACATTATAAATTAAATTAAAAGTCGCTAGTGTAGTTGACTTGCCCTTCTGGAAACCGTTTTGTTCCGTTTTAATTAGTTCAAGACTATCAAGATATTTTGTAAGACGCCCATGCATAGCTTTTTAAAATTTTTTTGAGATGTTCGAGATAAGTGTAATTGGCCTATAGTTATTTACTTCCAACTTGTCCCCTTTTTTATATAGTGGTTTTACCAATGATCTTTTTAGTCGTTCTGGGAATACTTCTGTTTCAAATGAGAGGTTAATCAGATAAGTTAAAACTGGTACTATTTCACTGTTTCAATATGTTGGTGGTAATTTCATCAATGCCTATGGAATTTGTATTGTTTAGAGACATTATTATATTTTTAACCTCTATGAAACCTGAAGGTTTCAAGAATATACTATTCAGTGACTTCTTCTTATTAGTATTTGAAATAATGTTAAAATTTCCTTTCGCTGCTCCAATAAAAAACCTATTAAAATAATTTGCAACATCTTTTGGATTACTAATTATTCTGTCATTTACTCTTAATTCCGATATTATGTTATTTAGAATAGGATTATAGTTATTTTCGTTAATAATTTGCCAGGAAGTTCGGCATATATTACTCGTGTTTTTCAAAACCTTTAAATTGTAATTTTTTTGAGATCTATTAATACACCTTCTTAGAATTTTTGAATAATTTTGATACATATATTTACTCTCTCTGTTTTTTTGGATATAGTACTTATTGCGAAGTTGCCTTTTTGTTCGTAAGCTGATTCTTAGTCCCCTTGTTATCCATTTAATATCACGTTTCTTTGGCCTGATTATTTTTTGAAAGGAAGGGAAGCATAAGTCATAAAAAAGAGAAAAAGTTACATGGAGTTCATCAAATGCCGCATTACGTTCGGTGCCGAGATAGACCCGTTAGAGGTTACCCGATAGAGCCGTAAAATGTAAATTTTGGAGACATTCGCGGAACCTTGCAACGTTCTCTATCGAAAAAACGCGTTTCTTGACAGACTAATTCCTCGATTTGGCAATTTCCTTTACTATCTTTGCGCATAATATTTGAGCATGATGGTCCGACAGACCAGTACTTAAAACTTTACTACTGGTGTCCCTGATGTTACACATTATATGGTCTAAGCAATTGTTAATTCTAGTCGGGTCAGTTATGCATGATGTCATGCCCGGGGTCCGCTTTCCTACATTTTCTCCTCCACTTCGCACGGTCGTCGGCATCCCCTGTAGTGAGACCATGCATGATGTCAAACCATATTTATGTAAAATGTCATTCAGATTTATAACGACTCTACTATATTTAAGCGTATTTATGTTAAGATCTCCAACAATTACAATTTTTTGCTTTTTAGGAGAACAAAACAATAGTATACGCAAAAGCTCATCAAGGTACTCCAAAAACAAGTGTACGTTTGACGTAGGAGTACGATACACACATATAACACTTAATTTTAGTCCCTCTAGTTCTACACCACAGCATTCAAACACTGTTTCACGCGAATGCGATCTTATGTTGGTCAGCTCTTTATATTTAATGCCATGTTTGATATACACAGAGACGCCTCCTCTAGAGGGATAGGTTTCTTTGGTCTGCAGTATATGGCACCTAACTCGTATTCGATTAACCTTGCATTACAAATGTCAACTTCCTCCATGAATGTCTCCGAGAAACACAAGACGTCTGGCTGCATCTTGTTTTCGTACAGATTTGTAACAGTTATTTCAATTTGTTCTTTTTTAGAAATTAGACCTGCAATATTCTGGTGGAAAACACGAAGTCGACTTTTTTACTTCTTTTAGTAGATTCGAAAAAGAAATTCATCTGTAGAAAGTGACGGTAATATTTTTACACTTGTTGGTGAATTTTCGCTTCCCCCAGTACTGGCATGCAACTTCGAAAAGTAGTATGGAAGGAATGGTTCCTTTACGAAAAGCAGATAGTATCACCGTGTCACTTCCAATTCGAGAGGGCTTCGTATTTGATTTGGTAGTAGGAAAATAGTAAGGTATCGTTCCTCGCTTAGGAACCGGTATCACGCCCACGCTCTTCACCGAAAACCCACGCACGTCCTGTATATTGAAGCGGTTGTGGTTAAGGTACTTATGGTTATAGTCGTATTGATCAATCGATAAATTTATCTGTTTACACAAGTTAAAACATATCCCGTTATGTAAGTAATATAAAGTATTGTCATTAGGAAAAGGTATAAAATTACAATTAGAAGTTTGCATGCATATTAATTTTAACATGTTATTCAGCTACCTAGTACAATAACCTGATAATTATGAGGTATTCTGAAAGCCGTAGTTAGTTCTGACATTATGTTCATTGGATTAGAGTTATGTTCTCCCACTGATAAAATAACTTTGTCTCCTTCGCGAATATCAGTATAACAGATTGTGCCCAATATATTCCTTCAGCTTGCTCCTGGTTTTAAAAAGCTATACAAAAGAATAATGTTCATAGTTTGTATAAAACGTGATTCAATAAGCTTTGCGAGCATTTCCGTTCTTCGAAAGGCACGTTAAGCCTTTGGTCCCAGTTACTACCCTTTCGGGGATAAAGGTGTGTATGTGATTATTTTAGTCTGCCCTTTTTTTGGTCTAACTCGCTTGAGCTATATCTACATATAATATTTCTTGATTCTAAACAACAAGAAATAAATATAAAAAACTAGCTATCCCGCTCGGATTCGCCCGTGATATTATTCGAACCCCGTGGCACCCATTTAATCCCGTCGTTTATTATTTTCACATGGCATTGCCCGTGTAGAGAAGTTTTTCCGTTCCCGTTTCCCACAGAAACTTGTTCCCGGGATAAAAAGTAGCCTATGTCCGTCTCCTGGCTCTAAGCTACCACCCCACCAATTTTCAGCCAAATCGGTACAGCCGTTGTTGAGTTATAAATAGTGTAACTAACACGACTTTCTTTTATATATATAGATATCGTACGGATATGGGACCCAATACCTAGTTACCTAAGGCCATAATACCAAAGTAGGTACCATCTAATTCCGGTATCCGTTATCTATAACGTTATGTTCGTATAACGTTTTAGGGTCGGCAGCGCGAGTGCTGCACCTCTGGTGTTGCAAACGTCCATAGGCTACGGTGACCACTTTCCATCAGGTGGGCCGTATGCTTGTCTGCCACCTCAGTGGTATAAAAAAAATCCTCTTATCTCCATGAATTTGATAACCTTGTATTAGTGTAATTAAATTATGTATGTCATAGTAAAATTATAAGTAGGCAAACATTAATGGAGTACATTGCATCATAAACTAGAACGTTTATAGATAAATTAGATAAGAAGTCTCCTTAATAGCGATACATTGTGTTCGTAATTATTAAAATTCCACGTGTAACTTATCACGAAGTTATATACAACGCAAAATGTAACATTTAATGTAAATATGTGATAGCTATTTTCAGCGCCAATTAAATCTTCCTCGATGACAATCTAATCGATTTCACCGGGTGGCATAGGCTGTCCAATATTTTGTTGTTAAAATCTGATTTTAACTTGTTCAATAAAAAAAATGAAGTAACGCAAATTTTTCTATTTTAGATATCTCCAACAGAACTAGAAGCCATATTACAATTGCACACAGGTGTTCGAGAAGCAGGAGTCGTAGGTAAACCCGTGCCCGATTATGGGGAAGAACCAACAGCATTTGTGGTAAAACAGCCTGAAGTTGATTTGACTGAAAAGGATTTAATCGATTATGTAGCTTCAGAGGTATCTACTTTTTTAAATTTCTGATATAATATTTGTTGTGAACTAAACGTTTTTATCCGACAGTGTATGGGCTCAAACGGTTGAACGTAAATGGTGATTGAACGTAATGAAATTACAAATTATTGTACGATAGTAAAGCGACAGCGTGCGGAGTTAGACCAGGGGCCGAGTCTGCTATTTCAATCTTGTCGGAATAGAATAGAAATCGTCGCTCAGTAGAAAGCCCAAGGTACAATTTTGACAGTTTTTGTTGTCTTTCGCACACCAATGGACTGTTATCGGTCGTCTGTTCTACTCTATATAATTCTAGTGGCCGCTAGTCAGTTGCATTTTCGATAGTCTACTAACATTTTTACAGCAAAGCAGCAATTCAGGTTCTTTTGTACGGCTTGTCATTTGTAGACTCGGCCCCCAGTTTAAACTCGCACGTTTCTACCATTAGACATTTTACAATACAATGGAAATATTTATCAAACTACTATAGAAAAAATCTAAATCTAGGTCGTTCTGAAAAAATAATGGGGCTCAATACTTTCGGCCTGGAGATCTGTCCTAGGCTTGTTTCAAGGGCTAATTTCATTCATGGTTTAACGAAAATAATATTGGGAACCACTGTCCTTTACAGTATTTTAGCGGTCATTAAAAAGTGTCCATCAACATTATTCTTGAAATACCTTAGATTGGGGAGATAATTATGCCTTACACTAACCTACCAAGATAAGACTAATCATAAAATAGAGCAACTACCCTACCTCTACCCCAAGAAACCGTCGTCAATACGCTCATTCATTTGACGTGGCCTTTGTGCTCATCTCGTGGTACGTTTTCACCTCCTTTGATACCCATATCAATTCTTGTGAAGAAATATGTAAGTTGTGGCCCACTTTGAGGGCCTTTATTTGCATTTGATTCATATTTATACACACCATATCATATCTATGATATTTCTACAAGACAAACCTTTCATTTTGGGCTGCGGGTCAGGAAACCTCCAAAATAGGCAAATTCAGGCATATTTGGAGATAACAGAAGCATCCTATATCGACGTACTCATTCCTGGCAGATAACTCCCTAACATGAGGTGATCGTGTTATGACAGGTCTTCAATCCCGCTAAAGTGCGACACCTCTCGGCATAGGCGATGGTGTATTGCTCCCGGCTACGGCTGGTAGAAGCGAAAGGGTCATCCTTTCGCTTCGGACATGGTAGGCCTTCTACTTACACAGGGGCCTACAGGCATTCGAGCCACAATTTTGGGCCGCCGCGCGCCGTTGCCTTGTTTACGAGCAAGGTGATGGCAGCAAGGAGAGGGAGACTGCGGGCAGATTCCAGTTTTTTTGCTCTACCAGCTTTCATACGTGCCCCCGATTAGAGAGGTTAAACTCCCACCCACCGATGCGATGGACATATATAGCGCATTCTAGCGCCCGCTTGGTCGTTGTCCACCTCCTCTGCTTCTAGAGGGACTCTCGAGAAATTTTATTACAAAATCAAAAGTCTAAAATAATTTATTACCGATCTTGTTCTTGACTGTAAATTTTCCTATTTTTGTTATGTACTGAACGGTAAAATAATCTTTTTTCAGGTACCACCATATATGCAGTTACGAGGGGGTGTGTTTTTCGTTGAAAAACTACCAAGAAACTCCAGGGGTAAAATTTTACGCCAAAGCTTAAGAGATATGTTGAAATAAAGCATTTTTTAATTTATAAATTTCAAGAAATTTAATAATATTTGCTTATATTACATTTTGTTTACATTGTCAATTGTAGCGTTTATGTAATTTTTTTAATTTACATTATCAAATGTGGCTACGAACTGTTTTGAATCTAGAAATCACGTACTTTACCGTATAGTAGTTAAAAGTTTTATTTTGACGTGTATATGAAAAATTATATGTAATAAAACTGATAACTCTGTGAGGTAGCAAATTTTTTGTGTTTTCTTATCTCTACATATGAATTAAAGTATTTAATTTTATTGTATTAAACTTTAGATGATGATGAAAAAACACTCTCATCAGGAGTGACAAACTCAATAGTAAATAATATTATTCGTTCAATTTTCAAAAATAGAATAGCATAAACCAATTGCTCTATAGGTACTTTTCTTACGAAAGAAAACTCAAACACTAGTTTTGTTTTTTTTTTTTATAAATTATGAAACGAGCCTTCATTGCATGTGATCCCCTGAAAATGAAAATGAATGAAAATGAAAAATCAATAGGTAGAGCAATAGGTAGAGCCTGAGGAAGATACTGGCAATAAAATTCATGGCCACTCTTTTCTAGCCGCCAGTAATTACATTAGTTTTATTTACATGATATTTGAACAAATTATATAGTGATGAGTCTATACAAAAGAAACAATATCAAATCAAAATGAGAGCGTCTTTAGTTGCCAGTTCTATCAGCCCACCATTATGACGAAGAATCTGGCAAAATACTCAACTGCTGCTATTTTAAAATCTAGGTACGACTTACAATATTAAACTTACATTGTTCCTTTGGAATTATGTGAGAACAGTCGACTAAACTTAATTTGCCTTAAATTTTAATATTATTATCTTAATCTTCACTACATATTATAAAACAAAGTCGATTTTCGCTGTCTGTCCTTATGTATGCTTATCTTTAAAACTACGCAATTAATTTCGATGCAGTTTTCTTCAATAGTTGGAGTGATTCTCATAGAAGGTTTTTGTGTATAATTTTTTAAGTTTTTGCATACATTAACTTAATTATAACGATATATGTTGGGGGCGTCGGAAAAAATGTGCCGTCTGGGGGCTTTTAACGAAAACGCTGCCTAAACCCTTTGAGATATAACAAAATAATGTATTGTGGAATTGTGTATCTAATATAGTTCTAAAGAAAAGTCCGCGACGGTATATGTCTATCTCTTAAGGATAACATACTATATCCATTTTCATACTTTAAAAAAACAGCAATTATAAAGCTGTAGTTTGAAGGCTATTTACACAAATATATTATTAGTCCTTATCATTTTTAATATGTTAGTTGGCTTCAGCATTTTATGAAGATTATTTTGGCCCTTTGCACCTTTCAAATTAAAGAAATATCTTTGGAGATATGTCAAAATCAAAAAAAAAATGCAAAGAAATTAATTTCGTGTAACTATATTCGACCGGGCCGTGCGAGCGTAGGTACTTGAGAGCGGAGGAGTAGGTAGTCAAGTAATTTGGAAAATGTTCATACATTATTGTGAAATTAGTAAACGGCGGGATTAAATGGGTGCCATGGGGTTCGAAGTATGTCACGGACGAAGCCGGGCGGGACAGCTAGTAATATTATAAATGCGAAAGTTTGTGTGGATGTTTGTTACTTTTTCATGTATAAACTAACTTAACTTAACTATCTTTACACTGTATCCCTGACGGGGCACTCAGAGAGGACAGATCGCCAGGCATCGCGAGCCATGCATACTTCTTTCGCTTCCTGTAGATTCATTAATCGCTTCATACATGCACGTCTGGGTATCCGATTACTTTCGACTCTTCCGTTCTTGAGCAATCCGTTCACGTGGCCTTCATATGTAAGTCTCGGTCTACCTTGACTTCTTCTGCCCTCTACTTTCGCACAATATATATTCTTCGTCAATCGTTCCTCACTCATTCGTTGAACGTGTCCAAACCAAAGGAGCACGTCTTTTTCCAGCTTAACGCTGACACTTTCACTCAAACCTGCCATATTGCGTATCACTGCGTTTTTGGTCGGCCAAGGTTACGCCGCACAATTTTCGAACTGATCGCATCTCCACAGCATTCAGCTTACTTTTATGCATCTTCTGACATACCCAGGTTTCGCTGCCGTAAAGCAACGTTGGCACTAGCACTGCGTTATGAATCGCGAGTCGTGCTTCTTTTACGATGCTTTGTCGCTTTACTAATTGGGACAAAGCACCGTTAACTTTGTTTCCGGCAGTTACTCGCCGTTCTACATCTGAATCACATCTTCCATTCGCGCTAAACGTACTCCCTAAATACACAATTTCATTCACTTGCTCTAGACATTCCTGATTTACCCAAATCTCGCACTTAGTTCTTACGTCTTCTCTTTCAAATACCAGAACCTTAGTTTTACTTGCATTCAAGCGGAGACTCTTTCTTTCACACTCCTCTTTCATATTAGTGACTAATGCCTGAAGGTCGGCTTCTGATGAGGCCATGAGCACCGCATCATCAGCGTACGATAGACAATTTACTGTTAAGTCACCCAAATTCACACCCATATCACAATCTTTCAACTTCTGCAGGCAACTGTCCAGATACACTATGAACAGCCAGGCAGACATGACACAACCCTGTTTGACGCCTGTACAGACGTCGAAAAGAGGTGTCACATCCCCCCCTACTCGCACGCAAGCCTTACAGTCCCTGTATAGCGACTGTATTGCCCGCAGTAGCGAGCCGTCCACACCATATCCAGGCAGCAAGTCCCACAGAGTTTCTCTCATAACGTTATCAAATGCTTTCTCTAGATCCACAAATGCGCAGAAAACCTTCTGGCTAACAGCCAGAAACTTCTCCGCGTTCATGCGGAGAGAAAACACTTGATCTATGCAACCTCTTCCACGTCGGAATCCGCATTGAGCCTCCCACAAATACCTTTCAGACTTTTCTTGCATCTTGCATCATGTAAAAACTACTGAATAGATTTTAATAAACTTTACAATAATATAGCTTATACATCAGAAAAACACATAGGCTACTTTTTATCCCGGGAACAAGTTCCTGTGGGAAACGGGGACGGGAAAACTTCTCTACGCGGGCGAAGCCGCGGGCGTCAACTAGTCATAATAATATTATAACTACGAAAGTTTGTATGGATGCTTGTTACTCTTTTACGTAAAAACTCCTAAATACATTTTAATGAAACTTTACAATAATATAGCTTATACATCAGAATAACACATATGCTACTTTTTAGGCCGGAAACAAGTTCCTGTGGGAAACGGGAAAACTTTTCTATGCGGCCGAAGCCGCGGCTGTCAACTAGTAATTATTATAATTGCGAAAGTTTGGATGGATGTTTGTTACTTTTTAACGTAAAAGCTACTGAATAGATTTTAATGAAACTTTACAAATATATACCTTATACATCAGAAAAACACATAGGCTATTTTTATCCCGGGTACCAGTTCCTGTGGGAAACGGGAACGGGAAAACTTCGCTACGTGGGCGAAGCCGCGGGCGTCAACTAGTTTGTAACAATTGCTTTAACAGCTATGAGCTGACCAGTCCCAACAGACAGCACCCGTTCACGGGTAGGACGCATATATCAGCCATCGCCCTACGCCACCACTGCCAGGACACTTAGGCGAGCATTACATACTCAAACTGCACAGCAACCATCATGTCAAATTCAAAAAAATCAATACGAGCATTACGAGTAACATATGAGTACCAACCTTTATTAGCTATTTATATAAAAACTAATATCTATCTATCTAAAATTGTTTGTATTGAATCACACATTTATACTACCCTGAGATCATAAAGTTTTACATACATACATATCGTGACGCCGTTATCTCCGAAAAGGTTGGCAAAGGTATACCTACTATACGCCCACATTTTACCGTATGCATTACTGTCCCACGTATAAGCCCATTGCCGTTTTAAAAGTGCATACATACAAACCCACATAATTATCACGCTTTTATCCGCGAAGGGGTAGGCTGAGGCATACCATAGGTAAACCCACATTTCACCGTCTGCATTTTTGTGGTGAGCCGATTGCCATGTGGAAATGGTAGTAGCACGTAGCAGGCTGTGGCTACCTGCAGGACTTAACGCCTGCCATGTTACTGGCAACCGGGACCAACGACGTAACGTGCCTTACCAGAAACGCTTACAAATTTAATGTTACATAGTGGTCACCCATCCAAAGACCAGCTATAGCGAAAGTTGTTTAACTTGATCGTTTACAGTACACTTGTTAGCGGGGCAACGAGCGCTTCGAAAATAGCTAATGTAATCTTATAAAAAACGTTTTGACGACGCCTCCTGGACACGTTTGGTTGCTTGCAATGAACCGAACCTTACTCTGTGAAACTTACTATCCTGGAGGTGACTAGTGAACGGTGACTTGGTGATGACGTTTTTTAAGAAGTGACACACCCACTGTAGAAATTGGTGATGTAAACTGATGTGACGAACTGGGTGTTTATTTACTAAAGACGTAACAACTGTGACCACATCGGTGACAAATGCAATTGATGACTGCTGAATTTCTCGTGCATTTTGTGTGTCATAGTATTATAGTCAGTATTGGCTGCTTCAGTGGCAGTAGAAGTGCATGCAATGTTCTTAAGGTCTCGGGTTCAATTGTAGGACCAAAATATTTGTGTGATATAAAAATAATATTTGTTTAGTTGTTTGGATGTTATCTACGTAGATATGTTAGTATATGCGATGGAAAATAATAAAATAAATAAGTATAACGCTCTCGATACTTCCTATAATATATTTCTAGTCAGTATCGAGCGAGACCTTTGGTAATCCAGTCAACAAAAGAGATTGGTCGGCCTAAACAGGATTTTATGAAGTATTCTATGGTTATACAATTTACTCATTGGTCAAAGCAAATGACATAAAATATTTAAAAGATTTAAAAAAAACAATAATAGGTAAGGTATTTGTTCTAACAACAAATCTAAAACCGAAATATTTTTATCTTTATAATTGCTTGTCTTATCATATTAAAATTATTCATTAATTGATAATTATAGACAGATTAAGAGATTGGTCGGCCTAAACAGGATTTTATGAAGTATTCTATGGTTATACAATTTACTCATTGGTAATGACATAAAATATTTAAAAGATTAAAAAAAAACAATAATAGGTATATAAGGTATTTGTTCTAACAACAAATCCATTACTGAAATATCTTTATCTTTATAATTGCGTGTCTTATCATATTAAAATTATTCATTATGTGATAATCATACATAAAGATATTGTCGTAAAAACTACGTGTCTACATGTCATACTTAAAATGGACGATAAGTGTAACAATCAATAACATAACATTAAATAAAGAAAACTTGAGAGAAGTGTAGGTAGGTACAGTCAGATCAGAAATTGGTCCACCAGTTCTGTAAATTTTTACGCCAAAATATCTGTGTATAATCATCACATATAAATTAGCAAAGATATGTTTGTAATATGGATCTATTGTTAAAACAAATATCTTACTTATTATTGATTTTTTTTTTCAGAAAATCTTTTAAATATTTAAGATATTTGCTTTGATTATTAACTGAGTAAATTGAATAACCATAGAATCCTACTAATATTATAAACGCGAAAGTGACTGCTAAAATTTCTTGTGCATTTTATGTGTCATAGAATTAGAGTAATTATTGGCTGCTTTAGTGGCAGATTTGCAGGCAAATTGTATAACCATAGAATACTTCATAAAAACTTGTTTATGCCGACCAATCTCTTTTGCTGACTGGACCACCAAAGGTCTCGCTCGACTCTGACTGAAAATATAGGTACTATAGGAAATACCGAGAGCATTATACTTATTTATTTTTTTTATTTTCCATCGCATATACTAACATATCTACGTAGATAACATCCAAAAAACTAAACAAATATTATTTTAATATCACACAAATATTTTGGTCCTACAATTTGAACCCGAGACCTCAAGAACATTGCATACACTACTACTGCCACTAAAGCAGCCAATAATTACTTTAATTCTATGACACACAAAATGCACAAGAAATTTTAGCAGTCACCATTTGTATTTGTCACCGATGTGGTCACAGTTGTTACGTATTTAGTAAATAAACACCCAGTTCACGTCACATCAGTTTACATCACCAATTCGTCCAGTGGGTGTGTCACTTCTTAAAAAACGTCATCACTAAGTCACCATTCACTAGTCACCTCCAGGATAGTAAGTAAAAGTGACAGACAAATATACGGCCCACTTGATCGAAAGTGGTTACCGTAGCCATGGACGTTTGCAACACACCAGGGCTAGGTGTCACACTCGCGCTGCCGACCCTTCAAAACCAGCGTGGACCCTTTTGAAGAATCCCTTACTTGCGTTTGGGAAAATGTAGGGGGGGATCTTATTTCACAATCTAAGCGTAAATTATATTTAAGCCCTCCGATCGCCAAGGGTGTAGAGGATAGATCCATATGGACAAAGAAAGAAATCACGGACCAAAAAAGTGACCATGTGATTTCTAACCAAATTCTTTTTACATGCCATACCTATTGCTTTACGAATCTGGCACTCAATGTAAATCTAGAATCGTTAATTAATATAGTGTTACTCTGTGACCTAAATAAATAAATAATGTTGTGTTTGTTTGTTTCAAAGAGCGAACGAGCGATAGGAGGCTACCCCCGAACACACTGTGATAATTCTAATGACACATACAACGATGTAAATATAGTACACGATAAAGAGAGCAAGGGTCACTGTTATAATTCAAGGGGAAATTGACCATATATCAGTTATGCCTTTATCCACGACGAGTGACAGAGGCAAATTATCAGACCACATTTCACCACCCGTGTGCATTTATGTCTACGTGACAGGCGGCAAACCCATTGCTGTGTTCAAATGGATTAGCGGATGTTGTGGTGTTACCTGCAGTTGATTTTTTTTCATAAGGCCTTCAATTTGGCTTAACGACTGCCATGTTACTGGCAACCGTGACCAAAGGTTTAACGTGCTATCCTCATAAATGGAAATGTCTGAAGCGGTCACCATAAAAGTACCAGTGAAAACAAGCAAAAGTTTCTTAACGCAGTAATTGTTTACAATACAAGGGGCCCCCGATCTCTTCTAATACTACTATGTTGTTTCATAACATTCAAATGAACTTTAACCGTAGGGTGATAATCCACTTTTGTGGCTGAGTGTACAGTTAGTTAATCATCGTGTATCAACGTGCGGCGTGACAACTTCTGTCACCTTTGACCTTTAGTATCAGTTTGACGTTCAATATCTGTGTAAACATAAGATAATACTATCTGACCCGGGCGACTTTGTTCTGTCATATTAATTATTAAATAAATCAAACGTAACGAGGTATAAGGATGATGCCGATATATATTGACATATACACATATATACATATACTTAGATACACCTTTATCCCCGAAGGGGTAGGTAGCGGCGTCCTATACGCCTACATTTCACTCTATATATTTGTACTAACACACTATACTTGTTGTAGAAATTGACTTGTCTAGTCTATCTCTACCAAGCTCGAAGTCTTATGGGCTTGAAAAAATTCTACGATATGCACACGAAAAAAAACAGCGGGACGTCACAACCTGCTCCTGTCCTTTTCTACACTGCAATACGCTTATGTAGGTCAAATCACTAACTAACTATCTTCACGCTGTATCCCTGACGGGGTAGTCAGAGAGGACAGATCGCCAGGCTTCGCGATCCATGCATACTTCTTTCGCTTCTTCAAGATTCATCAATCGCTTCATAAACGCACGTCTGGGTATCTGAGTACTTTTGACCTTTCCGTTTTTGAGCAATTTGCTCACGTGGTCTTCATATGTAAGTCTCGGCCTACCCTGACTTCTTCTACCCTCTACTTCGGCACAATATATATTCATCGTCAATCGTTCCTCACTCATTCGCTGGAAGTGTCCAAACCAACGGAGCACGACCTTTTCCATATTAACGCTGACACTTTCATTCAAACCTGCCATATTCAAGCGAAGACCCTTACTTTCACACTCCTCTTTCATATTAGTGACTAATGCCTGAAGTTCAGCTTCTGATGAGGCCATGAGCACTGCATCATCAGCGTACAGCAGACAGTTTACTTTAAAGTCACCTAAATTCATACCCATATCACAATCTTTCAACTTCTGCAGGCAACTGTCCAGATACACTATGAACAGCCAGGCGGACATGACACACCCCTGTTTGACGCCTGTACAGACATCAAAAAGAGGTGACACATCCCCCCCCTACTCGCACACAAGCCTTACAGTCCCTATAAAGCGACTATAGTGCCCATAGTAGCGAGCCGTCCACACCATATCCGGGCAGCAAGTCACACAGAGTTTCTCTCACAACGTTATCAAATGCTTTCTCCAGATCTACAAAAGCGCAGAAAACCTTCTGGCTAATAGCCAGAAACTTCTCCGCAATCATGCGGAGAGAAAATACTTGATCCATGCAACCTCTTTCACGTCGGAATCCGCATTGAGCCTCCCATAAATACCTTTCAGACTTTTCTTGCATTCTTGCCGTTTAACCTTTGCATACACCTTACTAGCTAAGCTGACCAAGCCGATCGCCCTGTAGCTGGAGCAGTTTATGCGTGAGCCTTTCCCTTTTTAAATAGGTACTACAACTGCTATTCACCAGTCATCTGGGACCTCACCCGTCCGCCAGCACAAGTTGCATAACAGACATAGTGTGTCCCAGACGCGCGACCCACCTTACATGATCATCTCAGCAGTAACTCTGTCTTTTCCCGCAGCCTTACCACATTTCATACTTTCGCTTGTTCAATTTCTTGCATACTAATGGCTTCAATGACACCGGGATCCGGAGCATCGAAGTGAGCTCCACTTCCCGATGTGGCA
This sequence comes from Thumatha senex, assembly GCA_948477245.1. Lineage (NCBI taxonomy): Eukaryota > Metazoa > Arthropoda > Insecta > Lepidoptera > Erebidae > Thumatha > Thumatha senex. Next base: position 12,630,495 of record OX419724.1, on the reverse strand, counting down.
TCTCTGTCTTTTCTTGCATACATCTTTCCATAATATTCACTTCGTCTCTGCAGGACGTCAGTTTGGTCTGTTAGGACGTCATTGTTAACACTAAGCACTTTATTCATACTGCAGATTGCCGAACAACTCCGGGTCTTGCAAGCATCCTCCATCCACCTCTTTCCAGAAGAGCTTGGCATTATCCCGGAAATTGGACGACATTCTGCACCTTTCACGAGCTTCTTCTATTAGTGCCTTCGTGTTAACTTTTTGCAGCTTGTATCTCTCTTTCATATTCAAATCATTCCGCGAGGTTAAGTAGTCTAACCATGCTTTCTTCTTCATTCGAACTGCTTCTTTCACTTCCTCATTCCACCATGCATCACGCTTATTACTACTGCCTCTTTTCGTTTCTCCACACACTTCCACAACGGCATTTACCACACTATCCCTAAGATTCTGCCATACACTTTCCACATTCTCACTACCGAAATTGACGTCGCCAAGCTTTTCGGCTACACTTTCTTTATATTTATCCCTAATGGATGCATCCTGCAACTTCCAGCTTTTGTTGCTATAAGTCGGCTCAGGTTCAGGACACTCGGTACGATGACGCCAACCCGCGACAAACCCCTAATCCTAGTTATGACTAGGTAGTGGTCTGATCCCAGCTCAGTGCCTCGATAAACCCTTGTGTCCATCACCTGTTTACGGAGCCGACTATCCATTAGGACTAGATCTATCATGCTTCTCTTTGACTTACATCTCCTCGTATACATATTAATTTGTTTGTGGTTTGAATGCCAGTATAAGCTTGCCAGCGTCGTTCACCCTTTTCGCGAGCGGTACCCACCCATCCATTCAAGTCTCCACATACTACAAGTCTTTCATTTCCTTCTATCACATTTAGAGTTTCTCTCATACTCTCCCAGAAGTCCTATGTCTCGTTCGGCTCACTCGCGTTCGACGAAGATACTGGCGCGTAAGCAGCCACCAGGAAAATCTTCGACAAACCAAGTTTTAGACGGATCCAGAGGATTCTAGGACCTACAAGTTTGTACTCATACATACCGGAGGCCAATATCGCGAGGACAACAATATTCCAACCCCCCGACTGCCATGCTCGCTCTCTGGTACTCCAGACCATAGCGCGAGCACCCTACCCGGGAGCTCCAAGACTTTGCTGCCCTTGCGCTTGGTCTCTGTCAAGCGCACTACATCTAACTTTCTCTCATTCATAACATCCATCAACTCATTCATCTTATCTGCCATTCCTCCCCTAACATTCCACGCAGCTATCCTGCACTCCGTCCTCCACTTCCCGCCGTGTCGGGCCGCGCGTGTAGGGTGACGGTCCCCTACGCCGCTTCGGCACACACTTTTCGCACCAGCGGTGGGGACGAACCGGTGAGCGTCGCCTCGGGGGCACGCCCTAGCATAATTCGCCCTTGCGGTGCTCGTGTTGGAGTAGAATTGTAGCTGGCAGGGATGGCGACGTGCACGCTTCTACTCTTCATCCCCCAAAATAATTTATGCGGAAGAATTATATCAAACTAGTTGACGCACGCGGCTTCGCCCGCGTAGCGAAGTTTTCCCGTTACCATTTCTCACAGGATTTTGTTCTCGAGATAAAAAGCAGTCTATGTGTTATTCTGATGTATAAGCTATATTATTGTAAAGTTTCATTAAAATTCATTCAGTAGTTTTTACGTGAAAGAGTAACAAACATCCACACAAACTTTCGAATTTTTAATATTATTAAGATTATCTGTGATACGGTGAAATGAAGGCGAGCTCAGCTCTCCATTGCCGTATTTAATCTGGTTTATACTTCATTGAATCCTTTCTAGGCTTAGTCATTGTGATGTTGAAACAGAAGCAATACGAATGGAATTACCTAAACCTTGGGATTACACCTTGCATATGGTACGATTTCAGGGACAAGCCCGTCACAACCGTGGGTATTTTCTATTGTTTCATGAACAAACGGTTGAAAGAGGAAGGACAAGCTTGAAATGGTAACCTCTGTTCACATACTAACCACCTACTAACCTTCCGCTTTGGGCCAAGTCTTTATGTGATATTGTGTATAGGTAAACAATATTGTTGATAAGTTACAGACTATGGAAATCGATCATTTTTTTACCATATTCTTTTATTTTAGATTTTGAAAGTATACAATAACATTTTAAGAAATTATTTTTGTTAATTCACCGTGTTTCATTTCACAACAGTAATGAATTTATTTCGATTACAAAATGAAGTTTTATTTAGTTGAACTTCTCTAAGTAAATGAAAGTAAATCCAAAGTAAATACTGAATCGAAGCGTTATACGTGTCCGCAAATTATCCGTTTAATTGAAGTGCTCTTTGGTAAACCACATTTTTTGTTTTTTGGTCTGACGTTAACACAAACAAAGCGGATGGTTTCCCAACTCGTGAACACGCAACGTATAACTGCCCATGTGAAAAACAATGATTTTCTAAATTTATCCCGCAATCACTAAGCGATTGGCCTTGCGACTTGTTAATTGTCATTGCGAACGCAAGGCGAACTGGAAATTGCAATCGTTTGAAGTCAAACGGAAGATTAGTCGGAATCATTGGTATTCGAGGAATACATATATTTTCACACATATATACATATACTTTCCGTTAATAATGGTTGCCTCAATCAAATTCGGCATAAGTCTTTTTACCGAAAGTCGAGTACCGTTGCAAAGTCGCGGTGGATTCAAATTACGCAACTGTGTGAAATTCAGTGCGTGTACATCATTATTCTTTGCGGCAAGAATTGCTCGTTGACTTAACCAAGCATAATTCTCACTAATGTTTGGGAAAACATTTTCAATAAGAGCTAATTGAGAGTCTACAAATCGGCAAAAGTCGTTGGTAAGAGTAATTAATCCAGATATCGCATCAACTGGGACTTTTCCATTTCCAACAGCTAACAAACTTAAAACTGAAGCGCTCGTGGCCCCGCGGTCTCAGTGTTCTGTAAACGATCACTGAGTTAAGCAACGTTCACTATGGCTGGTCGTCGGAAGGGTGACCACTTTGTGGCATTTACATATGCGAGCGTTTCCGTGCTTCGGAAGGCACGTTAAGCCGTTGGTCCCGGATGCCAGTAAAATGGCAGTCGTTAAGCCTGGTTGAAGGCCTTATGGGCTTGAAAAATTTCAACAGCAGATAGCCACAATCTGCGTCTGTCTATTTCAACACGGCAATGGGCTCACCACCTATTACGTGGGACAGGAATCCACACGGTGAAAAGTGGGCATATAATATGCCTCTGCCACCCCTTCGGGGATAAGGCGTGATGGATATATATATATAACAGCTAACAATTGTTTGGAAAATTGTGCAGCACTTTGATCATTTTTAAGTTGAACTCTCATATTAGTGGTTAGCGATAATGTTTTTACGTTATTCCATAAAGGTGATGCCTTCAGGCAAGCATTCAATTCATCTGCAGGCGTTCCACGGGGAATTACTGGCAACGTCTGCCGGAAATCGCCTGCCAACAATATCATCAAGCCGCCAAAGATGTTGTTATTTCGCCGAAGATCCTTCAGTGTGAAGTTAAGTGCTTCAAGTGATTTCTTATGTGCCATTGTGCACTCATCCCAAACAATGAGCTTGCATTGCATCAACAATTTTCCCATTGCACTGGATCGGGAAATATTGCATGTTGGAGTATCAATTGTGTTTAAATTGAGTGGCAACTTAAGCGCAGAATGTGCAATACGACCGCCATCTAGAAGAGTCGCCGCAATTCCAGATGATGCTAACGCCAAAGCTATGTCACATCTTGATCGAATAGTGGCCAAAATCAATGAAATGACAAATGTTTTCCCTGTTTCTCCAGGTGCGTCCAGGAAGAATAGACCACCAGTATTATTGTCCACCGCTTGCATTAATGTTTCGTATACTTGTTTTTGCTGTTCATTCAGCAACGGCACATTATTTCGAACGAATTCCTGCAACATTGTATTGCAGCTCTCGATTTAATTCTTGGTTGAATGCATCGTGCATCGATCGATTTGGCGCAATCATTCCTACTTCAATCAGTAGCTTGTTTGCAATAGTCAAGCATTGATCCTCAATCAGAATCAATCCTTCATTGTAGTTTTCATCGGTTATATGGATGTCAGGATTATTCGTTTAAATGCGCAAGCGATGCAGGATATCTTCACATATGTCGTCTTTGTATTTGTTCCATAACTGAATTGGTTGTGAAGGAAAACATGTGGTGATGATAATTGCGAACAGCGTTCGTATTTGGTACGCATTTGATGAAACAACTGAATCCGCAAGTGTTAAATCCCAATGAGAATCGTTCTCCAGCAAACCCAATAGTTGACATGCTTCTCGATATGTTTTGCATTGGTGGCCATTCACAGTTTTCAAATGCGCAAATGATTTTGGTCCACGTACATTTACCAACAGCAGTCGCAAATAAAAACATTCATCATTTCTATGATGAACAGTATACATGCGACCTAGTGCATCAGTGGAAAACACCTGTGGCCAATCTGGAACTGGGGTTCCTTGTTTGCGACGTTGGAATTTATTTGTTGATTGATTCCAAGTGTAATACTTGGGCATTTCAACGTACATCAGCGTCGCTGCGAATGGATCTGCTTCACACATTGCAAAGAAGCTAGTCAATGTTGTCGATGGTGGTCTCTCAGCTCGTTGTGCCGCATTAGCCTCAGTGAAGTAAACTCTTTGGCCATTTTCCAAATGCACTGCTAAATGTACAACTGTGGGATATCTTTCATGAATTTGAAATGACAATAATCGCCACAGTGCTTCATTAGTACTGACGTATCTGCCCATTTGGAAGTTGCTGATTTCGTCATTCGCATTTTCCGACACAATACGAAACACAGCCATGTCGCTGCCTTTTGTGACGTACTTGCACAAATATTTGATTGATTTGGCCGAATGACAACTCTCAACGTTTGCATGTGTTTCGAAAATTCGTGATAGTAGCGGGCAATATGGTACAATGAATTCATTTCCGATCTCAATCTCTTGATTTTGAACTTTAACTTTGATAGTTCGACCATTATCTTCTTTTGAACGCCGACGATAAACTGGATATCCATCGTTCCCTGTGACTGTTTCAGCAACTAACGGTCGCGGACATCGTTTTGTGCACTTTCCATCAGCCATGCAAGGCGATAATGGATTTAATGCACCGCACGGTCCATGCACCATCTGTGTCGTCACAATGTTGTGTAGATGGGGATCAGTGACTGGATCAGGAATTTCAGCTGAACAGATGTCATCCACTTCATTTGAATGTAATTTGTTCAGCAACCAAATTAGGATATGAGCATGCGGTAGTCCACGCTTCTGCCATTCCACCGAGTACATATAACAACGTGTGTCACCAAAAACTAGATACTTAGTAAGCACATCCATCATAACCTTTAGTTTTTGCTGAAATACTCTGGCGATTATATCATGGCGATCTTGCGGTTTTTGGCACGGTTCTAACTCACGTTCAATTTCCGTCCACTTCGGATTGCATGTTAACGTAATAAATAAATCCGGAGTTCCATAATTTCGCACGTATGTCATAACGTCTTGAGCGTATTCGTGCATGTGGCGTGGGCTTCCGTTATAAGATGATGGGAGAATCGTCAGACGTCCAATATTCTGAACATCACCATCTGAATGAATAGCATCACGCAAGTGTATATAGTCCTCAGATCGTAGCTTTGCCTGATTGAATCGGATGAACGCTAAACGTTCGGTCTCGACTTTGACATACATGTCGACAGCGAATTGCTGGAATAGCCGACGGCACTTCAGAATGACATTCTCCTCATGTGTACGAATCATCATACGATACGCATAGTAATTCATTGCGCTTAGTTTTTTATTCGTTGATACGCCTGAAAATGTAAAATTAAATGAATTGTTAATGGAAACCAATAATAGCAATAATTAGTGTGTGAATATTGTACCTGTAATTGGATCGACCATCTTCAACGTGATATCGTATCCGTCTTGCCCTTGCCAATAAATGATTGGATATTGTAACGCATCGTACAAACGATGTGTCTGGTTTACACGATGCATGATATTGCTTCTTCGATGAACGACAATGTCTCGCGATTTAGTTGGATCGCCAACAATAATTGCAGCAACATCATTAACGGTGGGTGCATTGAATCTTCGCACATGTTCATCTGTTGGGGTACAATCCGCTCTTATGACAAATTTGTTCGTATCCGATGGCATTCGTTCCAATGCTGTTGAACATGAACATATTAACCACAGCATTATTAGCGTGAAAAAATGCTTGCAACTGTTCAATAATTCGTCTCTTTAAATTTTGTGTTCCCTGTATATTGCACCACACATTCAGCTGATCCACCATCGACGAAATGAAATATATTTGCAGAAATTGATGCGGTTCATCTGGCGTTGGCACCATTGAACCATGCAAATGATATATTTGTTCTTGTATCTGTAATTGCAAACAATCATTTGTTGAAGAATACAGTGTAACTTCTGATCGTGTGATGGTGTAGTGTGTGGTGTATATGTAGTTGTTATGTGTTGCAATTCATTCTGTTGGTGTGAGTGATTGGTTATGTGTGTTGTATCTTTTACCTTGCAAGTCGGCATGAAGCCGCCTTCTCGAATGATATTAGCTCCAAAGGAAGTCATGCGAAAGCAGTTATTGTATTCAAGGATGTGTTGAAGAAAATGGCTGGAATCGGGATCACTTCCATCGAACAATGGTTTCAGTGGCTGTGGTGGTGTAAGTAATGGATCCAGTTTGACTTTTCCACTTGCGCAGCACAATCCAGCCGTTTCTCTTTTGAACTTTAACGCATTGCAATATCGGCATATAGTCGTCATTGGTCCAATATCTAAATTTTCATCATCACTGTAGTTCGCAGTGGGATCATATTTGGAATGCCAAGCGATTGTATGATGCCAATGATCTTCGTGTGCTCACGCGTTGTCTCAATCGGGCATTTTCTCTTATTATATTTTGTCTTTCTTCGCTTAAGTTCTGTGAATACACTTGTTTCTGGCTGCGGCCGATGTTCGCACGTCGTCCTCTAGGCATTTTGGACTATGGACAGAGTGGTGAATTTAACCTCAAATGCACGATCCACATAATTTATACAGTTCAACTTACCACCATAAAGTAAAATGCCTGCTGTTGAAATTGAATAAAAATTTGCACAATACACGTGATTGATTTGATGGTTTCCAATTGAAATGTTAGGAAACGAATAACTTATTGTTTTTACTTTTTTTTTTCACAATTTCACAGTGAACACAATTTCGGTTTGTCACATGAAATTAACTGAGCAGAGAACAATGAGTAGCTGTCAAACAATGTATCACGCACCGGCGCCATCTTAAAATATTGGTTTGTAGTACATACTATGTATCAGAGATGGCACTGTATGTGAAAAAAGATTTTCTCGCTTTTCTGTTGAAATTTTTCCTGAATTTTCTTTGCTATAAACCTCACGGAGCCCGAGACCTTTCCAACGAATGCAAAACCGTGGAAATCGGTTCGTGCGTTCTGGAGTTATAGCGTCAGGAAGGAAAACCTGACTTATTTTTATATATTAGATGACGCCTTTAGTGGCATGAAGTCGTTTAGCCTTAGCCTTAAAAATACTCAATAAATTATAAGACATTGTCCTATTTTCCATTTCTAGGCAAAGGCGGTACTGCAGTAATGGACTGCCTCTGACGCGCGGTGGGAGTATATCCGACTGCTACGCAAGAGGTCGTGGGTTCGATTCCCACCCAGGATAAAACTTTGTGTGATGAGCTCGATAGTTTATTCTGTGTCTGGGTGTTAATTTATCTATATAAGAATGTTTATCAATTATCTGGTTACCATAGTACAAGCTCTGCTTAATGTAAAATCAGATGACGTTGTGTGAGTGGTCCCAACAATATTACAATATTAAAAAAAAGGAATGCCAAAGATGACTTCATTGAAGGTCAAATGGAGGTCGTTTACTTTACCAGAAAAACTTTAGTATAATCCATTATTATTTTCCATTTCTAAGTCATACTAGTAATATAATTTCTGGAAATGTCTTTTGATTTTAAAAATGTCATCAAAGACTATTAAAGAATAAAGAAAGAAATAAGCATCCGGATATATGGGTAAGAGTCACCACTCAGAAGTAACGTTATCATAGGGCTAAAAGTATAACCTGATTTACCAAGTCATTTCACACTAGCATTTTTTAAATAGTTACTCAGATAGATCAGATAGATTGTGGTCCCACAGACTCAAGCTCAGTGTTTTGCAAACGATTACTGCGTTAAGCAACTTTGCATACACAACCTGCGTCCGTCTATTTCAACACGGCAATGGGCTCACCACCTATTACGTGGGAGAGGTATGCACATGGTGAAAATTGGGCATATAATATACCTCTGCCACCCCTTTGGGAATAAGGCGTGATAGATAAAAAAAAATCCAAGAAAACTATGATAAAAACAATATTTCTAATTTAAAACTTATTTAATACATACACGAAATCTACAACATCACTTAACAACTACCTATCTAATTTAAATGCAACTGTATACATATATCAAGTAACATATACTTAACCGTAAGTTTATTAAACCGAGGCCATACTATTCGTAGTTATATCAAATTATAATTATATTTACAAATTAAAACTTCAATATTAAAGTAAGATATATATCTATTTTTTTGGTAACATTGTAACTTTATTCTTTAAAATGATATTGCAGACTTATAAGTAGGTTTGCAGAGTTATTTTGGCAAGACAATATGGCATTTATCATAGTTTATATTATACTATAAAATAGTTTTGTACAAGAATTACATGAATACTTTATTATAAATAAGATTGCACATCTTAGCTATGTACAGTCCCTAAGCATACATACAAAACAATAAACAACATCGACGTATGACGTCGCAATAGAAAATAAATAAGCAGAATTTTACATCACATCATTTTACTATATAAGTGGTAATGCAGAGTTTTAATGAATTAGTTGCAGTAATATTGCATGGCAATAACATTTTTTGATTGCTAATATCTATTTAGTTCTAATTACTACTTTAATTAATATAAAGTTTTATTAAATATATCTTAGTTAATCTTAAAGTGTAGATATTAGTCAGATGAATGTCTATTAAATATCTACTGGTTCAATTTTTTCCCATGATCCATGATTTTCGGATGCATTTAATAAAAATCTTTATAGTTATATTTCATTTACAATGATTAAATTTCTTCCTGTTTGATTTATATTTTCACACAAAACTTAGTACTATAATTATGTTCAGAACTAGTTATACCTATCTCTGTGCCATACATACTTACATTTTTTATTTAGGTATTATTTAATTTTAGCATTTATTATTTATTAATAGTTAGTCAGAGAATGCGTTCCGTTCACATTTGTCACTTTCTCATGCAGTCAGAGATGTCAGGAACGCATGTCTCTCCCGGCTGAACTGTGGGAATGATTTAATTTTTGTACATATCAGCCAACACTTTCTCCATAGGTGTCTGGCCTATGGTTTTGGCGAAGAATTCTCTTTCCAGCTGCTGTGGGGAGACCAGGCGCAGGAGTGGTAGCAGCAGCAGCAGGCGGCCGAAGCGCGCGGGCGCGGCGCCGTGCGCGGCGCGCGCGTGCGTCATGAGCATGACCTGCGCCTGGTCCTGGAGGTTCTCTATCTGGAGGGGGTCTTTGAGGCCGCGGGTTTCTGCGCACCAAATTATGATGTCACTATACAAATCATCATGGTCTCACTACAGGAGATGCCGACGACCTTGCGAAGTGGAGAAGAAAATGTAGGCAAGCAAACCCCGGGCGTTGCGAGACGCAACTGGGATAGACAAATCATCGAAAAACTAGATTACTAACCAAAAAAATACGGGTTGCACTCCGAGAGTGCTGACAGAAGTAAAACTAAATTTATTAATAATTTATATATTTAGGCGATAAATTGACCAGGATTGGCGTTAATGATGATGATGATGATGAAAAAGAAATCTACACTGAAAGAGTCTTAATTGATTACACAATATTATTTAATAAGACCTGTAGATGACCGGGATTAACGTTTGATGATGATGATGATTATATTATTTAGTAGCACGGCATTGAATCTACCAATTAACTATCAAAAAAATATTTATCTAGACGCGTTCGCGGTCTGCTATATGTACATGCATATATGCACTCACTATAGCTGCATCTCGTAACGGTGCCGCGAGTCCAGCGATTTTATCTCATCTAAAAATATGTGTACCGCGCTAAAAAACTATATTAGCTACTAGCTCGATTAGTAGAAGTTGAGAGGAGGACCAGAGAATCCACTGGATATTAGGGGTTTTCCGGGATCAAAGCAGTATCTCCTGATAACGGTACACGTGCTGATTAACGGAGAAGCAACGCCGTAAAGGTGCCCGCGTACACCCTTACGGCGTTGGAATATCTAACAGCAGTCGCTCCTAACAATGCCGATAATAAAAATCCGAACTATTGTTGCTACCATACCCGGGGTACCTTATACTGTAGCCCACAGGGTGAATACTATAAATAACGAAATTGTATCATACAATATGATTTACTTACCAGATTTAAATAGCACAATTGCTTTCATACAAGCAAACTCTGCCGGGTCAACGAGCACAGTTCTATATCGTGACAGTACTTCCCGTAATCGCCGCAGAGTTACTGAATCAACGCCATTTTCTAAAACAATTATTAGCATTGTGACGTGTAACACATAATATAGAATTTACCAAAATAATTTACAACAAAGTATTCGCTCTCAAAATTTACATTAACATAAAAAATTCAATAATTCACTATGTTGTAAGTACTTAAAAGTAAAGTTGCAGAGTTATAAATCAATGTGCTGAGTTTTACCTTGATCGATTTGATCACTTCCAAACAATGCGGCGCAGGCAGCGTCTAGTGGCAAGCACCACTGAATTGCATTCAATAAGAACAACTCTGACCATGCTTCTTCTAGAAGAATTACCTGGAACATTTTACGAAAAAGAACAGGGTCATTTTTACTACAATAATGTCATTACTACAGTAAAATTGTTAACAAATATTTGTATGTCTTGAAATAGGTTAAATTTTACATATTGCCTAAAGTCACTAAGTTTTCTACAAATATGTTTATTCTTTTATAAAATAAATAAGAAAAAAAATAATTCTCATAAATATAATCAGTAAATATAAAGATAGTTTTCATGGGCATACTACTTCTGTAAGACTACTTAAGTAGTAATCGAACACGGAATACCTATTGTAAACGAGTAATAAAAAAAATTGTGATCTGATTTGATTTATCTCTAAACCACATTTTAAAACTTATAGAAAAGATATATATTATTTATCATGTATATCAGAATTATAAGGCATATGTCTAAATAAACAAATAGACTTAAACATAAAACGTTATCGTAAAATCTAAAATTAGATATTTCTGGCGTACAGTTACCTACTATGTTTCTGTATCTACATACACACTATTGTTATTATATCTATGCTGAGTTATAATGTGGGTGTAAGGTATAAAGATCTCCGGGCCCCAGTTGCCTTAGTGACCTAACCTACTAGCGGTATACCGGCTGACTAACTGACGAAGCAAAGACGCAAGTCCAATACTCAAACCGATAGTCAAACAACGAAATAGCAACCAAATAATAGCAACTTCAGGCTCCAAATCCAAGTAGGGTTTAAAAGCAACTGGGAAATCACTAAGACGAAGATGAAGAACTTATTCTACTATATATAATATTATTAACGCGTACTTAATAAATATAATATCCGACTAATATTATTAACGTGAAAGTATGTAAGAATGGATGTTTGTTACTCTTTCACGCAAAATCTACTAAATGGATTTCGATGAAACATCCACAATAATATAACTTACACGTCAGAATAATACATAGACTACTCTTTATTCCGGGAACAAGTTCTAGTGGGAAACCGGAACGAGAAAACTTTACCAAGCGAAAGGAGCCGCGGGCGTCATATAGTAATTTATAATGCAAAGATTACCTACCTGGTCTCTAAATGCTAAGCTGGCAAAAGAAGGCAAATTCTTCGCCCATTTGACAGCCATGAACAGCAACCTCGCTGCGGATTCCGCCGCACTCTCGACGCCCAGTGGCCTGGAATTAAGTCGTATTGGCTGAGTCAATGAATGGAATGAAGCCATATGTGGTGACGTAAATATTATACATAAATTATAAGCGATTTTGATGCTATATTTAATAGTCATTACACGTAGTTCATTTCATTACTATTATTACCGCAACGCTCTAGAAGCCTCGTTTAGAATGTACCTAATTTTAAATTGCAGACCAGACTAAAATAGCACACTAAAAACTCAAATATTTGGTGCCTTAATTGACAAGTAATTAATCACGAAAATTAATTATTTGCCAGCCCCCCTGTATTAATTTTCAAAGTGGGTGGTAGGAAAATATTGTCTAAAGTGATGCTACGACAACCAAAATGAGTTAAGACTTTCTTCTTCCCTGTGCATGTTCAGTGGTGGTGTCCCTGATATTAAGATGCTTACCGGTAGGAAGAACAGTTCTGACGGTAGTCCATCGCAGCTGGTGGTGAATAGGACGTAGAATCTTCTTCGTTGGTCACGTCAATACTGTCGTCTGTAAAACACAAAAAGTACTTATTTTAAAATACTTTCAAATTTATTTTCTAAATGATAAAATAGTCTGTCAATCAACAGCCGCACCACTCGCAGGTGAGGTTGACTTGAACCCCAAAGATATCTGTAGATAGAACCTTATTGTAAGTAAGTGTAGGCCAGCTTTAATGATCAATCATAGACCCTAAATTCTACGAGAAACTTAAAAAAAGAAGACAAAGTAACTTACCATCACTGTCAGTGTGTGTATTCCCTTCATCGTGATGGTCATGCGAGGAGTCTGGTTGTGCAGGTTGCTGTGGCTGAGGCGGTGGTAGCGGCGCGTAGTGGGGTGACAAGAGTGGATAGCGGGCCGGTGATAGCGCCATAGCTAACGACACCGGCGGGCTGCAAAATATAATCACTTTGCTGCTAAAAGACTTGCGAGTCCATTTTATCATTCAAAACATACAAATCAAGTGGATTTAAGTGCTACGAGTATTAGGTGTGAAAGCAGCGCGCAGAGACGACCTCATGTAAGTCCCTATGCCCAGCCCGCTAAATGCGAGTGGTATAAGCTTATGTGTGACCCCGAAACCTCAGCAACAGTAGTCGTGTATACCACCACTGCGCCACCGAAGCAGTCAATCAGCCGACATGATGATAATAATATTATTGTTTCTCAAAATTTTGTCGACCGCCTGATAGAGAAACAAGACACCCAAAGATTGAGAACCACTTTTGACTGGCCTAAGAAATGCTTATCACGCTCTGCCTGAAAAACAAGGAGCTGTATGAGCAGGTGACGTGTTATAGTAGAGTGTTCCATCAACTCAAGTGATTTAAGTGAACATTCGGCTCCATAAAGAAATTCATGTACATTTAAATGGAACTTAACCATGAATCAACCTTATTGTTCTTCTTTTTTGCGTATTCCTTCCAAACAATGAATGGGGTTTTTCCCAGATAAACCCAGTTTGCAACCCTAGTCTGCTGTACTGTTATTACATTTCCACTATTCTAAAAAATCTATCTATCTTCACGCTGTATCCCTTACGGGGTAGTCGCGATCCATGCATACTTCTTTCGCTTCCTGCAGATTCATTAATCGCTTCATACATGTACGTCTGGGTATCCGAGTACTTTTGACGTTTCCGTTTTTGAGCAATTTGCTCACGTGGTCTTCATCTGTAAATCTCGGCCTACCCTGACGGAGTTCTTCTAGCCTCTACTTTCGCACAGTCTATACTAATATTATAAAGCTGAAGAGTTTGTTTGTTTGTTTGGTTGAACGCGCTAATCTCAGGAACTACTGGTCGGATTTGAAAAATTCTTTTAGTATTAGATAGCCCATTTATCGAGGAAGGCTATATATCGTTACGCTACTACACAGGGGAGCAGAGCAGTAGTCATAAATGTTGACAAATCGGGCAAATTTTTATGCATCATTGTAGAATTTATAAGCTACGGGATCAAATAGGTGCGACGGGAGGTCGATATATTCCACGGGCGAAGCTGTGGGGGTCATCTAGTATAATATATATTCTTAGTCAAACGTTTCTCACTCATTCGTTGTGTTCTAAAAATTCCGCTAGATAAACTATTAGTTGTATTCATATATCTTGTACCATAAAAGCGACTGCTACCTGACCTCCAATCCAATAAATTTTACACTCCTTAGATTATGAATACAAAACTATGAAAAGAAAATTGTACCACAAAACAAACTTTATTTTGATCACTTCTTTTCTCCATAAATATATATTCAATGAGGACCAATAACGAAAATGGCATGGCAATGTACCCCATATTATTAAGGATTGCCAATCCAGCTTAGTGCATTCGCATGTTCGGGGGCAAAATGTTGTAATAATATTAATGTGAAATTCATATAACTTTTTTATATTCTTGGGGTATGCAAGTATGTTTTTTTTTTTAATATAGATTAAGTAGAATCTAAGTATTCGGATTTTGAAATATTTTGTACCTATAGTGTATTTTTTTGGATAAAAAATTGGTTTTTCTCTTAAATGTAGTTCGATTCCTGACACGGAATATGGAATTTTCAATAAATCTAATGACGTAGTTTTAATTTTCATTGATGAAGCCGAGACTCCTTTGAGTAGATACGGCTTTGCCAATACCGATCCATTTAAAATATAGAGTTTATCTGTATCTGTAACTTTAGAAACGCTCTGCCAGCGCATATGGTTCCCATCTTTTACAACGCCAGGTTCTTCAAGCGGAGCGTGGAGAGCACATCATTAGGCCGTCTACGTAAGCTGCACTGTCAATGGTGTTGCGGACTTTGAGATAGGCCATCTATTCGCTGATGTCGCCATGGCTTTCATTTTTGGAAGCTAAATACAAAAGTCTCTCTATCCGCACCCAACTCAAAAATTCACCTTGAATACTGCACTAAAGTTTTAATACTACACCGTTGTCTATACAGGCTGTACCTAAAACTATGGCTGTACTCCACAGCGGATTATATCCCGTAGGGCTATCCAATACAAAAATAATTGTTATCAATTGAACAATTATTTTACAAGTAATTCCTGAGCGTGTTCAACAAAACAAACTCTTCAGCTTTATATGTTACTTATGTAAGTATGGATAATAGATAGTTTTAGTACACCGAACAGTTTCTACCTACTACGCGATAATCGATCTTCGCTTAACCATTCGACTATAAAATCACGCCTAAGTTACAGCACCCGTTCAAAGCCATTCACCCCGAACTGAACGTCAGGGTGCCTTGGCCAGTCACCGCACAACCTTTGATCATTCGTGAGGCTTGATCGTCACAGCTCAGTGGACTGACGCGGCGACTCCACGCGATGTTATTAGATCGATTCTAATAATATAATGAAGGCTATTTTAGATATGCCGTTATAGAAATTACATACATAATTATCATTAAGCACTCGTAGTCCTGCAAACTCAGTGTTTTGCTAACGTTCATTGCGTTTCCCCTCTTTAGCAATGGCTGGTCCTCAGATTAGTGACCGAGTTGTGGCATTTCCATTTACAAGCTTTTCCGTGCTTCTGAAAGCACTTTAAGCCATTTAACCATTGTCAGCAACATTTTAATTCAAGGCCTTATTTGCAGCTCGTTTGGTCAAAAATGCCTGCGGTGAAATGGTCGGCGTCTAGTATGCCTCTGCCTAGTGCCTACCCTTCGGAGATAAAGGCGGGACTGATACCTATTATCCCGCTATAGCAGTCTTGGGTATAATGAAGTTGGCCAACCCTGCTATACATAGGTAATTGAGCGTAGATACTTCATAGAGTACGTGTTCAAAGAGTCGAGCACTATGTATAAAGACAATATTGTCATTCCTCGTTGATTCTGCAGCACGAGCTAGTGAAAATACTTTGACTTGTCTCTTGGAAACTGTGTGCGATATATGTTTGAAGATTTCTTTGTGAAGCCACGCGAAATATGCTTTGTCGTTTAAAACAATTATACAAGTTAATGTTTAGCATACTTGCTAGCTTTGTTTTGTTTATTTTTATATTTATCTGTCACACCTTTATCCCCATAGGGGTGGCAGAGGCATATTATACGCCAACATTTCACCGTGTGCTTCTGTCCCACACAACCGGAGGTGAGCGTATGCCTTTTGTTGTGTTTAATTGTGTTCAAATGAACAATCGCAGGTTGGAAAAATCGCAGGATGTAGTAACCTGCTGTTGAATTTTTCAAGCCGTTCATAAAAGCCTCGGCCTACCCTAACTTCTTCTACCCTCTACTTTCGCACAATATATATTCTTCGTCAATCGTTCCTCACTCATTTGTTGGACGTGTTTTCGAACACAATTTTCGAAGTGTTCGTATCTCTACAGCGTTTAACTTATTTTCATGCATCTTCTGACATACCCAAGTTTCACTACCGAAAAGCTACGTTGGTACTAGCACTGCGTTATGAATCGCTAGTCGTGCTTCTTTTACGATGCTTTAATTGTCGCTTTACTAATTGAGACAAAGCACCGTTAACTTTGTTTCCGGCAGCTACTCGCTGTTCTGCATCCTCATATTTTCCGTCCGCGCTAAACACTCCCTAAATATTTTCATTCACTTGCTCTAGACGCTCCTGGTTTACCCAAATCTCGCACTTAGTTCTTACGTCATCTCTTTCAAATACTAGAATCTCAGTTTTACTTGCACATTTAAAGTACACTTGACATACCCAAAAACTCCGACAGCAACAGCCGCTTCTCTGAGAGCTCTCTCTTGGTCCATATCTCTGAGGGCTTCGGGTCTGATGGTAGCTGTGTTGCGTGGTTGTCGCTCGTTCTGGACAGCTGGTAAGAATATACATAATCAATATATAATTTGTCTATTTATCTATCTTCACACTGACGGGTTAGTCAGATAGACAGATCGCAAGGTTTCACGGTCCATGAATATTTTTCCCGCTTCCTGCAGATTCATAAAACGTTTTACACATGAACATTCAGGGGGATCGACTGAAATCACCGAACAACGAAATCTGTGGGACCCAAGTGACCTAGCTTGTTAGCGGTGCGTCTCTTCTGACTAACGGACGAGCCAACGACTTCATGACTGCAAACGACTGCAAAACAGGTCCCAACAACCCGAAAACCAAAAGTCAAACGATAGCTGCTCGTAGCGCCTTTATAAAAGTAGACCTCAGACTCCAATAGACAGGTGCCCAATGCTACCAGTTAAAAAGTCTTAAACGGAAATATACTGGACAATGATCTTACTACAGGGTGTGCTCACTTCCAAGTAACTTCTCTTCGGATCCATTTCGATGCACTACACTCTAACTGTTCCAATACACTCTAACTGCTTCTAGGACTTTACTGAGTTCGAGTTCGGTGTAACTGTTCTGGTCTTAGTCATGGCTGTAGATCCTGGTTTACAGATGTCCATTGGTTAACTTAACTTTAACTTGAGTGCAAGGGGCCAAAACCAATATCTCCATTCCCCACAACGTCACCTGCTAGCGGTGCACATGCTGACTATCTGACGAGGCTATGACGCAGGCGGTCATACGGGGTTGAGAGGTCAGACAGCAGTCACTTTCAACGATGCCGAAAGTCAAAAGCCACACAGTAATTGGAATGTGAGTGGGATTTATTTCCATTACTGAATGAAGGGGAATCTTGGTGCAAGAAACAGTGCAGGAATTGGGCTTCAAATTGAAGGCTTTTGGTGCAACAGTAATTATCGCTCAGATGACATTGATAGATTTCAGTGAGCGTCGGTGATCAAATGGTTGAAATTATACTTGGGATTGAAACGCAAGAGTGCCTATCCCTAGTCCTGGCAACCAGAGCTAGGTCTTTTTTATAAATAAACCTATCTAAGCTCCTATTCTGTTCATCATTTGCTAGAGTTCCGTACTCAAAGGGTAAAAAGGGGACCCTATCACTACGACTTCACTATCCGTCTATCACCAGACTGTATCTTATAAATCGTGATGAAGACAGTTAACATTTTCACAAATTATGTATTTTTGTTGCCGCTATTACAACGAATAATAGAAAAAAAAATCCCATACAACAAACGTTTTATAAAATATTATTTGCTTACTTTTGTTCGATATTAATAACGGCAACAGGTAAACGCTTGAAATATTCACAGAATAATTTTTATTTAATTATTTATTTTTAAAGAGATTCAGATCTCTTTATTTCCTTTAAAAATTAATAATTAAATTAATATTACATAAATTAATGAAGCTACAGGAAGCGAAAGAAGTATGCATGGATCGCGATGCCTGGCAATCTGTTCTCTCCGACTACCCCGTCAGGGATACAGCGTGAAGATAGTTAAGTTAATTCATAAATTAAAGTTAATAAAGGGGGCGGATATTTTTAATGAAAATGGTACGGAACCCTTAGTATACAAGTCCGACTCGCACTTGGTCGACTATTATCAGTCACGATTCCAAAAGCATCTAAAGTAAGCTTAAACTGAGAATATCAAAAAGTCCTAGCACAAATCTAGGACAATGTATAGGTATAGCGATTGGACATCATATTGCTAAACTATATTTGGCAGGCGCTACAACATCGTCTGTAAGAACAATAGCTTCAGCTTCGTCAACCTCAAGTCATCTTAGTATTCAAATTGCATTTTAAGTTATTTTTTATTTAATAAAAGAAATTTCTGAATACGTTCTGTGGCAACACTACCTTAGGAATAGAAACTAAGTATCAAGTACCACTGTACAAGATATATTATTGCTAAACTTTAATTCACAGGTATTTGTTACACCATTGAATGGTAGCGAAAATAACATTTTTTACAACCAAATTGATTGCATTACCCATTAGTTATAGTAGATACCCATTGTTATTCTATTTTAATTTTATTTGCTATACAATTTTTATTTTATTTGTTATACCATTTTAATTACCTACCTAAAATTCTAATTTAATTTTGCTACACAATTTTAATGAGAATATTTTTCTTTCTCTTCTTAACCGGTCATTCGCCTTTATCATCCAAGTATTTAGCCACAATTGATTCCATTAATAGATTTTTTTAATCAGTAAGCGACAAAAGACTTATATTTTGAATGAAATTCAAACTATTATTTATCTAAATGTGTTGAATTCAATTTGTTCATCAGATCAAATATGAGTCAACTGTCAAATAAATATCGGAAAATTGTAACTAAAATCTAATATATTAGGTAGGTACATCCCTACATCCTAGTAGTTATAAGAAATCCGTTATTGTACAGCCTCTAATCCCCTCAATCAAATACTAGTCAAAATAAATGATGGAGACAATTTACTAAGGTGTAGAAACGTGTAGAGAATATAGTCAGTTAGACAAAGCTACTGAAGCAAATTATTATTTTTGTGTACTAAATATTAATACAAAGTCGCGTTGGTTGGGACATTTAGGTATACCTACCTAACTCAAGAACGGGTGTGTAAATTTTTATGATCCTCGCTTTATTGGATTTATCTATACCTTGAATACCAGAATGAGTACAATAAAACCAGGAAAAGTCATGAAAACGAGTTCTACGGAACTGAATAATATTAAGGCGGCACAAAGCTCGTCGGGAATTTGTAATGAGGTTGGGGTTTGGGATGAGAGTTTGTTTTTGTTAAATATAAAAAACCTTTCTTCACTATAAAAATCGAGTCAGCAATATATTTTTCACAATTTGTGTCTACGCAGCTTCACCCTTGACATTCTTCGAAGTCGAACCCTTTAGCACCCCCTTAACCTATTCACCACCATTTTTATTTATTAGTTATTATTTTTAAAACCTGGGTAAGCAGATGCTTGAAAGTAGGTAAATTGAATGCTGTGGAGATGCGATTACTTCGAAAATTGTGCGGCGTATCTTTGGCCGAAAGAATACGTAACGAAGTGCTACGCAAAGAAAGAAAGAAAGAAAAAACGTTTATTTATCACAAAGTGGAAACACAAAAAATAAAAAAAAAATAAAATAATGCGTTACAAAATGCGTGCCACACATCTATGACAAAAAGGTCTAGTTCAGCCTAGTGCCAGACTAGGTAAGCCTGGCGCTGATTTTCAACTAAACCATTGAGTTTTAATTTAATTTACGCTCACGGGTGCACAAACAGGTTCTGTGCAGGCTGTTACATATTAGGTAATCATACGCAAAAAATACATGTAATTTATATATAAATGCAAAAGTCTCACAAGATAAGTTATTAAAATATTTTTATATATTTATACCAAGCCAACACATATCATGAAACTATACTATACAGAGCAGCATAAAAACATATACACACCAGCTTAAAGTTAATAAAGAACCCCTACATTCTTAAATGCATATAAAAGGCAACTTATTGTGGGACAAATATTGTGGGACAATTTTCACACAGCGCCATCTAGCCCAAAGTAAGCTAGTATTAGCTTGTGTTAGATAACTTATAAACATACTTATAAAAAATATAAACTAAAAATTAATATAAACTTACATATATTTCTAAATACATAGGTACATATTATAGATAATATGGCAATATGGCAGGTTTGAATGATGGTGTCAGCGTTAAGCTGGAAAATGGCGTGCTCCGTTGGTTTGGACACGTCCAACGAATGAGTGAAGAACGATTAACGAAGAAAATATACTGTGCGAAGTAGAGGGTAGCCGTCAGGGTAAGCCGAGACTTATATATGCAGACCACGTGAGCAGATTGCTCAAAAACGGAAAGTCAAAAGTACTCGGATACCCAGACGTGCGTGTATGAAGCGAATGATGAATCTTGAAGAAGCGAAAGAAGTATGCATGGATCGCGAAAGCCTGGCGATCTGTCCTCTCTGACTACCCCTTCAGGGATACAGCGTGATGATAGTTTTATTTTTTATACTGTGGCATCTTTTTACCACACACCCTCATTTATTTATTGCGATATTAGTAAGTTATCAATTTTTAACTCTTGTCGATTACCTACTGACCAATAATCACTTGATCAATTATCCCAGCCAGGCGTCTTATATCATACATAGGTACGTACTTCATTTCATAGTATTCCACCCTTTCTACCTACTCTGCGATATAATTAAGAGCCGACTACTAGTCTGACAGACTGAAACTTGAACACAAATTAATGTGCACTCACTCACACACAGAATAGTTCCCCCTACTACACTATAAATCAAAGCGCCCCTCCCACATCCGGCCGCAGCCATCTTTGAGATCTCATTTCCGGAGTCACGAGTAAGCAGGATAGAGACTGCATAGTTGTTGATACGAGTAAAAGAGACATGTGGACGTTTGTGACTTTTAATTTATTTTTAAGATAGAAGGGTATGGTGGCATGATATGTACATCTATGGCGAAAAGTGTTACCAGAAAAAGCATTTTATTTAATATTATGATCGGCAAAGATTTTCTTCTTCATCTTAGTGCATTTCCAATTGCTTCCAAACTCAACCCGGAATTGAAGCCTGGGTCCACTTTTTTGAGCTGCTAAGAGCAGCTGTCGTTTTCTTTTCATTTTCGGCATGATTGGAAGCGATTGCCATCCGTCTATAAGGTCGTGGAAAACTTGTTTGTTTGGATATCGGCTCCCGATCGATCTCTCGATGAAAATCTACTCAGCAATATAATTATAATAGCCTCCCTACTTACCTATATCAATTTGTCGAAACTATATTTCTTTTAATTTTTATGTTTAAACTAATGCATTTTATATAAAAGATATATAGGTATTATGCACTTTTTCTCAATAAAATTCAATTTTGTCAAATTGCGTCCCTTCAATTAAATTGTGGGACATTTTTTTTACACAGCGCTTTTTAGCTCAAAGTAAGCTTATACAAGCCTGTGTTATGGGATCTATATGACTGATAAACATACTTATATATTTCTAAATAACATACATATAATATATAGGAAACATCCAAACTCCGAAAGAAACATTTGTGGATCACACAAATATTATTTCCGACCCGGGAATTGATCTCAGTCGCGGCAGTCGCTTATCACTACCACTGCGCCACCGAGGCAGTCATCAGTTTTCAATCCTGCTGTTTTATCTTTTATTAGTCAACAGTTACATTTTTGTTAAAAGTGGGGCTAACTTGGGCCCTGAAGATGGTAGACAAGCATATGACCCACCTGTGTAAAAATAGTCACTAGGTAGTCTATAGACGTATATTTTTGTACGTATATTATTGCACCGGATTGTATTTTATTTAAAAATAGCATAATTTCATGGAATAATGCTCTTTTATAATTTTCCATTTTTATAGAGACTAATTCCACCCGGTTTCCCATTACCTGTGACTCCTGTAAACCAGGATCTATAGCAATGACCAAAACACCACAAGAAAAGTTACACCGAGCTCGATCTCGGTGAAGTTCTAGGAGACGTTTAAAAGTAATGGATTCCGTATCGAAATTAATCAGAAGTAACATGAAGGAGTTGGAAAAAGAAATTTACGCCTTTTCCCTCCATTGCAAATAGGAAGATCTGAAAGGTAACTAGGTGTATATCCTATAGAAAAAGGGAAGCACCACGGTAATAGTACATTACGGGTCCTATGTGAGCTATGTTTGATTCCAGTAATATGTATGGCACACCTTTTGCCAAATGCTACACTCTCAGATGATCATATTTGGCATCTACTGTTGAACACTTACAGTACGGTGAATCGGCCAGCTTAAACGAATGTAGTTTGCTCCTAAAGTTACCATATCCCGTAATAAATTGAGCATTTATAATTTACCTATCTATTTACTTAATGGAAGCCACGGTGAGTAACTAGTCACTTATAAACATTTGCGTAACAAACTGTCAACAACAACACAGGTGCCCAACAAATGTCACTTGAATGAAAGTAAAGTCAGTAAGCATCAAATGAGTTGATGCCTACAATATGGTGTACCATTAGGCAGCTACTTCTATAATTTATGAGCATAACTTGTTCATAAAATACACATAAACAGACATTCTAACAATACAATCATAATTGGAAAATAAAATCGTAAGGATCAGGTGCGTCACAAACTCACAACCCTTGCTCGAAACAAACTAATAAAACATGTTCATCTCACTTACTCTTACACAACATCTGATATTACCATTTCATCTACAAACGACTTCTGTCAAAGTCGGGACTTAATGGTTATTGATTTCACTTTGATGCCAAATAGACTTGAAATGTATTTCAATATTAATAGAGATCATTCTCGGCTAAATGTTGTCATATCAAACGGTAAGGATGTGGTCTGTTATTCAGCGATAGAGTTTTACATGACCGTATATAAGAGCGAAGCACTATATATTAGAGCGAAGGATAGTCTTTAATAAAATTATAATGTAAATTCCATAGATATAAAGTTTTCGGAATTAATATTTATTTTTGTGAAATTTTAGGCTCTGTAACGATCGGATAATCCGAATCGACATGACTAGGATCACTAGTCTTGTCGATTCGAATGAACACAAAAATTATGAAAATCGGTTGAGAACAGTACCAGTGAGTTATGGCACTTTGGTTATGGCGTTACATAGGTACATTACGTCATTGAAGTTGATCTATAGGAGCTCCGCTCCAAAAAGACGTATCGTTTAGCAAACGGAATAGCACATTTTACGCAAACTCGTCATAAGTATTACTTTATTATAGTACTACTATGATAAGGCTTACATAATTTTTTTAAATTGCAAGTAGTAGATTTAAGGAGTGATTATAAATATTCATTATTCACCACGTATGTTATTGGTCCTACCAGATGGACAATGTAAGTAAGTAGATTCTCGTCTAGTCGTAGTCCTTCAGTAATATTTTCTTAAATCTCAAGATTAATGTAAAAAATTAGTTTATTACGATACTTGCAAGATTCTCGTATACCACTAAAATTGAATTTACAGATATTTTGGTAAAGCATTAAGCTGTATTCTTAAAGATATCCCACTTAGGTACCTACGCTTAATCTACTAAGTAGTCGTAATAGGTAGGTTCCTACGTGTTACAAATTATTCGTTTTTTCACATATGTTTTTTAAGAGAATTTCGCGAACGGATGATGCTGAAATTTGATACGCTTATAGTTTGTATGTCCAAGAAATGCATGAAACTATATTTTTATTTAATTATGCATTAGTTGAAACTTTAAAATTATGGCCGAATTTCACACCTTTATCCTTTATACATGCATATTGTCACGCCTTTATCCCCGAAGGGATAATTTGGGGATTTATGCATTTATTTTTATTTATTTATGTTTATTATTTTTGTAGGCAGAGGCATAGGTACTATACGCTCACATTTCACCATATGCATTTTCCTTTAAATAATGTTTTGTTTTAATTGCCTGCCTCGGTGGCAGGGTGAGTACTAGTATGAACTGCTGCGCTGAGGTCCCGGGTTGGAACCTTTTTTTATGTAATCCACAAATGTGTTTCGGAGTTTGGGTGTTTCCTTTGTATAATTTGTATGTATTTAGATATATATAAGAGTGTATATCCACTGTCTAGATCCTATACCACAAGCTTATATTAGCTTACTTTAGGCTACATGGCGCTGTGTAAAGTGTCCCAAAATATTTATTTATTTATTATGTACCTTTTAAATTCTATTACAAAAAGTAAGTGTGTGAAGTAAAACTCTCTTAGAAAGAGACCTTACCCTAAACAATTGCCGCATGTTGCAAGCCTCTTCTGGGCCTTTTGAGTTTAGAATCACGCTTTAAAAGTTAGAAATTCGAAAGTAAAACCTTCGATGTCTTAAAGCATTACATTTTCTACCTTACCCCCTTATAAAATAAGGTAAAACTCGTTGGTGAAATTTAAAGGACTTGTGACCTTATGAATCCGTTTGAATATTAATACAGGGTTGGATTTGGGGGTTTTAGGCGCGGATTAAAATCGCATTAATCAGTGTCTGTTACTGCAGCTTTAACTCACAGTATAAACAGTTAAGTGTTAGGGTACGATGTTGTAGGCTGTGCAGGTACTGTTACGTACAGAAATGCTTTGGTAGTATACAGCGCATATAAATAAGGAATAAATATATGTATAAAATGATTTACTTACCAAGATTATGAGTGTCAGCCTAGTTTGAATAATCACACAAATCAATTTTATACCACAATTTTTACTTTAGGTGATAGACAATAGCGTAAAGCAAACCTAATTAAATGGCTACCGTAGGCAATAGACATGGACACTGGAGGTGTTACACTCGTGCTGCTTGATATACGGTTCACCTAATCGAAAATGATCATCATAGTAGCCTATGGACACTTGCAACACTAGATTTTGTAACCGGCGGCAAAATGTAAAGTTCCTTTTGAAGAAACTCCAATACTTTAGACCACAGAGTAAATAATCAATTTCCCTCACGCGCTCTATACTAGAGACGACTTACTCTAATATCTTTTTTTCATCCCTTTTTTTTTCATCCGATTAATCAAATTACTACAGACGAATGATAAACAACTGACAGGTCACGTGTGCGATTTTTGCTTACAGTTTGACATAAATAAATTATGGGCTCAAGTCATTTTTTACTATGAATAAATTTATAAGAAAAAATTAGGAAAATTTCTAATCAATCTAAGAATAAAAAAAAAGCCACCAAATATTTCCAATATTTTATGAACCTATTGAATTATGGTAATACCGTTTACTAAATACAACACAAGTAATTTCATTATACAAATAATAAATTATTTATGTTAGTATAATTACCAAAATAATTTACGTCTCTGAAGCACTTATGACAGTGACATTACACAGTAAGTCCGAGCTTAGAATTGTTCCGAGTAGGTACGTCGGGGATTAAACACAAAATCACCGTCATTACCATTTCATTTTACAAATGAATCTTTAATTCTCTGCTTCCTACTCTCTTCTGTTGTACCTAAGTGGCTTTTAATGTTTAATATTAATTTCTGTAAGTGATAAATTAATAGGAAGTCTCGGCAGATACTCTAGTTTTTAAACTGACCTCTCAACTTTTTATTTCCTACCTACCTATATATAGTTTGTACTTACTTTCAAATCCTCGCCCGTCTATTAGCCGGAAAAGTCAAACGATAGCTGCTTCCGGAGGCCCAATAAAAGAAGATGTCAATTTCCAAAGACGTGTAGGGCTTGGCAGCAGCTAGGAATACTTATATGTATTAATACTACTAGGAAAACTAGTCCGAGACTACCAGGACTTTAATTGGTCGTGATAATTAGTGTGTAGCACATAAGACCTTTTAGCCTTTTTGTTACCACCTCACTAAAAAGGCAACGGGTTCAAAATTTCTTCAAAATTTAATATCTAAAATAGACACATTTTTTTTATAAAATTTATTCGACCCTCTAGACCCACCCCAGTTCCGTGCTTCGAAAGGCACGTTAAGCCGTTGGTCCCGGTTGGCAATAAAACGGCAGTCTTTAAGCCAAGTTGAAGGCATTATGGGCAATGTGTTCACCACCTGTTACGTGGGACAAAAATGCATCCGGTAAAATTTAGGCGTTTAATATGCCTATGCCTACCCCTTCGGGGCTAAAGGCGTGACAATATGTATATGTATGTATGTAGGAAAACTAGAAATACCTACGTTTATGATCACCTAAGTTATTAACTAACAAAAGTAACTAACAATAATAATTGAAGCTAAGTTACAATTGGCCACTGTTTTTGTATAAAATTATTCAATTGTCAGATTCAAAACAAAATCAACAGCGTAGTCAACTCAATAAATAATAGAAACATCCATTACAAAATTACCATAACGCATGAACAACGAACAATGAAAATGTGATCCAATTTGCGCGAGAAAAGACAGTGTCAAAAAGATAAAGGTAACGAGGGCTCAGCGTCGTGCCCTACGGCACACCAGACGGGAACGCCTTTATCACTTTAAGCTTTGAATTATTTTGGTCTTTGGGACCCTTGGTATGAAAAGGAAAGTGTAATTTCGTTACGCTTTGAGATGTCGGCGCGACAATCTAATTATTTTCGCATGGTGTGCCAGCTAGGTTCACCTTGTCAAAAGCCTCTGAAAGCACCACGGGTTGATTTAATTAATGAGCGTTGATTTAATTTTCATCTTTTATTACATCTAGGAGTAAATTAAGTTATTTTGTAAAATTAAAAGATAATATGGCCACGTTAAACGGTTTTAATCAGTCTATTAATTATAAAAATAAATACAAACTGTAGTAGAATCCATGATAATCTGCGAATAAAAAAATAACAAAGCCTATAGTTTAGCAAGTGACAATAATAAATAAATAGATTTGGAATATTTTTACACAGCGATATCTAATCCCCTAGCAGACCCATGTTAGTGAACTTAGCAGAACATTGTCCAGCAGATAAAAAAAAATGAGAATTCTGCTCGCATGCAGTAGAGTTCTACAGTTCCTGATACTTATTAGAAATAGTTCTAGCGTTTTTACGAAAAAAAAGACAGTTGAAAAAATGCTCTACCAACTTCCGTAACAGATCAATTAGCAGATCATTGTCCAGCAGATTGAAAATAAATGCGAGTTCTTATCGCATGCAGCTGAGTTCTACAGTTGCTGATACATTTTAAAAGTAGTTCTAGCGTTTTTACCAAAAAAAAGGGCAATTGACAAAATGATCTCCCAACTTTCTGTAGCAAATCAAATTGCAGTAAATCAAAAATTCGAGCGAGTTCTTCTCACATACGAATGAAATCTCCAGTTCCAGATACTTCAAAGGAATAGTTTTAATAGTTTTCAAGTTCAGAAGACAGCAAATCTTGTCAGAAAGTGTAAAAAGTCAAAAATACCACATTCATTGTTAGAAAAATACTCGAAGGTTAGAAGTAAAAAAATATTTTTTTCTTAAATAAAAATAAATATCCATCACGCCTTATCCCCGAAGGGTTGGCAGAGGCATATTATATGCCCACTTTTCACCGTGTGGATTCCTGTCCCACGTAATAGGTGGTGAGCCCATTGCCGTGTTGAAAATAGACAGATGCAGGTTGTGGCTACCTGCTGTTGAAATTTTTAAGCCGCCCATAAGGCCTTCAAACAGGCTTAACGACTGCCATTTTCTGGCAACCGGGACCAACGGCTTAACGTGCCTTCCGTAACACGGAAATGCTCGCAAATGTAAATGCCACAAAGTGGTCACCCATCCGAGTACCAGCCATAGTGAAAGTTGCGTAACTCAGTGATCGTTTACAGAACACTGAGACCGCGTTTCAAATTTAAATAAACGGTCAGAACTCTTTCTTATTTCACAGATCCGTATCGAAACTTTAACCTACGGCACGATTCGAGTCCAGAACTCACGTTCAAGTGGCAGCAGATCATATGCGAAAGTGTAAAAAGTCAAAAACTTACCACTCTCACTGTTTGAATAACACTAAACTTGAATGCTAGAACTCTTTCGTATTTTACAGATCCGTATCGAAACTGTATCAAACGACTCAATTCAAGTTAAGTCCTAATTTAAACTGTTATCTAGGATACAATTTGAGTCCAGAACTCTTTTGAAAATACTAGCATAGCACGTTAGAACGGACAAAAAGTAGAAAATTAGCAATTTTTTCGTTTTGAATTAATATGAAATGCCAGAACTCTTTCGTATTTTACAGATCCATATCGAAACTATATCAAAGGACTCAATTCAAGTCCAGAACTCTTTTTAAAATGCCAGCAGACCACGTTGGAACTGACGAAAACTAGAGAACTAGAGCATCCCAAAGAAACTATTTAGTTTCTTTGGGATCTAGATAATTGATAAGCACATCGTGGCCGCAGTCAGGCTTTGGTGAGAAAGCACATTTTTGGGCCGTTAACCTGAGGGCCGCTATCGAACCCGGACTGGCTATGGTAACGCGTGGTGCGCATACAGACTAACAGGCGAGGTCATGACGTCAAGAAAGAAAATTCCAAACGAAACCCTGTACCAACCCGTTTGGACTGTAATATTAGCTGATTTGATCGATTGACTGGATGTAATTTATATATTCAGAGTCTGGACTGGACCAGTTATGATCTAGATATTTTTAGGGTTTCGTACCCAAAGAGACTATTATTATTATTTTATTAAGCACGTCCACTCTTCGTGGCCACGTCTATAGCAATCCAATACGTCGAAAGGTGAGCAAAGTTTCAATAGTCAATAATACGGGAAAAATACCTTTCGACATTTCAAATAATAGGGGTTAAAGTATGAAATTGCCGTTTTATTGTAATAGGTTTTTTGAATTGACATAGAATCTTCATGGTTTGAGGTTTTCGAATCAAACTTTTTTCAAATGATTTCTATGATGTTTCTTTTTATAAAAATGTGAAACATTTGAATATCGACTTTCAATTGTTTTTGTTATTCAACTTAGACAAGAAAGATGGATACTGCGAAAATTCGAGTGATTTTTGAATACGAGTTCCGACGCGGAAGTAACGCGGCAGAAACAGCCCGCAATATCAATGTTGCGTTTGGTGAGGGGTCTGCTAATGAACGCACCGTGCGATTTTGGTTTAAACGTTTTCTTGATGGAAACTTCAACTTGAAGAACGAGCCACGAGGAAGACCGCCGACACAGGTGAATTACGATGAATTAAGAGAGATGGTGGAAGCCGATCCTAGTCAAACTACCCAGGAATTAGCGGCATGGTTTAACGTTACCTTACCCACAATACTGACTCATTCGCGTCATATCAATAAAATAAAAAAATACTAAAAATGGGTGCCTCGTGATTTGACTGATCTGCAGAAAGAAACGCGTGTTGAAACTTGTGTTGCCTTGTTGAATCGGTACAGAAATGAAGGAATATTGGATCGAATTGTGACATGTGATGAAAAGTGGATTCTTTATGATAACCGTAAAAGAAAAATGCAATGGCTGACCCCAGGTCAAACGCCACAATAGTGTCCTAAAGCAAAACTTACCAATAAAAAGGTAATGGTAATTGTTTGGTGGTCTCAGCATGGTGTTATTCACTATAGCCTTCTCCGATCTGGTCAAGCAATAACGGCAGATGTCTATTGTGCCGAACTCCGAACAATGATGGCAAAACTAGCAGTAAAACAGCCCTGACTCATGAATCGATCTTCACCATTTTTGATCCTTTTGATCCTTTCGTTTTGACCCTTCAGGAACTGCAGTTAGAAACCATTCGTTATCCTCCGTATTCGCCAGACCTTGCTCCAACGAACTACCATTTTTTTTGTGATTTGGACAGTTGTCTACGTGACAAGAAGTTTTCTTCCCAGGAGGCAGTACAAAATGCTTTCACACAGTTTGTGCAGTCTAGATCTTCAGAGTTCTATCTCAAAGGCATAAATGACCTTCCTATTAGATGGCAGCAATGTATAGATGATAATGGTAACAATTTTGATTAAATAAATTTGTTATAAACTAAGAAATAAACAATTCAGATTATCAGTAAAAACGGCAAGTAAAAAAACCCCTAATACTTATATTGCACGAATAGGCAGACCATAAACTGTGTATCTATAGGTACCTATATAGACTATCGATATAGACATCATAATGCCATTGACTGACTCGGTGGTGCAGTGGCAAGTGTAGGTATGCGGCTGTCGTTCTGAGGACCCAGGTTCTTATTTCGGATCGGACCAAATGTTTGTGTGTCCACAAATGTTTGTTTCTGAGTTTATGTGTGTTCGAAGTTGTTTATCATGTTGTCCATATTTCTAAGTACAAGCTTATATTAGCTTAATTTTGGCTAGATGACGTTGCCTGACAATGTCCTAAATTTTTTTATTTTATTATTTATTTATTATTACTTATTTATTTTATTATTTATTTATTTATTATTACACACTCCTTACTATACTTAATTGTATCCAAAGTAAAGGAGTAAATCTGGCGTAATTGTTGTCGAATGTGGATTTCACGCGGTTAAACATCCCACTTCTAACGAGAGGGGTGCTCATTTGAATGTGCCTGTAAGTGTGAAGCCCCGAGGGCGACCGCTTTGTAGTTTTTGCTTAATTATCTCTCCTACACTGTAGGTACCTACCGCTCATTATAATATGGGTGTGGTCTATTAGATTCAGCTTTAGGGCATTACGTGATCTGTGAACGGTTCTGCGGTTTATTATTTAGTTGTGTGAAATACAGCATTTAATTTGTTTTATTCGTGAGACAATAGTTTAGTATTCATCATTAGCGCTACTTCCCGCTTCGAGGCCCGGCGTCTATTTATTTTCGATATCTCTTTTATAGAGTCCATTAATATAAATCCTATCCTCAAGCACGTCATTTCACGGCGCTTTAGTATATTCCTAGCAAAAGACTTTGGTTAGATTTGTGTGATCTAGAATAACTTTGATTTCATAAGTGTCAGGAAAAAGCCGAATAAGGTTTTGGTCTTGCACGTACAGTATACTCCGCAACCGTTGCTTAGTTTGCCTGTACCCATTTCCCACAAAAACAGATTCTCAGGATAAAGTGTTATTCAGGCTGTCAGATATATGTTTATCTAATTTCAGTCAAATTTGTCCAGAAATTCAACAAACATCCAAACATCTTCATGAACTTTCCCACTAATAATGTAAGTAGGATTAACCCAACTTACCATACCTATTTAATATATTTAACAGGAACTGTGAACTCTTAAGAAAGTAACTACTGAAGATAATTTAGATCAAAGTGACATGGAAGAATTATGCTTTTTCTTTCTATGCTTTTGTGTAATAACCTCAATATTGGGTAAATATGGCTCAAGGTAACTTTGTCTAAGTGTAAAAATGTCCAACTGAATGTAAAAAGTCAAACGTTGCGTTAAAAAGATAAAGTGACATTTAGTTCAAGTGGCATAAAGTGTACAAGTTACATTGACTACTGGTCGTTATGTACCTACAAAAAGTTAAACGTGAAAGCCAACGGAACTACCTTCAATATAGAGACTCTCAACAGTCGCCCTGAGCATGTTCGGTGTAATCTATGGCTTCAAAATTTCAACATCCTGCAATGTTCAGGCTTTTCGAAAAAAAATGTTGTGGGATTAAGCCTCCCCGGATCCACTTGGAAGTCTCTTAACCGACTCCAGGCGCAAGTGAGTCGGTGTAAACTTAGTATGAGAAAATCGTGCTACACGGACGTAGGGATCACGCAACATTTTGTCACAAGAGCATTTTGAGTAATATACAATAGGTATGACTTTTGGAGATTTTAGCTCTTTATTTTTGTAAAATTTCAATTACTGAAATAGAAATACAACTAACAGACATAATGACAGTTGGATATTTTTACACTTAGACGAAAGGTATCCTAAACTGTAAAAATAACACTTGTTCACTCTCGTCACTAGCATCATCCCAAAATACCAAATATAATATACCTATTGCGTTAAGTAATTTTCTTATAAAACTTAAGTGCTAAATTACACGATGTCTACAAATAAGGCGAGTTAAAATAACTGCATTGACATCCATTGTGTTGTAACAATTAGAAGCAACAATGGAGTCAGTCGCCGTAGGGTGAACATCGAAATAGTGAGGGTTACTGTAATGTGTGAACTAAGTTGAAGGGTTGATAAAACAAAAATAAATACTGCATTAGGGTTTTCGGGTTTTTGTTGGGAATCGTTAACTTTTTGAACTTTGCTCACCTCTCGACGTTTCGCCTATACCTATTGCAAGACAACCCAAGTAGCATAACAAGCTGTATCAAAGCTGTACTTAAGTTTATTTTTATACTTAAAGCTGCATATTGAGGCTGTATAAAGGCTGCAGAGGGCCCTCTACAGCCCTCATAAGTACAAAAAGGGCCAAATTGTACAGTTTTTGCGTTAGTAGAGCTGTATAGAAAATTAGAAACTTTAAAAGTAATTCAGAGGCTGTATGAAGCTGTATGATAGCTGTTATTCTGTTTATGAGAAAACCATTGCACTCCAAATAGTATAATTAAAATATCCTATAAATATAATAATTTTAAATAGAAGTTTGAAGACAATTATAAAATTAAGTAAACTTAAAAATTTTATCATACGTAAGTACCTATATTATAAAGTCAATTTGGTCAATATGACATTGAATAATTTAGAAATAAAATCAGCTCAAGATGTATAACAATACAAAAATAGTTCTTATAAAGATTAATGTTACTTTTAATACTCCTTTAAGTCTCTAAAAAAATGTTAATTCTAAATGAGCTGGTTAATTACTGTTGCAAATTCTTAAGTGCTGCTTGGGAATCTACAGACAGTCTACTCGTGACCACGGTTATTGCAATGTAACGAAAACGTCGAAAGATGAACAAAGTTTTAAAACTAAGTAATACTTACGTACCTACGCGAAAAAAATCTCTCGATGATCTGGTCTGAATCAGGTCTGAACAAAATTTTGTTATTTTTGTAAACCATCATCATCATAGAAGCGCTCGTAGCCCTGACTCAGTGTTCTGTAAACAATCACTGCGTTAAGCAACTTTCAATGTGGCTGTGCCTCATGGCATTCTATTCACAAGCGTTCCCGTACTTCGGATATTGTTTAACTAAATTTATTAATGTTAATCACTTTAGGCACGAATAGTCATGACAATAGTTAAAATGAGAGCGATTCTAGTTGCCAGTTCCAAGGCCAGCTTACCCTTAATGGAGAAGAATCTGGCAAAAAAACTCCATGGATGCTCTTTTAAAGTATAGGTATGGCTTACAATAATTACATAGTCCTTTGGATTTATGAGAGAACAGTCGACTAAACTTAGTTTGCCTTAAATTTAAATAATATTATTTGTAATGCTGTAATTGCTATAACAGCTATGAGCTGACCAGTCCTAACAGACGGCACCCGTTCACGAATATGACGCTTATATCAGCCATCGCGTTACTCAGCCATATTATAAAAAACTACTTTACGCCCGCGGCTTCGCCCGCGTAGAGAAGTTTTCCCGTTCCCGTTTCCCACAGGAACTTGTACCCGGGATAAAAAGTAGCCTATGTGTTATTCTGATGTATAAGCTATATTATTGTTAAGTTTCATTAAAATCTATTCAGTATTTTTTACGTGAAAGAGTAACAAACATCCATACAAACTTTCGCATTTATAATATTACAAGTTGATGCCTGCGACTTCGCCCGCGTAGAGAAGTTTTCCTGTTCTCGTTTCCCACAGGAAGTTGTTACCGGGATAAAAAGTAGCCTATGTGTTATTCTGATGTATAAGCTATATTATTGTAAAGTTTCATTAAAATCTATTCAGTAGTTTTTACGTGAAAGAGTAGCAAACATCCATACAAACTTTCGCATTTATTATATTACTAGTTGATGCCTGCGGCTTCGCCCGCGTAGAGAAGTTTCCCGTTCCCGTATCCCACAGGAACTTGTTCCCTGGATGAAAAGTAGCCTATGTGTTATTCTGATGTATAAGCTATATTATTGTAAAGTTTCATTAAAATCCATTCCTTGATAGTGAACAAAAAAAAATCCAGTTTTTACGTGAAAAAGGAACAAACGTTCACACAAACTTCCACATTTATAATATTATTAAGATAGGGCGACCCGACACATGCGCCACCACTGACACTGGACACTTAGGGCCGTATTCCAGAACGTTTATCAACACTCAAGAAACACTTGAAAGTAGATTTTATAAGGCAAAATCTAGTCTCAAGCGTTGATCGAGTATTGAGAAACGTTCTGGAATACGGACCTTAGGCGAGCATGACATACTCAAACTGCACAGGAATGATTAATATCAATTTTTAAAATGGTACATCATAGTCTACATAGTGCTCACATAATATCAAACTCAAATTATACATATTGAATAAAAAAGAAAATACAATTGTTATACTAAGATATATATTAAGCCTCGGTGACCCCTCCGGGGATAAAAGTGTGGCTGATAAACTACTTATATTTAATATGTATTAAAAACATATTAAATATAAGTAAAATATAATAAAATAAATATAAATATAAATATAAGTAAATTCCACACAAGTTCAGTATAGCTTTATTTGACGCTGCTTAATAACAAGTTATTGTCGCAAGTATCCATTTGTATTTTGTTCTGCGAAAAAGATGATAAGGTTAAACTGAACTAAGACTAAGACTAAAAACTAGAAAATAAGCGAAACGATAATAGACGCTGCTTGGAACCTGCTGTTTTTGAAATGTTTGCTGTACCTATGAAAACGTTTTTTATTCGCCCTAATTTTTAAGCAAATATGTTCTTTCGAACTTATTTGCTTAACGAATTGTTGATATCTGCCCCTAAATTGAGTTGCAAAATTTCAACCAAACTAACATTCATACATTGCAAGATAATAAAAGTATATAAAACCACAAAAGTAACAAACATCTTAAAAGATTATTTTTAATCAACCATCGAAAATGCCCAACCCTTTAATTTTACAGAAAGAATTATACTTACTTCAAAGTACTAATTGCTCAAAATACCTCTTTTAGCCTTCGCACACGATCTACCATTTAAATTATTACACTAAACGCATCCGACTGCGCCCAATCTAGTGCTAAACTATCAAACGTATGCATGGTTTGTCTGAAAAATAAGTTTTAAGCTTTTATGGTTTTTTAAGTCGTCATTTGTATATTGGGCGGTGTGTGCACGTGTCGACACGTGGCTAAGAATATTGTCTGTTGTTCCATTGTGGAATAAACCCTTCCGTTTAGTCTTCGTATTACATTTTTAAGCATTGACCTATTATTTTTATGTTGTTTGAATGTGAGGGTTATATTTTAAACGTTCAATCTTGTGTTTTTCGTGTGTTTTCTGTTGCAAATACATTTCGTTTAGTGGAGTGAAAAAAAGTATTAAGATTCCTTGTAGATCATTTTTATGCATACGCGCCTTTTCCGCACAGTCATGCATTGCCCGACCCTGTATATGTCTGCATTTGAAGTATGATATATCATCATATGTGAATTTTTGATAGTGAACAAAAATAATCGAAGACGGTAACCACCAAACGGGTAAATAAATATCACCTAGATCCCGTATTGATTTGTACCTACGTAACTACACGAACAAATCAATTGGTACATCCAATAGATTCTTTAAAAAACACAAATAAAGCGATCTGCTCACGTGGTCTTCGTATGTAAATCTCACTCTACTCTCTACTTTCGCACAATATGTACCTATTCTTTGTCAATCATTCCTCACTCATTTGTTGGACATGTTCAAACCAAAACTATCAATTCTATAATAAACAAATCAGAGAAAAGTAAACTGTAACCGCATAAAAATAAAGTAGCAATTTACTTAACAATATCACCACCCAAGGGTCGGTGAACAATCTGTCCATATTAATATCTCCACGCCTAATTGACTTATAGCATGCGTGCGACAGTACCACGTACCACAAATTCGCTATAACCACTGTATGAAATGTTTTGACATGTTTGTTCAACGTGGGAACGTAAATAGCTATTGTAAGATAAGCAAATATCGTTTTATGCAGAGAGGGTTTGAGAGGATGCTGTGAAAATACACTGAAGTAAATTGGTTTTGGATATGATAAAGAATAATTTACACAAAACAATGGTATCAAAAAGGAAGCGCTAACTCAAGGTTCTGTACACGATCACTGCGTTAAGTATATTAGTAAACTATGGTATCTAAGCTATAGAATTATAAATTGTTTAATTGATATTCAATGTTATTAAATTAATTATTGATCGTAATTTTATTTCGTCCAGAGAGTTCAGGTAAACTATGGACTTTTAATGATTTATTTCTATGTACCTACTGATCGTTATGTGATTTCGTCCCAAGACTCCATAGATAATTCTAGTTAACCATGGACTCATTATTTCATGTTTAATCAGTTACTAATGTTAATATGTCAGATACTGATCTTTATTTTATTTCGTCCATAGTAATGTACGATGCTTCATATTTATAGGTATGGTAGTTTAGTAGGCATAGTAAAAGTAGGTTTTTTTTACCAATTTCATAATTTGCCAAGTGTCTTACATTGTGTTATTATGGGTAGCAGAGCATCATAACAACATAATTTGCATGTAATGCCAAGTGGAAAATTAGGTGATTATAAACTTACCATCTTTGTTCATCCCCATGGCTAGACATTTTTTCAGTCGACACGCTTGACACTGATTTCTATGAGCCTTGTCTACTACACAACGGCCGGTTCCAGCTTGACATCTGTGGACAACATGATAGAAATTAAATTTGAAAAAGTTAAAAATTCAGGGAATTCAACTTTTACGGAAATAAACTTTATGCTAATTCAACATGATGGCCCGAAAGGATTTAATCATATGGGGCGCAGAATGCACTATGATTGTTTATATTTTCATTATCTGCTTGACTCGGAATGTCAAAAAATGTATCGGGAATGGATGATTGTTTATAGTTCCAAATTACATTGTTTTTTTTTTTTGTTCTTGATAGTTTTTCACAAGTGTTCATTTTCCACGAGCATATTTTGAAGGTGATAAAATTATTAATATAAATTTATTCATTACAAACTTTAAGTCTATTATTAATCTTTTGCATAATTAAAAGAAAGTCGCGAAAGCTTTTTATTTAAAACTTAAGAACGGATGGGTTG
The DNA here is from genome assembly GCA_948477245.1 of Thumatha senex. Taxonomy (NCBI): domain Eukaryota; kingdom Metazoa; phylum Arthropoda; class Insecta; order Lepidoptera; family Erebidae; genus Thumatha; species Thumatha senex. The sequence goes on along the minus strand of OX419724.1, from coordinate 12,592,861 downwards.
ATATTATAATCCTTGATTTCTTGGATTTGTCTCAACGCCGAATAGCAGAATAAGTAAAACAAACAGAAAAATTACAATAGACATATTCTATGTCAGACATTTTCTGTGAATCCTAGGGCTTTGGAAGGCTCGCCGAGACCACTAGTTTAAAATAAATATACTTTTACCATTACTAGAAAAAAGAAATAACTTTCTTTTATAATACAACAATCACTTAAGACTGATTGCCCTTCGCCCTATGCCATCTTTTCATCAATACCCCTTAACACGAAACAAAAATCTGCTACCACAGAAACTAATACAGATTAAAGATATTTCATTACTGATAATCCCTTCTGTAATAGGCTTATGCTACGTTGACATTTGTTGCAGCTCTATACCACCAATATAAAAGAAAAATTGGACCCAGAATGTCACCCTGTGGTACCTACCTACATCCTGTTTTACGCTACTTGAGCTTTTGAATGATTGGAAGATCGCTCGTGAACTTACAATACGAACTTATATGAATAAAAATATTTTATTAAAAAAATGTGGAAACACCGGCAAAAATTGCGTTATTTTGTAAATTTTATTTATTATTGATTTATTTATTTATCTATCACGCCGTATCCCCGACATAGGCATATTATATGCTCTCTTTTCACCATATATTCCTGTCCCACGTAATAGGTGAAGATCCCTATTACGTGGGATACGTCCCCATAAAATATTGCACTTTTGAACCGTTTTTCTAAGAAAATTGTATTTTTTTATAATGACAATGGAATGACAGAGATTGGCTATGCTCTTCAAAACACAGAAAAGTTCGTAAATGGAAATGCCACAAAGCGGACATACATCTTAGGACCAACCATAGCGAAAGATGCTTAACGCAGTTATCGTTTACAGAACACTGAGTTGGCAGGGCTGCTAAGCGCTTCTAAAAAAGTAAGTATCACAAAATCAATTAGCGAATCATAATGCCGGTACACATGTCACACTTGACCATCTATCATAGGGGTGCCTACACAATATTAATAACATTAGGCCGGGTGGCGAATTAATTTGAAACGCCACTTAGGGAGCGGGCCAAATGTTAAACAGATTTAATGTTATCTAACCGATTTTTATGGGATTCTAGTACCGCGGTAATAGATTTTCGATTATATTTAACCAACTTCAAATAAGCTAGATTCTGAAGTCGGTTGTATGCTTTTTATATGAAAATGAAAAATCTTTATTCATGTAGGTCACAAAGTAACACTTATGAACGTAAAGATTATTGCTTCTACATTCTGCTACATTTACTGACGGATTTGCAAAGCCTAAGGAAGAACCTGGCAATAAAACTCAAGGCCACTCTTTTCTAACCGCCAGTAATTACAATAGTTTGATTTAAATTATATGTACAGGGCCCTCATCAAGATCTTCAAGGTCCAAGGTACCTTACCTGCTAGCGGTGCACCTGCTGACTATATAACAGACGAGGCAACGACGCAGGCGCCAGTCGGAGACAGCAGTCACTCCTAGTCGGAGACAGACGATAACTGCTCCTACCAGCCAAATAAAAGTAGCCTTCAGGCTCCAAATTCAGATAGGGTTTGGAAGCGACTGGGATAACGCCTAAGATATAGAAGATGTGTTTTTATACTAATTAAGCAGACAAGCGTACCTACGGTCTCCCTGATCAAAAGTGGTCACTGTAACCAATGGACGTAGGAAATTGCAACACTAGAGATGTAAAACTCGCGCTACGCTAGACAGAAAGGTTGTGGCTACTTTGTTGAAACTCTTCAAATTGTCCATAAGGCCCCTAATTTGACTTAACGGCTGACATGTGGCTCGTAACCTGAAAGAACAGCCTAATGTGCTTTCCGAAGCACGGAAATGAGGGTAGGTAATTGAAAATTTTATCGTCAGTCACCCATCCAGTATTGCCGGTAGCGTAAGTTTAAAGTCGTCTATGAATATGTATAATACCTAAGAACGACTTAACTAGGCCCGCATCTATCAGGTATCAGGTGCACCAATGATTCGTCTTAAACCTCGGAGATCATAGAGAAGCCCCTTTACAAAGTTATTCAACATTAACTATAGTGCACAAATAAAAAAAATATTTAATAATATAAAAGTCAGTAAAAAAGTAAATCCACAAAATATTTATAAATCAAAACTGTAATACAACATAATTGAAATGGAATTCAGCTTGGATAAAAACTCAAAATAAATTTACATTGTATTTAAATGCCCCTCGATTGACGACATTATGGTGAGGATTTATTAGAGAAGCGATAGCGATATATAGCGTATATGAATACTATACATAGTCATCATTGATATATAGTTATTAGTTAACCACCAAACGATAGCATTCCCAAGGAGGGTTGGTGTCAGGCTGGCGGTCGACCATAAAAACCAAGCCAAAACATTTTGCAGTATGGAATTTAGACATACTGCGCCGACCCCAAGTAAATTGGGACAAGGGCAAGAGGATGATGATTGATATATTGTTCTATACTAAGTTTATTGATACTAGTAAGTATCAATAAACTTTTTTACTAGTATATAAAAAAAATTAAAATTAGTTAGTTAAAACAGTATTCTAACGGTGGACTTCAGACTTGAAATCAAGAGACGCCAAACCGATCCTGGCCTATAATTATATTACCTAAAATGAACTTATATCTAATACAAAGAAGTTAAAGGGTTTAATGTAAATGTATTATTTATTTAAATTTAAATACGATTAACCAATATACTTTGTACCTACTTCATATTGTTCTCGCACTATTATTTTGTAATCTATCTAAATCTTAAGTATAACAGTAGAAACCTGATAGGGACAGTATTCTGAATGTTTAACAGAAGAATATACTGATACAGAATATGGCATCAAGCGATTCTCAAAACCGCTCACTTTTCTATTTGGATTTCGGCCTTAACCGCGGCCACAGATGTACCAAAAATTACAATCGCGCTTTCTACTACGTTGGATTAAGTGGATTCAAGTACCCGTGGCTCCCTATTTTCTCTATTGTCATTTAGACACCGATGTTGGGTATTTTTGCCTTTTGGACTTAATCCTTGATAGCTGGTGCTACCAGTCATAGCAATACTTTTGTGACAGTATGTCGATTTGTTTTTAAATAAATTGTAGAAAACAGTGAAAAATAGACTCTTATTCACACAGACATATTCATATTTTTAAATTAATTTATTAGTTTAGGTTAGGTCTGGGTATTTTTCCAATTATTTTGAGCAACTCAAACTGACGAATTAATCCGACTCTTGACGTCTTAAGGCGACGTAATGCGCCATCGACTGACACTTAGCAAAGTTGCACGGTACGAATGTATAGAATTGCATCTATAATAATTCGATTTGTCACCTGCCTAAACATTGGAAACTATTTTGAAAAGCAATTAGTATGATAACTTTTTCAAAATTTAAATTTTAAAGTGGTAGATAATTTCAGTCCCGAGCTGGACCGAACCAGCGTCTTCTGGTTCAACGCACCAGACGTGTTTACCAACTACACCACCGAGACCTACTCGGAACGGACGAATTAATCCACCTCTTTACGTCTTAAGGCGACGTTAGGCATTATTAAATACATGTTCAGGTACTTTAAGACAGAGTTACTTTTATTATTTTTTACTTTTTAAAGGAAACTCGTTCTTGTATTTTTAAATTTTTACTTTAATTTATTATGATCTATACGAAATCTGAAATAGTAGTTCTGTAATATTTGTAAATGAATGTATGTTTCTTAAATAAACAAAAATATAAAGAATCTAAGGGCTTATTAGTCAGGGTACTGAATGATATCATCATTAGAGACAGCCTACAAACAACTTGTATTAACCTAGAAGCTCTCGTAGCGGCGAGCTTAGATCAGCGAGCGGGGCCGGGTCTACAATTGACAAGCGATTCTGGTTGTATTCTACCAACCAGAATCGCTGTTTGTAGCTGTCAAAATGTTAGTGTCTACTAATATTTTGACAAAAATGCAAATCAAAAATGTTTTGTTATTTGTAAAAAAAATCAAAAATGCAACTGACTAGCAGCCACTGGCGCGGTACGTCTTAGAAGAACTTATTGGCCGACCGATAGAAGTCTATTGGAGTATGATTGTGATAGTAGACTACGAACAAAGGTCAAAATTGTACCGGGGCTTTCTATCGAGCGCCGATTACGATTCTTACAATTGAAATAGTAGATTTGGCCCCTAGTATTCTACATCTTCAGAAATACTTTCGAGGAGCTACCCGAGGCGCTCAGCGCTAGACATAGTGTAGGGACAGTGTGGTTTTAGTCGGGTCAAGTCATTGACATTGTGTTCCTGTTATATTATTTTTCAATGTGCGTTAGTATTCTTATCCCTGTGGATAGCATTGTAATGCGGATCAAACAACAGATGATGCCTTCATGCCGTGGATTAATGGATCATGTTTGTTTGCTTTCATTATTTTTCCTATTTAATTATAAGAAATGCGTAGACTTATTGAAGAGGTTTTGTTAGTGCACTTCATTCTTGACGTTTTGTATAAACTTTGGCAAATATAAATATATTCGTGGCGACGCATTTAATTTAAACAGGGTAGGTATGCATCAAATTTTCGAGTGAAGCGAACAAAGTGAACGTAGCTCCATTCTTCCCCGATTCGGATTTTCGCTTTGTCCTCGAACTCCTCCCAAACCACTCAACACTTTTTGATCAAATTTGACCCATAATACGACATCTAGCTATAGATGTTTTAGAAAAAAATAAAATGGAAAATCGGCCATATTATGGAGGTATAATCGGTCAGCGAGTGTTATGCGTTACTTGGTGTTCGGAAATAGTGACGGCAAAACGCTTCGCTCCATTTAGACTTACCGGGGGCGACAAGTACCGCAACCTAAAGCATCTAGTTCATTTTGTTTTTATGTCCATTTTTGTTTATCAGTCACGCGGCGCCTTAGTCCGTCAGGCATATTAAATACCCACATAATAAGCGGTGAGTCCATTGCGGTGTTGAAATATAGATAGACGCAGGTTGTGGCTACCTGCTGTTGAGATTTTAAGCCGCCTAGAAGGCATTCAACTTGGTTTAACTAATCGAATACTTGACACTGGCATTGCTCAAGCCGAGAAAACTCAAGAAGGAGAAGAAAAAACAACGATCACTGCTTTAACTTACACTACGGTCAAGGAATGTATGACGCCAATATAAAAAACATATATTTATTTTCTAGGGTTTACTCGTAATTATGGTGGATTCTTAGACATAAAGAGTTCGAAAAAGTTCATGAGTGAAAGAAAGTGATACGTTGCATTGCAAGAACGGACTGAACGCAAAAGACGGTAGGCAAAGGCAACCTTTGCCTACCTAAGATTAGGGCGAATTTGATTTTTCTGTTCCATGGCGAATAAAACAAAAAAAAGCATTATGGTTAGGTCAGTTCTGAGATAAGTGACCGTATGTGGCCTAATACCACAGCAAGCGTCTCCGTGGCATTAGAAGAGAAAGTCAACATCAAAAGGGTCGCAATTGTGACACACATATCGGTGCGGATGTTGAACACCTATAACAACAGTTACGCTGTTTGCCGACGATGTATTACGGACAAATTAAAAAGTGAGTCAGGTGTTGACTAACCTAGAATGTAAATTTGGGACGATCACAAAGGATGAGTGTGAAAGTCATCTGTGAAATATTATTATATGGATACTGTCTGTCGCCTGTCGCGGATTCGCCCGTAAAATATACCTACTTCAAATCCGCGTGGAACCCATTTAGCCAATACATCCAGTAATTTATTAGATATTAAAATATGGAATTATGCCCGATTTTATGACATTTATGAATACTGCTCCACTCTCTTGTGTAATGGTGTGATGATTATATAGCCGATAGTTTTCCTTAATTTCGAACCTGTACAGTACAATTCCTGAGCTTAGCTCTTTTAACCAAACAAAGAAGCAAAGAAATTCTTCAGATTCAAATATTTGCATAGATTGTCACCATTTACCATTAAACCTTCAATAGATATTAGAACTGCACGCCAAGTACAAAATCGCTATTTAAATAATGCAAACGATTTATGATTTAGTTCAGTTGTTTAAAAATGGCATGCATCCTTTATCATATACTAGATGACCCCCACAGATTCGCCCGTGGAATATTTCGACCTCCCGTAGCATCTATTTAATCCCGTCGCCTGAAAATTCTACAATGATGCATAAAAATTTGCCCGATTTATCGACAATAATGACTACTGCTCTGCTCACCAGTGCAGTAGTCAGTAATTATATATAGCCTATAGCCTTTCTCGATAAATAGGCTATCTAACAATAAAAATATTTTTCAAATCCGACCAGTAGTTTCTGAGATTAGCGCGTTCAAGCAAACAAACAAACTCTTCAGCTTTATAATATTAGTAAGTATAGATAACGACTTACTTATCAGTCAGGTATTTATAAAACTCTATTTTTAAGGGGTAGGCAGAGGTATAGGTACTATACGCCACTCCACGCAGTACACACAGATTACATAAAAGACAAACATGACGATGACGAAATAAAAGTTTCATTTCTCATAAGTGGTGCAGTTCGGCTAACTAAGCCACGCAATTGTTCAAACACCGCTAATGTTTGGATGATCTAATTCTGTATCGCCATTGTACACTTGTAATTGTAGGTATTGTTTGATCAATAGTTTTCTTATTGACGCAAAGTACACAAAAACGTCTTCACGCTGTATCCCGAATTGGGTAGGCATACTGGACAGATAGCCAAGTTTCGCGATTCATGCATACTTCTTTAGCTTCCTGCATATGCATTAATCATTTCATACATAGCAATCTGCTCACGTTGTCTTCGTATATGTGTCTCGGTCTACCCAGTCTACTTCTACCCTCTACCCTCTTCTTTCCCATGATAAATATTCTTCATCATTCGTTTTCACCCATTCGTAGAAGGTGTCGAAAGCATCGGAGCGCGCCCTTTTTTAAGCTGACACTTCCATTCAAACGTACCATTTTGTGCTTGTCATTGTGTAGGTATATTATTTTTGAAACGGTAATAGCTCACATATTCGTGACGAATCAATGGTGCTGTCTACCTCTTCTGGTAAAAAGGCAGGCTCTTAACTTAAAATATATATCTACTTCGAAACTCACCTGTATATAAGTTTTCTTCGAACAGATCGCTTGAAAAACCCGCTACACCCGTTGCATGCTAAGATTCCGTAATGCTTCCCAGAGCTGGTGTCACCGCATACCACGCAGATTAGACCTAAGAAGGTAAAGATGGGGTCAATGGGTACAGTACTGCAAATATCAAAAAAAAATGTTTTCTTTATATTATTGTAGTGAAACTTCTTTACCGGCGTTGAGAGAAAATTTGGAACTGTAAAAAAATCGTCTTTTTTCGGTTACGCGCCATGTTGTTTTGAAGTGAAACTTCTTTATCATAAGTAAAACTTCTTTATCAACATATGAGAGAAATTTATAGCTATAAAAAATGTCGTAAAGTAGTTTCACTCCTTACCTGTGAACACCAGAGTTTTCAGTATACCTAGTGGCTATATAAGGTATATGTATGCCTATGTAATGCTACTAAACCCCACCTTACCTAGATTTGTAGCCTATAGTCCACTTTTATTAGGCTTAGTTTTCTTTCTTTTTACCATATCACATCCATTAATCAATAGATGAAACACTTGCAGGAGCATACGCACACCCAAGAGAACTCTTTTAACTACCAATACAGAAGAAGTAAAGCGATTGGTACCTGTCTTACCCAAGTGATTAGACTTCTTAGTCGGTGGGTCTGGGAGCCAAGGTCTAAGCGCTGGTGGTGCTAATGCCGCAGCCACCAGGGCCGCAGAGGTGGGCGGAGACCAGCGTAAAGGTGATGTGTTGCCATCTATAACAAAAAAAATATTCAATAAGCCTCTCTTTAACTCTGAGCCAGTAACAATGAGTATGTTGCCTAGCTGTGTTCTTCATCTTAGAGTATTCTCATTTGCTACCAAACCCTACCTGGATTTAAAACATGATGTTATTTTTAAACTTTCGCGGTTTAAACTCATATTTTATATACTACTCGGGACTTCACGCGAAACAATTTTGTACTTACATTCACCAAAGTTTCGAGCGAGTTTCAGCGTCCGTGGTCGCGGCTGGACTGGTGGCCAAGAGTATGCATGGATATTGTATGGTGTAGTTATTATTGACTGCCTCTGTGGCGCGGTGGGAGTGCATCCGACTGCTACGCAAGAGGTCGTGGTTTCGATTCCCACCTAGGATAAAACTTTGTGTGATGAGCACGATGGTTTATTCTGGGTCTGGGTGTTATTTATCTATAATATGTATGTATTTAGAAATATATAAGTATTTTTATAAACTTAAAGTTATCTGGTTACCACAGTACAAGCTCTGCTTAGTGTGGAATCAGATGGCGTTGTGTGAGTTGTCCCATACATACATATTGTCACGCCTTTATCCCCGAAGGGGTAGGCAGAGACATATTAAAAGCCCACATTTCACCGTATGCATTTTTGTCCCACGTAGCAGGTGGTGAGCCCATTGCCGTGTTGAAATGGACAGGCGCAGGCTGCGGCGACCTGCTGTTGAAATTTTTTATGCCGCCCATAAGGCCTTCAACTTGGCTTAACGACTGCCGTTTTATTGGCAACCGGGACCAATGGCTTAACGTGCCTTCCGAAGCACGGAACTGGGGTGGGTCTAAAGGGCCGAATAAATTTAATAAAATAAAATAATAAATATCCATCACGCCTTATCCCCGAAGGGGTGGCAGAGGCATATTATATGCCCACTTTTCACCGTGTGGATTCCTGTCCCACGTAATAGGTGGTGAGCCCATTGCCGTGTTGAAATAGACAGACGCAGGTTGTGGCTACCTGCTGTTGAAATTTTCAAGCCGCCCATAAGGCCTTCAACCAGGCTTAACGACTGCCATTTTACTGGCTACCGGGACCAACGGCTTAACGTGCCTTCCGAAGCACGGAAACGCTCGCAAATGTAAATGCCACAAAGTGGTCACCCATCCGAGGACCAGCCATAGTGAAAGTTGCGTAACTCAGTGATCGTTTACAGAACACTGAGACCGCGAGGCCACGAGCGCTTCTACGCTAATAAAATAAAATGTGTCTATTTTAGATGTTAAATTTGGAATAAATTTTGAACCCGTTGCCTTTTTAGTGAGGTGGTAACAAAAAGGCTAAAAGGTCTTATGTGCTAGACACTAATTAGCACGACCAATTAAAGTCCTGGTAGTCTCGGACTAAAGTGACTGAGTTGTCCCAACAATATATATATATATTATAATGCAGGATAAGGCCGGCGACACACCAAACTCATACATCAGTTTTGATTGGCACTGGTTTTGTAAGTACAAAATTGTATCGTGTGAAGTCCCGAGTAGTATATAAATAAAATATTAGAACTTGATGTCTACTTTTATTTGGCTGTTTGAACGACTGCCGTCTGATCTTCCAACCCCGTAACGTTTTCTGATCGCACCTATACGAGCTAACTCCTGGGTCGTTTCCTCCGCACCGCTAGCAAGTACTACTTGAGCCCCAGAGATCTTTGTGAAGCTTCTTACACACACATTCGCAATTGTGTTGAACGTACACAAACAAAATTCTTCAATCTTCCAACTCAATTTCATCCAACAGAGTACCAGACCAGAGTATCAACTATAATAGTATCAAAGTACCCTCAAAATATTTAATCTCTATAAAGCTAATAAAATAACCATTGCAAATCACACCCTTCCATTTTAATAGATTTGTACTTTCCCTATGGGGTGTGATCCCTTGTTGTAAAACTATTTTGAACCTTATCACAAGGGGTTAAGGTTAGTAAGAGGGTAAAGAATAGATTAAGAGCAAATATGTCGAATCAATTAAGTGATTGGAGGACCAGACGTACAAATTGATTATAGAAGGGTGTATGTGAAAGAATTTAGTTTTCATTTGGATGGTGACAATCAGAGATTTATAACATACTATATGCCAATAGATTTGACGGATAGGTAGAGTGTAAATTAAAAAAGTACTCTATACGTTTCTGGATGTATCACTCCACTCCAACAAGGTCTCAGGGCCCAAACAACCTCGCCTGCTGATTAACGGACGACGTATCGACAACGGCGCCTAAGGATTTGGCGGTTGCTCCCAATAATGTCGAAAATCCAACAATAACGACAACAACAACCAAACAATAGCTACACCTTAGCCAAATAAAAATGAACTCAGGCTTCACATCCAAGTTGGGTTTGAAAGCAATTGGAAATAAATAGCAATTGAACACCTAAGATGAAGAAGAAGACTTTATTTTTTAAAAAGAGCAAGTCTATATTTTCTATAAATTTTAATATGAAATTATTCATGCTTGTCAACGTATTAAAGTACTCCCGCATTCGATGTAGACTCATCACGTTCTATGGTGAAATAGAATCTACCTACTTTGACCCAGGAGCCCTCCAAAGATACACATTCTGTTCTGGAGGTAAATATTCTCTCTATAATAAAAACTCAAATATACCTACCTAAAATATAATCTCTAGGCTATATGAGCATAAGAAAACATAATAATAACGAGGTATACAGCCTAACTTTTATAAAAAATAAATCGTCAAGCGTCAATTATACAGTCACCGCAATCATAATACTGCATTTACACTCTCGCGCGAGTCACGATACGAACCGGGAGCCGCGAGTGTAAGCGCAGTATAACATTATCATAGGTACTTGTGCATTGTGTCTCTTGTCAAAATAACATCTATATCGCCCCAATGGAACAAATTCAATTACCAATCAGACACAACGACTCTATTCACATGTAGAGAGACTATTAATTGGTGAATTGCAATTGTCGACGTACCTATTCTATTTGTCTACCTATATTAAGTGTCCGGGGCAGTCACAACACGTAGTTCTGTAGCGAGTTAGGAATGATGTAGAGCCGGCTGAGTGGTTAATATATCTTTTTATGATCTTTTTATTAAATCACTTTCTTGTATGAGCTATATATTTGAAATTTGGACTATAGCTGATGGATGAGTGACTTTGATTGATTGAAATGCCAGTTATTCCTCTATACTACTTTAGAACAAAAATACACAGAGAAGTAAATTTGGTCGGTATTGAAAATGAGATGTTTTACTTTCGCTTCACTAATTAGTAAATGTGCGTAGATTACCTCTGCTATAGAAGTCCTAATTTTGAAATAAATCAAGGATGATTTCACGTCTAAATTCACGCGCGCCTTTACCCCTAGTAATTAATGAAATATGCCTAATGTCGACATTTATACAGCTGTTTTTTTACAGAGTAACGTAAACCAAAACATTAATATTTTATAATATTGGATTGCTAACGCCTGTGTTTTCGCCTGCTTATTATAGTTTTTCCGAATTCGTTTTACGACATGGTATAATAATAAACTACCCTTAAAACATAATATGCCACTACGGACTTATCTGTAAACGTATAAAAAGAAATAACATCGTTGTTCATTGTTTTGCTAAACTATCGTCATATTTTAACCTATTTTTACAAAATCTGGGCAAATCATATACCTAAAACTTCCTCGTGAATCACTCTTTCTATCGGTGACACTCACATAGTAATCTCACAACCGAAAGATCATAGGTTTTCTCTCTTTATACTGTGGTAATCCGTTCAATGGTTGGTAACTTTATATTAAACTAGCAGATGAATTCCTACTGGACCGAGCACTATGCGAGTGGAACCGCGGGGCGTCCGCTAGTTATAAGTAAGGATAAGGATGTTCTTCTATAAATTCTTAGCTCTATATTAAATGAGATAATTCGTGGGGCCTGCCCATGTCACACGCAGACCTAGTAACTAAGTACATTTTGCACCACTAGCTGAGTGCAAATGTAATTGAATTGAAGCATTCTGTGCAGTCTTCATTGACATTGACTGCCTTGGTGGCGTAAGTGGTACTGAATGCGATTGCTGCACTGAGGTCTAACGTGTTCGAGTCCCGGATCGAAACAAATAGGCATTTGTGTGATCCGCAAATGTTTGTTTCGGTGTTTGGGTGTTTCCTATGTATATTTTTTATGCCACTGAGGGGCAGACAGTATACAAGTATACCCTTACCTGATGGTAAGTTGTCATCGTAAATTATGGACGTTTGCAACACCAGAAGTGCGGCACTTGCGCGCTGCCGACCCATTAAAAACTATGTATAAAAATGTAATAAAAATTTTCATGTATTTAACATAATGTTCATCAGTGGTCTAGAACCACAAGCTTATATTAGCTTACTCGGGCTAGATGACGCTGTGTGAAAAAGAAATGTCCCACTATATTTATATATTAATTGCATGCAGACAAAGGGCTAGATATACTACGGAACAGTAGTTTAGTTAAAAGTTATGAAGTTTTTGTAGACTATCAAAACTTCAAACGAGCGGAGCCCCCGGCATCCGTCAGTCAGTATATTGATATCATTATTACCTACGGACAATCTTTATTAAACCCAGAGAATATTTTTAAAACAACTATAAAAAGGATAGAAGGGAAGAGGTTCTCTATTCGCCAGAGTTATAGCCGGATGACTCTGTGGCGCGATTGGAGTGTATCCGACTACTACGCAGGAGGTTGTGGGTTCGATTCCCACCTAGGATAAAACTTTGTGTGATGAGCACGATGGTTTATTCTGAGTCTGGGTGTTATTTATCCAAAATATGTATGTATTTAGAAATTTATAACTATGTTTATCAGTTAAACTGGTTACCATGGTACAAGCTCTGCTTAATTTGGAATCAGAATGCGTTGTGTGAGTTGTCTCAACGATATTTATTTATTTATATAATAGAAGTAACATAGGATACTATATATTGAAAAAAAAATACGAAATATATTGTCTGTTTCTATTATATGCCACTAACGAAAACGCGCGGGTCAGCTAGTTTGATTATAAATTAAAAATTAAGAATATGAAGTAACATTTAATTTAAAAACACTCTTTTATTCACAAAATATAACTTACACTCTCCACCGGCGGCAGTCACATTGAAACCCCAACAATATGTGAGCAATACAAAATCAATATACGTCGAGATTGGTCCCCCGGGTGAGACCACATCTGGGACCAGATATTAGGGGTTAAAACGGTTTATTGATATTATGATTTGAGGGCGAATGGGCCGTTTAGATGATATGAAATAGAAGTGTTTAGATTGGAACAATCCAATCTAAACACTTCTATTTCACATCATCTAAACGAAACTGAACACAAGTTCAGTATATTTGGAACAATAAAGGGTTGAATTGAATATCTATTCAGTATTGAATAAGCAAGGTTAAATAACTCTTGTGCAATGTATAGACGTGTTCGAAAAATATCGTTTTTAGATTTTTTCTACATATAGTGTCATAATATATTTAGGTACATTATTGTTTTAAAAATTGGAATCAATCTAATAAATATATTGTTAGAATAATTTGTGCGATCCGTTTATGAACTAGAAAATGTTCTGCAATAATACATATTGCTGACAGCTGAAGATTAAGAAAGTTGTTAAAAAAACAGAGCTTAGTCTACTATTTTACAAAAAATAGCCTTCTATTTCTATTTTATATCGACTACGTTGCCGTTGGTCCAAAACGTACCGCATCTACCACGGTGAGTGTTTTGAAGAACTCATCCAAATGGTCCCATCCTCCCCCTTTCGTTCCCGAACAACACGGGCGGGGCAGAGATGTCATCCTTACACTGTGGACACCATCTTGACGAGAACGGAAAGATTGTTGAAGAAGTCTTTCGTATGCGTGTAGCATGTACTTTTTCATGAAAACAGGATTAGGACATTTTTCCATGACATGGACATTTTACCCGGCTTTAGATGGATACTTAAGGACATTGTGGGTTAAGTTGGTTCGAGTCCAGCTTTCGGCATAACATCTATTTGGTTTGATTTCTAAAGCTTCAGAAGACTAAGAGTTTGACAAAATCAAGAGATTTTAGACTTAATTTCCTCTACAGTATGCAACAGTGAATATATGACGTAAACTGCAGACGCCTCTATTAATATATATACCTAATATGTAGGTATGTACGTTTGTAAGTATGTGTTAAAATCTGTTGAAATACTTATAAATACAAATATACATATACTGCTGAGTTCATTACCCTTCCTGTTGACTGAAGTAGTCGGGTAAAAAATAAGATGGAAAGTAGGTACTTAAACCTAAGTAGGTAGATATATAAACATATTACTACCCATTTGAAGTTTCTTACTTTACGACACACAACTCAAATATAAAGCCTTACAGCTCCCAATCACATGCTAGAGTTTACCTTCCCATCCCCCTCGACCCACCCCCATTCATCGTCCAAATAATACCGATTTATGTCACAATACATTCCCGGAACACGAAACGAGAAGACATAAAAGAAAATTTTATAAGACACATAAAAAGTTCGGGTCCCGAAATTGGAAGTCAGCGGGCTGGAGCGCCTAAATCCTGGGTATCAGGATAAATCAATGTTTGTCTGTGTAGAGCGGCACTTACGGGTGAAGAGGGAAAACAGTGGAGACGTTATTCTTCTACAGTCTTGATGGGTGCTTGATAAAATTGAAATAAATAGAATAGGTAACTAGTTGATAAATTTTTAAAGCAATTATTTTGCTAAATTTCTCATAAATTTTTAATAAAGTGGAAAAAGACAATTCGATTCGAGACAGGGATTGAACCTGTGACCTTTTCTTTCATTGTCCGAAATTATTAAATCAAATATGTAATCAAAAATAGATCCCGGGTGCCAAACTTCAAAGTCATTTTAGCAATGTTAAAAGTTCTAAATGCGGATGACACAAGACCAAACGTCGCGGCGCCGCGCCGATGCTGTGGAGAACTTTAAGAAGACCGATGCTCAGCACAAACGGTAGTGAGAGTCGTTTGGCTGAGATGACGATGATACATTAAGCTGATATTAGGAAAATCTAAAGTAATTTTTCGGGTCAGGAGTGTGAGTGTAACATTTCTAGTGTTACAAATGTCAATAGGCTACAGTAACCTCTTTCGATCCGGAGGGCCGCATGCTTGTCTGTCGCTTTAGTAATATAAAAAAATAATACCTATCTATAATAGATGTTTCAGTACCGGAATAGAGCTCCAATAAAATTACATATTATAATACTGTATATATATAGTCAGCTAAAATTTAACAGTCACAGTCATCTCTATTCATCTCGCTGGTCGGATCTCAACTGGCAACTTTGTCGCTTGCCGTTTTATTTGGTTTTCTTTTGACGCGACGCACGGCCCCTGAGCCTTCTGATTAATTTCTCCCTCACCCATTACTGATCCGGATCCGTTTATATCTTCGTACCTACTTCCACTCTGGAGAATTCCGATGTAGAAACCTTTGAATTTTTGTCAGTTTGGTTGTAAATGATTCTCTAGATGTTTGGTTTAAAAG
Source organism: Thumatha senex (assembly GCA_948477245.1). NCBI lineage: Eukaryota > Metazoa > Arthropoda > Insecta > Lepidoptera > Erebidae > Thumatha > Thumatha senex. The sequence continues at coordinate 12,577,402 of OX419724.1, read as the reverse complement.
AAAGTAGGTAATTGAAATTGATTTAGATGTTTCTGGCAAGCAAATTTGCCAAGTACGTTAAGTACAAGTTCTTCCTTCCTTCCTTCATCTTGATGTTTTACAATTTGCTTACAAACCTTACCTGGCTTTGTAGGTTGGGGTCCGTAACAAGGGGTTTCTTGACTAGTGGAAGTCGCTATCGATCGACTTTTAGTTTTCGGAATTGTTGAGACTTGGCACTGACTGCCGTCTCATCTCCCAAGGGCACTTTCGTTGTTGCCTCGTCCATAAGTCAGCAGGTGCACCGCTAGCAGGTGAGGTATCTTAGGCCCTGAACGCTGAGTTAGAGGGGCTACGAGCGTTTCTTAATTAAACATACACACATACATTATTGTCACGCCATTTTCCCCGAAGGGGAAGGCAGAGGCATACAATACTCCCAAATTTCATCGTATGCATTTATGTCCCATGTAACAGGTAGTGAGCCCCTTGCCGCATTGAAATGGTCAGGTGCAGGCTGTGGCGACCTGCTGATGAATTTTTTTAAGCCCATAAAGCCTTCAACTGGGCTTAACGACAGCTATTATACTGGCTACCAAGACCAACGGTTTAACGTGCCTTCCGAAACTAGGAAACGGTCGCAAATGTAAATGTCACAAAGTGGTCACCCATCCAAGGACTAACTATAGCGAAAGTTGCTTAACGCAGTGATCGTTTTCGGAACAGAATTAGCGGGGCCACGAGCGCTTTTTTTTTAATTAAACCTGTTAATTTATTATTGGATATATATTCCACCTGAAAGTTCTATCCATTATTTTCAAGCAACATATTTTGTACTCCAAACACATAGAGCTACAAAGTTAATAAAATCCCGATATTCAAAACAGGCCGCCATTATGTGAAAATGAAATTTCAAATCCCCTCCTCAATTGGTTATTTTGTATTCAGCGTGCACTCTGACCGGGTAAAGTGGCAAATCATAGAGAGGCTGAAAATCAGTCAAATAGACCCCCCGAGTTACTGGCTGTATGGGCCTGAATACTAATGCCTACTTCGCCTATGAAAAAAAATGCTAAAAGTATGGCTGCTGTTTCGCGTGGGAAATGGCGTAAAAATGAAAGCTTCCTATTTTTATACGGAAGAAATTGGTATTATTAAATGGTTTTGATATTAAATGGTTTTGATACTAAATTAGTGTCCAGCACATAAGACCTTTTGGCCTTTTTGTTACCACCTCACTAAAAAGGCAAAGGGTTTAACATTTCTTTCAAATTTAACATTTAAAATAGACACATTTTATTTTATATTTACGAAATTTATTTGGCCCTTTAGACCCACCCCTGTTCCGTGCTTCGGAAGGCACGTCAAGCCGTTGGTCCCGGTTGCCAATAAAATGGCAATCGTTAAAACAAGTTAAAGGCCTTTGGGCGGCTTAAAAAATTACAATAGCAGGTCGCCGCAGCCTGCGCCTGTCCATTTCAACACGGCAATGGGCTCACCACCTGTTACGTGGATCAAAAATGCATACGGTGAAACGTGGGCGTTTAATATGCCTCTGCCTACCCCTTCGGAGATAGAGGCGTGACAATATGTACCTATGTATGTATGTATATCAACCGAATGTATGCCCACCTATGCCGAAAATCTAAATTCAAACGATCGCTGCTCTTAGCGGCCAAATTAAGTGAACCCTAGACTCTAAGGTTCGCATTCCAGAACGTTTGTCAATACTCAATTAACGCTTGAGGCTAGATTTTGCCTTATAAAATCTACTCTCAAGCGTCGATTGAGTAACGTTCTGGAATATGGACCTAAATCTAGGTAGAGTTTGATAGCATATGTCATCATCATCATCCGAGCGTCTGTCCCAGTTGCGTCTCGCGACGCCCGGGGTCCGCTTTCCTACATTTTCTTCTCCACTTCGCACGGTCTTCGGCATCCCCTGTAGTGAGACCATTGGCACGCATGTCATCCCTTACGACGTCAAGCCAGCACTTCCCCTCTTACCGGGACCCGGCGGGGCTGACATGGCCAGACATTTGTTACCTACGTAGCCCGGCGGTTTGATAGCATATGTATGTATGCATATACTGTCACGTCTTTATCCCCGAAGGAATTGGCAGAGGCATACTATAGATACGCCCCACATTGCACCGTAGCTATAAATAGAGAGATAAAAAATAGAAAAAATCGTAGAATAAAGAGAGACCGGAAAAATTAATTTATACCGATACGCAGATAAAAAAAAATGTTTTCTAAATTACAAATTAACGGCTTCTAAATATAAATGAAGTCTATCCGGTACTTCCACAAAAACTAATATACATTTAACATTTCTTCAGCCACGGTTGACCCCTAGTTGACTTTTATTTAGGTACCTACATTTCAAGACTGTTTCGCTAAGCTCACCTGTTTTGAATTTTAATAGGTACCTAATTATCTTCTAGTATGTAATAGGTAAGTAATTATCAAGGCAAAAGTTCCTGTAAAAGCTTCTAGAGCAAAAAAAAATCTTCTTACCTGACATTCTTGGATCGGAGTGGTCTTGCGTCAACTGAAGCGGTGTTTGAGCTATCTCCATCTTTGTTCCAGCACTTTAGGACACTAATTATATTGTTCTTTGTTTGTAACTGTATTTTATATTTTGAAATAGTGGTGAACTCTGGTAAGGAATTCAATAGGTAATTTAATTTGTGAACTCTGGCCACCAGTCTATTCAACATTTAGTTATTAGGTAGGTATACCTATATGTACCTACATTTGAGATAATTTCTTTAATAAGCATTTTAGATTACATAAGTGGAGGTGACGGGAATTTTTAAATAAGTACCTATCTACAAAGTGGCGGAAGTCTTAAACAGTTTTGGTATTAATGAAAAAAAAAACGAAAATTTATAGTTATTTTCCGTACTTCTACTATTTACCAAAACCATTCGATATTTGACGTAGGATGAATCTGCGTATTGGACATAATAATTGAAATACCTAAATATAGTTTTCATTGAATTACATTAGGCACATCAGTTGAAGAATTCTGTGTATTGTCAAAATTATACTCGTATAATGGTGTTGTCGATGACTAATAGAGCCGGTGAATATCAAAATTAAAAGAAAAATGTTAACCTTAGGTAACAATATTTTATCATTATTTCCCGTACTTCTACTATTTACCAATACTATTAGATATTTGACGTAGGTAGGATGAATCTGCGTTTTGGACATAATAATTAAAATAAATATATTTTTCATTGAATTACATTACAGCAGTTGAAGAATCTGTGTATTGTCAAAATTATATAATGGTGTTGTCAATGACTAATAGAGTTGGTGAATATCAAAATTAAAAGAAAAATGTTAACCATAAGTTGGTACGTAGATATAAACTACAAGTAGCTTAGGCCGTATGATTATCTGCCACCTCAGTGGTATAAAAAAAGGTAGGTTATTATGATATGATGCGATAATACTTTGTGGAAATTGTGTTCTGTTTATAAAAAAAATACTTTTGGTGACCCATTATTATATGTTGTTAGTTTTCTCTAATCTTGGGCCGGCCAACTTGGTTCCTACAGCCTTGCCATTAGAATTCAAATTTTCTTAGTAAGTATTTGTGATATCCAATCCTTTGTCGATATCAAGTCCAGATAAAAGTCCTGTGTTAATGCCCCAGTAATGCAGTTTAATATAATATACGGTAACCGTGCTCCAGTTTGATAATTGGCGCCAAACCTCCCACAAAGAATGAATTAGGTATTATTGAATAGAACCATTCCTTCAAATTTGATTGAGATTTAACAAAAATGGCGCTGTCCGCTTGAATAGAAAGCAGAGACGACAACCCGTGAATGAGGGCCAGGATGGCCCAGAAATATCCTTTTTCTCAGACACCCGACCTGCAGTCGCTGAACCCCGATCATAACCTAAGGGTTACATGCCCGCTAAGTAACTCTTGAGTTACCTACTTAGGGGGCTTTCCACAGCTGCACGGTGGTACCACCTGGTCTATTTAATTGTGCCTCTTAACACGTTACGAATGCTTGAGTTGTGCCTCGTTAGGCCATTGATTTGTAGGTGCACCACGTGCAGGTTAGAAAAAAAAATGAAAAAAGAAAGAATACACATTTATTATGTGTTTACATAAAAACACTTAAACTTAAAGTCTAAAAAGCCTCGACTCAGCACGATGCTGGGTATGACCACAGCGCTGATTTTCAGCCTAAGCCTCCAAGGAGACGTATGCCTCGACATTGATTGACAAATGTATGTTTAAAAATTTAAAATATAAAAACTGGAGTCTGACCGCTTGAGAAATCCACTTGGGCCTAGGACTTGAGCATTACAATAAATACTAACTAACTAACTATCTTCACGCTGTATCCCTGACGGGGTAGTCAGAGAGGACAGATCGCCAGGCTTCGCGATCCATGCATACTTCTTTCGCTTCGTCGAGATTCATCAATCGCTAAATAAATAAATACCTATATCTGAATACAAATTATTATGAATTAATCAATAATAAAATACTTATTTTGATTATGTTTGTTCAGGTGATACTTCATTGAAATTGGTAGATGCTATATATCATTCTATAATGTAAAATTAAAAGATCACCGTCACTATCAAACGTCATGTGATGTTTTCACGTACTTTTATATTCGTCATCGTCATTATACTAGCGTTAATCCCGTAAATTACAAACCAGCACAGCATGAGTCTGTTTGTTGAATAAGGTGGTTTGTTTAATAAAGGTAGGTTAAATAGGGCTAGTAATGGACACGGAATTGAACTCCATCTTGCATCTCTTCTCTATAGTCTTCACTACGTACGTATCATACGCCATAGCCCAATTGTTTTAGTTAGGCAACAAAAAAAGGGGCTACCCTAGTCGCCTTAACATTTGAGTGATTATAAACCGAAATTCATATTTAATATAATAAAACTACTAGAAGACGCCCGCCCCTCATTCCGCTTGGTGAAGTTTTCCCGCACCTGTTTGCCAGAGTAACCCGTTCCCGGGATAAACCTATGTGTTAATCCAGGGTGTCTCTACTACAAATTTGTCAACAGTAAAAAAAGAAAAATAAATCGTTGGGACAAAGCTTGTACTATGGTAACCAGATAACTGATAAACATACTTATATATTTCTAAATACATACATATCACTAGAAATTATAAAACAAAGTCGCTGTCTGTCTCTATGTATGCTTAGATCTTTAAAACTACGTAACGAGTTTCCATGCAGTTTTTTTAAATAGATAGAGTTATTCTTATAGAAGGTTTTTATGTATATTTTGTTAAATTTTTGTATATATTAACTTAATTATAACGATATATGTAGGCGGTGTCTGAAAAAATGAGCCGTCTAGGAGCTTTTAACGAAAACGCTGCCTAAACCATTTGAGATACCTATAACAAAATAATGTATCGTGAAATTGTGTATCTAATATAGATCTACAAAAAAGTCCGCGATGGTATATGTCTATCTCTTAAGGATACCGTACTATATCCATTTTAATACTTTAAAAAACAGCAATAATAAAGCGGTAATTTAAAGTCTATTTACACAAAAACTTTATAAATGCTTATCATTTTTAATATGTTAGTTGGCTTCAGCATTTTATGAAGATTATTTTGTCCCTATACACTTTGCAAATGAAATGAATATCTTAGGCGATATGGCAATATCAAAAAATGCGCAAATAAATTAATTCCGTGTAACAATAATTCGCGTTTAACAATAATTCGTTTTTGGTCGCGTGTACACACTATGTCTGTTATGCAACTTGTGCTGGCGGACGGGTGAGGTCCCAGATGACTGGCGAGTAGCAGTTGTAGTACCTATTTACAAAGGAAAAGGCTCGCGCCTAAACTGCTCCAGCTACAGGGCGATCAGCTTGGTCAGCTTAGCTAGTAAGGTGTAAACTGTGCAAAGGTTATAACGGCACGAATGCAAGAAAAGTCTGAAAGATATTTATGGGAGGCTCAATGCGGATTCCGACGTGGAAGAGGTTGCATGGATCAAGTGTTTTCTCTCCGCATGAATTCGGAAAAGTTTCTGGCTCTTAGCCAGAAGGTTTTCTGCGCTTTTGTGGATCTAGAGAAAGCATTTGATAACGTTGTGAGAGAAACGCTGTGGGACTTGCTGCCAGGATATGGTGTGGACGGCTCGCTACTGCGGGCAATACAGTCGCTTTATAGGGACTGTAAGGCTTGCGTGCGAGTAGGGGGGGATGTGTCACCTCTTTTTGATGTCTGTACAGGCGTCAAACAGGGATGTGTCATGTCCGCCTGGCTGTTCATAGTGTATCTGGACAGTTGCCTGCAGAAGTTGAAAGATTTTAATATGGGTGTGAATTTGGGTGACTTTACAGTAAACTGTCTGCTGTACGCTGATGATGCGGTGCTCATGGCCTCATCAGAAGCCGACCTTCAGGCATTAGTCACTAATATGAAAGAGGGGTGTGAAAGTTAGGGTCTCCGCTTGAATGCAAGTAAAACTAAGGTTCTAGCATTTGAAAGAGGTGACGTAAGAACTAAATGCGAGATTAGGGTAAACCAGGAACGTCTGAGCAAGTGAATGAAATTGTGTATTTAGGAAGTATGTTTAGCGCGGATGGAAGATGTGATTCGGATGTAGAACGGCGAGTAGCTGCCGGAAACAAAGTTAACGGTGCTTTGTCCCAGTTAGTAAAGCGACAAAGCATCGTAAAAGAAGCACGAATGGTGATTCATAACGCAGTGCTAGTGCCAACTTTGCTTTACGGTAGTGAAACCTGGGTATGTCAGCAGATGCATGAAAGTAAATTGAATGCTGTGGAGATGCAATCTCTTCGAAAATTGTGCGGCGTTACCTTGGCCGACCGAATACGTAACGAAGTGATACGCAATATGGCAGGTTTGAATGAAAATGTCAGCGTTAAGCTGGAAAAGGGCGTGCTCCGTTGGTTTGGACACGTCCAACGTATGAGTGAGGAACGATTGACGAAGAATATATATTGTTCAAAAGTAGAGGGTAGAAGGAGTCAGGGTAGGCCGAGACTTACATATGAAGACCACGTGAGCAGATTGCTCAAAAACGGAAAGGTCAAAAGTACTCGGATACCCAGACGTGCGTGTATGAAGCGATTGATGAATCTCGAAGAAGCGAAAGAAGTATGCATGGATCGCGAAGCCTGGCGATCTGTCCTCTCTTACTACCGCGTCAGGGATACAGCGTGAAGATAGTTAGTTAGTTCGTTTTTTTTAACAATAATTCGACCGGGCTGTGCGGGCGCGGGCGTAGTACTTGAGAGCGGAGAAGTAATCAAGTAATTTGGAAAATGTTCATTGTTCATACATTATCGTGAAATTAATAAACGACGGGATTAAATGGGTGTCACGGGGTTCGAAGTATGTCACGGGCAAAGCCGGGCAGGTCAGCTAGTTATAGATAAATAACACCCAGACACAGAATAAACCATCGTGCTCATCACACAGTTCAGTCCGAGACTACCAGGACTTTAATTAGTCGTGCTAATTAGTGTCTAGCACATAAGACCTTTTAGCCTTTTTGCTACCCCTCACTAAAAAGGCAACGGGTCCAAAATTTCTTCCAAATTTAACATCTAAAATTGACACATATTTTAATAATATCTATTGTTATTAAATCTTTAATTTTCGTGCTTAGGCACGTTAAGTCGTTGCCAGTAAAATAGCAGTCGTTAAGCCTGGTTGAATGAAGGCCATATGGGCGGCTTGAAAAATTTCAACAGCAGATAGAGAACAGAACAGCAACCTGCACCTGTCCATTTCAACACGGCAATGGGCTTACTACCTGTTACGTGGGATAAAATGCACACGGTGAAATGTGGGCGTATAGTATGCCTCTGCCTACCCCCTCGGGGATAATGGCGTGACAATATGTATGTATGTATGTATGCTCATCACACAAAGTTTTATCCTGGGTGGGAATTAAACCTACAACCTCTTGCGTAGCAGTCGGATGCACTCCACCGCGCCACAGACGCAGTCGATAATATAAACGCTCACCAACTAAACTTTTACTTTTATACTACTAATGGGTACTGAGTAAGTAAATGAAAACAAATGCTTGCCTAAAGTTATAATATAGATTCCTGGGACAGATCTAGATTGGCGATCACACCTAAATCCTAGCATATATAGGTAGTGAGATATCAGCCTACAAATTAACGTTTCGTTCGCGTCCACGGACTTTTTGTTTTGTCCCGATATCTCCTGTTTAACTAAACTTTTGTAGTATTTATGGTTTTCAAAAGTTTCGACAAATTAAGAGCATTTTTCTTGTATTAATTTTACTTTAAGAAATCTTAAAGTTTTAAATTAATCAACATTAAAGAAACAACGAGTGAAGGTGGAGGATTGCACGGCCATAATTTCAAAGGCGAATATTTCTTAAAATATCGCTCTAGAGCTTTTTACATACTTCGTTTTTCGACAATAATTTTGATTAGGTTTCTAACCCATAGTTGTTGAGATCTCTGTGGCTGCACAATCGTCCACGTTTCGTTCGCGTAGCCAACATTAAACCCTAATTACTTCTTTATTTCTACTTTGACAAATTTTTGGTATGTTGCATTCGGTTTTGACGGACAATTATTGGCGGAGTGTTTTTTTTTATTGGACTCCGTGGCGGAGCAATCAAAACGCACACCATAATTATAATAAGTAGTTACAATTTACTTTTCATCTCAGTAGGCAAGTACCTACTTATGTTGCTAAATAAATATTGTTAGTTTATTATTTATGTAAACTAATTTTATTTCATATTTTCTTTTAATTACACAAGTAGGTACGTAGCTAAGTAGCTCTAACACATTAGGTAGGCAATTTTAATACGTTGGTCTTATTTTTTGCTAAAAATACAAAACGTTTAACAGTCTTATAAAAAAATCTTACGTAGGTGCCTAAGTATTATGGTATTCTTTTAAAATGATTTATTTTAAGGGCCATTCTTACACCCATCGCTGAAGTAGAACCGCATCATAAACATAAATACAGAAAAAAAAAACTTAACATTCATGTCAGATAAACAAAACGTTAACGGTTCACTATAAATACTTTCCCACCAAATCTTTCAAATTTTACGTGACGTTTCACTTTTGACGTTTAATTTTTTTTGCGAGCGGACGGGCAAGTGCGCGCACGTTACGCCGCGGCCGGGGAACTTTTGACGCGGTATCGTTTGTGAGCTTGAAGGCGTGGCAAGGCTCCGCCCCGTTGCTTTTCGTGTCTGACTCTGTCCCCCAGACGGGGGGACACTTCGATTTTGGGTCAGCTGTTAACCGTCCGTTTTAAGCTTTAATTTGTGGCATTACGCCGCTGTTGCGTCGGTCCCGCGCTGTTTAGAATAATGACATCGTACATTTTAGCTCAGATTGAATGTTCCGATTTCCAATTACAATTTAGAATGCTTGTTTCAATTTTGCCATTAGGTGTGGTTCGTTTTATTGAAATGATACTGGTGCGGATTTATTGAATCTGACGTTTTTCTTTTTCATATTAGGTATAATAGGTACCTAATAGCATCATCCCGAATATTTACATCCCAAACTTACCTTTAGATTTGCTTCGCGCTTTAAGCGTGACATACACGAAAAACCCTCATTGCCACTCGATTAAACCATCTCAGCCTATACCTATTGCTAAGGTACCTACTTAGGAAGGAGATCACTTTGCACAGCAAGACACAAGGTACCTACCCACTTAAATGAAGTTTGTTTTATTTACGCTCTACCTATTTCATTATCTTCTAATATTTCAGTATAATTTTATACCTACTGTATCAATGATAGACGCGCGGACTTAAAATACCTGCATTCTACCTATGTACCTACACATATAACAAATATACATAAAATGACATTTGATGTCACCCAATAAGAAATCGCACACAAGGCTGGGCGTGGCGTTGCCTGTGCCCGCGGAAAACAACGCGTCATAGACGAAAAGTCAACAGTTGGGGATTGGGCGCGAAATTTTGACATGAAAATGTACTGTTAAGATGGAGAGAGAATGGTTTTTTGTTGTGTACCCAGTCGTCTGTGTTACAAATTGGTAAGTGATTTTGAAATATACAAAATTTATTGCCAATTTTATAACTCTGTACAGTTTATTAAGAGGTACCTACCTACCTAATTGAGTCCCTAACATACAAATAAACTGTATCTATGTTTTGCAGCCTTTTTTTCTTAAGATAGATTTTTATTAAAGACTTTATTGTCATTGAAATTGCGTTGGTAATTAATTTCAGGTCATGCTTAAGGGCCGTATTTTAGAACGTTACTCAATACTCAAGAAACGCTTGAGACTAGTTTTTGCCTTAAAATACTACTCTCAAGTGTCTCTTGAGTATTAAGTAACGTTCTAAAATACGGCCCTAAAAAATCCAAAAGGTAGGTATACTCCAAGTAGGTAGGTATGTGGTGTGTCTTTTGATAGAAATTTTTAAAACATTGTAAGTAGGTAGGTATCGTTAGCTTAAACCATTTTTTGATTAGGGTATTCGATTTAGAAATAGTATGGAATAGAATACCTAGGTACCTACCTACCTATGATTTGTACACTAATAAATGTTTACTAATATCGAATTCAGTTATTGAAATGTAGGTATCCAATGGGCAATTATTGATAAGTGCAATTCAATAGGCAACTTTAAAAAAATATTATTTTGCACTATTAATTATCGTTTAAAAAGTTGCCTATTGAGGCAACTTTTTTAAATAACAAGTTTAAAAAACCTAGGTACTTACCTATTAATTGCTGTGCAAATTCTAATGTCCATTATTTCTCTAACGATTATTTTTAATAAAAAATAATAAATAAAACTATAACACATATAGGTACCTACCACCTACCTATCTAAGTAGGTTTTACAAGTTTCGCAGTTGGTAATTATCGACTAAGTTACGAAGAAAAAATTTTTAAAAGCAAAAATTTCTACCTACCTAAAAAAAGTTTCGTTTTTCATTTTTAAACTTTTTTAAAAATGAAAAACGGATTATTTATATTATTATAAACAGATTATATATTAAACTTATCATTAGGTAATGATAAGTTTAATATATAATCTGTGTCATAAGATTTTTTTATACGTCGAAAAGCAATAGGTACGTTTGGCTCGAGGATATGGGGAGAGAGAAGGTCAAGTCTTGGGCTTCACCCAGCGAGCAAGACGATATGAGACTAAACCTACAGTGCTGTCTTCTTATAGAAAAGGTCATTCTTAGATTGAGCAAGATAAATTAAAGATGCAAGCTAAGTAGATATCTCATTCTACCACATCTAGTTAGATACTACAAGAAAAAAAATCCAAATTCGCAATAGGAAAAGGCAACACAAAAAAGTTACAAAATTAAGCTTTGTATGTCGCAACATTAGAAATAGCTTCCCTGCCATCGTCGCGACGGCAAATGCAATTAGGTACCCACATGTAGTGTAGGTACCTACCTACTTACGCAGTACGTAAAAGTCAGATTTAAATACCAATAGTAGGTAGGTAAGTAGATAATTTGTTTTAGTACTTATCTTGTGAAAATCGCGACTATCATCAAACCTGCTGTCCATTCTGTTAGACCTTCGAGCAAATACCTAAGTACCGACCTATAACTAATTAAATTATTGTTATCTGTGCTATTCAACCCAAATTTTAAAAAACTTGGGTAGATAGGTACAAAAATACACAAATTTCGTCATAAGTTCATATTTAATAATGCAACCAAACACAGTAGACAATAGGTAAGTGTTCTGTAACAAAAAATTTAAATTCTAACCTAGAGAATAAAAATTCAATTTACTCGAAATCCCTGCCAAAGGAACCCCGAAAACTACCCACAAGTCAATTGCCAAACTGCGAGTATCCACCCACACTGCCCCTTCCACCCCACCACCCCATTTGCCCCCGAATTACCGGTCACCCCCTAAACCGCGGTCTTCAGTGACAGTTCAATAAGGCACAGCGACCAATCGCGGCAAACGTCGCCCGGTATAAGCCAATAGGATTAACGCGATTCTCGTCCTTTTCTAACTAGTTAAATATCGTATAATGCGATCCTGTTCTAACGTACGGGAGACAGATTCTTGATTCGATTTCGATTTAATTCTTTATTTGAATTTTCTTTTGTTTTTCACTTCGTTGAAAGGGCATGTCTCCGTTAATATTAACTGGGGTTTTTTATCTTTTGAATAAAATGTAAAAGGATTTGTAAATTGAGCTCCTTTTTATGAAAAAGAGTAAATCCATTGTACCTATAGATATTATATGGTAGGTATTTTAGATACATTTGTAGGGAAAGACAATTTATCTAAGCCTAACTTACCCCTAAGTTAGGCTTAGAAATATTTAAACGTGGTACCTATTGGTTAGTTTTTTTTTTGTGTTGAAATTGTAATGAATGCTATGCCGGTCTCCTGTCGACCAAAACAACACGATAATCTTCCATCTAATGCCGTACCTAAGTCATGACTTAGGCACCTACCTGCCATAGGTAGGGATGAGCTCTCGGAAAGTTACCTAACTCTAGGGCTCACTGCTCACCTTACTTTACAAAGTTCCCACTGGAATTAAATTTCATACTTGAATAAAATTTCATTATTAGATACCGATGTCTATAGATAAATAAAATAAATTAAAATAAAATATATGTACTATAATAGACAACGGATCTTATTTAATAAGGTTTTTAGGTTTAGACAGTATCATTCAGATAATTTCTTTGGTTGCTTTATAGGTTACTTAAAAGGTAGGTATAGTCTACAGTCATCATAAATACCTACTAAGTATATTATATTTTAATTATATATCTATATTCTTTTAGAAGATAAATAAAATTTCAATGTCGTTTTGCCATTTCCAAATTAAAAGAAAATACGGTACAAAATCGACAAACATCGATCGTTCAGAGCTGGTTATCGTACAATCATACGATGTGCCATATGATGGACATTGTTCGAGGCGACAACAAACAGTAGGTACGTCGGTCCGCACCTTTTATGAGATATCTATCACACTTTTATCCCCGAAGTGGGTGGCAGAGGCATATTATACGTCCACATTTCACTGTATTTATATTTGTCCTCCGTAATGGGTGGGGAAGCCCATTGCCGTGTTGAAATAGACGCAGGTTGTGGCTACCGGCTGTTAATTTTTTTCAAGCCGCTTGTGAGGCTTTCAACTTGGCTTAACGACGGCCATGTTACTGGCAAACGGGACCAACGGCTTAAAGTAGCTTTTGGAGCACGGAAATTTGACGGAAATTGTAAATGAAAATACCACCCACCCGTAACCAGCTAAAGCGGAACTTGCATAGCGCAGTGATCGTTTACAGAATACTGAATCAGCAAGGCCCAACACACACAGTGATTTTTTTTTTTTGAGATAAAATTAAATATTCAACATTTATCCAATTAGCTAATGATACAAAATAAACGATCTATCCTCAATGTTGAACACACAAGTCAATCCAAGTTCAGACCGTCCTGTCGCTGACACACCCACAGTCAGTAACGGAGTCCCGCTGCGCTCATTATTCAATTTGTACGTTCTGTTTGCGATGATTAAAATAAACAGTGCGTATGACATTTATGTGAAAGGTAACAATGTTTATTGTGTGCTCTTTCAGAAAGTACCCTGATGACTGTTAGGGGAATATAAGGGTTCTTTTTTTGTCTTATTTGCGAATATTATACCTGTAGTAGATTTAGCAATACATAGGTAGGTAGGAATCGAAATATCGCAATTGTATTACTTACACTAGCTAATACCCTTAGCTTCAACCGCGTGATGATGATTGGACCTAATGTAGGCAGGGAATCGGGTACGCCTTTAACAGAGATGGTCTTAGAGCCATCGGTCCTATAGCGTTGATCCTGAACAGTCATCTTCGTTAATCTTTGCGACTGTTCTTTAGGGGTAGTTCCGAAATTCCCATTTTCCCAATATTTACCTACAGATGGGAATGCGGTAACATGTCATGGTCTGTTTCTTTTAGACTTTATGTTGACTTACGACACTGCGATTTCACACTTAGATAATTTTATAAATATGCATTTATTTTGGCTCAGAATGAATCAAATGTCGTGTTTTAGAGTTAGGTACTAATAAAGCTGTGGCTACTTTTAGAATTTATTATCAATTCCATCCTACTAATATTATATCTAAACGCGAAAGTTTGTAAGTATGAATGTTTGTTACTCTTTAACGCAAAATCTACTGAATGGATTTTGATGAAACTTTACAATAGTATAGCTTACATATCAAAATAACACTTAGGCTACTTTATATCCCGGTAACAAGTTCCTGTGGGAAACGGAAAAAATTCACAACGCGTGCGGAGCCGCGGGCGTCAACTAGTAAATTCATAAACGTAGTTTTAGCGTGACAGTATAGGTAGAATGACAGTAACTTGTGTTAACTGTTAATACCTACTTAGCAAAATAGAGGTTTACGTAGTAGTAACCATTATCTAATCTGTGGCCCCGGTTGCAACAGCCGGTCAAAGCTTAAGCTAAACCATTATCTAAGTAATACCTATACCTAAGTTAATATAGGTACTTAAAGATACCTTCTTAATTTTCTGGACACACAAGAACGAGGTGTACCTATATGACTATATACCTAGATAAATCTCATCAGAGCATTCAGATATAATGTACCGGTGTCCGATAGTACCTACCATCATTCGCTCAACTGAAAAGCAAACCAAATTTCCAGTGTAGGTACCTACATGTTTCCAGCCTAACGACAATCTGACAAAGTGCATTACACAGAGTTGGACATCGCCCATAGACTACAGACGGACAAATAAACTGATGCAATTGCACTACGTGAGTGATTTTGATGTTGCCTGATAACAAAGGCGTTGTGTACAATCCATTTCAAAATGGTTTCAATTTACTTGAATGTAAGTAATGAGCCTTACATGACTCATTTTATCTCGCATACATATAGGTATGAAGCCAGTGGAGGGAATCCACTAGTAAAAAAGTAGACCTTCATGTTTCTTCCTAAAAATATTTTTTAAGTAAGTAGGTATACAGAATTCCATAGGTAACTAGAACCACAAATTTAGGTCGTTATATCTGCTCTGCATGCATTGCACTGGAACTTTATCTACCTATTATCCTTATCCGACTTGTAGGTGCCTATTGCATCACTAGAGAAGAGAGGACGCGGACTTAAGTTTTCCTGTACCCGTTTTGCACAGAGCCTGATTCCTGAATTAGGTGAAAGTATATAAGCTATGCGTACGCGTCCAGTGTGTCTGCCATAAGTTTGTCCACTGCTGTACCGGTCCTTGGCTCCTTGCGCATAATTTTGTTTTAGAGATAGAGAGAGATAGGTAGATATAGCAGTTGCGGTCAAGTTATACCTTCAAAAAAATTGAAATTTCCACAAAAAAAAATCACGTTGATCCATACAAACTTTGCTACCTCCTTTCACCCCCTTAGGGTTTAAACTAGGCGATAACGAAATCTTCCAAAATCATTCTTAGTGCGGGACTACGTCGCTTAGGAATAGTTGAGCAAAATTTCAGGGGTTTCAGATGTGTGTTGATCGATCAGTCGTTTTTTTCTTCCTTTATATACTTACTAAGTACTTACTTTTTTTATTAGCGTTTGCCCGCGACTTCGTCCGCATGGCATCGAGGTTAAAAGAATAAACCGACATTATTCTTCAACAATAGGTTCACTACCTATTACGTGGGACAAAGTGCACAAATGTGAGCATAGGTAGATAAAAGTACTTAATATGCCTCTGCCACCCCTTCGAGGATAAGGGCCTGTATGATAAATATAGATACCTACAAACATAGATATCTACTTCATTTTTTGTCGAGGGTTTTCCCCCGATACTTATAGCCTATAGGTAGGTAAGTGGATACTTAAAAATAAACATTGTACTTACTTGTACCTATTTAATCTTTTTATTTTTATAAATAATAAATGACTAAGCTACGATGTAAAAATACAATTTTAGTATTTAATCATGTCAAAATGATAAAATTTGAATACCGATTTTGTATTAGGTAAATCTGATGAAAAAGATTTTGCTACCACCTTCTATCATTTTAGGGGTTCAGTAGGATTAAAAAACGCTAGCAGATGTTTTATTTAAATCCTTTGAAGAATATAAATCCTAAGTTTGAAGTTGATCAGACCAAGAAAACACGCTGTTCCCTACAAACTTTACATCACCTTAGTGGTAGAATTTTCAAAAGTCCTGTCTTTGTCAAAACCTACGTCACTTTAGTAATATTTGTCCAAACTTTCATGGTTTAAGACCCAGTTGTTTCAACTGTGCGTTGATTGATCAGTCAGTTACTTTTTGGTTTTAGGTATATAGATAGACTAGCTAACCTCTGCGGTTTCGCCGGTGACATAGGTACCTACTTCAAAACCGTAGTACCCATTTAATCCCATAGGTGCATTATTGTAATAGTAAGTAGTTTTAAAATAATGCATGAAAATTTGCCCGATTTGTTGACATTTACGATTATTCTAATGTCAATACCCAGTAGAGCAGCTACTGGGTATTGGCGTGATGATATATGTATAGCCTATAGGCTATACTGCTACTAGCTATACTACTAGCTGGGAAAGCCCATTTATCGTGGAAGGCTATAGCCTTCCACGATAAATGGGCTTTCCCACACAAAAATATTTTTTCTTATCGGACCAGTAGTTTCTGAGATTGTTAAACCAAACAAACAACCAAACTCTTTAGCTTTATAGATATATGAAGAAAATAGAAGAAGAATACCTAGATGTTTCGGAAGTCACATTAAGCTCTGACTAACAATAACAAAAAGGTTATTACTCTATTCAAGACTACTTACAGGACAGGGATGCCTGGAAATGATCTGCTGGCAAATAAAATATTATAGTCATAAAACATTAAATTGTAAATAGGCCATCAAAAAAAAGCCTTCCTAAGTTTCTTGCCGGTTCTTCTCAGGTGGGCCGCGTTCCGAACCGGTGGTCACTTTAAATATACAAACTTTTTCTTTAGTTTTAGTGTATGACATTTTGTAAGCGCCGTTGAAATGGTCTATGCAAAATAAAGACATTATTGTTTATTTTTTTAACATGCAATCATTAAGTCTAGGCATCAAAGTGAATACCTTAAGAGCAGCTTGAAAATTTTCAATAGCAGGTAGCTACAAGTTACTTCTATCCATTTCAACTCGGCAAAGGCTTTACTTTACCACCACCTATTTACTAAGTACGTAAGTGTTGTTTTTTATAAATCCGATTCACTGTAAGCTTTCTGTAACATTTTCAGGGACACGAAATTAAATTAGCACGTAACGAATTAAAATTTAAAACTAACTCTTTCTTCGATTTTTTTATCCATGCTGAATTCATGAATTTCTGAATTCTTGTATGGACACACTAGATAGATTTAACTAAATACAAATCAGCATCCCTCGCGCCCTTTCTACTAGAGACGCCTTATTCTGTTTCGCATGGGTACTGTTTGACGTGAACTTGGCACGCGGTATTATTATTACGATTATTTGGTAGGTACTCCACTCCCACTTTCCTCTGCAATAGGCGCGAGCGAGAAGGAGCGCCATAATAAAAAAATAAATAAAATAATAAAATAAATATCCATCACGCCTTATCCCCGAAGGGGTGGCAGAGGCATATTATATGCCCACTTTTCACCGTGTGGATTCCTGTCCCACGTAATAGGTGGTGAGCCCATTGCCGTGTTGAAATAGACAGACGCAGGTTGTGGCTACCTGCTGTTGAAATTTTTAAGCCGCCCATAAGGCCATCAACCAGGCTTAACGACTGCCATTTTACTGGCAACCGGGACCAACGGCTTAACGTGCCTTCCGAAGCACGGAAACGCTCGCAAATGTAAATGCCACAAAGTGGTCACTCATCCGAGTACCAGCCATAGTGAAAGTTGCGTAACTCAGTGATCGTTTACAGAACACTGAGACCGCGGAGCCACGAGCGCTTCAAATTTCGTGTAATAAAAAAATAACAATAAATTACCAAATTTAAAACGAAACTACAACAACTTTGGTCTACGCGGTAAAGTCGGCTAGAGCGGACGCTTGTTGTACCTATATTATTTTCTAAAACTAGTGCATTTATCTTGTTTTATGTGCGGAGTGGTGGTTTCTTGGACATAAAAGTTATTTTAACGTGCTATACTGAAAGACAATGATATATATGCAGTGAAATGCTATTTACTATTTTGCCGCGTAAATCCCACTGAAAACCTTAGTATAACAACCACCATAATACTGGGGTGAGACTGACCTTGACTTAAGACTAGACGTGACTAAGACGTAGAGGACTGGAACATTATAGATATTAAAAAAGATTGAAGAAATATGAATTAAGATTTGGCTAAAAGGTCTTATTAAACAGGCCGTAAAATAATTTCAAAATTAAAACAGCAATTTTAATATAGAAACATAAACAAATTATTCATTACCGATACCTACCATAAATTAGAATACGTTCTTCATACACCCGATACATTTTTTGATAGAATATCCTTATCTTAATCTATATATATATAAAAGGCAAAATCACTGACTGACTCATTGATCACGAAATCTTTGAAACTACCAAAGCTATGAAACTCAAACTTCGTATGGAAATTCTTTTCAATACGTAGGTTTCCGCTAACAAGGGATTTTGCCTTTTATACCATAAACAACATAACATAACCTACAAGGAGGTGAAACAGGGGTGGTATTAACAGACTCATTAATCACTAAATACATGGA
Organism: Thumatha senex; assembly: GCA_948477245.1. NCBI lineage: Eukaryota > Metazoa > Arthropoda > Insecta > Lepidoptera > Erebidae > Thumatha > Thumatha senex. The sequence continues at coordinate 12,558,652 of OX419724.1, read as the reverse complement.
GCTAACGGAGCTATAATGTTTCTTCTAACACGTAGGTGCCCTCTATGAAGGAGTTTTGCGAATTTTTACCCCTAAAGACGTAAATAAGGGTTAAACGGTTGTATGGAAGATTGTCATTTACAAAGTTTGTAACATGTACTTACGTACCTACACATGTTTTAGAAGAATCTCTTAAGGTCTGTATTACCAGCGAGTTCGGTGTTTCCACGGGAACCGAAACTATGTCAGTAAACCACGCACAGCCTAAACATTAAACAGAGAAACTTGAAATTTGGTGAATGTATACTTTAAGTCTTTGGATAAGCAATAAAAACGGGATTCCCAATATTTCCATGGAAACGGGATCTACGCGTATGAAGCCACACACAGTCTAAACTATCAAACGTAGGTACATACCTGAAATTTGGTGAAAGTAAGTATGTATTAGGTATCTACCTTGAATCAGCACTAAGAAAGGAATACCCAATATTCCCACGGGAACGGAAACTACGTGGTTAAAACCACACACAACCTAAAATTTGGTGAACGTATTCTTTACATACCTACGTTAGATGCACACCAAGAAAACAATTCCTGGGATTCCCACGGGAATGTAATCTTAACAATATTATAAATGTAATCTAATCAGAGTTTGTTCGATTAACTGATGGCTACAGCATAGATACTACTAAAGCTCACCCCTCCATTAACATAGACCTCACCTCTGATGATGAATCCGGGGGCTGTTCCAAGTCGTTGAAAATTATTAAATGTAGTAAAAATAAGTTGAAGAAATATTTAAAAATTAAAAAGTTTATTACTAAATCTAAAAAAATGATACATAAATATAAGTTTTTTATAAATAGTATGTCACTTAATAGACAGAGATTGCAACTGATTGACCAGGTTAATATGTATATGTTAGAACTGGACACTGTCGCACTACAGTACAAAACTGATACACGGGCCCTTCAATATTAGATTGACCGGCTTCAAGACTCTTTAAAAGCAATTACTTATAAATATGAAACGGCAGAGAAACAGAGTAGGGAACAGGTGTTAGCTATAGGTAAATTAGTAAATTCATGTCATTGTCAAAATGACCATTTAATTTCCGCTGGCCACGTTCCCTCCTCACCGTTAAATTGTAAAAAAAAAATATGTGGTGATGGAATTGGTGAGCAAACAAGTTCTTCAATCCTAAATGAAAAAATGTGCGGTGGTACATTGCATAGTAATATATCACTTACACATTCAATAACATCTGGTGATAAACTCACTTCATCACCAGTTAAAACTGTGTGCAGTGTGGATACTAGTATATTAAGTTCAAGCAGTACCTGCGAGGTATCTGTAATAGAAAAGTTGCAAATAAAAAAGAATGAAAAAATCATAGTGTATTGCGATGAAATAGGTAAAAATTTTGGACACCATTTATCACAGTTAGGTCATTCTGTAATAAATCATACATATCTAGGTGCTTCTTACTCTAAAATTATAGATTTTATTTTGACTGGTACACACTGCATGCAGTCCACTATAGTGGTGCTGGTTGGTAGAAAAGGCAATATTAATAGTGACAAACTTATAAAAATGTTTGATAAGTTATCAAGTCTACAAGTAAAACAAGTCATTTTGTCCACCTTTCCATACAGCACTGCTATGAGCCACAAGGAAAACCACTTAAGATACAAATTAAATATGAAACTACATACCATGGTATCATATTCCAAAAAAATTGAATTGTTAGATTGGAATATTATTTTCAATAATAATAGTAGGTAGCTCTGTTGCTATCTATTTTTTTTATTTTTCAAGCCAAATTATTGGCAAGTACAACTGCTTTTATTGAGCAGGATAATTTTGACACTTCACATTTGGAAAATGAAATTCCAAAAAACTAGTTTATAGGACAACAGATAATAAATCTGGCCAGTTGACTTTGGCCCCTGAGAATAATCTTAATAAAAATATTGTTTTTATAAACCTGGTGCACTATAATGTTAGAGGTTTAATAAATGGTAAAGATTTAGAGTTGGAAATATACATTAATGCAAATTCTATTAATATTTTTTGTGCTACAGAGCACTGGTTAAAAGATCCTGAAATCACATTGTTGAACTTCATAAATCACCAGGTTGCTAGCTCGTTCAATAGAAAACATTCTAAACGTCGAGGTTCTTTAATATTAATTATTAAAAACTTAAAATTTAAAGAACGTAAGGATTTAGTAGCCCTCTCCATTGAGCGAGTTATTGAGATAGCCAGTATTGAGTTTGAGCATTTCATCTTGTTAAGTGTATACAGTCCCCCTGATGCACCTTACATTAAATTTGAAGAAAAGCTTGAAGAACTGTTCAAATGCCAATGTTCTAAGAAATCTAAAATAGTTTGTGGAGATTTTAATGTTCATATACTAGATACATCATTAACTCCATCAGAGATAAATAAAATGAAATATTTATTTAAATCCTTTAATCTGCAAGTACATTCTTAAAACCTACTCGTATTACAGCCACCAGTGCAAAATGTATTGATAATATTTTTACTGATATTAAACCTATAAATAAAGGTATTGTGGATTCTGTAGACTCAGATCATCGTGGACAATGGATAGTTTCCTAAAACTAGTAATAAAGTATGCAAAAAACAATTTAAATATGTACCAATTAACCAAAGTCGTTTGAATATTTTTAAAGAAAATATACCTAGTAAAGAGATTGCCATATCTACCTGACTTCACTTGTGTAGACCAGTCATATACACACTTATTTAATTTGATTAATGATGAGTTTGGCAAAGTTTTTACCTCAAAAACTCTACAGATTGGCGGTCGTCCTGTTTTTAGTGACTGGGCTACACCAGGTAGGTATCCTTAAAAGTAGAAACAAATTATTTGAATTATATTCAAAAAAATCATATAATTTTAACCAAACCTTTCCCATATGTAAAAAATTATTCTAAGATATTTAAACAAACATGTTATCTTGCAAAGTCAACCTTCATTAAAAATAAAATTTCTAATTCTGTTAATAAAATAAAAAAATGACTTGGAATATCATTAACTCGGAATGCGGTAGTCTATGGTGACAGAAAGGAATTTGCACTTAAAAGTAAATGGTTGCCATGTTATAGGGGACCTGGAAGTGGCGACGGAGTATGAACATTTCTTCAAAAATGTACCTATTTTGACGACTAAATCTCTCCAAGCGTCTTCCAGTTCCTCTGGACATTTATTAGAAGAATCTGTTCCTTATTGCAGGGATGCATTTTATTTCACAGATTTTTGCGCTCAGGATATTATAAAAACTTTTAAATGTATTGAAATTAAGAAAACCGCGGACCTTTGGGGATTATCAGTCAAAACTGCATCATGTATAATTGAGGTCATTGCGCCCCATTTAGCAACTGTGTTTAATGACTGTGTTTTTAGTGGTATATTTCCTGATTTAATGAAACACAGCAAAGTCATACCCTTGTTCAAGGCTGGTAGCGCTACAGACCCGTCTAATTTCCGACCAGTGTCAGTGCTGCCAACTTTGAGCAAAGTATTTGAAAAAAATATCTTGAATCAAATGCTATCCCATTTTAATGTTCATAAAATATTTCATACGAAACAGTTTGGTTTTACGAAAGGGCGCTCAACTTCCGATGCTGGTGTTGAGTTATTAAAATGTATTCATGAAGCCTGGGAACACATTATATGCAGAATATTCCTTATTCTGTGATCTATCCAAGGCTTTTGATTGCGTTCAACATGAAACGCTGTGCAAAAAATTACATCACTATGGAATAAGAGGCAAAGCTCTTGACCTTCTGTCTTGATATTTATACAATAGAATACAAAAGGTCGATATTAATGGTACACGTTCTGTAGGATCCATGGTTACAATAGGTGTGCCACAAGGCTCGATACTTGGGCCATTCTTGTTCCTCATTTATATTAATGATTTACCATTTTATGTAGGGGACAGGAATATGATTATTTTGTTTGCAGACGATACCTCATTGATTTTTTAAATTAGAAGATAATTAGATAACTATGACGATGTAAACAATGCAATCACGAGAGTAGTTCATTGGTTCAGCTCAAATAATCTTTGCCTAAATGAAAACCAAACTAAATGTATTAAATTTACTCTACCAAATGTAAAACAAGTTACGGCCAATGTTAAACTGAATGGACAAGTGTTAGAGTTTGTGGAATCAACTGTGTTCCTTGGTATAACTATTGATGCCAATTTGCAGTGGGGCCCACACATAGAAAAGACGGCATCTAGGTTAAGTTCGGCTGCATACGTTGTAAAAAAGATCAGGACTCTAACATGTGGATACGGCTAGAATGGTTTACTTCAGCTATTTTCATAGTATTATGTCTTACGGCATTCTCCTTTGGGGGAGTGCTGCAAATTGAAATAACATTTTTGTTCTTCAAAAGCGGGCTGTACGCGCAATTTATAATTTGGGCCCAGTCTCCCTCCAAGAAAAATTCAAAGAAATAAATTTTTAACCGTAGCATCACAATACATTTTTGCCAATCTTATGTATGTTCAGAAAAATCTATCACAGTTTACTAAACTCTGTGATATACATAATACCTATAAACACTAGACATAAAAACAATCTTTCAGTTCACCACAGTCGGCTGCATAAGATTGGCGATTCTTTCCAGGGTAACTGTATACGCTTTTACAACAAGCTTCCCTGTGACCTGAGAAATTTACCATTACTAAATTTAAAAAGTTTATTAAAATAAGGCTTTGTGAAAAAGGTTATTACTCTATTAAAGACTATTTACAGGACAGGGATGCCTGGAAATGATATGCTGGCAAATAAAATATGATAGTCATAAAAAAACATAATTAAAATATTAAATTGTAAATAGGCCATCAAAAAAAAAGCCTTCCTAAGTTTCTTGCCGGTTCTTCTCAGGTGGGCCGCGTTCCGAACCGGTGGTCACTTTAAATATATTATTTTTTCTTTAGTTTTAGTGTATGACATTTTGTAAGCGCCCGCCGTTGAGATAGTCTATGCAAAATAAAGATATTTTTTTTTTAAAGTTTGTAAAGATTTCTATATTATTTGGACTTTTGTTATTTAATCACCTTTTGATGAAAATCGGCATAGGTAGAACATTTCTGAAAGTTGATGCCTGCAGCTCCGCTCACGTGAAGTGAGTACGCAAAAAGGTTTTCTCGCGGGAAAAAGATGTTTTTCCGGGATATAAATTAGGTACCTACCTACCTTAAGTATGTATTAATTCAAGAAATGTCTCGCACAGGATATTCAGTTTAAGCAGTTTCGCCCGCGTGTATATTATTCAGTTGTAAGTAACTCATCAACAAGTATACCGATTTCATTCAGTTAGGTATTTGTTGTTAAAAAGCGAATACTTCAGAAGTTGTTTCATAAGAATAGCCTGCGCGCCACTCTCTTGAACTAATGTCTCTTTCTTTGTCTGTTTCTCTTATGTGGCGCCATGGGCGTACCCGTGGGGGGGGGGTTTTGTCGACAATAGTACAAAAACAACTTTTTCCCAGATCCCATTGGATCCCGCTTTTTGAGGCGGTGAGGCGAGCGTGAAATTTTAAGGTCAAGCCGCCGTCTTGGACCTGCTTCTGTAAAAACAGTGGGTCATCCAGCGTACTAAACATAGGTAGTTATTTAAGAAATTATATAAATAATACCTGTTTTAATTTATATGTATTTCTTATTTACTAGTAGACGTACAGCGCGGTTTAAACTAAAGAACGGGATAAAAGTAGCCTTTATTTTTTTTAACGTGTGGAAATCCCCTCGTATGTCATGCCGGACTCGAACCGGCTAAAACCACACAGTCCCCGCCTAACTGTCTATTGCCGGACGCCCCGGGTAACTCCTCGGAAGGATGTCCCAGAGCTCCCGGCAGACTTTGGCTACCACCGCGGCTTCACATGGGGTTCGGGTGTTATCCCGCTTCTTTGGTGGGTTGGTTCGGGTACTTATCCCGCTTCTTGGGGCATGAGGCGTGCGTGACATTTTCACGTCATGCCGACGTCTTGGGCCTGCTTCTGTAAAGACGGCGAGTAGCCCACCCGCCGTCCTCAGGCCCCCGGTCATGGAGGCCGGTAGTCTTGGGTGAAGCGATAACGCCGCAGACTGCGAAACTCGGGCGGGAGAGTCCTCTCCCGTTCCGTCGCCGCCACCTCTTTCGCGAGCATGACCTGCTCGCAGAAAGACGCAGCGGCGTCCCACTTGCTCCCGCTGGAGACCATGGCTTGCACCATAGTTTCCAACGAGAGAATGTCTACGCCCAGATTCGCCACGAGGTCTTGGCGCTGCTGCGCCCACGCTGAGCACTCCACCAATGTGTGGAGCGCTGTGTCCTCGCTGCGTTCTACGCAGTGCTGGCACTTGGCTGTGGTCTTCCGGTGTATACGCCACAGATACTTACCGAAGCACCCGTGCCCGGTAACTCTTACATAGCTGGACCGATGTTAACCAAATATACCTAAGAACCACCACCAAGATCGGGTTTTCAAATGAAAAAAAATCCGCATTAAAATCGGAAATCGGTGTGTTCGTTTAAGGGCTACGATGCCACAGACAGACACACTTACACACCGAAATCTACGTCTGACTTATAACATTAACACCTCTACTTTTTTGCTGGGGGGGTTGTGTTTTGGACGCCTGTTACTCTTTCACGTAAAAACTACTGAACGGATTTTAATGAAACTTTACAACAATGTAGCTTAGGTATACATCAGAATAACACATAGGCTACTTTTTACCCCGGGAACAAGTTGCTGTGGGAAACGGGAACGGGAAAACTTTTCTACGCGGGCGAAGCCGCGGGCGTCAACTAGTAATATTATAAACGTGAAAGTTCCTATGGATGTTTGTTACGCTTTCACGTAAAAACTACCGAATGGATTTTAATGAAACTTTACAATATTATAGCTTATACATCTAAATAACACATAGGCTACTTTTGTTCCGGGAACAATTTCCTGTGGGAAACGGGAACGGGAAAACTTCTCTGCGGGGGCGAAGCCACGTGCGATAACTAGTTTTATATACTTTAATCAAACAAGATTCAAAAAAAATAACGTGATAACAAACATACTAACATGATGATGAGGTGATAACAAATCTAATGGGTGTCTAAAAATAGTGGGAACCTTGCCTCACACCGTAAGAAGCGGAATAACACCCGAATCCTTAGGTGAGGTCGCCGTGGTAGCCTATAAAGCAGCATAACGCCCGAACCAACCCCTAAAGAAGCGGGATTACACTGGAACCGCACCTTTATGTGAGGCCGCAGTGATAGCCTAAGCACTGGCACATCTTACTGAGAAGTTCTCAGTGCTCAGTACCAAATAAGTAAACATAAACAGATAGGTAGGTACCGAGTGGTTTTAATCGATCTGAGTTCGTCATAACATCCATTTCCGGCATTTAAAAAAAGTTTGAAGGTAACTTTGTCAATATCATAAAATTATCACCACAATATCAAACATTATATTTTGGTACATACGGAAAAATAATATCTTTTAATACTCCCAACGCCATCTATTGTCTATACAGCCAAATAAATATACATTAAGCGACATCTGTATTAACTTTTTGAACTATTTTAAAACGGTATTCACCAAACACTGCTTGAGTACGAATATAGATGTCACTCTTCAATGTCAATCTTCTAATAATTATCTCTAAGATAAGTGCTTATATGGCCCGTGTATATTTAAATGAATTTTTTTCCCTATTTATTTTCTAATAAAGAGATAAAATCTAAGGATAAAATATATACTGTAAAGTCCTTTTAAAGATTCGTATAATAGAAAAAATATGGGCGCGGCGAGACTGAATTGTATTCCTCATGGCAAACTGACAACCCGTATAGTGCAACCTACTTAATTTTGATACTTGGCATTGTAACTTCCGTAACTTCAAATATAAACTATAAAGATGGTGTCTAATGGGTATGTGGTCAATGTGAACCTAACCACATACCCAATAGACATCTCATTATAAGCTACACATTGCTGGCAACGCTTGCGCGATGTGGTGAGAAAATAGTTTGACTTATGTGACTTAAGTAAGCATTACGAGAGTTTGTACAGCTTTCACCAAACATGTTGGTCCCTCTATGAAGTTGTAACCCTAATAAATAAATAAATATTGTGGGACATTTTTTTTTTACACGACGCCGTCTAGTAAGCTAATATAAGCTTGTGTTATGGGATCTAAACAACTGATATACATACTTATATATTTCTAAACACATACATATTATACATAGGAAACACGTTATTATTTTTGTTATTATAACATTTATAGGCTATGTTAAACATTTGCGCATGTTTCATTATATCATTGATATTGAATCTGTATTCAAATTTATTATGTTATTATTATTTAAGTTGTGTACGTTATAAAAGTAAAATAAAATGAATTACGTAAAAAAAGTACAAGCAAATACAAAACAGTGTTTTAAGTACATACCTTTATTACAATGATTTAAATATTATATGACAGTTTTAGTCTCAGAAACTTTATAGAAAAATTATTTATTCCTTTAGATGTACAAATCTGACATTGATTTCTCAATGAACTGCTTAAAATGTTAACAAGTTAGTTAGGTAAATATTTGTATGCCGAAATTAGTAGACCAATTATGAAAAGCTTTGTCAAAAAATATTGTAAGATCTATGTAAATTACCATATTTCCATAAAATAAGGTCATATTTATCTAAGTATGTTTAGTCTCTGAGCAGCTTTTACGTCAATTTGCATTCCTTCCTCAGCTTCCTTCTTTATAAACTGCACGACGTTACACACCATATTTCTGGATTGCTGAAGTAAAACTTTATTGCGTCTTGGCATATTTAGCTATCATATCAACAACCTCTGATCGGCGATCTGTCCTCTCTGACTACACCGTCAGTATCCAAGAGGACAGTATAAATATAGATAGAACAACAACTAACAATTGAAAATAACTAAAATAATTATAACTAGAAACAACAACAATCAACAAACACGGAAAGTAACCAATAACAAAGAAAATTTTGTAGTCCACTCGGCTGACCGATAGAATGTTATTAACCCATGTCGGTCTTAACTTGCATTTTTGGTAGTCTCTATTAATATTTTGATAGCTTAAAATAGCTATTTTGTCTCTATTCTGCAGTTTTAGTAAACTTCCTAGTTTTGGACGAATCGCAATAGAACCGCTTTAGAATAGAACTAGAGCGGCTCCCCTTCGACACCTAGTTATTAAGTTCTGCGCAACTGACTCGCTACAACTCAGAGGGACTAAGATATTTATATGGCTAAAATTGTGGTAATAGATTATAAAATTACTTAACCATCAAATATTATCGGTTAAATTATTAGCATCATTGCTTCGAATTGCAGTTAGGATGAATTAACATTCGACTTGTTGTGTGTTTTATATTAGAATCAGAGTGTGACCTGCCTACTACTACTCTTAATTTTGTCAAATGTTACTAGCGAAGCTGGTAGTGTATAATAAATAAATTAATAAATATTATGGGAGGAAATATTCAAATACATTCATATAAACTTGATCTCCATAAAACACCTTTAAAAGTAGAAATTTGGAAAATCCTGAAACCCGCCTTAAAAATTTTTTAATCAGAAGTAGGTAGATTTGCAAAGTTTCGTGTCGCTATCTTTGAAAATGGAGAATCTCCCATAGAAACTTAGAGCCCCTATTTTACCCCTTTACAGGTAAAATCAGCCAAAACTGTGAAATACGTGTCCATTTATTTGTAACCAAAAATATGTGTGTTTTTTTTTTGTTTTTTTTTTTCTATGTTTCCAACTTGGAAAATGACGAACTTTCATACAAAAATTTGTCCCATATTTTACCTCCTTACAATTCAATTTCAAAAAACCCTTTTTTTAGTGGAAAATTAATATATAAGGGTAGCTTTTCCTCAAAATTTTAAGTTTGTTGGGTTTCGTCAGGACGTTGATTATAGAATGAGTCACCTACTAATAATAAAATACAACCTCCATTTTACACCTTATCTATTCATTTGGAATGAGAAATTGGTTTACGTAATTTCATGTCTCTAACTTTGAAAATGACGAACATTCATACAACCATGTATGTCTTATTTTATCCCCTTATGAGTAGTATTTTGAAAAATCCTTTCTCATTGGGTGCCTAAAGTATAAGGGTAGTTTACCGTAAAATGTTCAAGTTCCTAGATGCAACGGCTTCGGCTGGGAGTTGATAGATAAGTGAGTCACACATGATTTTATTAAAATAGATTTATGAATATAATTCACTAGCTAATCCCCGCGATGGAGATTCAAAGTATGACACGGTTGAACCCGTTGGGTTCAGATAGTCTAATATAAAAATAAACTATCATTCCATTGTTCGATACCACCCTCTTGACTACCTGGCGCATGGGGAACATCCTTTTACCCATGCAACTTAAAATAATTTGTGAAAAGCGGATGCAGTGGACTGTTTACTATGAAGTATTAATTTTATCAATAATCTCTAAAATTAGAATGGTTACGAAGAGAATAGGTAAATAACTTTGGACAAGTGTCAATACATACATATCATCACGCCGGCCTCCCATCGGGGTAGGCAGAGACTATAGCTTTTTACGATTCTTGCTACTTTCGCTTGTTTAATTTAACTAGGTGTTTTCATACCCGCTCGCCGATTAAGGGACTCTTGACCTGGCCTTTTCTCAAAAGATCTTCGATTTGATTGGTATACGTACGCCAAGGTCGACCCGCTCCTTTCTTTGTCTATCAATTTCACTCCAGCTATACTTCGCAGACTTCTTCATTTCTAACTAACTAACTAACTATCTTCACGCTGTATCCCTGACGGGGTAGTCAGAGAGGACAGATCGCCAGGCTTCGCCATCCATGCATACTTCTTTCGCTTCTTCAAGATTTATCAATCGCTTTATACACGCACGTCTGGGTATCCGAGTACTTTTGACCTTTCCGTTTTTGAGCAATCTGCTCACGTGGTTTTCATATGTAAGTCTCGGCCTTCCCTGATTCCTTCTACCCTCTACTTTTGAACAATATATATTCTTCGTCAATCGTTCCTCACTCATTCGTGGGACGTGTCCAAACCAACGGAGCACGCCCTTTTTCAGCTTAAAGCTGACACTTTCATTCAAACCTGCCATATTGCGTATCACTTCGTTACGTAGTCGGTCGGCCAAGGTAACGCCGCACAATTTTCGAAGTGATCGCATCTCCACAGCATTCAATTTACTTTCATGCATCTGCTGACATACCCAGGTTTCGCTACCGTAAAGGAAAGTTGGCACTAGCACTGTTTTATGAATCGCCAGTCGTGCTTCTCTTACGATGCTTTGTCGCTTTTATAATTGGGACAAAGCACCGTTAACTCCGTTTCCGGCAGCTACCCAACGTTCTACATCAGAATCACATCTTCCAACCGGGCTAAACATACTCCCTAAATACATAATTTCATTCACTTGGTCTAGACGTTCCTGGTTTACCCTAATCTCGCATTTAGTTCTTACGTCATCTCTTTCAAATAGTAGTACTTCTCATTACCACTGCATTAATTATAATTCTATGCTTCTTCTGCCATACCCAACTTTATTATTATTATTATTTGCCATATGGTAATGGACAAGCACTTTTCTATGTACAGTCAGTCTTGCCTTTTTAGACACGTTCTTGGTGCTCACAAAGGTGTACCTCGCTCCATTCACTTGGTTTCCAGTCATAACTCTTCGTTCATTGTCATCATCACACTTTCCATCGCTCGCAATTTTTTAGCCTAAATATAAGAATTCTTTCACCTTTTCCAGTCTTTTTCCTTCCACAAAAATCTAAAGTAATTGTTTTTGAAAGAGAGAAAAGCATGAAGGATTGCGTCATGCTTTTCTCTCTTTCAAAAACCATTACTTTCGTGTTATTTACGTTTATTATTTACAAGTATCAATAACGTCATGCTAAGTAGACAACTATTCATTCGTATTTTTTTTTTCAATAATTATTTAATGGCCTGGTTTCTAAGACCTTTTAGCCAAATCTTATTTTTTATATCATATTTCTTCAATCTTATCTTCTAATTAGTCCCGTCCAGTCGATGTCGTGTCCTCATTGTCCGTCCTGGTCCTTACCCTCAGTATAACGGTGTTTCTTATACTAAGGTTGTCAGTGGACGTTTCGCGGCAAGAGAGAAAATAGCATTTCACTGCATATATATCATTGTCTTTCACTATAGCACGTTAACACAACTTTTATGTCCAAGAAACCACCACTTCCGCACATAAAACAAGATAAATGCACTAGTTTTAGAAAATAATATAAAGCAAGCGTCAGCACTTGTCACTCTTCCCGCCAAATATCCATATATTCGTATTAACTTTTCAGAGTTGCCAACCTATACGTGTGACCCCACCAATATTATTGAAAAACTACTAATAAATTAACCTATTTAATTTTTAAACTGAGAAAAGCGAACAGTTTTATAATTATAACACAATGAAAAAACAAATTTGAAACAAAGGCGTCTATTACCTAATTATTTCAGGTATGTTATTTGCAAATTTATCTTGAATTGAATAGTACAATTTTACAATGTTACTGGCTGAAGATTAAAAATAGCTTTAATAAAAATAAGTACAAAGGGCGGGAAATTTACAAAAATAAACCATTTCTGACGAAACAAATATTCAATATATTTAATTTAATTGAAAAGTGACGATTTACCATGTAAGTTTAAGTTGAAAATGTTATAAATCACCGCTAATATTTTTTTTCGACTGGAATATCTAGCTTCGTGACAGCAACACTGCTGCAAGTAAGCACGTATAAATTTATACACATGTAGGTCAATGGAAAAAATGGCTTAGCACCGGAGTAAGCGCGTATGAATCGTGGCAAGAAATAATTTTATAATTTAAATGGCCTTCAGTGATTTATGTCACATAGGTAATGCGTACAAAATCGTCGAAAATGAAACGGATCAGGTAAGTCCAGTGTTTTCGTAAAGTGCCATTTTCCAATGGGTGTTGTAAATGTCGTGGACTGTCAATCTGACCTAATATCTCAATGATATTACACCAAATAAATAAAAAAGTGCGTGTTATTGCATACTCCGACAGTACTAAGTGTTGAGACATGGATTTAGTGATAATTTGTTGTGATAGTTCTTGTGAATGTGTTCCGATATATTTTTTCTTGAGGTGTGACATCGGAGAATGCACATAATATTTTTAGAAATATGTAGTTAGTACGTTAGAGGACAGAATAACAAGGTAACGTATTATAAATATACTATTTTTAAGGTGTATGATGACATAAAATCGTTACGAAATGTTATCAATATGTTTGTACATTTAAGGGCAATATGCTTCCACTGTTCCACCTACCCACTTTCTATAGCCCTAAATTTGAATACAATCAACGCAGTTTTATGTTAGAATCAATCTGTTGTTTTAAATAGTGTTGTATGTTTTCACATTTTGTTATGATGTCTATAATCTGATTTGATATTCAAGTTGTTTTAGGAAAACAATACAATGTCCTTGACTGAACACTTAGATATTATCATATTTTTGTTTTAAAGCATAACATAATTCATTGGAACAGAATTACTATATTTTTGTGTTAATTATTATAAGTTATTCATAACAAATGTTTTTTTCCATAATTTATTTGGTTATAAAAGAAAGTGAGAATATTATATTCCGTCTTTTAAAAATACATATTGGTTCTATAAGAGCTTAAAATTCATAAATTAATGACAGACATTTGATTCTAGAATTAAACTAATACATGTACCCCTCTGACCTTCGTGTATTGTAACTAATTTACGTCAGACAGTGTTTAAGTCTATTCAGATATGTATGATCATAACATTTGAGCTATCAGAATCTGAATACAATTCAGACAGTAAAATTGAGAAACATATTTCACTTCTCTATCTTTAATTATGTGTGTTTAAGTATTTTTTAAGTAAAAGGTATTATGTCTGCCAATCAGCCATACAGTTTTATTTGCAATTTTATAATACTATGTAATATTTAGCAATTATATATATAAATGTGCTACTACATTTATATCACACCTACATACACCTGAAAAATGGGTTAACAATCTAAAAATACATACATACATACATATTGTCACGCCTGTCTCCCATCGGGGTAGGCAGAGACTATGGCTTTCCACTTGCTACGATCCTGGCATACAACTTTCACTTCTTCCACTTTCATAAGTGTTTTCATACACACACGCCGGTTAAGGGTACTCTTGACCTGACCTTTTTCCAAAATGTCTTCTATTTGATTGACATATGTACGTCGAGGTCGCCCCTCACCAGTTTGTTTTATCTTCTGATAAATCTGTTTTGTTAGTCTACTTTCATCCATCGTCTCCACGTGTCCGAACCATCTAAGCATACCTTTTTCTATCATAGTCTACTTCTTCTACCATACCGCAATGTTCCCTTATCACACTGTTCCTTTCTTTGTCCATCAATTTCACTCCAGCTAAACTCCGCAGACTTCTCATTTCCACTGCATTAATTTTACTTCTATGCTTCTTCTACCACACCCAACTTTCACTGCCATACATGAGTGTAGGAACAAGTACTCCTCTATGCACAGCCAGTCTTGCCTTCTCAGACACGTTCTGACTGCTCATAAAGGCGTGCATGGCTCCATTCACTTGATTTCCAGCCAAAACTCTTCGTTCAATGTCACAATCACACTTTCCATCTCTCACAAATTTTAAACCTAAATATACAAATTCTTTCACCTGTTCCACTCGTTTTCCTTCCACAAAAATCGAGCAATCTGTCATACTTTGCTCTCTTTCAAAAACCATTACTTTTGTCTTATTTACATTCACTTTAATTCCTTTGCTTTTTAGCGTATCATGCATAATGTTAACCATCAACTGCAACTCCTCCGCCGATGATGCCATTGTATAGGTTAAACAGCGCCAATGACGCTACACAACTCTGTCTCACACCTTTATCAACTAACTAACTATCTTCACGCTGTATCCCTGACGGGGTAGTCAGAGAGGACAGATCGCCAGGCTTCGCGATCCATGCAAACTTCTTTCGCTTCTTCGAGATTCATCAATCGCTTCATACACGCACGTCTGGGTATCCGAGTACTTTTGACCTTTCCGTTTTTGAGCAATCTGCTCACGTGGTCTTCATATGTAAGTCTCGGCCTACCCTGACTCCTTCTACCCTCTACTTTTGAACAATATATATTCTTCGTCAATCGTTCCTCACTCATTCGTTGGACGTGTCCAAACCAACGGAGCACGCCCTTTTCCAGCTTAACGCTGACACTTTCATTCAAACCTGCCAAATTGCGTATCACTTCGTTACGTATTCGGCCAGCCAAGGTAACGCCGCACAACTTTCGAAGTGATCGCATCTCCACAGCATTCAATTTACTTTCATGCATCTGCTGACATACCCAGGTTTCACTACCGTAAAGCAAAGTTGGCACTAGCACTGCGTTATGAATCGCCATTCGTGCTTCTTTTACGATGCTTTGTCGCTTTACTAACTGGGACAAAGCACCGTTAACTTTGTTTCCGGCAGCTACTCGCCGTTCCACATCCGAATCACATCTTCCATCCGCGCTAAACATACTTCCTAAATACACAATTTCATTTACTTGCTCTAGACGTTCCTGGTTTACCCTAATCTCGCATTTAGTTCTTACGTCACCTCTTTCAAATACTTGCATTCAAGCGGAGACCCTTACTTTCACACCCCTCTTTCATATTAGTGACTAATGCCTGAAGGTCGGCTTCTGATGAGGCCATGAGCACCGCATCATCAGCGTACAGCAGACAGTTTACTGTAAAGTCACCCAAATTCACACCCATATTAAAATCTTTCAACTTCTGCAGGCAACTGTCCAGATACACTATGAACAGCCAGGCGGACATGACACATCCCTGTTTGACGCCTGTACAGACATCAAAAAGAGGTGACACATCCCCCCCTACTCGCACGCAAGCCTTACAGTCCCTATAAAGCGACTGTATTGCCCGCAGTAGCGAGCCGTCCACACCATATCCTGGCAGCAAGTCCCACAGCGTTTCTCTCACAACGTTATCAAATGCTTTCTCTAGATCCACAAAAGCGCAGAAAACCTTCTGGCTAAGAGCCAGAAACTTTTCCGCGATCATGCGGAGAGAAAACACTTGATCCATGCAACCTCTTCCACGTCGGAATCCGCATTGAGCCTCCCATAAATACCTTTCAGACTTTTCTTGCATTCGTGCCGTTATAACCTTTGCATACACCTTACTAGCTAAGCTGACCAAGCTGATCGCCCTGTAGCTGGAGCAGTTTAGGCGCGAGCCTTTCCCTTTGTAAATAGGTACTACAACTGCTACTCGCCAGTCATCTGGGACCTCACCCGTCCGCCAGCACAAGTTGCATAACAGACATAGTGTGTCCCAGACACGCGACCCACCGTACTTGATCATCTCAGCAGTGACTCTGTCTTTTCCCGCAGCCTTACCACATTTCATACTTCTTATCGCTTGTTCTATTTCTTTCATACTAATGACTTCAATGACATCGGGATCCGGAGCATCGAAGTGAGCTCCCCTTCCCGATGTGGCATCTCTGTCTTTTCTTGCATACATCTTTCCATAATATTCACTCCATCTCTGCAGGATGACACTTTGGTCTGTTAGGACGTCATTGTTAACACTAAGCACTTTATTCATACTGCAGATTGCCGAACAACTCTGGGTCTTGCCTACCTCTTTCCAGAAGAGCTTGGCATTATCCCGGAAATTGGACGACCACCTTTCATCCGCTTTCATTCTGCACCTTTCACGAGCTTCTTCTATAAGTGCCTTCGTGTTAACTTTCTGCAGCTTGTATCTCTCTTTCATATTAAAATCATTCCGCGAGGCTAAGTAGTCTAGCCATGCTTTCTTCTTCATTCGAACTGCTTCTTTCACTTCCTCATTCCACCATGCATCACGCTTAATACTACTGCCTCTTTTCGTTTCTCCACACACTTCCACAGCGGCATTTATCATACTATCCCTAAGGTTCTGCCATACACTTTCCACATTCTCACTGCTTACATTGACATCGCCAAGCTTTTCGGCTACCCTTTCATTATATTTATCCCTAATGGATGCATCCTGCAGCTTCCAGCTTTTGATGCTATAAGTCGGCTCAGGTTCAGGACACTCGGTACGATGACGCCAACCCGCGAACAGACCCCTAATCCTAGTTATGACTAGGTAGTGGTCTGATCCCAGCCCAGCGCCTCGATAAACCCTTGTGTCCATCACCTGTTTACGGAGCCGACTATCCATTAGGAATAGATCTATCATGCTTCTCTTTGACTTACATCTCCTCGTATACATATGAATTTGTTTGTGGTTGAACATTGTGTTCGCCACAAACAAATCCTTTTCCTTACAAAATGCCAGTATTAGCTTGCCAGCGTCGTTCACCCTTTTATCCCCATACTTCCCGAGTACCGACTCAAAACCATCGCGATCCTTTATCAATGTGAAAAAAGTCTGTGCAAGCTCCGTTGATCCTGACACAAGCATTGCAGCCCTCATAGATAGATTTCAGTGCTCGTATCAAGTGACTGCTTACTCCATACTTGGCCAGTGTCGTCCATAGTTCATGCCTCACCACTCGGTCATAGGCCTTTTCCAAGTCTACAAATATGCAATAGACCTTTTAACATTTCGCCAACAATTTTTTGGCTATGCATCGTAAGGAAAAGACCTGATCCGTGCATCCTCTTCCTTTCATAAATCCTGTTTTTACATCCCACATTTTCCCTTCAGTTTCATTCATCACTCTTTTTTTTCAAAACTTTTGCATACAATTTGTCGACGATGCTGGGCAAGCTTATACCGCGGTAGTTTTTGCACTCTTGCTGTGACCCTTTTCCTTTGTAAAGCGGCACGATGACAGCCTTGCACCAATCTCCTGGCACGCTGCCACTCCTCCAGCAAAGATTAAAAAGGCGGTACAGCTGGCAAGCTACCACGCCATGTCCCGCTTTCAGCATCTCGACAGAAATCCTATCAAATCCAGCAGCCTTACCCAATTTCATACTCCTCAATGCTTCCACAATTTCTTCCATACTTATGATGCTTTCGTTGCTTAGTTCATTCCTTTCCCAAGAACTTGTTTGTGCTTCCATATCCTCTTTTTCATATAAGCTTTCAAAATAATCTTTCCATCTTTATAGCACACATTCTTCTCCTTTTAGAAAACTGCCATCCTGGTTTCTGATATTACTGAGTGTAATAATTGAAATGTTACAATTGTCTAATTATATAGACATGAACTAACAAACTAACTAACTAACAAAATATTTAACTCGTTTCAGGCGCCAGGAGGATAAGTCCTACCAACTTTATGCACACGGATATCAGCGAAAGAGATTGAGCCTCTAATCATAAGAGCAGGAACCAAAAATAATAGAATACATCTCTATAAGAAAGTTTCTATATTTTTATAGGCGAATTGATTGAAAATACATTATAAACATTATCACTATTGGTATAATTTATTCCAGTGTTTTAGTAAGCTAAAGATTAACTATTCTCAGGGTTGAGGCGTGAAATTTAGAATACCCAGCATAATGCCAGCTTATAAGTCAAAATATATATCGTAACATGATTCCAAACATGAGCCAAATCATTAAGTCGTTACATGGGCCTAATCATGAGTCTTTGGGCCTGTTCATTGAGTCGTGCATCATTATTAGATTAATCTACACAAAAACAATTCAAACTAGGTACCTGAAGGGTGGGTACACTACCACGGGATTCGAAATCACATCTGCAGACCGCGACAGGTGTCGTCTCCACTAGAATGGCGAGCCCGTAACCACATGGTCAGCATTTATGGCAAATTTCATCCCAGAATAAAGTTAATATAAAAAAAAGTGCATTTTCAGCTGCAAAGAAAAGAAATTAGTTCCATTCGATTTGGAAAAACAATAACAGACTTGTTCGTGATTTGAACACATAAAGAGAACTTACCACTTTTTCAAAGGGATACTAATTAATCTTGAAGAGCAGGCAAATATTCCATTAACGCCTCTTCAAGCCTCGTAAACTTCGTAATTAGCTGTAAACAACGCATAATTTTTCGTCAAAATATTACCTTGTCAAAAAGATCACAAACGTGGCTCCAAAAATCCAAAGATCTTACCGAAATACATAGCTATTTTGATACAACCATTGATAAGAAGTCACAGGTGTGAACTTTCATTTACAATTTATAAAAGATTACTTCTTTTTAGCGAAGTTTAAAAAATATATTTACGACAGACATCTTTTCTATCGATCTATAGAAAAGCGAATCACGTTCCGTCACCACCGTCAAAAGACAATGACCAATTGACAGAACTATTTTAATGCATTGGTTCCAAGAACAGGCTAAGACATTCAAAAACATTCTGCCTACTCAAAACGTAAATTATATAAATTCGATGACAAGTAGTGAGAAAGAGTCAACAATCTACTCTCCTCTCTCTCCAAATCTCAAGGCTAACATTGACACTTCAATGTGACGTTTTACAACGTTACATCACACCCCAACCAGCAATAAAAGAAAGGAACTTTCTTTTTCAAACAATTAAGCTCTAATAAAAAAATAGAAATAATTCCAATAAAAGAAAACCAAAATCTCAAAAACAAAATTCTGTAACAAGAATAAATAATAAACTAACCAACTAACCATAAGTATAGTTCCAATAAAAATCTAGTAAACACCAGAACATTCCATGTGTTCAGAAAAACATCCGACTTTACCAACACTAAACTAAATACGAAAGTACGGTTGAGCACCATAGCCACCGACTCTATCATCCAACTCTTCACAAATAAGAATATCAAAATTGATACAACAAAAAACTGAAAGTCAAAGCATTGACTTAACCTAAGTACTAAAGAATAACAAATCCAACTAAGTTCTCAAACCAGGAGTTCAGTTAAGCTATCTAGCCACTGACTCTTTCATCCAATCTTATCCTTATATATACTGAAGATGCGGTTGAGCCCTATCGCCACCGACTTCTTTCACTTACAATCCCATATAAAAATCAAAATATCAGCAAAACTGTGTTGTAACTTGTAATAATTACAAAGTCAAACAGCAACTGTACAAAGTTTCGTGACAAACTAACAACTTCAATATCAAACAGCATCACCAACGTGGCTGTGACAAACAATGACACAAAGTCAAACAGTAACTGCACATAGTACTGTGACAAGCAAAATATTCCAACAAAAAATATTGTGGAAAAATACACCAAGCAGATGTGATCAGCTCAACACCACCGAACTCCCGAGCACAAACGCCGTAACAAAACCAAACAGATGTGATCGGCTCAACACCACCGAACTCCCGAGCACAAATGCTGTAACAAAACCAAACAGATGTGATCGGCTCAACACCACCGAACTTCCGAACACAAATGCTGTAACAAAACATGACAAATGTGACCGGCACAACCCTACCGACTTTCCGAACACAAATGCATATATAAAGATGTGATCCTATAGTCGAAAGAGACAGATATCAACAGCAAAAGGTATTTCAAAAGTCATATCCGGGTAACTTTGAATTACTTAACAAACAAACAAAATATATACAATATGTACAAAATTAAAATTATACAAACAAAACTAGGAAAATTCCCTACAAGCAGAACAATATAATTCCATAATATAAGTGGAATAATAATGTTTTAATAAATTAAGGTTCCAACAAACAAACAAAAAGATAAGATCTTTCGATGTGTATGACAGTTATTTGTGTGAAAAAGTTAATGTTATTTCTAAAAGGCTAATTTTAATAATTCCAAAAGGTAAATTAATAAATTTTTGATCAATTTGTAATATCCTAAATTCTATTTTTTTAAAGATTCAGAACTTGATTCTAATAAAAAGTTGTGAAGTAACCTAACATACATCTCTTTCAAATGCTCATTCCCTCTCGTACATCATTCTAACAAAGAGCAATTTCTCCCAAACTAATACCAAAACCAAGACCAAAGTCTGTAATATTCAAAACAAAATAATTTAATATTTTATTATATATTTAACATGGTAGCGACATGTGGTACCTTTATTCAGGTCCTCCAAAAGGTAAACGTTAGGTGAAACTTAAAAACTACTTTACACTTAACGAACTTAGGTGCAAGTTTAGCAGAAAAATATGCAGGAGCAT
Source organism: Thumatha senex (assembly GCA_948477245.1). Lineage (NCBI taxonomy): Eukaryota > Metazoa > Arthropoda > Insecta > Lepidoptera > Erebidae > Thumatha > Thumatha senex. Next base: position 12,537,423 of record OX419724.1, on the reverse strand, counting down.
TAGACTGCACAAAGCTTCTTCTCCACACAATATTATCAACACCAAAAGAAATGATTCGCCTCCCTACATTATAATAACTAGCATTTCGCTTATACGCTTTTAACAAACAAGATTGTACTTTAACAAAGATTTCACTAAGTGAATTGAGTGAAGTTGCAAAAGAACTTCTATCTCCTACCTCTAGTTGATCTAAATTATCAATAGAGGTACTAACACGGTGCAAAGATGCATCAAAAATAAGTTCTCTACCAAACATTAAAAAGTTAGGAGTAAAATCTGTAGCAAGATTCACACTATTATTCAAAGCTAGTTGAACATGAGATAAAAACTTTGACCACATTCTATCATCATCTTTAACACAACATGTGATACATGTCTCAACGGTTTTATTATATCTTTCAACTGGATTATTTTGAGGAGTATACAAGGAATTATAAAATATTTTATTTATATTATAACCATTAAGAAATGTAACAAACTGTCTAGCAGTAAATTGAGTTCCATTATCACAAGCAAATATTTTTGGAGTTCTATACTTAAGGAAAATCTCCTTCTCAAGAAGTTTACAAATTACATTAGTAGTAGCATTTATCATTGGGAATAACCAACAGTATTTAGTAAAAACATCTACAACAGAAAGTATGTATCGATGACCAGAATAAGTTCTATTATATATAAGAAATTCTAAGTAAGGTCTAGTATCTTTACCTTTAACAAACAAAATAGGAGCTGAATTTATGTTTCTAGAATAAACTTTTAAATAATTTAGCCAATGACTGCGTTCTCTTTCATTAGTTGCAGCATCAGGAGCATAACTAAATTTCTTTAACATCGAGTCACTATCAGTTCTTACACAAACTTGTGCTCGATGGGACCTAATCAGTTTTTTGAACTGTTATCATTATTACTCCTCCTTATCATCAAGCAAGGGTGGAAACTGCACGCTCTTGTCCATAGTTGACAAGTAAAAGATTAAAGAAATTCTAAAGCTAAAACAATTAAATGCAAAAATATCCAAAGGCAACCGAGACCGAATGGTAAGGTGGTAGTAATAGTCAGCAGTCAGCTATTAACATCCAAAAGCCAAAACAAATTCAAAGAAAGCACTGAAAACTCAATTAAATCAATCACTGCCATAGTTAAGCACAACCAGGCCTTGACGCTCAGATGGTGATTGTCAAAAAGCAAAATATTATCATTCAAACAAGTTTCAAAAGCTTCGAACACTCCGCTGCAAAGTTATGCAAGTGTGATTGGGAAGACCTCAGATGAATAATTTAATTTAAATGGTTATGTTCTATTTATATTAATATAACCCATTAATAGGCTGTAAAGCAATATGTTCACACACACGATGCTGCCACTGTTGAAACAGACCTCTTACTCGGCTGATAACCACGAAGTGATCTGTATCAATCCAGGCTTCGCGGTATGCCCGGGTTTCTAAGACCTTCTTTCTTAGTCTTGCATCTACAATCACAAAATCAATCATACTTCTCTGGTTTCCCTCTTGTCTAGTATACAAATGAATCTGTTTGTGGTTAAATATGGTGTTAGTTACCACAAGATTCCTCTCCAAACATACTTCAAGCAAACTCTCACCATTTTTATTCACTCGTTCGTCACCAAACTTGCCCAATACACTTTCATATCCATCATTTTATATATATAAAGTATTAAAAGGTAATCGTGCCTGGTCCATGACAAACCTTGAACCCAGTGATACCCATTAAATCTTGTTGTTTATTAAATTAAGAATAGTGTATCAAAATTTACCTGATTTGTTGACATTTATTAATACTGCTCCACTCTCTTGGGTTTAAGTGTGATGATTTATAGCTTATCAAAACAGTAATTCTAAAACCAAACAAATGTACGATTCAACCACATGATTAGTCTACTGCCTTCATTTCTTCAACCAGATAGACCTATAAAACTGGGGTATTTCTAATGTCCATAGCCAGCGGTAACCATTCTAGTTGTGTGCCTAACTCCATCTTAGGAGAATGAATAATGCTTCTGCAGTCTGCTATTTTATGCTGGCAAACATACGCATTCTGTTGCCAGAATCTACTGTATAATCAAAGCTATAGTTAATTCCCTACACAATGTAATATGTTGAAAGTATTGTTTGTAAATAACAGTAGGCGAGCGAACCTCTTTTACGGGAACAGCTTGGGATGCAATTTAATTTATCTTTGCTTAGCAATATATTTTTATTACAACAATGTTACAGATAATAACTTTAATTTCAATTTCTATTAATATTTTGAAACAGAATGAGCCATACGGGTTGCTAATGCTGAGAAATCACAATCAAATGACCTCAAAGAGCTTTCAGATTCTGTGATACATAATATCTTGTTCACCACTTCTTTTTCTACCTATCCAATTTCTATAGCACTAAATTGGAATACCAACACTGCCAATTTCTTTTTGTTTAGTTGTTTTATGGGCCTTTTCATTTGGACATCATCAAACTATCTTTCTGGGGTATGAGGCTCGTGACTAAACAATAAAAAATACACAGCAGGTTTCAGGCTGATTGGCCTCTCGAAAGCGTGGAGCCCTTTTATCAGGATGAGGCGTGTTTTTAGGCCGGTACAGAGATGCTAATTCTATAAGGTCATCAGTTTTGTCTGTGGGTGAAATACTGCTTACATCTCCTGGATGGCTCCGTCAAGTACTTGCTTGATGCTCTCGACTGCGCATTGCAGCGTTATGCCATTCTCAATAGATTTTCCATAAGTCATTGCCAAGCTTTAACTGTTAAAGATGGGCAGAACGGTCGCCAGCTAACCTGCATTTACTGTATCTTCACTTAAACCTACTCAGTTTCGTTCCTAAACAACTTGGACAATATTTTCTTCTTACACTGTGTACAAAATCATGCCCAGAAACGAACAATACTGTAGGTCTTAATTACGTCGCATCGAATCGTAAAAACCTGAAACTCTCTGCCGGTACACATGTTTTCCTCTTACAATTCTAGGTCCTTTATGAGAAGCGCGAATAAACATATTTCTATGCCGTCAACCTAAGGGCCGCTATTGGAGCCCTGCGGGCAAGGAGAGCGGTTTTCAATCACAGGTCTGTGCCATCAGGCAGGCGGTGTCCGCCCTAATAAATATTTTATTTATAATTGGGCCTTTTATGTGTTCTGTGGGTTTCACCTTACTTTTCACTATTTTTTTTGCAGTTAGTTGCATTCAGATAACTTGTCCATGAGTAATTTCCTGATTGCCAGTTATTTTAATTCTTCATTAAAGATTGGTGTATGCATAAATGTACTACTCGAATATATTTTACTGCCACCCACACCTAGAGTCAAACCGCATGCGGGATTGGCTACCTGCTACTACGCGTTTCTATTCTGCTTGACCAGTAGTGTCCATAAGGTACGCTCGCGGATATTCTAAGAAAAGTAGAAGAGTTTTGAGATAATGTTGTTTCTACATAATTGCGATAAAATTGTTTCTATTGAGAATATTAATGTATAATGTTAAAAAATATGTAATAACTAAAACTGAATATGAATGTAAAATGGTAAAAACTTCCATAGTCTACAGTGACATCTTTCTAAATTAAATACTAATTTAAATATCATTCTGCTAAACTTTATATCAAAAAAGTGCAACTCTACAGCCGCTAGAAAAGACTCGGGAAAGATACTACGCAAAGAGTTTTTGCTTTACGTGCGCGTTCAAGAAGCGCTGTCTTACGCCATGTTCGAATCAGCCCGACCACGCTCTTGACCCTTACATACGTTGTCTATACTACATACCTAGTGCCTGGACTACTTTGTTCATTGGGCCTAGGGATTTGCAAGTATCACAACAAAGTAACGCGCCCTTCATATCGTAGTAAAGGAAACCAGTTTCACAACTAGTGGTAGAAACTTCAAAATCGCCTATGCGCGAATTTATGGTGTCCTGAATTGAATGCCGCCAAACCGTTTGTCTCCATTCTCCATCTCATATGGTTCCTAAAAATGATGCAGACTAAAGGACGGACAGATTAAGCCGTTTTATAAGTCTTTTCACTTTTCTAAACTTTAGGGTTTAGTATTCGTAAACGTATAAAATAATAGAGGGCGTGGGGTTGTCACGACGCGAGCGCGAGACTTACGCAAGGCGTGAGCGGTTGGACTTCGAAAAATCTAATTTGAGATTTATTGATGTGTCAGAAGACTTACAATTTACGTACAACAAATTCGACGCAAGCTAGACAGAATTGCTGAAAATGAGTTGCGTGCGCTTAACGAGCGCCTATCGTCTGAACGCGCTCTTATAGTCAGCTGCTTCAAGCAGATCCAGAAAAGACATCTTAGGGCAACTTTAGAGCCACTGTCACCAGCGTTTGCGGCTATTATAGTGTTCTTTATCTTTAAACGGCGCCATGCAACGCTTAGCGGCGTAAAGACGAGTTAAAAAAATGCTACTCGTAATATAACAATACCACTGGACAAACGTCCACAAACTACGGTGACCGTATGCTACGGGTTGTACGTATGCTTGTCTTTCACCTTAGTGGTATAAGATACAAATAACATTAAATTAATATTTATATATTACTAATTTTCGTGTATTCCCAGCTCTTTCCAAGTTCTACCTGGGATTGCTACTAGGAGCAGCTTATCGTTAGCATTTTATTTTGAGATTTTTGGGAGTATTTTTTTATACTTGTGAAGTGGCAGACAAGCACACGGCCCACCAGTTCGAAAGTGGTTACCGTAGCCTATGAAAGAAATACGGCTTTGTTCTTTATCTAAAAAATGTCGACTTCGTGTTTTTAGTGAACATCCAGTCAAGAGATTGGTTAAGATGCCTCAACTGCATAATTATACTGTAATCTGTCCAACTGTTTCACTGTAATAGGAATAAGACACAAACTTTCACAATGATAATCGTTAGTAATTACGTTCCATTTATGTGCATTATCTTTGTTTTTGCAGTCGGACCGCATTATGGAAGAAAACTCGATCGTTCGTGATCTCATCACAAAAATTCTCGATGAGACCGGACCTACAGAAGGGTGCAGGTTGGTATCTCATGTTATTGCTTCGTACATTAAATAATGTCAAATGAGTGCCTACCAGAATCTTCGGAGGTCAAGTTAGCTTTATCTGCAAGTGGCTGCACCTTTTGGTTCAAACCAATTGGATAAAATTTAGCTGACCTCTTGGATTATCAATTTGGCAACTGTTAATCCCTAAAAATAGGCTATCCATTTCGATAAGTAGTACCAGATATTTGCGCGGTCTACTACACAAACCTTTCACCGCCGAATAATAAATGTTAGCATACTCGTAGATTTCAATAATGTTACACCTACTAACTGTTTATTTTGTAATTTGATAGTCCACGACTACCGTCCTTGGATAGTTGACTTAGTATGGTCGGCGTGTAAACAGAAAATGGTGAAAAGTCGTCATATTCAAGTTCATTTCATAAAGACAAAACTCTTGAACGTCAATAGCTTTTATCCTAATTACAACACTAAAGTTATGTATGTGGGGCCATATTACAGAACATATTTATATGTCTATCCTGACACTGTATCACTTACTGGGTAGCCAGAGAGGACCGATCGCCAGGCTTCGCGATCCTTACCTACTTCTTTTGTTGTCTCGGCGAAACTTTTCAATATTTCTTATAAAACCTTTCCCCGGCTTACAGCGTATGATTGAAAGCAAAAATTAGCTTGTGTCGTTTTCAAGTTTTACGCTTTGCAACACAACTATTTATGTAGAAGTCAGGGTAGACTGAAACTTACAGACGTAGTTTACGTGAGCAAATTGATCAAAAACGGAATGGTCAAAAGTACTCTGATACCCAGACTTACTTATATGAAACGATTCCTGGATCGTGAAGCCTGGTGATCTGTCCGCTCTGACTACGCCGTTAGAGATACAGCGTGAAGATAGTAAGTTATTTACTTGTTTAGGTTTTCGTAAGTTCGGTTTAGTATTGTAACGTCACACCCATTTACAGTATTTTATTTTGACACCTTTTTTCTTTTCCAGCTCTATACAACCACCGGAAAAAACTATAAACAGTATACAAACAAACCAGTATCCCAAAAACGATGCTGGGAATTCTTTCATACCACCGTCATATAGCTACCAGAATAACTCTATATACAACTTCAACCAGAACGACCAAAATGGTTACAATTTCAACATGCCGAATGGATTTACAAACGCTAACGGTTTCGTCAATTATCCCGATAATGATGTTAGCGCATTGCTCGGGATAGATCCAGTGCCAGACACATCCACCGATACAGTTACTCCTGAGCAACTCAACTTGTTAAGGCTCGCCGCTCAAGAAATCGGCGGTGCACAGTTCTCAACACCCAATAAATATGATGAGAAGTTTTACAACTTCTTTGAACTGAGCCAAAGAAATTCACTACCTGAATCCAATATGTTCACAGTGAATAGCTACAACAGGCCGAACAGTTTGAATTTGGACATGAGTTACAATTCAAATTTTGAGACTCCTTTCAATAATTCCCAGCGATATCCCAACAAATTTGAGGGATACGTAAAGGAAACTAATCAGGACACTGAACTTTTAGCGTATCTGAATCAACTAAATATATCTGGTGACAGAAACCGCGAAGAAAATGGAATTAATAATATGGATTTCAAGATGCCAATGGAATTAAATGGCCACTATCCTAACGAGGAATTCAATAAAATGCAGGATGACAGGAATAAAATGTTTTTTAACAGAAATTTCCAGCAACCACCGCCAAATAAAGCCTATGGTGATAATAACTTTTATGATAGTATGCCGCAGTTCAACGATAGACCTCCTATTAACCAGAATTTTGATTTTTCAAATCAAACACCAGTTTCAGCTCCAAATTCCATGAATTTTAAACCTAACGGTTACAATCAAAATGATTTTATGCAGAGGCGAGATATGACTCAAATGATGCCAAGGGATAATTTTCAAGGGAATGGCCCCATTAATGAGAGGAGTTTCGATAATTTAGGAAGGGACAATATGCAGCAGGCAGCTTTGATGCGGCAGAATCAGGAGGTTTTGGCGCGACAAATGAGTATGTTGATGAGGAATCGACCGCCGCCTAATCCGTTAAACGTAGACGTGTCATTCCTGCATGAAAATAATCCTTTCAACTTGAGTAAGTGTTTTTTTTTTGTATTTATCTAAGCCGGCCTCAGCTAGTGGTGCACCTGCTGACTAACGGACGAGATCATGGTGAAGAGAACGAACCCTCGAAGCATAGGCCTGTACCTACTTGTCTGGTATTGTTCTAATATATTTTAATACTAAGGCCAGAGCCATCTATTGAGCTACAAACTTAAAATGATTTTTTTTATTGTATCCATGATTCCTCTTAATCTATGGATAACGTATGTAATGTGCCTCCACAATGCGTATTCAATGAAGTGTAGGTATCAATATTAAGTATACTTCGGTGACGTGATAGTGTATGTGACTGCCATGGCTGAGATCTCGGGTTCGATTCCCGGGTCGGAACAAATATTTGCTGTGTGTATGTGATTATATAAGTATGTTTATCATTTGTCTACCACAGCTAATACATCATACCACAGCTAATATTAGCTTACTTTGGGTCTAAAATTGTCCAACATTTATTTATTATTTTATTAATGATATTGTTTTTGTGCTGTGTAGTGCTGACTTTTTAACAACTTTATGAACTGCACAGCAATACTCGCATATGCAATAAATAACTTATGCACTTTAGATACAATTCTGTGATGCAAGAATGTGCGTCTAAACACAGTAAACATTTACACAAGTTTAAAAACCAGCCAAGACACATTTAAACACGTCTTAAGATTTTATATACACATTGAATATTTGATATATTTGCAGGTCTAGGTGCAATCCTGGGTCCAAGCCCGCCTGTCCCACCGCCTGTGTTGCCATCGCCGATGATAGATCTACCTCTGCTAGCGCCCTTCTACGCTATGAGAAATGTGAGGTAAGGGCATAACTGACTTTCAATGTGAAAAGGTTTGTTTTTAAGGTGAAACTTCTTAAGAAATGTGAAGAATTTCGATGAACCAGAAAGCGTCAAGAAAGAGACAAACATATTCATAAATTAGATTTAACCTGTCTGAAAATGAGATAGAATACAATTAGATATACAGTAATTTCTATCGTCTTAACGCTTGCGTAATACGAAGCATCAATGAGTCAACGCGGTGTATCAATCCCATGTATGATTATTGTACCTTTGCGTATTAAAAGTCGTGATTAAAAATTACAAAAATAATAATCGTCTTAGTCATACAATTCTCTCAATACTCTAAATTTTTATTTATTATCTCGCATGTAACTTTTCTGAAGTTTAACTTCTACCTTGTATAAAGTGCACACTGTATAAATTTTAAACTTTGTTATTTTATGTAAAACTTCGTATTTACCCACCTTGGCAGTAAAATCGACCCTCAAACGTCTTGAGGCTCTCTCTCATGACATTATGGTTTAAGGTCTATCCCCACACATGAGTGCCGTCTCAGGTACGGTACAGGAACGTGTTACGTTGTTTGATAGAGCCGAATTCTCAAGCGTTACAAAGTTGATTGTGCCAATTTGTATAGAAATTAACAATTGTTCCAGTAGTTCTGCAACGTCATCGGGTATCCTTCACGCTCGGCTAGACGCGTGTTATGAACAATGGCGACAGCTGGAACGCGAACGGAAGCGTACAGAAGCGAGGCTGGCTCTCGCCTACCCTGGCCGGGCCGTGTCGTCCAGTAATTCCATCCCCGTGCCGCGTCTTCCGCCCTGTCCTAGCAGAGTCGATCGACTCACCGTGGACATGCTTAGGGAGCATACCAAGGTAACTGAATACACATGGCGTTTGTGCTAGCTTTGAATCAGCAACTGAGTGCATATACAAAGGTCAAAGGTTATTAGTATAGATATTTTTTTACAATTATATTTTTATGAGGTTTTTTGTCTGGTTACACAATTACTACAACTACTCATGTATTACCATTACAATACCAATACCATTATATTACATAAAAATGTGTGTGTACCAGTCTTCTCTTCTTCTTAAAACTCGAGATATATGATTTTTATTTTTTTCCGTTTTTAATTTTTTTGTCAAACAATCCACGTTTGTTGGAAAAGATATTAATATCAAAATTAAGATCCATAATAGACCTATTCACAAAAATATAATCACATCCAAATCGCGTGGAGTTTAGAAACTACAGGCCATTTTAGTTATACCCGGTTATTTTTCTCGTTAGGGTTGTCACTTTTTAAAATAATATATTTATCCGGATGTAATTTATTTTTTATGTTTCTGTAATAATTCCTATTATTTATCTGTGACGTTTCTGTAATGTTATATAATATACAGAAGAACATTATTGAAGTACCTACCTATTATTTAACTTACGGTGTTTGATAGGTAATAAGTTTTCAATGGAAATTGCATCAGAATGGCTTATATCTCACAAAGTTGCACATATTATACTATCTAATTAGAACACGAATTGTTGCCTACGATTTTACACATTGCGTTTTATCATCATCATGTTGTCCAGTGTGAAATGTGGGAAATTCCGATAACTTTCGATTTTCAATGGGAATCTTATTCTCGAGTGACGGGAATAATTATAAATTTGTTATACTAGGGTAGGCAGAGACTGGCTTTCCACTTGCTATCAACTAAGTGTTTTATACATGCTCGCCGGTTAAGGAGACTCTTGAAAATTCCCTTTCCCAGTAGGTACCAAGTCGGAACGTTATTATTGATGTTAATAGTATAAAAATGTGGATTGCCACACGTCGCATCTCGTTTCACATTGGTTTATTCCCGTTCACTTTTACTCCTTAATGTAACAGTGTGATTCACTAGGAGTCAAATTTGAATTGAGTAGCATGTGTGACATAATGCTACTTTTTTCCAATGATGAAGATGTAATTTATAAATATAATAAAAAATAAATAAAATCATGATAGGAATGTGACGATATCTATCATATCTCAAAAGAAGTTACAAAGCAGTAAAACTGAGAAAACGTAGATTTTTTAGTAACGGTGCAATTCTGAAGGCATATTTTTTCTTGTTCAGTCACACTGTGACTTTTTTCCTGTCAATATTAGTTATCTTCGGAAATTCGGCACTAAGGTATACATTCTGAATAAGAATCCAGGAAAGGATAAATTTGCTGAAAGAGGCATACCTGGAGTTTTTATCGAATATCCGGATGCTGCTAAAGGTTACAAAGTATGGATTCCGAAACAAAGGAAGTCCGTTTTAGCGAGAGATGTAAAATTCTGCGATGAAAAAGGAACGTGTGACGAAGTTTCGAGAAAAATATTGAAAGTTGAAGGTAACGAGTCAAAAGAAGAAATAAAGGTAAAAGATTTTATAGATATAGAATTTTTCGAGATACCTATCCTATGATAGATACCTATCGAATGAAGAGTCGGAAGAAGAAAGATTCAGATCATCTATAGAGGAAGAGGAGCCAGAGAACAGTGAGAATCGCAGTGAGATAGTAGAACAGTTTCCAATTTCGGGAAGAAAATGTTTTACAGGCGATGAACTTGACGAGCAACAGGTCGTGTTGAAGAGAGGTCCTGGTCGTCCTAAATTATTGCGATCTGGAGGTAAAGGTCGACCGAAGAAAGTTTATAAAATGATGGAAGCGGGGCAAGCTGCAGGGGACCGTGAGGAGTCACGAGAAAGCTGTGGCGAATCTCTCATCGATTATCTTGATTTAGCAGGTTCAGCCGAAATATTTCTAAATGACGCTATGGCGAGCAATGAGAATGCTGAATGGGAAAATGCAATTATATCAGAGATAAGAATCTTAATATCAAAACGTACTTGGGAAATAGTGCAAACACCGAAAGATAGAAGTGTATTTGGTTGTCGTTATGTCTTGACTACAAAGGTGAATGTTGACAAAACAACGAAAAAGAAGGCAAGACTCGTAGCACAGGGTTACAGTCAACGTTATGGAGTAGACTATCATAACACCTTCTCCCCTGTTGTTCGATTGGATACAGTGCGACTACTGGCAGCGTTTTCTGTAGAATTAAATATGGATATACACCAAGTGGACATTAACACAGCGTACTTGAATGGCTATTTAGATGAAGGTGCCAGAACTTTTGTCGGAGTGGTTGAAGATGTTGATAAAGCGTGCGAAAGAAGATCGTTCCATTGTGAAGAGAGCTAGAGAAATGTTGCATAAATTACAGTCAGGGTATGATACATGTTTACTAAAGAAGTCATTATATGGTTTAAAACAAGCTGGTAGGCAATGGAATATAAGGCTTTATAAGAAACTGAAAGATATGCAGATGAAGCAAAGTCGGAATGATAGTTGTTTATATTTCAAGAAAGTAGATAATAAAAACTTATTTGTACTGGTATATTTCGACGATATTTTAATAGCTTCAAACGAAAAGAGTTTAAAACATATTTTTAAAAGGGAGTTGTCTAAGGAATTTGACTTAAATGACAATTCAATTCTTATTATGGCTTTCTGTGCTCTTTGCAGCAATTTGCCAGTGTCCCGTAGCTAGAACTAGTAACGAAGGAGGCATACAGTGGCTCGGGATTTGACCGGTGGCCTTGGATATGAAGTTAACTCAGCCAGAATTACACATGAAAAAGTCAACACACACTTACAAATACAACAGATAATAAATATAAGCCAACACAAACAGATAATAAATATTAATTACTAAAGATTTAGGGCCATACATTAGCTAGGTATCAAAAAATAAGTAATGGGGAGCAAAGTATAAATTGAATTTTTAATTGATTAATTTCAATAACTTTACCCAGGGATTTTACAAAGGGAGTGAAAACTAAGGAAAGAAGGGATTCAACAGTGGCGGGGCGAGGGATATTGTCCGGAAGAAAATCATACAGTGATATTCTATAGAGGGGACAACTGAAGAGGATGTGATTGACGTATGGTGAAGCGAAATATATTCTATGCATAGATATTCGTCAAAGTGACAATGGCATTTGTTTATCACAATAAACATATATTAAAGATATTTTGAAGAAGTTTTTCATGGAAAAATGTAACGATTGTATGACGCCTATGGAAATTAATTCAGCCACAATTAAGAAGGATACCACCGGAAAGAATGAGGTAAAATGGCCATATCGGGAAATTATCGGGTCATTGATGTATTTGAGTGTTGGTACGAGGCCTGATATAGCGGATTACGTAGCTAAGTTGGCTCAGTATGTTGATTGTCCCGAGGCTTGTCATTGGAAGGCGGCAAAGAAGATTTTACGATACCTTAAGGGATCACTCGAGTATGGTCTGTTCTATAAGAAAACTGGAAAGTGCGTTGAGGGGTTTTCGGATGCAGACTGGGGTAACTGCCTTATAGACAGGAAGTTCGGGGTATGCCGTTATTTTAAGAGGTGCTTACATTTCGTAGTTATCTAGGAAACAACGCAGCGTAGCCACGTCTACTTGCGAAGCTGAATATATAAGCTTGTCGGAAGCCATGAAGGAAGGTATTTCCTTCCGGTATTTATTTGAATAGTTTATTGAATGAAATTGGTTTCCCGAATTATGGTAAGGTTGTTTCACATGCCGATAATCAGGGGGCGATATTTATAGGTCAGGACCCGGACTATCATGCGAGAACTAAGCATATAGATATAAAATACCATTTTGTTAGGGATGTTCTGAAAACAAATAAGGACATGAAACTGCGACATGTGCCCACTGGTTCGATGTTGGCTGATATTTTAACAAAGCCGCTATCCAAAGACATGCATTGGAAATGTATGGAAGGGTTAGGTGTTAAAATTTGTTAAATATTGTAATAAGTTTGTATAAATTAGGTGTTTATGTAATGAGTGATGTATTTAAGTTTGTTTTTATAAGTAAACTAATTAAGGGGCGTATTAGACAACCTAATTAAGGGGCGTATTGAATAAAAAAATTGAATGTACTTAGGTCGTCATAGTGACCGATATAACACTCTTGTCATTGATTACGTTTGTACCGATGTTATACATTTTCTTATATTATATTTCTAGTGTTTGTTCTGTTTTTTCTTTGTATTACTCCAAAGCATTCCACATATCCAACAATTATTCCGTAGCTGCTTAGAAGCTTACGCTAATAGCAGATTCATTTATAAATTACATTTTACTTAAGATTAAAATCCCCATTGAAGATCGAAAGTTATTGGTAATTCCCGGATAAAACATATTGATGATAAAGTTTGTCTGTGTGTGTAAAAGGTCCTGAATTTATAATGAGATATACCAATTACTCAGACATTACTACATACACATTTTTTCCAACTATTAAAAATCCGCTTATACTGAAGTGACAACCCTGGCAAAAATTTAAAATTGGTCATAACTTCTAGACTCCACGAGATTTGGATATGATTTTTTACCTATCTATAGTGAAATAGTAGACCTCAATGTTGGTATATATAACTTTTCCAAATACAGTGGATTACTTGAGAAAAAAAAATACATAAAATCAAAAAAATATTATTACTCCGGTTTTTAGCAAGTTCCGGCATTTATTACCTTTAAATGTAAAGCCTAAGTAGCAGTTCCAAACAGTATAAGTTGATAATTTTTATTTGCTTTAGTTTTCAGCTCAATGTATTTCTTAACTTTACCCGGGTGAATAATCACTGAATTTTAAAAAAATATTATGGCTAAACTAATTATATTCATCAGTTGGGAATTTTACTTTAGCATTTTAAATACTTAGTTTTATAAGTTTTTGAAATTGAAAGGGGACGTCCGAAAAATGGCGTTTATAACACATAGTGAGCCGTCACCATCATAGTAACGGACAATTATATCATAAGAAGCTACTAACCCTTCACTCATCGATCGGTTATCGGCAGGTGTTAACCCTAATGGGTAAGATGGAGACGTTACGAGCAAGCGTATGCTTGGCACAAAACAAAAAGCCACACAAGGCTGAAGAGTCAAAAATCACCGTATTGAAGCGCGGCCAAGACGTCACCGAGAAGGATAAAACACAGGAGCCTGGCTTAGACCCGGCTACGTTCGATCCAACCACGTGGCGGGAGGATGTAAAGAATTTGTCTGAAATGTGAGTATTTGTTGATTTTTCTTGTCTTGGTTTCTATAAAATGTATTGTACTCTCTGCCGGCATTTGTTTCCCTCCTCTTACAATCCTGCGTCCTATAAGAGAAGGGTGAAAAGGCATATATTGACTTGTGAAAAGGCTTATAAATAAAAAAAATCTGGGCCGTCAACCTAAAGGTTGCCATTGGAGACCTGCTGACAGCGATAGCGGTTCTCAAACATGGGTCGTCGTCTCTGCTTTCCAACAAGCTGGTGAAGCCATTTTGATGTACCAATTGACTGCCTGTGTGGGCGTGGTGGAAGTGTATCCGACTGCTACGCAAGAGGTCCCGGGTTAAAACAAATATTTGTATGATCCACAAATGTGTTTCGGAGTTGGGGTGTTTCCTATGTATAATATGTATGTATTTAGAAATATATAAGTATGTTTATCAGTTATCTAGATCCCATAACACAAGCTAATATTAGCTTACTTTGGGATAGATGGTGCTGTGTAAAAAATATCAAAATATATATATATATATATATATATATATATAAGGTACTCCTGAGTTATCTTGCTCCAGTTGTTGATATACAGGATGGTTTTTTGAGAGACAGTAAGGGCCGTTAAAGTTACAAGAAAACATTCATGTTTTTTAAGGAAATCTAAACTGCATTCATATAATTTTTGAAAAAAAGAGGCAGTCAAAGTACCAACGGATAAAAAAGACTATTGGACCATTTACGGTGTGAGTACTATTACAGAAATCGCCAAAAATCTTTTCATTATATCCTGAAATGGGGTACCTGGGGTCCAGTTATTTGATTGCTAGTAGCAGCTATGCTAAGCGTCTGACCTCAATCTCCAAGCGCCTGCGTCGTTGTCTCGTCTGTTAGTCAGCTGGTGCACCGCTAGCTGGCGATGTCGCTTGGGCCCCGCAAACATTGATAAGGCCCCGTCATCATCATCATCCGAGCGTCTGTCCCAGTTGCGTCCCGCGATGCCCGCTGTCCACTTTCCTAATTTTTCTCCTCCACTTAGCACGGTCGTCAGCATCCTCTGTAGTGAGACCATTGGCACGCATGTCATCCTTTACCCCTTACACATGTGCTAAAGTGTTGGTTCGGTATTTTCCAGCGCTCCACACAGCGAAGTGGAAAGCGCCATGCTGGCGTGGCGTAGTGCCGTAGGGGCTGTTCAAGCCGCGCGTCGACGGGAACTGGCGCCACATCATCATCATCGACACCCTCGGGCTCCTGACCGTAAGTTTAAATACAACAGACACTAGTACCACAGATAATATAATATAATTCTTATACAGATGCACGAACAGGAACAAAAAATGGTCACGGCCTTAACTTTCCAAGCAGACAGGCAGTACGGGAGTTTGTATATAGATGGCGACAATGTTTTGGCAAACTATTCTTTTTATTTACTACACTACACTAGATGTCACTATAAACAGAAATACTCTGCCGTATGCCTTTTCTAGCTAATTGACGTTATCAATATTTTGGGCATGATAAAGGTCATGTTATAAAGCAACAAATGGGGGTTTTACTTATTTGGATATTTTATCTATAGGTACTAATATTATAAAACTAGAGTTAGTTCATTCAGTGTTTTTTAGTTACGTAGGTACTTGTAAGTGACCATTTGTAATTTCCATGCATGGAGATTGTTTGTAGAGGACACTGGAAGGTGGCCATAGGTACTTCTAAAATAAACACGATAAACCCATTCCAGGGTTCATGAATGTTCAGGGGCCAGGATCCAAGTTCGAGGACGTAGAGCCCATATTCCCGACCCGGGGTCTGGGATCCCGAATTCCGACTTCTGTGTCTTAGATCGAGAGTCCAAGGTCAGCTACTCCAGATCCTCTGTTTAGAGTCAAGGGTTGGGTTCTCCACCGAGGGTATGCAGTAGAGGCTCTAGAGACCTCACAGTACAGGGGCTAGAATCCAAGGTTAAGGGCCTAGGGTTCATGATCCTGTTCCCGAGATCCGGGGTCCAGGGTCCTGAGTCAAGATTCCAGGGTCTAAGATCTGAAGTCCAGGCTTCTGGGCTAGAATCTGAGTTTGTGGGCTTAGAGCCGGTAGGGCTCCGAGACCTTAGATCCTGAGTTCAAGGTCAACTGTCTAGAGTCAATGGATGTCTATAGCCCCTGGCTCCGGGGTAGCTAAGTCTATGGTCGAGATCTCGGGGTTTAGGTTGTAAGATATACCTATTGTCTACAGTGCAGGCTATAGAGACCAAAACCAGGGGTCAAATAAACCCTTAAGTTCTATAATATAAGTAGATAATCTATTGTATCAGGCCTCCGAACGTGAAATTTATAATTAATGAAAGCAAAATAAAAGAAAGTACCTAGATAGACTATGATCTTAATGTTAATCACTGCATATTATAAAACAAAGTGGCTTTTCGCTGTCTGTCCCTATGTATGCTTAGATCTTTAAAACTACGCAACGAATTACGATGCTTTTTTTTTGTAATAGTTAGTGTGTTTCTTATTGAAGGTTTTTATGTATAATTTGTTAAGTTATTGTATACGTTGACTAAACTATAAGGATATTTGTTGGGGATGTCGGAAAAAACAAGCCGTGTGGGAGCTTTCAACAAAAACGCTGCCTAAACCCTTTGAGATATAACAAAATAATGTACGGTGCAATTGTGTATCTAATGTAGTTCTACAAAAAAGTCCGCGACGATATGTATCTATCTCATGAGAATAACATGCCATATCCATTTTAATACTTTAAAAAACCATCAAATATAAAGCGGTAATTTCAAGGCTATTTACACAAATACGCTATTAATCCTTATCATTTTTGCTACGTTAGTTGACTTCAGCATTTCATGGAGATTATTTTGTCGAATACCTTACGAGTTATCGCAGATTCAAAATAAAGCGCAAAGAAATTAATTTCGTGTAACCATAATTCGACCGGCCCGTGCGGGCGTAGGTAGGTACTGGAGAGCGGTGAAGTAATCAATGAATTTGGAAAACGTTCATACATTATTGTGAATGTGAAATTAATTAACAACGGGATTAAATGGGTGCTACGGGGTTCGAAGTACGTCACGGGCGAAGCCGGGCGGGACAGCTAGTAATATTATAAATGTGAAAGTTTGTATGGGTGTTTGTTACTCTTTCACGTAAATATTACTGAACGGATTTTAATGAATCTTTACAATGTGGCTTATGCATCAGAATAACACAGGCTACTTTTTATCCCAGGAACAAGTTTCTGTGGGAAACGGGAACGGGAAAACTTCTCTACGCGGGCGAAGCGGCGGACGTCAACTAGTTTAATATGAATATTATAAGATATAAATATTATAAAGTGGAAAGCTTTGATGTATGTTTGTTACTCTTTCACGTAAAAAGTACTGAATGGATTTACAACATATACGCTACTTTTTATAATGGTAACAAGTTCCCATCACGCGAGCGGAGCCGCGGCCGTCAACTAGCTTTTTTATATTTTTAACTTTTCAAAGCGCAATGTATCATCGTATACGATGCAGCGCTAATAATTTTTGACGTAAGAGTAGTGCCGGCGCGGCGGTCATACCACTTTGAACCTTATTAGCAGGATGACAGAGACCGACAGTTATTACGCGCTTCTATTTTGAACTTTATTATAAGTGAAATATCGTTTACTTTGGCGGATCGGATCACTGGATTTGTTTTGATTACAATTTAGATGCCACATCGCGTTTTGATATAAAATAAAACGATTTAATTTCTGCAATCGAAAAAAAAATGTGGGCCAGAAAGGCAGTGATAGTCTTTTTTTTTTAATGAAACTTTACTTAGTCTGGTACGTAATAAATACTCTATTT
The DNA here is from genome assembly GCA_948477245.1 of Thumatha senex. NCBI lineage: Eukaryota > Metazoa > Arthropoda > Insecta > Lepidoptera > Erebidae > Thumatha > Thumatha senex. Next base: position 12,519,493 of record OX419724.1, on the reverse strand, counting down.
AGTAAATAATAAATAAAAATAAATATCCATCACGCCTTATCCCCGAAGGGGTGGCAGAGGCATATTATATGCCCACTTTTCACCGTGTGGATTCCTGTCCCACGTAATAGGTGGTGAGCCCATTGCCGTTGAAATAGACAGACGCAGGTTGTGGCTACCTGCTGTTGAAATTTTCAAGCCCACATAAGGCCTTCAACCAGGCTTAACGACTGCCATTTTACTGGCAACCGGGACCAACGGCTTAACGTGCCTTCCGAAGCACGGAAACGCTCGCAAATGTAAATGCCACAAAGTGGTCACCCATCCGACGACCAGCCATAGTGAAAGTTGCGTACCTCAGTGATCGTTTACCGAACACTGAGACCGCGGGGCCACGAGCGCTTCTATTTAGTAAATTTCTATAAAACCAAAAAAAAGTACCTATTACTTTTTCGGTGTTTTGTATTCATAATTGTTAATATTTATTTTAAAATGCAAAAACATAAATGAGGATTCGATCTTGGGACTCTATACTTGGAAAAAATACTAAAAATCTAACGTCTACTTCTCGCCATTAACCACCAGACCACACACTTGGTTATGAAATGTGATGAATTTATCTACTGCTTGAATGAATACTGAATTTATCTACTGCTTGAATTTATCTACCGCTTGCTTTTGCGGAGTAATCCTCGTCGTCGATATCACAATATTTTTACAAATAAGTTTATTATTCTAGTGTGCATTGCTGTGACGTGCGCGACCGAAAGAGATAGAATGCTCTTTTTTTTACAGTTACTATTATCACAGACTGCATAGAGAGACGAATGTTGGTGGAGAACTGTTCAACTTATTACGTCGCCATCTATTATTATAATTTTTATTCTTTGTAATTTTGGAAATATACCATTACTGCCATCTAGGGATAATTTAATGTTATTAAAAATATTTTGTTCGCATTGGTACCCCCTGCTAGTACACACACAAATATATACATTTATACATATTAATACAATTTTAGCGTCTGTTTTTTATTCCAAATTAACAGTTTCACAAAATGTAAGTGCTAAGCGATCCCCGCGGCTTCGTCCGTGAAATTGATCTCCATGGCCATCTGTTTATTCCCGTCTTTTAATAATTTTACAATAATGTATGAGAAATCGCCCGATTTGTTGACAGTATGATTACTAATCCGCTCTCCTGGCTAATAGCTTATAGTCTCTATCGATAAATTGATAGCCCCAACACAAAAATAGTTTTCTAATTCGAACTACATGTAACTGAGATTTGCGAGTGAATACTTCATTTGTTTGATTGAATCAAATAAACTCTTCAGTCACAAACACCTTAGTTTTATATATTAGAATAGATAAACCACTTTTAGAAAGTGTTTTATCATTTTGAATCGGGCGTTACATGGCGGAAATCCATCGTAGAACGATAATAAAGAAGGGGAGGAGGATCCCACCACACACCTTCGATTCGTCAATCCTAACGCACAACGGTCAAGCATAACCTCTACTAATTCTATCGGAGGAATGGCGAACCGAAGTCTTCAAGGAAAGAGATTTAGGATAGGTAAAAGGAAACCCTACCCTTCAGGTTGCCAAAATCCTACAATAATCCGCTTTACAAGGTACACGAGCCAATCTCAAGACTGCTTGACAGCAGATGCTCATTGGCTTGACTCCCCTCCTTTATTATAGTAAAACACTTTCTCACTCAAATTTACATTTAGTGAAAATCTGTTAATGTGGAATTACAAACATAATTGTATTCATGTGTGTAATGTTCACTAAGCGCTCGTGGCCCCGCGGACTCAGTGTTCTGTAAACGATCACTGCGTTAAGCCACTTTCACAATGGCTGGTCCTCGAATGGGTGACCACTTTGTGAAATTTACTTTTGCTAGTGTTTCTGTGCTTCGGAAGGCACGTTAACTCGTTAGTCCCGGTTGCCAGTAAAATGGCATTCTTTAAGCCTGGTTGAAAGCCTTATGGGCGGCTTAAAAAAATTCTATAGCAGGTCGCCACAGCCTGCGCCTGTCCATTTCAACATGGCAATGGGCTCACCACCTGTTACATGGGACAAAAATGCGTATGGTGAAATGTGGGCGTATAATATGCCTCTGCCTACCCCTTCGGGGATAAAGGCGTGACAGTATGTATGACTATGTATGTATCGAATACATATTTAATGTTCAGTATGATTTGTCAGCTATCACGCAGCTGGCTGAAGCGGTGAAGCAGCTGAGCGTGCAGGCGCGGCGCGCCCGCTGCGCCATGTGGTGCGACCTCACACTCACGGTCGCTCTCGCGCCACACAACACCCCCCCTCCGCCGACCAACCCACCCCCTGCCGTGGTAAGTAACACAACCTACTATATTATATATATATATATATATATATATATATATATATATATATATATATATATATATATATATATATATAACCACGTAAATATTAACACTACTTTCTTTTTTGTCATTATACTTTTATTGTTGTAATCATTTCAATCTTCGCCCGCTCCTATATCATATTATGTACAATATTGCACTGTCTCAGAATAAGATTTTTTATTGGAATGGAAGCCTAGTTATCCATATCACAGGTTTTTTACCTAGCTTGGAAGCCAGTCTCCCAATAATCCAATATGTTGAATATCTATATAATGTTTTACTTGCTTGAATGCAAGTAAAACTAAGGTTCTAGTATTTGAAATTGGTGACGTAAGAACTAAATGCGAGATTAGGGTAAACCAGGAACGTCTAGAGCAAGTGAATGAAATTGTGTATTTAGGAAGTATGTTTAGCGCGGATGGAAGATGTGATTCGGATGTAGAACGGCGAGTAGCTGCCGGAAACAAAGATAATGGTGCTTTGTCCCAGTTAGTAAAGCGACAAAGCATCGTAAAAGAAGCACGAATGGCGATTCATAACGCAGTGCTAGTGCCAACTTTGCTTTACGGTAGTGAAACCTGGGTATGTCAGCAGATGCATGAAAGTAAATTGAATGCTGTGGAGATGCGATCACTTCGAAATTTGTGCGGCGTTACCTTGGCCGACCGACTACGTAACGAAGTGATACGCAATATGGCAGGTTTGAATGAAAGTATCAGCTTTAAGCTGGAAAAGGGCGTGCTCCGTTGGTTTGGACACGTCCAACGAATGAGTGAGGAACGATTGACGAAGAATATATATTGTTCAAAAGTAGAGGGTAGAAGGATTCAGGGAAGGCCGAGACTTACATATGAAAACCACGTGAGCAGATTGCTCAAAAACGGAAAGGTCAAAAGTACTCGGATACCCAAACGTGCGTGTATGAAGCGATTGATGAATCTCGAAGAAGCGAAAGAAGTATGCATGGATCGCGAAGCCTGGCGATCTGTCCTCTCTGACTACCCCGTCAGGGATGCAGCGTGAAGATAGTTAGTTAGTTAGTTATCTATATAATGTTAAAATGTATATGGGAGAAAATAAAAGTAATTATTATTATATTGCCCTCTATACATTCAGTACTGGTTGCACGCCCGCGGCTCCGCACGCGTGGTGAAGTTTTCCCGTTCCCGTTTTCCCACAGAAACTTGTTCCCGGGATAAAAAGTAGCCTATGTGTTATTTTGATGTGTTATTGTAAAGTTTCATCAAAATCCATTTTGTTGATTTTGCGCGAAAGAGTGAGTGGAGAAGTGGTTAAAGCATTTTTTTTAATATGGTCTAATTTGACCATAATGGACCTCTGTTATTTCTAAATACATACATAAAAAACACCCACACCGAAAAAACGTTTGCTTATCACACAAATATTTGTTCCGACCTGAGAATCAAACCCGAGACCATAGCGTGGCAGTCGCATACACTACCACTTAGAGCTGGTACATAAAAACACATTACGACAACATGACGTGCCGTGGTATGTTACGGCGTGGTAACGTGATGTAGAAATCTATGCTACGACGTCGTGACATGTTATTCCATTTCGGCCACCCTAAATTTCTCTTCACGACGACGTAACGTGCCACACAGGTACCGTCATGATCACAACGTCCGTCCTAATGTAATCATTGGTGTTTCAGCTTTAATTACCGCATTTATTTTCGCGTACTAGAGTTATTAAGTGAATAACTTTACACAAAACAGTGGTGGCACATACTGATCAGTAATAATAGGTCTTTACCTATAAAATTGCCGTTCTGCAGTACTGGTCATTTCAAATCAAAATAATTTTTGTTTGGCTAAGAATTCTAATTTCAAATTAATTTTATTTTAAAAACATGGTATTTTTCCAAAAGTAGTCATTTGTTTATTGATTAGTGTTACATTTTCATCGCATTTCAATCTATGATGACGAAAATCATAGATACGTTAAAAATTCGAGTAATTATGGAAAATGAGTACCGTCGTGGCATCAACCCGGCACAAGCGGCACGCAACATCAACGACGTTTACGGAGCTAACACTAGAAACCAACGCAACATCTGTTATTGGTTTGCTCGCTTCCGTTCTGGAAATATCGACCTGAAAAATGAACCTCGCGGTCGTCCGAAGACTTTGGTCGACAATGACGAATTGTGGAAGCAGATAATACACAATCTACGGCTGAATTAGCAGCAGCTTTCAACGTTAGCGTCAAAACAATATTGGTCCATTTGCGTCAAATTAGCAAGGTAAAAAAGCTTGACAAACGAACTCAATGATCGCCAGCGCGAAGTACGCGTCGAGACGTGCCTTGCACTGCTCAACAGACACACAAATGAAGGAATTTTGAACTGCATTGTTACCTGCGATAAAAAATGGATTCTGTTTGATAACCGCAAGCGCTCAGCAAGTTGAATGGATCCTGGTTCAGCACCTAAACAATGTCCTAAGCGAAAACTTACCTCTAGAAAAGTGATAGTCACTGTTTGGTGGTCTAGCGCCGGTGTGATTCATCACAGCTTCTTACCTAATGGGGTTAGCATTATTGCAGATGTGTACTGTGAAGAACTGAACACAATGATGGAGAAGCTGGCACATCTCCAACTAGCATTGGTCAAACGCTCCTCTCCGCTGCTCCTGGACGACAACGCGCGACCTCATACTGCACAGCAGACGGTCTCCAAGTTGCAAGAACTGGGGTTGGAAGCTCTCCGTCATCCGCCCTACTCCAGTCCTTGCGCCTACAGACTACAAATTTTTCCAGAATTTGGATAACTTCTTGGCGGGAAAAAAATTCAATACCCGGCAGTACAACATGCCTTTGAAGAATTTGTTGCCTCCCGTCCAGCTGATTTCTTTAAGAAGGGCATCAATAAACTGCCACTGCGATGGCAAAGGTGCATTGATTGCATGGGTGATTACTGCGATTAATACAAATAAAAAATACACAAAAAAAAATTGTTACAATTTTTTCATACAAAACGGCAATTTTATAGGTAAAGACCACAATATAGATATATAGATATACAGTTATTATATATAGATATACACAATATAGATATACAGTTTACGTCTGCCGCACTGAACGTTACTGTCACTGACGAGTGCGGATAGCGTCGTACAAAATGTATGCAACAATATAATTTTTCACTGACACTGATGTATATGTTACTGATCGGCACATTTTAGCACTGTTTTGTGAGGATAGACCTTCAATGTCGTCCAAACGCGGTTCTTGCACTAGTGCAATGTGATTGAAGCAAGATTTTAATTTATAGAATGAATCCGCCTCCCAGAGTTTAACTCCGTCAACAGCTTCTAAGACTCAAGCGCCGCAAGAAACCGCATCGAGCTCCGCTAGCCAGCCTAATGCGAATTCTAAGAACGATACTAAAGAAGTAAGTAACCGAATTCATTTTAATGCCATGGTGCCGCAATTGTAGTGTATGCAACGCGCGGAGCCGCAGACATTTGCTAGTTTTATATTATATTTAAAAAATTACAGGAAAAGCCGGCAGAGCCTCCAAAACCTGACGCTAAGAATGAGCCGAAGCCCGCAAACAAAACGACAGACAAGCCCCAAGAAAACAAGAACCAGCAGCGTCGAACACAAAACAACAGGAAAGTACAACGCAACGATTTCTACCAAAGAAATCAAAGGTATGACAATAGATTCATGCAAAACCGACAGCCATACCAGTATTTGGCCACAGGACCTATAAACTAGAATCTTTTTTTAGGAATGGAACCTTTTTTGTGTTGGAAATAAGTTTTTTTAGTAAACCCTGTTGAGTTCGGTATTATAAATATCGAAATTCAAATTTTGTTAGTTATAGACTAAAATAGATGTATGTATTTTTTTAAAAGTTTGTTTCAATTGGAACAGGTTAGGGTCAAAGATCATTTTGATCATTTATGGGGGGACTACTATTTAATTTGTTGTCGCATAACTAATTAACCAAGCAAGATTGATATAGAAACTTAATTCCAATACAATTAAGGTAAAAATTCGTTAGCTGAAATCGATGTTTGTCAAATTGATGTAGCTTATATGTATTGAGCAAAGCAGATTGAAAAAGCCTTTAAAAATTTACTTGTCTAAGACATGAACTGAATAAAAAATCTATTTTCTCAGTATTTTCTGGTGTATTTACACCTGAAAATTTATTATAGATATCCCAAACGCATTTAATACTACTCTTTTATACGAAGCATAGTTTTCAATCATGTTTTGTTCAATGAAGCAGGGCAACAGTGAATTTAGTCATAAATGTTTTCTATGCAGTTTATATTAAGGTTTAAAACCCACCTTTTTAACTCGACGCTCTATAGCCAATACTTGCTTTAGTAGAGTTTATGAGTATTATATTGATAATGACAAATAATAAATATAAATACGCCTATTTTAATTAGTATGAAATACCAAAAATAAATAAGATTTTAACCATACTTTCTATAAAATTTGTCTGAAAAAGAAAATCCTACGAATAAACTTAAAAAAGCAATGAGTAACTAATAAAAAAAAGGTAACTAAAATGGTGTAGATGAATATTCGCAAACTATCTACACGTCAAGAGCGACTTTTTTTTATTAGCAAGTTTTTAGCCACAGATGTTGTCTCTTAAAAATGTCAGTTTACATCTGGTTAGATGTTGTCGAACAACCGGCCCTAATCATACCGATTTTATACTATTGATCTCAAACTTGGGGGTCAAAGTATTTTGATTCCGTTTGACAGTATATTTAATAATGGCTATAGGAAATACTTTTTTTTGCGAATGAAACCCCCCTCTGACGTTATCCTACTAGAACTTAACGGTGAGATGAGTATGTCGGAATTAAACCGACATCGCACTGGGCTCAGTGTGTAGCCGGGGATGTTGGTCAGAGTAAAAGGGATTCTCACTCGAGACTATCGAAAAAAATTCCCTTCGACCTTGACCAGCGTTGGTCATCATCAATACCTGACGAACCCTGGCTGTTTGGGGCAATTTCTGCGTAAAGGTGACCTATGGCTTTCCAAAAAAACCCTTTTATGATCAAATATTCTTTTTTTTATAAAAATCTTTTAGTAATGTATTTCATACTAACATTAAAATCGTACTTATGGCGTATTGTTATGCAAAGGGAACGTTGCAATCGTAAAGATATCATATCAACAAACAAAAATATAGTAGTGAAATATTTAGAGGTGCACTTTTTACGCCTTTTATAACAATGTATGCATTTATGTGCACTTGGTATATGTTATATGTTAGGGTATTTGGAATATTCATACTTTTTTAATTGAATATTATATATGCAAAGGTTTTCCCTTAAGGTTTTTAAAAACTCTTTAAATGTCATATAGCCTACGTACATACAAGTCTGAAATATTTTTTTAAAGACTACGGTGGTTTTTAAAATTTAGTAACAATTAATATTTTTCCTGGTATGATACCTTAATATTCTTTTACACTTAACCATCCGTTTCAACATGACACAAAATATAATTGTAAAATGTATATAGTATGCCTCTGCCTACCCTTCACATATCTGCTAACAAAAGCTGTGGCTGTAGTCACATGTGAAATATGCCAAGTGCACACGGTTAAAAAAGTGCTCCTTACAGACTTATCACAGGTATAATAGAGACCACGTTATAATATGATTATAATAAATACATTTAATCTGTGTGTAGGATAGACATTTTCGGAGTTTTGTTATTTATCATCGTGCTTAGCTGGTTTTTAATGTTTAAAAAGTATTAAGGGAATGTATTATTTTTGGCTGGGAGTTGCCAAAGTCTGTGGTGTGAGCGGTACGCGTGAATTTAAAAAAAAAAGTGCAATTTCGATATTTAAATTGAATGTCTTAGCAGTAGATCGTGTGTATTAATAAATTAATGTTCACCAATTATTACGAGTTTCAAAGTATGCAACTTGATTGATTATTCTTGACACATGCTTTTTTAAAAATTATTTAGGCTGGCAACATTATTCGGTAATTCTATTTTAGCTTGTAATAAACGCATCAGTAGTGGTGAATGAAAATAGGTTAATTTATTTTTGACTTTAATTTTATCCACTGACCTAAAAGTAAAATAGTTAAATTCGCTTTTACAAAATTTAGGTATTCGGCTCTGACTTTTTTAAAACTGATATTCTAGATTGGTTGACGGATATATGAAATACTTTTACTTAGCAACGAATGTAATATTCAAATTTAAACCTTGACCTGAGCGGTCTAATGAACGACGAAGATAATTGTTAAATTAAAATAATTATTGTCGTGTGTGTTATTCATAAGTTATTGTTGTAGCTAAGTGTAGTAAATGTCCAAAAATTTTCAATCAAGTATAATAAGAATTTGCGTAAAAAGAAAGAGTTCGTTCTAATCTCTGCAATATCGCAATATCTAGTCACACAAATTAACAAAGTATATTTATATAATATGATTGCTAGAAAGTGGATGTTCTCGCTCACACCGACACAAAGGAACCCTAAATGTGATGTTTCTACGTTATAACTAGTTGACACTATTTTAATATTATCACATTTCGTGCGGTAACTGAAAAAATATATGAAATGAAGTTATAAACTATTAGTGTATAAGTGTACCACTTTTTATTTATTTAACAGAGGAAAAAATATTAAAAAAAACAATGAATTTAAATTCGAATGAATTTGTATAGTTGATAGTGCTTATTTGATTAATATTGATGTTTCGATGTAATTTAGGGCGAAATAACAATTTTGGAATGATAACGAATATTCCCTTCACAGCTTGGTTTAATTCTTTGCTTAACTATGTGAAGGATATATTTTTTATTTTGTTGCCAGCTATTGGTATTGTCACCCTGCCAGTGAGGTTGAACACAGAAGGGTCGGCTAGTTTTGTCAACTTTTGGTTCAAAAAATAAATAAATTATTTTGTACTAGTTTCTACCCGTGTACTCACTGCTACGGTGCATGGGATCTTGTGTTCTACAAGTACGGCCAAAAGAAATCTAAGCTGAGATGATTAGCTCTATATTTAGTCAATGCATGAACGCTCAGAATCGCCAAGGAATTGTAACCTCTAATACGTTCATAATAACGTTCAAATAACATGAGATGCTTTAATTTTTCTCATACAGAGCACAAAACTGCCATTGGCAGCGTATAACCAAAATAATAGCATTAAATGATATCTTCCATCTTAGTTTCATTAGTGTGTAAGAACAAATATTAGTTGTTTATTTTTATTTTTCATTTTTATTTGTTTAAATGGTTGTGCTGCCGGTTTCGGTTTTGTTTACCATTTGTTTACAAGCGGTAAGTACGTTTACACTTTGTAAATAAAATGTATACAAGCGGTAAGTTTGAAAATCTTTGTAAACAATTTCTTTACAAGCAGTAAGTACGTCTACACTCTGTAAACAAAATGTTTCCAGACGGATGGTTTACACTTAGTAAACAGTTCGGACTATTGTTATAAAAATCAATAAATTAATTTTGACTCTGAAGAAGCCGGTAGTGAAAGGTATTTATTTAATCAAATACAATCGGCTATAGTTTTCTATTAGTGTTAATGCCTTTCTATAAAATGTGCATGCATTTTAATGCCCTTAATGCTGTGTGCAAATAATATGCAAAGAAACTTTGATGACTGTTGAATTTTTCATAGGGTATGTTTTGTTAGTTATACCTTATTCGTGATGCATTTCCGTGTGCAATAAGCTTTATTTATTTTTTTAATCCCTGCGCTATTGAAGCAGACATAATTATATGGGGTTGGCCGGCACAATATATTCCGCTATTTCACAGTTAAAGAAAAAATATTATTACGATTAAGTAATTACATTTTATATTCGATGCCTATGTTTCCATCAAGCAAGGCATTGTGTTTTACGTATGTACGTATATACAATAGCATCAAAACTATAAGGCTAAGGCTATATTAGTTTGTGAGACGAAGAGAAAGGCACCAATGAATTTAAAATTAATGTTGGGAAATCACCAACTCTTCTTGTTTATCTAGTAATATAGAAACATATTTTTTACTAGTATAGCCAAAATTATGCTAATATAATGTTGTGCTATTTTTTGCATCTGTCTGGATGCTGATAATTACATAAATAAATAAAATACCATACATAATAAACTTCGAAACAAACATTTGTGGATTACCTAAATTATTATTCATACATAAATATCAAAAGCCGCAATTAAATTATGGTAGTATATGCAACCATAGTCCCGTACGCTACCGCTCTGCAATAATAATAATATCGATGTAATAGAGCATTTGCCCATTGCATTGCTTTATGAGTTCCTGAGTTCATAATTTTTTTATTTTGCTATAAAAAAATTATGAACTCAGGAATCACCACGACATTTAATCAGGCAATAATTTGATCGTCCCAGTACGAAGGCACATTTAACAATTAATACTAGTTGATACTCGCAACTCCGCCCATGTGGTGCATTCTTCCCGTTTCCCATAGGAACTTATTTTTGGGATAAAAGTAGATCATGTCCTATTCTGAAGTGTAAGCTTTATTACTGTAAAGTTTCATTAAATTCTTTCTATAGTTTTTACATCCATACAAACTTTCACATGAAGAAGCGTGGAATCTATTTTCAAAATCAATGTGGAAGTTATTTTTTATAGATTAGTAGATTCATCGATTCAATTTCATACTGCTTGCCAAATTGATCAAACTATTTCCCGTTTAAAAATCACCAACATGCTAATATCCAAAAAAGTCTCATTGAAAACCAATGTAGCCTCAGCCTTATAATCTCATTAAATTTTCAAGTCTATGCATTAGCTTGTATTAAGCGTTTGGCAAATAGAAATAAATGAGAATACCGCAGCCCCATACATAAATAATGCTTCCAATATTTGATATATTCAACGTATGATTAGTACAATCAAATCGCACATGGCGATATTATAGCTTGTAGTCAAATGATATTATTGTTCTTAAAAAAATATTTAGCACAATAATATAAAAAAAAGTTTAGTTTTTTAGTAAATTAGGTAGTTAATTATTCCTTGTCTTAATTGAAAGCTGACTATATTTATTACTTTAAAAAATAAAACTTCACCGTTTTCCGATGTTGCCATATACATAGTAAATGTTTACCTCAAATCACTGTCTTGCAATGTAGCTAAATTTTTCATTTTTTGCCTTTTTTAACGAAAATTTTAAAAAAGACATGTAAATGTTTTGCTGTTGAATTTGTTTATTATGTTAAAATGAATTTTTTTAGGTCTTGGCTACACTGAAATGCGGATGCTATAATATATATTTGTGAAAGTATATTTTTCACAAGGCAGCTTAATTTACAACTTTTGTTGCTTTTGTATCACTAATACATGAAAATTTAAATAAACGTTTTTAGACTGAATTCTATTAATAGAGCGTTTTTACAAAGAATGGTTAAGAACCACAGAGCAAGGAATGTTACTCGCTCCCTATCGCTCGCGTCCTAATATAGGGAAACTAATAATAATACCGCGTGCCTAGTTTACGTCACATGTCATCAAAATAGCATACGTGACATGTCAGTTGCCTAGAATTAGTCTGTAGTGTAATCGTATAACTAAAGGGCGACGCCCCCTGACACGCTTGATTGAATGAAATATATAGAGGTAAGACGTCTCTAGTAGAGCGCTAGTGAGATTGAGCAAGGGCTCTGTGTTAGGAATTCTCGCATATTCATTGTAGCCGATACATGTTATTTAATTTCATTGGACTCAGATTGGATTTATTTACACGTTATTTATGTAGAGAAGCTCATGATTTGAATAAACTAGCTATAAAATGCTTGCATGTAGTACTTTTAGATCAATAATATAGAATGGGAAACTTTAAAATGCCACAACTAGCTTCTTATAAAATTTTCCGTATCGTTTGGGGCATTATATTTACTCGCTAAGAATATCAACCTGTTGAAATCAAATCAGCCTATGGCATTCTACTGTTGGACGTAGGCCTATACCAATAATATAGCCCACTCGCCATAACATACGGACCTGCACCTTCCTCATCCAGTCCCACCATACGACCTCTTCTAGGTCGTCAGTCAATGTTAAATACTCACTTTTTTTAATTGAATACTTTTTTACTATTACCCGCATTTTCAGAAACTTGGACAGTGATGTGCCCCTTCCTGTTGTTATTATTACAAATAAATAAATATCGTTATAACTATATAACAAGCTTAACAATACAACCACTATCTTTTGAAGACCTTATAACCTTTGCATGCTTGTCATATCCTCATATCTCGAGTTTTTTTTGTACTTGACCGACGACATCGACAACTTGAACTGACTAAATCACACAGTGCTCCATCACAATTGCATGTGATCAGAAAATTACCAACTGAACTGAAGAAAAAACGGGCTATAAATTTATAAGGCTTACATTTTTTATTAATTTTATAAAATTAAAAAGAATGCAAGGAATGTACTAATCCTAACACCTTTTACAATAGCTTTTAGTACTTTGACGAAATACTCAACCTTTGTAAAGGTAACATTTTTGTTTTTAAAAATAATATTTTCAATGTTATACTACCCTTACTTTAGGATGTTATATCATCGATAAAGTAAAGCTTATCGTGATACAAAAATATTCAAATATTGATTTAGTAATTTAAGACTTAACAAATAATATAGGACACATAAGGTCTAGCGGTACACGAATCTTCATAACAATATTAATCCTTAAAGATTTTAATTTTTTTTTGAGTTTTAATCTTTTCATTAACCTATTTCCTGACTGTTATCGATTAATATTATCGTGATAAAAATTAGTACATTCCTTAAACAGCGTTCTTAGCGAGTATTCGTTATAATTTTAGTTACAATAATAGTATATATATATACAATAGTATAACACGGAAATTTTTTTATTTTTAATTTTCAGCCGGTGCATCGCTTTAACTGTCTTATGGCTGTGTAATTTACAATGCCCCAACGAAACAAGTTATTTAGCTCAATAACAGTTTCCTTCCGTCCATATAATATTGGAATTGCCATAGCATAAGCTTCCCTATATGCATTTTATAATTAATTACCGTACAAGGGTTTTCCCATTTCAGTTTCCTTAATTTAGTTATCATCTTAGAATAAATATTGTATGCTAATAATTTATAAAAAAAAAACATAATATATAATTTCAGAATTTCAATGACCAACGCTTATAACAGCATATCTCTAAGAATTATTGTGTGATATACCTAACTGTAAATTAAAAATAATAATATCTTTACTTAGTCCTAAATACGTGAAAACTTTTCTAAAAAGAAAATACCAAATCTATCCAGTACTTAATTTAAAACCTTTATTAAACGCATATATGGAGTTATGATAAGTGATTCTTTGGGACACATATATCCTAAATTATTTCAGTGATTCGTCCTTCAGCTCTTTTTGACTTGTGATCCGCTAGCTATATTTTATGGCGGTATTGAAAAGAAACAGGCTAAGATAAACTCCATTGATCTCTGGAATGTATATAAAGGTGCTAAAATGATCGATATTTTTAATTGAAAATATATAAATAGCGGGTCGCAGTAGGGTATTCAAAAGTACTGCTTCAAATAATTTTATACGTAATTACGAGTGAGTATTTGTATGGTGGCCGTGGCCTGGGGAACAGTAGCGTTAAATTTAACCGTTCTCATAGAAAAATTTCAAATTTCAACTTAAGAGCCTATTATAACATCTCTTTATACTCTACCAGTTTACACTTTCGTGAACTGCACGAAAGTGTAAACAAAGTGGCGAATAGAATCCAACCGAAGTAAAAAACCATTTTTTTTCTGAGTTCCAGACATGTAAATCTAGGTGCAAGTAGACTTAAATAGTTAATGAACAATATTGTTGCTAATTTAGGAATTATCTTGGGAACAATATTGTGATAACTTTAATTTGGAAAAAAAAAATACAAAAAAAAAATATTTACTCACTCTATACGCCTTCTGAACTATATATAAAAATAATACATGTTACAAAGTAATAAATGTTTAAAGTTTTAACAATGTCAATATAATATTGCTTAAAACCATTATAATGTATGGGATGATAATAAAATGCTCTATATAATAAATATGGCAACATTATGGTCTTTAAATACTTATCTAATCTTATTTAAAAAATAACTTACATAATAATATTTGACCTGACAATATTGTTTAAAAAATGTGGCCAAGAGGGTGATATTACAACAAACTGGTATGTAAACACTAAAACTAAAATAATAGTATACAGCGAAGTTATAATAGGTGGCCTGTTGAAAATATCATGTATGGTCATAATCAGTCCACCGAGAATCAGACCATCATGCCTAATACCGCGGTAATCTTATGAATGCTTAAACAAAATTTTGAAATCTTATAATAATTTTGGTTTGTTATGTTAGTATCACTTTTAAATAGATATAAGTCTATGCTCAACCCTAGGGTTAGTTAATTCGGCAGAGATATTTGACAAGTTTCCCTCTCAACCCTTGTCGTTGTGACGAACGAGATAATGGCGTTATGCCGTTCTGTGTATGTTCGCCAGTCCACGGCTAAAAGCCAATTATACGAATGATATATACCTAAGACAACTTACGAACGCTAGAAAATTATAGGTAGCATAAATGCATGAATAAATATCATAGATTTTTCTTTATTTTTAGTCAATGTTTAGGTGACAATTGTTTTTAAATGAAAGAGACGTTATTCGCAGACTAAATGCGTATCGACGTTGGTTAGACATTGCACTAAGTGTAGAAACGGCATTGTGTACAAAATTGTATTTTGAGAAATACAGGAAAATAACTAAATGTGGCAGCCTTGAATATCCTAACGTGTGAACCATTCACTACCTGATTAGTGTTAAAATACAACTTTGGGTGCAAGGTGCATTACGTGGTAAACTTGTAACAGTAGCTGTTTTTTATTAATAGATTGCTCAAATTCTATTAAAAACCCTCGCAGAAATTCTGAATGGCCTAAATAATATGTTCAACATCACCAAGATATTTGTCAGATTTTAATTATTTTAATGACTAGAATGTTTTTGAAGCGTACCGAAGCTAATGTTTTAGAGTTTACTGAAAGTCGATTATTTCCTCCAAACAGGTAGTTAGCTCCTAAAATCCTGAATGTACAAAAAATGTGTGCAGCGCACGCTAGTGAATTCATCTAGGTGTTTTTATTGTGTTAGGAATGTGTAGTCGTGTATTACACCGTTAGCAAGACTGGATAATAGTTCTCGTATTATTTAATCGTTATCTTTCGCGAGTCTCGACCTCTGTCGGTTACCTTTAATATAATTCCCATTTAGTTATGAATGTGTTTCGTATCGCCAGTGACTAAGGTAATTTTCAACGTTGATTGTATGTATTTTAGTTTTCTCGGAATTTTGAAGTTTCCGAGTATTTTTATGTGAATGTGGATCAATCTTAGAGCTTTATCGAATTTGATAATAATTTACGGATGAATATTTATAAAAAAAACTGAACAGGAAAAATACTATGTAGGGCACGTACATAAAAATCACTGTTTAGATAGTTATTCTGGCAAAATTGTGTATGTAGTTGGTTTTTACCTATTTTAAACGATGCTAGTTGTGTAGTAAACGATATCGATACGACGTTGGCCATTAGGTGAGGATAGTTATAGATTAATACGGTCCTAAAGCTTATAGTTTGAATCTAATAGTTACACGTTATAGAATAACCGTATAAAGAATCCTCGTTTAGAAGAAATTGTAACTGTTTAGCATAATAATCGATGTGTGAGTCTTTTATTAGGTGACGGTTAGTTAGTACGAAACGGGACGTGTCACCGCTTTGTCTGTAAGCGCCCCACGTTGGGCGCCAATAAGCGTCGTATGCACAAAATACTCTATTTAGATAAAAATTTTAATCCCTTGACACTGGATTCTTAATTCCGTGGGGTGTGATTCTATGGTACATTTTTTAAAATATTTGTTGCAAATATAGTATTGATAGTTGAATGAGTGTGGACAATAAAGGGTGGTTAGTCCTATTAGATAGTCTATTGTGATATGTTCGAACCAATCGCCCAAAGGCGCCACGGTCAGCCACCATTTTAATCTTACTCTATTAGGTTATTAAGTTTAACATTGCTTCTACGAGGTTTTGCTATAGCACGTAGACAGGCAGTTTTTTTTTTGAATTGGGTATTTAGTGGATTTGATATTTTGAGCCATTATTTAGTGTTGCGTAGTCTACTAATATTTTTGCTACTTGTCCATACCATGAATAGTACTGTCCAATTTATAGGAATGGCATCATGAATTTTATACTTGAAGACCAAATCTGGTTTTTTTGTATTTAATTGTGAGTTAAATAAATGAAAAATAAAATGTAATTTGGGAAATACAGGATTTATTTTGCCAGTTCCTCTTAAAAGTAAGTGAGAATTTCTAAAATATTTTTCTAGTTGGTAAGTGTTGGTGAATTAATTTTTTTACATATTTTAGGTAACTGGTATGTGTACACAAGTATTAAAACAGATTTTTGAGCACGGGAGAAAACATTTATATTTTTCTGTCCTTTTTTTTCTCTGTTCAGGAATTGTGTCACTCGGATTTGTTAGTGCTTGCGTAACTGTAGTTAATAATGTGGTGCTAAACACTACTTGTCGACAACTATAAGTATATTTTATTATTATTTAAGTTTAAGTGACAGTGTTTTATTCAGTTAACTAGACTAATACAATGGAATGTAATGAGCTAAGTCCTTATTTGTTCAGTGTTTGAAATCTCACTACATTTAGTCTAATACCATGTATTACAGTTCTCAAATAATTTGCCATAGCAATAATGTATTAAATATACCAAAATGTTCAGTTTTTGAATGAAGTCTCATTGTTTGCTTTGAAACAGAGTATACGAGACAGCTTTGAAATATTAAGTATAAATAATTTAACGCTTTTCTAAACACTGCCACTATTGAAAAAATTGTATAATAACTATGCGAGTGTATTTATATTAACTTACAACTAAATGGTTGTACTCGTGTGAATATTTAGGGATCGAGTCATTGAAAACGTAGGTTTCGACAATTTGGCGCACCTTAAAAAGGGATCCAGAGTGTAGGTTCGGGCTATCTCGAAATAGACACATGAAAACAAACTTTTAGTTGTAGTTAACTGTTGTAAAATGTCTATTTCAACTGCATTCTGTTTTTATTATCATTGTTTCTTGTTATATTTTTGTTATTTTTAGCAATGCTTTGTAGGCACCAACACTATTATAATACTTTTAATATATTAAAAATAATAGTTTGATGATCGCTAGTCCTTATCTCATATATAACTTTGGATCTGTCCGTGTAATAAAAAAAGTAATAGGTGTTTATTAAGATACTTAATGAGTATATAAATATATAATGAATACAAAATAATACTGTCTGTGGTGAATATCGAATTTGATGAGCTTATTAAAACTTAATTCCGTGGTTATCGATATTTGCGACATGTGTCGTTGTGGTGTGCTAATAATGTATACTTTGATAATGCACGTCTCCGTAGACGTCACCTCAAGGTATTTTTGGGCGGTCAAGATTTATTGGGAAATTGTATGTGAGTAATCTAAAAATAAAATTTCTTCGACCAACAACCATGAGATATAGCTTGACAAAAAAGTATTAAAACGGGTCATACATGCTGTGTCAAATCGTCACTTATTTATTTTAAAAAAATGAAGTTCTGCAATAATATCAGCCTATGTCAATTCACTGCTGGCATCTCTCAATTTCGTTTTTGGAGTTCTCTTACTGTACGATGTTGGCTAGACTTGCTGGTATAGACTTTTGTTTTGATTTTCCCTTAACCATTACCTCTCTCAAGTCTGTTAGTCAGAGCAGAGGAGGCTGGCTTGGACTTCGCAAATCTCAGTGGGGCCCTTCCGACGCATATACTTTCTAGCTGGTTACTATATCAACTGTATAGTCGCGCTTCGATTATTTTCTATTCTATTTTGTCAAGGTGTAAAGGACTTATTGTTCTCAGAAGACAAAATGAAAATTCAACAACTTATTTCTTGACCGTTTAAAAATATTTTAATTTTAACCAAAACAGGGGAAAAGAATCTAAAAATATCACAACACAACAGTCCAGTAATAGTCGAGTAATTTTATGATGAATCTTTAAACGATTCTCATGGTGGCTCGTGAGAGTAATTTTTAAGCTCGTTTTCAGTGTAACTTAATAGCTTTAAGACTACAGATTTGTACCTAATACGTTTGTCTAAGGTCAGCTTTGTCTAATAGATTTAATGTGTAGCATTTATCCTATTGTAAAAGAATATCATGGGAAGATTAAGAGTTTTTGGATGTGGTTTATTATATTGTGTGAAAAAGGTGGGGTTTTGATAGTTCCCATGGTTTCTTCAGGATATGTTACCCTGTAAAGGAATACGTGTAATGTATTTTCCAAAACATAAAATGTCCTAAGAATTCTAAACTCTATTTTGTAATCGCCTGAATTTGCATAAAATATTAGCAATAAATTTTATTTTTGTATAAAACGACCGCTTTGTAGTAATCGAGGCGCGCATTATCAAATGCAGATCATTAATTTTTCATAAAAAAAAGTTTGTAACGAAGCTATTGTATTTCATAAGATGCCAAGTTAGCTCGCATGGACCAAGGATATAATAAGAAGTAACTCACATCGCGCTGACGGTATAGCATTTTACCTACATAGATGGTTTAAATTAATATTTTGAAGGTGTCTTTTCTCTCCGTGTTAGTTCAGTGTATACAGTAATTTTGTGACTAAATGTTAGAATTACGTGGCATGGTAACGAGCGACAGACTGATTTTAGAGCAGGTTTAAACGGAAGAGGCAGTTGTCGATGATTCTGCTCATGAGCAGTATTATATTGTGGGTAGTTATGTGCATATTCGTTAGAGTTGTATAAATGTCGCTTTACCTGTGAATAGGAATTGAACTAAATTATAGTAGTACTGGCTCTTGGATCGATGTTCAGAATCGATTGTACAATTGTATTCAACCAAAGCATATCTGTAACGTGAATGAGTGAGTGATTAACGTTAAGATTAAGATAATTAGTCGAACGAAATTGCACAAATGTAGTCCCACGATGGGCACCAATAGTTTATTTTCTTATTTCGAATGACAATGAGATGAACTATACTTATGAAATTGTTAATCGAATTTAATTTAATGAATCTGACTCCATATTGACATTAATTTTAGTTAAAAAAATATTTAGTTTATTATATTTGCACATAACTACCCTCCGATTAATAAATGTAGAAGAAGATAAAATATCCATTAGGCGTATCGGTGTTATAAATCTAGTTTCACAATTTATATATTATTAAAATAAATAGTCTACTATGCCAACTGTCTGTTCAAATGTTGTGAAAAATATAAATGTTAAATGTTGTCCTCTATAAGCCGTATAGAATATTGTTTATCTGAATATTGAGTAGTTGATGCTAGATGCAGTCTTGATTTTTTCTTACTAATGTTTTGTTACTGTTTTGGCACTGTATTAATTACCTTGTGACAAAAAATATATAATTAATAAAATGTTTCGTGCCCTTTTATTTTTAATATGCCATGATGGTATTTTTTGTACAAGGTAACATTTTATGGGTCAGCATGTTACCACCCGCTCCGCTTTAACAAAATAGCAGAAATGGAGCCCAAGGATTACCTCAATGTTGCTTCCATAGTTTGAATCAGTGTAAGTACAGAACACTCTGACTGCCTCGGTGGCGCAGTGGTAGGGTATGCGAATGCCGCGCCGCGGGTTCGGTTCCCGGGTCGGAAAACATATTTGTGTGATACACAAATGTTTGTTTTGGAGTTTGGATGTTTTTTATGTATATTATGTATGTATTTAGAAGGTATAGACAGGCCGCGTATGCTATTTTCGCCTATAGCCTGGCGTAAATTGGCACGCAGTATATTATTACTTTCTCATCTAGTAAGGGGCCACGTGTGACAGATTCTTTGCTCTGCGGTGTAGGTGTTCCTACTTTGACCACGGCTAATGGGTATAAATGTGATCAAAGTAACGAAGATTATGTGGAGGCTTTTATATAGGAATTTGTCAACGTTTTTAAATATACCTAACCATTTAGTAATTCTGTAAGTCTTCCTCAAATAAATAAATAAACAAAATATTATCTATAGCAGATTTGCTCATTAGGTATGAGATCATAGTACCGAAAACCAATTTTAGGGAGTATTGATATGCTGCTAAAAACATACACAAGTACATCATACTATCACGCCCAAATTTTACCGTATGCATTTTTGTCCTACGTAACAAGTGATGAGCCCATTGCCATGTTGAAATGGACAGGCGCAAGATGAAGCGACCTGCTGTTGAAATTTTTCAAGCCGCCCATAAGGCCTTCAACCAGGCTTAACGAGTTTAACGACTGCCATTTTATTGGCAACCGGGACCAACGGCGTAACGTGCCTTCCGAAGCACGGAAACGCTCGCAAATGTAAATTCCACAAAGTGGTCACTCATCCAAGGACCACCTATAGCGAATATTGCTTAACGCAGTGATCGTTTACAAAACACGGAGTCAGTGGGGCCACGAGCGCTTCACTACTGCTATAAACACCTTGATAATAATTGGATAATACATTCTTTTAGGTACAATCTGTGCCACATACCTACTTATTTGTCTGCCACCTTTGTGCAAGGCCGGAGCTTGTATAAGACAGTGCCAGAATTATTCTTCATTAATGCATCGAAATCAGCTTTCGAACTATTTTTTACATTATATAGGCACACACCGTCCTCAAATATATTAATAGGCGAAATTCTGCCGGATAGTTTATAGACATGTGCATTGATAGTAAAGGATTCCCTTTATTTTATATCGTTCGCGGAGCATTTGGCCGTCGTCTGATTCAGGCCATAGATATAGTTTATTTATCTATCACATCCCCGAAGGGGTGGCAGAGGCATATTATATGCCCACTTTTCACCATGTGTTTCTGTCCCACTTAATACTTAGGTGGTGAGCCTATTGCCGTGTTGAAATAGACGCAGGTACTGGCTACCAACTGTTGAAATTTTTCAAACCCCCCTTATGGCCTTCAACTTGAATTAACGACTGCCATGTTACTGGCAACCGGGACCAGCGGCTTTACGTGCCTTCCGAAGCACGAAAACGCTCGCAAATGTAAATACCATAGGTATAGTTGCTTGCTTTGCTGCTACGCTTCCATCAGAGAGCTACATCATCTCTCTCTGTCTACGCTAAAAGCAATATCATCTAAATATTTGCAGTTATTTCTCTCAGCGAATATTCAAAGAGGAAATGCTACCAGCCTTAGCGCACAATGCCACAGGGGCCACATTCAGATTAATTTAGTTGGATAAATACTCAGTGTACTTATTTACAAAGGACAGTGACCACTCTCTATGGAGTTTTGGCCTCGACGCGGACAATTTTGTAGCGCCTTAAAAATACTGCTATTACATAGCTGAGACTATGTAGAAACCCATGATATAGATTTTTTTGTAGCCAGGTAGTTTAAAAAAAATATAAAAATAAAATAAAACTGCAGGTTTTATTCTCAATTTAATTTTCAAATGTTATCATTATCATCTTCATATGTTAGTAAAACAATGTCTAGGATTGAGCTGGAGGAGTAATATTTTCACCATACCTTACCCAACTTAAGTACCACATCACAAACATGATAGTAGCAAACAACCAATAAGTGTTTGGCCGACAATGCTGTAACAATTATAATGTTTTATGGTGTCCAGGTTACCAATATTATTTTCATATATAAACAAAATATATTTTTTTGCTTATATGGCATATATAAGCAGAAAAACATATTTTGTTTGCTATATTTTGACCTCTTAATAATCTGCAGTTGACGGCTAAAAGGAATCATGCCCAAAATCTTGCTAGTTCTATCTGTGCACATTTCAACAATAAATATGTAGCATTATTTCTTATGTGTTTACCATATTATGATCCTGGTTGTTTTATTTAGTATAACTTAGCCTTTAAAATACTACATTAATATTATATAGAAAATAAAAAAAAGCATTATTTTTTGTTACCAAGTATAAGGAAATTATAAATGGAATTGGCAAATCAGACATTGCTGTAGTATATATCATATATACTTTGTTTATATATGTACTCAGAGTCACCTAGAAACTTACTATCTCTCTTCATAGTTACAGTTCAGGAGAAAAAACAATGTAATAGAGTATCAGCGGCTCTCTTCAAATCTGGCAAAACGATGGTTTCTTATGGGTTCTGTTATTTGACTTGAAAATTATTGTCCTTACAGATTGCAAGTAACTTGCCCATTGGGCAAATCCAACAAGTATAACAGGTTCTGTCAGATGCTCTTAACTGAAACAAAAAAGGCAATAGTATATATAATAGTTATATGTAACAAACCTGTTAGTAAATGTAGTAAATGGTGATGTAAGAGGCTCCAAAATAATCTATGGCAACAAGCCATATATCACCTGCAGGTAATGCAGCTACTGGCTAGCCCACTGAACTGATTAAAAACAACTGTTTTAACATTTGAAAGCTATGTTGTGTAAAAGTAATACAGTAGTAATTATAATTATCAAAAAGGGGCAGAGTTTAATACAATAATATACTGAATAACATTATATTCAATAAATTATTATAAATGGGAAGTCAGGAGTGAGGCACAGCTAGTCTATGTATATGTATGATGGTCACTTTAATAATACATACCTAATAAAGTAAATCCTTCAAAATCAATAAAAATCAAAAGGCAAAAAGTACCTCAAGTGAGATAATACTTTTCATTGTTTATCTACACTTAATTTACATTTATAACTTATATACATGTGCATCTGGGTCAGTACCAAAAGTAAGTTAGCGACCATTTATAACCTACTTGAAATTAAAAAAAACTTACTACTCAGATTACAATCCACTGAAGAATTACATGCGGCACTTCCATCAGGTCAAGAGTTATGACGACTTCTGTGTGTAATATCATTACCACAACAGATTCAACAAATATAAAAATGCCATTGTCTTTATTACAGGACCCAAAAAGCCATGGTGGTTGTGAGAAGTTGAATTAGTTATTATAATATTAAACACTCGATAAATACAAACGCGAACTATGTATATAATAAATAGTTGAAAATATAATTTTAATAAGACACTTTGTGTTTTTTTTAGTTGTCTTCGCCCATCTTCGGCAGGCAAAGGAAACTTAGTCCATACAGCCTAGTCTTCAGTATTTATTATTTTCTTGTTTTAGTCCTGTCTAGTCGTTTGTCGATGTCAAGTCCTCAGTCCTAGGTCCTAGTCCGTGCTACAATAAGGCAGTGGATCCCTTATTGCAGCTCTCTATGGAAATTTGGCACTAAGACAAACAACACCGCTATTCATTGCAATATATCACTTTCTTTAACTAATGCACTTCCGAACTCTTTATGTATAATATTCCACCATTATTAAACACAAAAACACGAATTTTACACTAGTTTTTGAAAATAATATACGACAAACGTGCGTCACTGCTCATCTTCGCGCCAAAACTCAGACACTGTGTTATTTATTTGTTTACAATACTTTTTTTTTTGGTAGTCTTCGCCCTTATTGGGCAGGCAAAGGAAACTTTGTCCATACAGCCTAGTCTTCGGTATTTATATTTTCTTAGTATATAGTCCTGTCCAGTCTTTGTCGATGTCGAGTACTCAGTCCTAGGTCCTTGTCCTTGCCCTCAGTATAATGGTGATTTTTATACTGAGGTTTTCAGTGGACTTTTCGCGTCAAGAGAGAAAATAGCATTTCACTGCATATATATCATTGTCTATCACTATAGCACGTTAACACAACTTTTATGTCCAAGAAACCACCACTCCCACACATAAAACAAGATAAATGCACTTGTCACTCTCCCGCCAAAACTCCTTGTTTACAATACATTCGTCGTTCGACTTCGATAACAGGTTTGATCAGTGTTGCTAGAAGATAAAAACTAGAATACCCAATACGGTTTATCTTTTATAAAAATATGCATTTATTTAAACATATTGAGTATTTTAAAAATACAGTTGTATTTTCAAAAACAATAAAATAATTACACAAAACATTTAGCACAGTTTCAGTTATTAAATGAAATAGTAGTGACTAATAAAAGGAGTTTCGACTTTTAATTCTCCCTACTCTTGTCATTACTTTTATTTTATGCAACACAAGGGTGACAATCAAAATAATATCAGTTTGTAAGCCAAGACAAATATTTTTTTAATTCGTTTTGAATATCAGATAAGTGGCTACAACCAAATTGTCATTAATATTTATTGTATAATAAATAAAAATTATTACAAGTTTTATAACTTTCCAAAACTGCTGTCCGCGCTCAGGCCAGATTCGGTCACTGTACTTTACAATTAAGTGTAATCTGTTTTAAAAATATCTAGTTCATTTTGAATATAAGTTTAACTTTCAGTGTCAATCGGACAAGCCGGCGTCCATCACGATATCTATATATATAAAAGAAAGTCGTGTTAGTTACACTATTTATAACTCAACAACGGCTGTGCCGATTTGGCTGAAAATTGGTGGGGAGGTAGCTTAGTCAGGAGGCGGACATAGGCTTTTTATACATTACACTTTTTATACACATTTTAGACATTTTATACCGGGAACAAGTTCCTGTGGGAAACGGGAACGGGAAAACTTCTCTACGTGGGCGAAGCCGCGGACGTCAACTAGTATTTTATATAAAAGAAAGTCGTGTTAGATACACTATAACTCAACAACTTCTACTTATATATTTCTAAATACATACATAATATACTCCAAAACAAAAATAGTTGTGTATCACACAAATATTATTTCCGACCCGGGCACCGAACACAGGATCTCAGGCGCTGCAGTCGCATACCCTACCACTGCGCCAACGAGGCAGTCAGTGTTCTGTACTTACACTGATTTAAACTATGAAAGCTCATCCCCTTTGACGTGGGACAAAGCGAATTGCCGCGCTGAATTTTCATGCCACCGTAATTGCTAAAATTGTAAAAACTACGGAACCCTAAATTATGCGTAACCCGACACACACTAGACTGGTTTAAATTACGACTACTTTTCTGTTGTTTAACGCTTTTTGTCCATTTGACGTTGTTTGACCTTTTTGTTTTCAGCCATTTATAAAATCTAATTTGGCATGTTAGGTACTGGCAACCAGGACGAACGCCTTAGTGACTTCGAAATGCCACGAAGCGGTCACACATCTGACGCCGTGCGTGATGTTTTTACAGAATTCTGAATTAGCTTGGCTACGAGGCATGAGGGTGAGTTTAAGTAAAACTCCTGCTTCTAAAGTGTTATCCAGGTTGTTTCCAAACCCTACCTGTCTCCTTTAATTTGACGCCTGGAGCCACCTATAATTTGAAACCTGGGACCACCTATAATTTGAAGCCTGGGGCCACCTATAATTTTAGTAGCTATTAATTGTTGAAAGCGACTGCCGTCTGACCTTCCGACCCTATAAAGGTGCTTACGTCATTGCCATGTTCATTAGACAGCAGGTGCACCGCTAGCAGGTTACGTGGCTTGGGCTCCGGAGATCTTGTTGAAGCCTCTTAACCCATGAATACAAAGCATGAGGATATAATCAAACTGCATTATACAACAATAACAATTTACTAAACATATCTACACCTAATATAAGTCTACATATCGTCATACTTTATTACAACTTTCCCTAACTTTCCTTTAGGCACGTCTATAGAGGACAATGTGTCTGTCACGATGCCGGTCGCGACAGTGACGTTGTTCTCTCGTATCGTGAACGGCTGGCCTTGGGTCATTACCATGTCTTGAAGGAGGGTCAGGTATACCTCCCCATGGTCTCCAGGCATCATCATGTTCATTGATGGATCTGAAAAGTATTTTACGTTAAGATTGACAAACGCTTATTTTGTACCTACATCAATCACGCCTTATCCCCGAAGTTTCTGTAAACGTGTATTGTAAAAGTGTGTTCTGGAAACGATCACTGCATTAAGCAACTTTCGCTATGGCTGGTCCTTAGATAGGGGAACACATTGTGGTATTTCCATTTACGAGTGTTTCCGTGCTTCGGAAGGCACGTTAAGCCGATGGTCCCGGTTGCCAGTCGTTAAGCCAAGTGAAGGCCTTATGGGCGGCTTGAAAATTTTCAACAGAGGTACAACCTCACAATTCTATTTCAACAGGTTAATGGCCTCATCACCTATTACGTGGGACTAGAATGCACACGGTAAAAAGTGGGCATATAATATGCCTCTGCCACACCCAACCGCAGCGGCGAAAAATAAGAAAAACAAGTATAAAGTAAAAATAATATATTTGCTACATGTATACAAGCCGACACTCACGAAATTATATATGGACCAAAAATTAGCCTTTGGCGCCCAGTACTCCTACAAATCCCCAAATTACAAAAAAAAATCATGTTAATCAAATGATTTTATATATTGTGAAAGTTTGAAGATTGTTCGTACGTATACGACTACGCGTACGCCACATTCCTCTGAAGTAGGTACTTTCATTTCTTTTCACAAAATGCAAAAGGTGATGCACATCTGAGGTCGGGGTGTAAGGGGCTCCACTAACATGTCCGAGGCTCAAATGACCTCATTTGTTAGCGGTGCGCCTGCTAACTATAGGGCGAGGTAACGCTCTGGTTACGGGGTTGGGAGGTCAGACAGCAGTCGCTCCCACAGACGTACAAAGAATAAGCAGACTAAACATATTCCTTTGTTTATGGAACAATACTTCATCCTTTTCACTCTTGCCATTTGTTGCATAAAGCTATCTTTGTTATTCCTGTGTAGCTACATCTAACTCAGACTTTGACAACGAACAGCTAGAAGTCAATTTATCTACTACAACTAAGCTACAAACTTATTATGACAACCGCCGCTGTCATCTTTAAATCAAAGATTTGTGTCGAAGTGAAAATATTACATAAAATTATTGTAAAATGTTACAAAAGTAGCTAAAAATATACATAAAGGTGTTGTGCATACAGTGATGAAGTTTCATTATCAAGAAATCACAAGAAATAACTAAGCTAAGCTACCTGTCCATGTACGCTACTTTTAGCTAACGTTGGGTCTGCTTACTGCCTTATATGTCTGGGAGTTGCTCCTAATAATGCCGAAAATCAAAGTCTAACTATAGCTGCTCATTGTAGTCACATAAAAGTGGACTCAAGACTCTATACTAAGATGATGACTATTATATGGATTACCTAAATCAATTCTGCAAGCAATATTCCAAGTGCCACTGAACATCTGCTGCGAATACTTCGAGAAAATCGGTTTCTTTCGTCCACCTTCGCTCCTCGTTAGGAAGTATATCTTGGCTTTATAGTGATTGCTCATTTGGCAAGACTTAGCCGCAGTAAGGAGCATCCCTGTTTCTACTGCTTTGATCTTCATACCGCGCAGTAGAACGCCTACGTTGTCACCAGCTAAAGCCTAGAAAAAAAGTAAGTTTGCGCTTAGAGAGCACTCTTAATATATTGCTTCAAGTGTTTATATGATCAAACATAATTATATACATACATATTGTCACGCCTTTATCCCCGAAGAGGTAGGCAGAGGCATACTATACCTCCACATTTTACCGTTTGTATTATATTTTATATGATTAGCTTTGACTTATAACTTGGGTTTAAGGTATATAAATGCGTACGTTGATCCCACAGAGCAAGGAATACTCGCTCCCTCTCTCTTGCGCCTAATAGACGAAATTAATAATAATACCGCGTGCCAAGTTTACGTCAAATTCTATGCGAAAATCGCATAAGCGGTCTGTCAGTTGTTTTATTCGTCTGTAGTAATTAGTTTGTAGTTTTAGTAATCTTACGTGTAAGGTTGGCGAGTAATCTAACTTAATGACAACACGAAAATCGACATCTTCGTCGAAGTAATAAATTTATTAGAAATAAATTTGCTTTCTTGGACTGGAATGCTTCGGTGGTGTAAGTGGTAATTCCCGGGACGTAACAAATATTTGTGAGATCCACAAATGTTTGTATCGGAGTTTTCTAGGTATAATATGTATGTATTTAGAAATATATACGTATGTTTATCAGTTACCTAGATCCTATGCCACAAGCTTGGATATAGTTTGGGCAGGACGGCACCGTTATAACCTAAATGCTACATGCTTAGTAAAATGTATTATGTGAGAGAGCAAACCACTGTATCTTGCTTGCTCATACAAATCTTAATAATATTATAAATGCGAAAGTTTATATGGATGTCTGTTACTCTTTCACGTTAAAACTACTGAATAGATTTTAATAAAACTTTACAATAGAAGCTTATACATCAGAATAACACATAGGCTACTCTTTATCCCGAGAACAAGTTCCTGTGGGAAACGGGAACGGGAAAACTTCCCTACGCGGGAGAAGCCGCGGGCGCCAACTAGTAGAATAAAACTGAATGTGTCTGAAGATGTTTGGACGTTTGTCATTCTATCACGCTCTAATCCCTGAACCAATTTGGATAAAATTTAGTATACAGATAGCTGACACACTGGATTCACATAATATAGACTTTTTATTCTGAGAAAAAGTTTTAAACAAAACTACGCTTTATAAAATGCATCATGTAAGAGCGATATCAGCAAATACAGTTAAAATAAAAATAATACGTACCCACCTCAGTAACACTTTTCCTAAATATCTGCACATCAGAGAGTGTCGTTTTAATATTGTAGCTAAAACCCAATAAGTCGGCTTCGTCGTTCCTTTTCATAATGCCACGTTTAATGGTGCCAACGACGACTGTACCTCTGCCGGGTACCGTAAATGCATTGTCGATAGGCATTAGAAATGGTGACTTGAGGTCTCGGACTATCGGAGGTACATACTCATCCATTATTGACAATAGTTTTCGTATGGATGGAATTCCTGGTGAAAAAAGTAAAGTATATGGTATAATATAACTGAGGTGCACTCTTGCCGTCCCCGGTAAGTCTAAATGGAGCGAAGCGCTTTGCCGTCACCATTTCCGAACACAAACTTTCTTTCATGGTATGACCGATTTTCGATTTTATTTCTTCTAAACCATCTATGGCTAGATGTCGTATTAAGGGTCAAATTTGATCAAAGTGTTGAGTGGTTTGGGAGGAGTTCGAGAACAAAGCAAAAATCTGAATCGGGGAAGAATAGAGAAATGATAAATATACCTGCAGCTCCGCCTATGTGAAGATAATAATTATAATCAAATTATCAATCACACTCCAGCTACAGGGCGATCAGCTTGGTCAGCTTAGCTAGTAAGGTGTATGCAAAGATTATAATGGCAAGAATGCAAGAAAAGTCTGAAAGGTATTTATGGGAGGCTCAATGCGGATTCCGACGTGGAAGAGGTTGCATGGATCAAGTGTTTTCTCTCCGCATGATCGCGGAGAAGTTTCTGGCAGGTTTGAATGAAAGTGTCAGCGTTAAGCTGGAAAAGGGCGTGCTCCGTTGGTTTGGACATGTCCAACGAATGAGTGAGGAACGATTGACGAAGAATATATATTGTGCGAAAGCAGAGGGTAGAAGAAGTCAGGGTAGGCCGAGACTTACATATGAAGACCACGTGAGCAGATTGCTCAAAAACGGAAAGGTCAAAAGTACTCGGATACCCAGACGTGCGCGTATGAAGCGATTGATGAATCTTGAAGAAGCGAAAGAACTATGCATGGATCGCGAAGCCTGGCGATCTGTCCTCTCTGACTAACCCGTCAGGGATACAGCGTGAAGATAGTTAGTTATCAATCACACTAAGATGTTTTCCAGTGGGAATAGATGTTTTTTCAAGATCAATGGCTTATGGGACGTACTGTACTCCATAGCCTACTTTTAGAGTCATCCAAGTCTTAAGTTATGTAAATTTATTGATTTCTTACGTCACGAAATATAGACAAACAGAAAGTAGAAACTCAAAAATTGCCTATGAACACATTCCATGGTGTCCGGAATGAAAGGCCCTAAACCATCTGTGTCCTGTGGCTTCTGAGAAATAGATGCATACAGATGGATGGACAGACTGAGCCTGAGTTTTATATGACTTTTCTAAACTTTAGGGTATATAAACTTTAAAAATGTCCAATATTTATATATGTTCTTATCCAGGATTAAATCGCGAGACCTCAGCAAAATAAGGTGTATACACTTGTAATAATAATAATGTGTAATAATGGTTAATTAATGGCGATGATGACTACTAGCTTTTAATCATAAGAGCAGGAACCAAAAATAATAGAATACATCTCTAGAAGAAAGTTTCTATATTTTTATAGGCGAATTGATTGAATATACATTATATACGTTATCACTATTGGTATAACCTATTCAAGTGATTTAGTAAGCTAAAGATTAACTATTCACAGGGTTGAGGCGTGAAATTTAGAATCGTGAGATCCAGCATAATGCCAGACTATGAGTCAAAAAATATATCGTAACATGATTCAAAACTAGCCAAATCATTGAGTCGTAAATCGTTGAGTCTAATCATGGAGTCATTACATGGGCCTAATCATTGAGTCGTAAATCGTTACTAGATTAATCTACACAAAAGAAAAACAATTTTAGGTACCTGAAGCGTGGTTACATTACCACGGGATTCGAAATCACATCTGCAGACCGCGACAGGTGCCGTCTCCACGAGAATGACGAGCCCGTAACCACATGGTCAGCATTTATGGCAAATTTTATCCAACCATAAAGTTAATATTAAAAAAAGTGCTTTTTCGGCACTTTTTCAAAGAAAAAACATAAAATCTTGAAGAGCAGGCAAATATTCTATTAACGTCGCTCTAACCATCGTAATAAGCGAAATACAGGTTAATTAGGCATGTTCCCTTTATAGGGATCTTCATGCGCGTTCCCTTATAACACCATTGTACAAGATTTCTTCTAAATAAAGAAGTTTCAAAAAAATATATTTACAAGGCGAACATCATGTTTACCCCTGCGAGACGAATTAATCCAAATTTTTAATACTTGTTTTCGTTGGCATGGCTGCCAAGACATTGACCAATTGACAAAACCATTTTATTTCATTCGTTCTAAGAACAGGCTAAGACATTCAAAGCATTCTGCCTACTCAAAACGTAAATTATATAAATTCGATGACAAGTAGGGAGAAAGAGTCAACAATCTACTCTTTTCTCTCTCTAAATCCCAAGACTAACAATGACATTATAATGTGACATTTTACAACATTACACACTACCAATGCACCATCAAGGCAATATGGGCCCAATATGTAGTTATTATTAACATACCGAATTCTGATTCATCACCCTGCAGCGCTTTCAAAGCAGATCCACATATAACAGGCACGGTGTTTCCATCATATCCAAAGTCTGATAGTAGCTCTCTCATTTCTATCTCAACGAGTTCTAATAACTGAAATGACAAAGTAAGATTTATTTTTTAAATTAATCAGTTTATACTTATATTTTATATACTACTCAGGACTTCACGCGTAACAATTTCCTACTTACGAAATGTCGGTGAATGTAAGTAGAAAGATGTTTCGTGTGAAGTTCTGGTAGTATATAATATATAGTTAAATTTAGTTTGTTTTCTCTATCTATTCTAATGTTACATACAGAAAAGGTTTGTGAGTCTGGATGTTGGGGTAAATTGATTCGACTTTGAAATATCTTTCACTAATAGCTAATAGGAAGCTACATCAACTTTGTGTGTTGTAGGTTATAATATTTTTTTTTATACTACATAGAAAGCAAAAAGCCAAATATGAAAAATAATGTCCACAATTTTAAATTACTGTACTTACTTCATTATCAACTAAATCAGCCTTATTTACATACACTAGAATATATTTTATCCCAACTTGTTTTGCAAGTAATAAATGTTCCCGAGTTTGTGGCATGGGGCCATCATTTGCAGCTACTACTAATACTGCTGCATCCATTTGTGAAGCTCCAGATATCATATTCCTTACATAGTCAGCGTGTCCTGGACAATCAGTGTGTGCATAGTGGCGGAGTTTTGTGCTGTAGCCGATATGTGCAGCGTTTATAGTAATTCCTGTAAAAGGATGTAGTCTCAATTATTATAGGATTAACAACTTCCAATGTGGATAGGTTACCCTCGGCTGTACTGGAGCCTCGTTAAGAGCGTCAGTACTCAAATTAATCACACCAAAAATTGTAGCAACTGCCGTCAGATCTCTCAACCCTGTAGGTTGCCTTGATATAAAGCATTTTAGGCCTTTAATTTAGAGTTACGGGTCCACCAATTGCAGGTGTGATTAATTATAATAAAACCAATAAAAGTAAACTTCAGGTGCCAAATAAATTTAAGTTTTGAAAGCAACTGGCAAGAGTTTTCGCTAAGCTTTATTTAGGCATTGTGGCATTGACATATAAATAATGAAATGATTATAATAGCGGGCAATACAGTCGCTTTACAGGGACTGTAAGGCTTGTGTGCGATTAGGGGGATGTGTCACCCCTTTTTGACGTCGGTACAAGCATCATACAGGGTTGTGTCATGTCCGCCTGATGGTTCATAGTGTTTCTAAACAGTTGCCTGCAGAACTTGAAAGATTGTGATTTGGGTGTGAATTTGGGTGAATTAACAGTAAATTGTCTGCTGTGCGCTGATGGCCTTATCAGAAGCCGACTTTCAGGCATTAGTCACTAATATGAAAGAGGAGTGTGCAAGTAAAGGTCTTAAAAGTAAAGGTTCGCTATTGTCTTGAGGAACTTATTTTGCATTCTCTGCAGAATTGCGATGTTCGACTTGGTTGCGCTCCCCCATAGTTGAACGCCATACATCCAGACTGGTTTTAGGATGGACTTATAGATGAGTAGTTTGTTGTCAGTAGATAGTCTACTGTTCCGACCTAGCATCCAGTATAGATTTTGATGTCTAATATTAAGTTCCTCTCTCTTCTTTTTGATGTGTTGGTTCCAAGTCAAACGTCGGTCTAGGTGTAGGCCCAGGTACTTTACGCTATCTTGTTGTGGCAGTGCAGTGTTTTCTAGGTTAACAACGGGACAGTTTTCTCGCTGGAGTGTAAAAATGACCTGCACTGACTTAGATGCGCTGGCTTTGATCCTCCATTTTTGAAGCCATTTTGTTACAGCATCCAGCCCTTTTTCCAACATCTATGAGGCTACATCAGGCTGCTTATTGCTCGCCAGTATAGCTGTATCATCGGCATACATAGCAGTCATTATTCCATCCACCTGTGGTAGGTCAGAGGTGTACAGCATGTACAAAACGGGTCCCAGCACAGAACCCTGAGGTACACCTGCACTTATGTCGCAGAATTTAGAGGTCGATTCAGCTTCCTTAACCTGGTAGATTCGATCTTTGAGATAAGAATGCAGCAGTATGTAGTAACTATGCAGAAGGTTTGTTCTTATCTTACAAAGAAGACCCTTATGCCAAACTCTGACTGACTCTGTCTGACTCTGACCGAATACTTAACGAAGTTATGCGCAATTTGGCAGGTTTGAATGAAAGTGTCAGTGTTAAGCTGGAAAAGGGAGCGCTCCGTTGGTTTGGACACGTCCAACGAATGAGTGAGGAAAGATTGACAAAGAAGATATATTGTGCGAAAGTAGAGGGTAGGCCAAGACTTACATATGAGGACAACGTGAGTAGATTGCTCAAAAACGGAGAAGTCAAAAGTACTTGGATACCCAGACGTGCATGCATGAAGCGTTTGATGAATTTGCAAAATCTAAAGAAGAATGCATGGATCGCTAAGCCTGGTGATCTGTCCTCTCTGACTACCCCCTCAGGGATATAGCGTGAAGATAGTTATTATTTTTGCTCTCGGACGACGATAGCACTGCGGGAGCAAGCACATCATGCTCGCGAAAGAGGCGGCTTATTTTTAGTCACGACACTTATATTTTTATTGCGATAAAGCAGCACCACTCCAAATGTCAATATAGTCTATAAAGGAAAAAATCTGAGTATACAGATAAACCTTTCATAGACTAGTTATCATTATACTAATAACCAGGAGAGCAGAGCAGTTATGATAAAGGAAACTCAACTTTATTTTACACATTATTGTAGAATTATAAACGGCAGGAATAAATGGGCACTCAAAGCATGTAACGGGCCAAAGCCGCGGGGTTTAGCTATAGTATAACTAAAACAGATACATACATATTGTCACGCCTTTATCCCCGAAGGGGTAGGCAGAGGCATATTAAACGCCCACAAAAAACACGCTACCCTGCCCACGCTAAAACAGATAGCTATAGCCTTATTTCTACAATTTTAGACCTTTGAGCACAACAGTTTTGGCAATCTAAGCCACATCTGTCCTCTTCAAACTATACAAATTTAAGAAACAAAGTACCTCTCGCTTTCTCTTCGGGAGCCCTATCAATTTCATCATAGGATACGTACTTCGCCAATCCATCATTAGCCAATATCTTAGTAATCGCTGCAGTTAGTGTAGTCTTCCCATGGTCAACGTGGCCTATGGTTCCTATATTGCAGTGTTTTTTCTCTTCAATTTGAGCATCGACTTTAGTACTAAACCTATTGGATGAAATCCCAAATAAGCTTATAAAATATTTGTTTTCCGACACAAAATTAAGTTTTAATGGTACTTTGGCTGCAAATGTGCAGTATAAGGACTGTAATATGAGTCTTCCGCTCATGTTTATGTGATTATTTTCAATTTTTCATTTAATAAACCATTATATTATGGCACTGCACAAAATTGTTATAACATTTTAGGTTAGCTGTCAGTGTCACTGTCAGGTCAGGTTTTTTTTTTTTAGTTTTCTGCTCTAGATGGGAGCAGGAAAAAGAAACTAGCCTTTCCTAAAATTTGGTCATGCATGCATGACCAGTCCTTTGTCAAGTAAACATTTACTGAGGATTTGGTGTGGTGACTTACTATGGAGATTTGGCAATAACAGAAAGAGCACCATTGTTCCAATATAGCTTATGTTACTCAAGAAGGATGTAGCTTCCTAATGGAAGTTTTTAAAATCGGTCCAGTAGTTTCTGAGCCTATTGATTACAAACCAACTTACAAATCTTTCCTCTATAAATTATTAGTACAGAAATATTAGCGATTGATGAATCTCGAAGAAGCGAAAGAAGTATGCATGGATCGCAAAGCCTGACGATCTGTCCTCTCTGACTACCCCGTCAGGGATACAGCGTGAAGATAGTTAATTAAATATTGGCAACTATGCCAAACAAAGAAGTTATTAAGGACATATAATTATCACTGTAGCTGATGAGTGATACCGAAAAAAAATTTCAAGGTATAAATATACGAGTTTCACCCATCAAACCACGGAAGATGCCGTCAAACTCATGAAGATTACAAAACTAGCGAAAATCTGGACACCTAGCTATAGTACCTATGTAAGTTATAAAGTCCGGATTGCTCATCGTTGTACAACAATCGTGGTGTCATAAATTTATTGTTAGCATTATTTTTTAATAATATTTGGCAAGCCACTATGATGCCACTGCCACCTACCACGGTGGGCAACTTAAACAGTTCATAAGATTATTGACAGTGGCCCTCAAGTTGTGGACCGCCGGCGCCGGTACCAATTCTTTCCTGTACCGCTTGAGTACCCGGAGAGAGGTAAACATGAGCCTGCAGAGCATTCCAAGTTTTTATGGTTCAAACGATCTTTTGAATTGCTCAGATCTTGAAGATTCTCTACACGGTATTAGAGAGGCGCCCGGTACGCGTTGTTCGGGATCGCAAAGGAGCGAATTTCTTGAAGTTGAAGAGCTCTTGCCTTGTTACTTTATACGAATAACAGCATCGAAAATATTTGATGATATCTCGTTATCGGCACTATTTCTTTAGCTCATCTACGGGTACTTCTATTAAAATCTTCTATCCCGGTGTCCTGCAAAGCTTTTATTCTAGAGAACGGGTTTCGCTATAATGACATATGCACATAATGGGTGCGGCTACCGTGTCGCCTGGCCTAAAGCGGTTGCATTGTATTGCCTATAATTGGGCATTCGTCCTGTATTAAGGGCATACAGGGTCGTGCGACGAATGTAAATTTGCTTTGTTGTCCTAAGAACTCGAAAACTCATTTAGTGGGTTCCATGGCCGAAACACTCAGTCTTCACTCTTCTATGTGCTTTTTCTATAAAATTTTCTTAGGATTGTAGTTAAGTCGATACAGTTTAATTATGATGATCGTGTCGGGTCACCACGTTAAAGGAAATTCGTTCATGTTCTAAGCACGATGATGTTTTCTAAGCCATTTCCGTATACACAAAGCCAGAGGTTCCCAAACTTATTTTGTCTACTGCCCACTTTAAGAATAAATAAAGTTTTATCGCCTCCATTTATCACCTACTTAAAAACCACTATAACTTCAAATTAAATTAATTAATTGTTGAGAGCTATATTAGCGGAGATTAAACATTCATTCTAAAATAGACTTTTACTATAATCCGCAAGAGTTAACTTGAGACCTGAGCACAGTAGGTAGTACATAACGACGCTCAGGTCTCAAGTTAACTCTTACGGGCTACACCTGCCAATGAGAATGATTATTGAAACGCAACTTTATAGTATTCAGACAGAGTATCTTTTATTCAAAATAAAACAAACATAATCGATACTTTTATAAAAACTAATGTGAATCTGATGCTGTTTAATAAGTTTGTTGATATCAGGTTCCAATTTACTCAAGAACAGCCGCAAGTCGCCACGTTCGGTAACATGCAAACGATTTCTCTTTTTAATAAGCAGCGTTGCCACAGCACTAAATCCACGTTCACACCAATATGACGATGGGAATGCTATCAAGAATCGTTGAACGATTGACCACAATCCAGGGTACAATTGCGAAATCGGTTTTTGTAGCCAAAATTCTCGATAGCCATTTTTGAACTTGATTTTTATTTCCTCATTTGTTGTCAATTCTATAAGTTCTTCTTCCAGCTGAGGTGAGTTTGCTGTGTTGACATTTGAAAACGGATCTAACACCCAGCCTGGTATTTCCAAGTTCAAAATGTCCTAGTATCGTTCGGTGAAGTCAATGTGGAGGTTTTCCAAATGTTGGCAGTAGGTAAACAAGTCGTCGTTACTGCAGAATACTGATAAATTCGGAAAATTGTGAAACTCACGTCTGCCCATATTCTTTTTGTGTAGAAGCAGTTTGGCTGCGAAAGAAGCAACGTCATTTTTTATTTTAATTAAATTTAGTTCATCGCCTTGCAGTTGGAGATTCATATCGTTAAACAATTTATACAGGTTTATATTATAGCAATATCATTTTTTGATGTAATGAGCTTGTTGCGCAATTCTGTATCTTTAGTTTCCAAGAACTCTATCACAGAGTCAAACAGGTTGTAAAATCGAGTCAGACAATTGCCTCTCGATAGCCAACGAACCTCAGTATGAAGCAACAAACGGTTGGAATCTTCGTCATTAGTAACACAAAGCTGATGAAATAATTTTACTTAAACTTATTTAAACTTATCATTTAAAGAGCTGGTACGGATTTTATTGACTGCTTTGATGACATATTGCAGTGATTGAAATAGTCGTTCACTGAAGTTTCTAGCAACCAAATGTTGTCTAAGAATAACGCAATGTACAGCAAGTACATCTAGAATTTTATTTTTTAAGGACGCTATGAAGCCTTAGTAGCAACTGATATAATATTTTTCAAGGGAATCTCTTTCTCATCACAAAACTTTTCCAATGTATTGAATATGGTTTCGCCTTTTGTATCGGTCTCTAAATTTCTAGCAAACAATAGTTCTTCACATATTTTCTCATGTTTAATAAACCTCACGTAAGACCGCAACAATGCTTCATTAGTAGGTAAAGTGGACTCATCGAGCTGAATTGAGAATTGACTAGTCTTCAGATGATTGCACAATGATCCTTCAATGTTTTCAGCCATTTCATGAATTCGTCTTTGCACAGAATTATTACTCAAAGGAATTTTTCGGATAATATCTGCGGCCGGTTTATGAAGCACAGTAGTTATTACTTCCTTTATTGCTGGCAAAATTAACTCTACTCCGATGTTGTGTGGTTTGCCTTTTTGAGCAATAAACCTAGAGATATTGTACGAAGCTCGAAGTCCGTCGTCATCTTGCTTAGCAGCTGCCGAAAATAGTTTTGCTACATTTGGCTGAGTATTATGCTTCATCTCTAGGTCTTGAAAATATGCTACATTCTTGTCTTTCTTATCTGGATGCATTTTATTCAAATGATCTTGCAGTCTTTAAGGCTTCATTGCTTCATTCGAAAATGTTTTTAGACATAGAAGGCACTGAGGCGACGATGGGTTTGTGGGATTTTTAATGAATCCGAATTTAATATATTCCACAGAGTATTGCCGTCACTTCTTTTTTACTTCCGACATTGTTTTGTTTTAAGAAATACGTAAGTAAGTGTTGAACTTATAACTTAACTACTAACTAAAACTAACTTAAGTACTGCTTATCTATTACGCGCGAAACCGCAAATGAAAATAAAATAAATATTCCGTTGTTTATATAGGATTGCATAAGCAGCACGCACCGACAGGAATAAGACAAACATGCATTAACTCGTTTATCTCATTCAAGGCTCAATTGTACTCAACAAGTAAGAACAAGTATTCTATGAATCAGCAGATTGATACATACATACATACATATTGTCACGCCTTTATCCCCGAAGGGGTAGGCAGAGGCATATTTAACGCCCACGTTTCACCGTATGCATTTCTGTCCCACGTAACAGGTGGTGAGCCCATTGCCGTGTTGAAATGGACAGGCGCAGGCTGCATCGACCTGCTGTTAAAATTTTTTAAGCCGCCCATTGGGCTTCCAACTTGGCTTAAAGACTGCCATTTTATTGGCAACCGGGACCAACGGCTTAACGTGCCTTTCGAAGCACGGAACTGGGGTGGGTCTAAGGGGCCGAATAAATTTAATAAAATGTGTCTATTTTAGATGTTTAATTTAGAAGAAATTTTGAACCCGTTGCCTTTTTAGTGAGGTGGTAACAAAAAGGCTAAAAGGTCTTATGTGCTAGACACTAATTATCACGACCAATTAAAGTCCTGGTAGTCTCGGACAAAATACAGGAATGCACAAATCGGGTTATTTAACAAAAACTTGTTAAAACATGATTGCCCGCGGTCATCGACGCTCATTCGACGCTCAATTGTACTCAACAAGTAAGAACAAGTATTCTATAAATAAAATAAAATAAATAAATATAAATATTGTTGGGACAACTCACACAACGCCATCTGATTCCACACTAAGCAGAGCTTGTACTATGGTAATCAGATTACTGATAAACATACTTATATATTTCTAAATACATACATATTATAGACTAGCTAAACTGCCCGGCTTCGCCAGTGACATACTACCACGTGGCACCCATTTTATCCCGTCGCCGTCGTTTATTAATATCACAATAATGTATAAAGATTTTCCAAATTAATTGATTTATTTCTCCGCTCTCCAGTACGCCCGCACGGCCCGGTCGAATTATGGTTACACGAAATTAATTTCAATACGCCAAGTTTTGATTTCGCCGTATCTCCTAAGATATTCATTTAATTGCAAGGTGTAAAGGGACATAATAATCTTCATGAAATGCTGAAGCCAACTAACATATTTAAAATGATAAGGATAAATAACGTATTTGTGTAAATAGCCTTCAAATAACCGCTTTATTATTGCTAGTTTTTTAAAGTATTAAAATGGATATAGTATGTTATCCTTAAGAGATAGACATATGCCATCGCGGACTTTTTTGTAGATCTATATTAGATACACAATTCCACCATACATTATTTTGTTATATCTCAAAGGGCTTAGGCAGCGTTTTTGTTGAAAGCTCTCAGACGGCAATTTTTTTCCGACATCCCCAACAAATATGGTTATAATATAGTCAATGAACCAAAAGTTAACAAATTATACATAAAAACCTTCTATAAGAATTACTCTAACTATTAAAAAAAACCGCATT
Source organism: Thumatha senex (assembly GCA_948477245.1). NCBI lineage: Eukaryota > Metazoa > Arthropoda > Insecta > Lepidoptera > Erebidae > Thumatha > Thumatha senex. The sequence goes on along the minus strand of OX419724.1, from coordinate 12,479,086 downwards.
GTAATTCGTTGCGTAATTTTAAAGATCTAAGCATACATAGGGACAGACAGCGAAAAGTGACTTTGTTTTATAATATGTAGTGATAAATAACACCCAGACAGAATAAACCATCGTGCTCATCACACAAAGTTTTATCCTGGGTGGGAATCGAACCCACGACCTCTTACGTAGCAGTCGGATGCACTCCTACCGCGCCACAGAGGCAGTCGAATGATACAGGAATGCACAAATCGGGTTATTTAACAAAAACTTGTTAAAACATGATTGCCCGCGGTCTATTATCAACGAAAATTACCTACCTAGGAATACTAACAACTATTAAAATGCGAAAGTGTGTCTATTGCCTTTTTATTTGTTTGTTTGTGTCTACTTTCCTTTCGAAACGGAGCGACCGATGGACATGATTTTTCTTCTATTTATTGAATAAAACAGGACAGATACATGAACTACGCGGATAGAAATATCGAACCGAGTTTCAGCAATCTCTTAATTAATATTTGTTGATGTTTACAAGTTGTAGCCGAGAGTCGAGAGCTCTGTCGGTAAGAGTCCTCCTAGCTAAATGAAATTACAAATCGCCCCCCGAAGCCTACACAACGCCCCCATTTTTTTTCTGGGTCTCTTACCGCCCCCGTTTAGGCCTGCAGCGCCCACAAGGGGGTGTTATCGCCCACTTTGGGTAACGTTGAGGCCGGAGTGACATAGATGTTACAAAATAAACTATCTCGACTTAACTACTCATTACCCCTACACAATATTTTTATGAAAGCTGCAAAAGAATTTAAAATACCCTACTCGTCAATAACGGCGATGAGGAAAAGTCATTTTATAATATATGCTTATATTTGACCTAAATAATATGAATATTACAATTGGCTATAGAAATTAATGTCGTCACAGTCAAACTTAGTTTTCGCAAACGTAGGCAAGCATTTTTACACGTATGTTCAGAATTAAGAAGGCTTAATATAAAAGAAAAGATATGGTAAACAAAAAGAAATAGTATAATCACAGACACTTTGTTTTTAGGCGCATAAAGTAACAATAACACTAAATACTATTTTTAATTTTATTGGGGCATAGCAGCCATTACACCAATAGTTTCAGCCATATGTAAAATTACAATAATGGTTTCAGCATATTTGTTGTTTGAAAAAGACTAACATTTATAAGTAGTATAGTATATTCTTTATATTAGTTCTGATTAAGTTGCTTTGTTTCTTTTTCTACACTATTTTGCTTGGCATTTCTCGCAATACTACTAAAGATTCCACAATTAACTCTACTTCTACTCGACAATTCTTACAATGACAAAAATTTCAAATCTTTTGTTTATTTTCGGCCGTACATGCTTGTGTAAATATTTGAAAATGTTATCAAGACAAAATGTTGTATAGAAAATGCCAAAAAGCCGTATGAACCTCTCAAACAGTAGAAAGTATAGATATACAGTTTAATTTTAAATGCTTTTGTCTTAAAACAGTAATTATTGCATACAGTATGTAATTAAAAATGCACGATCGGTGAACGGTGTTTTTAATTCACTATATTTGTATTCAGGTTTGATTCCAACGAGTCATCCTATAACCTAACCTGTCAAATTGTTTCTTTATGACAATTTTTTATTCATCCCGCCAATCTGTTACTCCATGGAAACTTATTTATTCGTATATTCCCAATTAGTCAAAATTTTATCGGAGGAAAGAAAAGTTATGTTTTTTTTTGTTTGCTATGTGTAATGTGTATGTATTTAGAAATACATATATAAATATGTTTATCAGTTATCTAGACCCCATACCACAAGCGTGTTACTTTTACCTTACTTAGGGCTAGATGGCGTTGTGTAAAAAGAAAAGTCCAACAATAAAGAGAAGAATCAAACAGGTCTTTTAATAGAAATTTCAATTTAACACCTAAAAATACCCGCTGAGTGACAATCATTTATAATGAAGAAACTGCAATATTTATCTTCGATGTTCAACAAGAAAGGATAATATCTTCACGTCACGCGCAACGGGGTAGTCAAAGAGAGCAGATTGCCAGACTTCGCGATCCATGCATCATTCTTACTTCTATGATGTTATTTTGTTTATTATTGACAGGGTGACTAGTTGGAACTTTATATTTTTTTTCCAACCAGTCACAGTGTGACAAATGAAGGTGTGACTCGTTGGGAGCAAATGGTTATCGAGATTGGATTGTATTCATGTATCTAATAATTTTTAAACAATTTTTTAACAAACACTGCCACTATTAACGTACAACCAATAAGCTCAAATTGGGTTTTGGTTTTCATTACATACTGTATTAACACAAAATATGAATAATTCAGTTACAAAAAAATATTATAAATTTTCGTGAAAAATCTTTTTCGAGGCCATTTCAAGACCCAATAAAATATTATTTTATTTTATTTAATTTTAACTGAATTTTAAGCGATATTATGATTATTTTATAAATTATCTAAATTGGAATTCGGTTAAAATAAGGCGAAACTTATATTTTACATAACAAAATTCTTGAAAAAAGTCTGACTTTGTCATAGAATTAAAATTAAGTACGTATGTAGAACATTCTGAAGGTAAAACATACGATATCTTCTAAGCAGAGTCATATGAACTGTTCAGTGAGCCCTCGCCCTCATTCCTTTTTCCCTGAATAAATTTTTATTTACAACGAAAAAAAAAACTTGCCCTTTATAGGTCTTCTGAACGATATTTGTCTTTTAAAAATAAAAATGTGTATTTAGTTACACTGGGTTTAGTACACATTAATATATTGATGGAGTACATACTCTAAATAAATTTACAAGTAACTGGGTATTCTATTAACTATGAAGTTTAAATTACACTTTTTCATGGAGGTTTGGAAGAACTTAGCTGAATGCGATACCAACAAAGAGATGTTACTGTCCATTAATAACCATTATTTTGGAAATATTTTATGGGCTGGTTACTAAGCCCTTAAGCCAAATCTTATTGAATTGATAAGTCTACTTAGGCCCACTAGCACGATCTTGGGTTAACGTGTATAACTCGGAGGTATGGATTAATCCAGAGTTAAATCATTAAGGCCCACTTGCGCGATCTTGGGTTAGCGTGTATAACTCGGAGGTATGGACTTACCTATAAAAAAATACATAGGGTGTAATCGCTAAAATTTTAACTCACCGATTTCTGAGGGTTAATTCGTCACACGTTGGGTTAGCAGCTGACAGACAATGAAGTGGCACGTGACACATGCGTGACACGACTCCTCAAAAATCACGCCGCGCACACATAATACGATAGAAATAAAATGCACTCGGCTGTCATGTTACATTCATTCGTGTAAGAAAAAGTCTTATGTGGCAAACTGTAGTGTAAAAGAGATAGACATACCTGTTTCATTCTTTGCTTGATCATTAATGTTTGGTTGGATGACATAGAGTGACATAAAACTCTGGGTTAGTTATCCCGATGATATTTTTCTATGTTGCAAGACATGATTAGGGTTAAAGAGTGATTTACTTAATTCCGAGTTAACTAACTTTAATTAATTAATAAACCCCAGCAAACATGCAAGTGGGCCTTAATAACTACGTAATGTCTTTGTCTTTTACGTCTTAGTCTTAAGTCAAAGTCAGTCTTACCCCATTTACCGTGGTAGAACTATTACTGAGGTTTTCATTGGAATTTGCGCGGCAAGATGTAAAATAGCAATTCAATGCAATATATCACTGTCTTTCACTATAGCACGTTTACACTAATTTTGTGTCTAAGAAACTACAATTTTTACACACAGAACAAGGTCAATGCACTAGTTTTGGAAAATAATATGCAGCAAGCGTCTGCCATCCGATAACTCCCGCACAAACTAATATAGTCCAGTCATTATATACATTTGGAAATGCAAATGAACCGAGAAAGCCAAATTTTGGATATTACTCTGGGGGGCTAGAAAATCTTAAGTTCAAATTGTCGACCAAAATAACCTGATGGGTTTTCCGCCATCTTGAAAAAAGGGTTAAATTCATTTTTTTCATCATAACTCGGTTCCCCGTTGAGATGCGTAAACGTATTTTTTCCTTTTTTTATGCCGATGGTTTCCATATTTTTTGTAGCGCGAACTATGAACACTCACTGAATTAATATTTTGTAACATCTGTTGATGCTCCACACGTCCTCTTTTCACGGTCGCCGTTAAGAGAGTCTGAACAGCTCTCTTTTTAGCCACATAAACATCGTCAATCAGAGGTTTTTTGCAAATGAAGCAATCACCCATTTTCACACAAATTTTCAAACACGTACGCTTGCTTCAAAAGACTCTAGACAACTGACTAGAATGCTACGAAAAGGAGCAGATGTTCCGGAATACATTACTACATACATTACTATTGTAGATACAATGTTTGGGACATTGTATACATATACAATAGTCAGGTTATTTTGGTCGACAATTAGAAATTAAAGTTTGTCTAGCCCCCCTCCCACCCACGCGTAATATCCAAAATGTGGCTTTCTCGGTTCATTTGCATTTCTAACCCGATTTTTCCGACGTAATGACTGGACTAACAATAAACATAGAATAACACATAAGAGAGGCTATTTCATGCTGTCAGTCGATAGTGGATTCACAATACAAACAATTTAATTGTCATTCATGTTGTGATGCACATATTGATAAGTTTGATATGAAAAGCATTGGCCAGCGGTTCTTACAATTTGACAAAGTGTTTTTTTTTGTTTGTAACTTCTTATTAAAGTTACAATCAAATATATTTGTAATTTATAAGCCACCTCCAAATCTTTTATAAACACAAATATTGTTTCGTGTCAATTTACCCCATAATGACAGAAACTTATATTATTTAAGTCCTCCATATAAAAAATAGACGAAGCTAATAATGGGGGACATTTTTTTACACAGCGCCATCTAGCCCAAAGTGAGCTAATAGCTAGTGGTGTGGGATCTAGAAAACTGATAAATATATTTGTAAATTACTAAATTCATATTAATGTTTTTAAACATTCACGATTTTCATTCATATTATGTAGGTATATATCGGGTCTGATTCGCGACGTATATTATTAGGCACATTGCCTATCTTCTACTTCTCGACGTTTCGACCGCATCACAACAGCCGTGGTCACGGGTTGTTTACTAAAATACGTCGCGAATAAGACCTGAAATATAGATAAATATATACATATTATACATGGGAAACACCCAAACTCAGAAACAAACAATTGTGGATCACAAAAATATTTGTTTGTACCCTAGTATTCAGACCTACGTGAATGAATCTGCAGGAAGCAAAAGTAGTATGCATGGATCCGAAGCCAGGTGATCAGTTCTCCCCCAGCAGGGATACAAGTGTGAAAATAGTTTAAATTGTTTTGTTTTTATTTAATGTACTGCAACACATTATTTTTATTCTTTTTAAAAATATTATAGTTTGTCTCGAAAATATTGTTTTTCTGTTAAAATTATGTCAAATAGGTTTTATAGTCAATTGTAGTATAGTTTCAAAACATCGTCATCTATAAAGAGTGTATGGATTACAACCCTAAGACATTGCAAAGAATTTTGCACACCACACTTAGTCTATTCACGGCTTGAACATGCAGTGGAAAGTGCAATACTTTCTCAACTCATATATACTCGGTATGTTTCATTGTTTGAGCACTCGATAGTGTAGAGTGAATTCCACGTTGGATTTCCAAATAAAATGGCGGACGGTTCGAAGGTCCATGTTGGGGTCCAGGACCTGAAATAAAAAGAAATACAAGTAAAAAAATATATATTTGTATGCAGAAATGAAGCACTCTAAGCCCTGCTAACAGTATTCTGAACGCGATCACTGTAGTAAGGAACTTTCAATAATATGGCTGGTCCTCGAAGTGGCCTGGTTGTGGCCATGTCAATACTACTAGTTATATCTATTTATAGCTGTCGGGCTAGAAGAAAGAAGTAAAAACGGGATACAATACCAAACCGCGACTAATTGCAGTTTTATCAATTAGAATTTAGATTAAAGTATTAATTAGGTCAGCGCAAGAAACAAAAAGAGAATAAGAGATCTCACCTGATCACAACACAGTAACTCCACCCGTTCTTCCGGCGCATCATTCCCACTGTCCTCGTTAGCACTGCCTCTTCCACTGCCAGCACTGGCACCGTTCACGTCACCACCTCCCACTATCTTTTCTACAACATGCTCAGCCACTTTGCGACATTGGATGAAGTCATTGGCCACTAGACGATCCTGGAATACCAGTGGTGTATCATATATAAATGTAAAAATTGGTTACTTAGTTTGAAGGCTTATAATTCTGCTTTAATAGATGGGCAAAAGTCGTGTTTAGTTGGATCTTATACGATAAAATGAAAATTAACTTTCTTGCCCATTATGCATCGTAATCGTATGACCAGTCTCGTGAAATATGAGATATTGAAGTTGGATGGGTTGAATTGATTCTCTGCAAGCTGCTTGTGAATTAAAACTTTTGTTGTTATGACATATCCTTTTCAGTGTGGCAGGTAATCACTTCTTTATCATTGGTAGGTTTAGAATTTTATGAAACTCTGTAATTTTCATAAACCATAGGGATAAACAAAACTTCATGTAAAGACACCATTTAAATTCACACCCCTTGGCACCAATTAGTATTGACAAAAACTCAAGCTCTAATTTAGAACTCTTTTTTAAACTACTAGTTATTCTGTGGTAACAGGTAGGAAGACAAGCATCAAGCAGAGTTTATCCACAACTAAATTATGTAATTTGTTTGATTGAATTGAATTCTCTTAGAAACTATCGGAGAACAGTAAGTCATATAAAGTCATGGCAGAATAGCTTAGCCGTCCATAGCAATTCCGCCAAACTGAGAAAATTTAAATCCTACTTGAGTTCAGATATTTTTTTCCTCATAAAATTAAGTCATACAAATATTAGAAATGGCATAAATATAAAAAAATAATAGTGTAGGAAACTTTTCACACAGCGCCTTCTAGCCCAAAGTAAACTAATATAACTGATAAACATATTTATATATTACTAAATACACTCATATTATACATAGAAAACACCCAAACTCCCAAACAAACCTTAGTGATAATGTTTGTTTAATTAATCACAAATATTTGGATCCAGCCCTGGACCTCAGTACGGCAGTAGCATACACTACCACTGCGCCACTGCTAGAAAGTAAAATATAAGCAAGGCACAGTCGACAACTCAATGCACTAAGCATATTGTATACAAGGGTATTCTACTACCTTTTTCTGACGGTCTTGTTTACTCTGGCAACTGGAATGTGGCAGAAGATAAAACGGCAACTTGTTAAGCTTGGGTGCAGCCATTTCAATAGCTACATCCACCACCCATGATGGCACCGTTTCCACAAGAAGGTTGCTTTCTGTTTCACCACCTGCATCACCAACCTGTAAATTATGATGATAAGTTATTAATTTATGTAATTTGGATAGGAAACAACACCACACAAATCAGATAAGAAATGGATTACAAGTAGTGCTATGGTATAACTTATTCTAATTAAGAAAATTATTTATTAATTGTTAAAATTAATTACTAATTGTAAAAATTAATTTATCATCTTTAACAAATTACCCTTTAATTAAATAGTATACATAGATACACAAGTAAGTGGAGGTGGAAGGGGTTCTGTATTGAAAGTGACCTCACTTGTTGACCAATAGACAAGGCACCATCATAGGCACTGCTACTAGACTGGGAAGCAGTCAGCTCAATCAGCAGGCAGTTGCTTCCAACAATTCCAATAAGGCTAAGCCATAGCTGCTCCCAGCAGTCATAAAAAGTGGAGCCCAAACCCAGGAGGTGATGGAAGTAATTGGGAATGTGCTATGATGAAGAGAAGAGAGAGAATAGATACTTACAGTTAATCTATAAAGTGTTCTCCCACCAACTTCACTAAAAATAAGTGGTGTATGAAGTGGCACATTAAAGTAACTGTTACCAATAACTCGTACTCCAGCCTCGTTGACTCTGTTAGGGTGATTCCAAAGATCCAACAATGCTTGCAATAGTAGTGCCCCGAAATTAACCTTCTGATCATTTTCCGTTGTCAACCCAGCTTCTTTGGCACTGACCCATGCACTTAAGCAGTCCGTTTCATCTTGTCCCAAGTGTATTGTTAACATTCCTGTTTTCAAATCAACATTAAACCAATTTGGCACATACACCATTTTGAACCGTTTTTTAACCTCCTCTTCAAAATCAACTTCACCTAAGTCTTCTAGTTTACAAGCCTTTAGAACATCATATAAGGCTACATTATTTGCAGTATCTTTAGTCAGAACATGTCGTTTGTCATTTAATACTGTGTAATGTTTAATAGCAGGCCCACCAGGAATATGATGCATAGGTTGCGTTTGATACACATTGTTTGTATTATAATTATTTTGATTATACATGTCTACAGAGTTTAATGGTGGAAGTTTCCAGCTACGAATATCTGATTCTGATGTAGATACCCAAACCCCCATTTGGTCAGCAGTAAAACACAATTTGAGTATAGGAGCTGTTTCTTCACAAACTATCATAAAATTATCTGGATTCCTTAGTTCCGTTATAATGACTAGCCGGTCTCGTCCTCCTGATATAATATGACTGAAATTTTCTGTGGCTAGAAGCGCCCATACTGCTTCGGAATGTACTCTAATAGTTGATACACATCTCTGCTGTGATAAAGACCATAATTTAATAGTGCCATCTGAGCTGCCTGAAACACACTGTGTGGCATCTCTGCTTATAACTAGAGCTTTAACATTATCAGTATGTCCTCTTAATTTCATAAGGCGAGAACAATTCCTAGGGTCCCAAACTCTGAGAACTTTCTCAGTTGAACCACTGACTAGAATAGTTCCTGCTGGATTCATAGCAAGACTGTATATTGATTCCTTGTTACCAACAAGACTAGACGTAGTTACGGTATTGTTACTAGCTGTTAATGCGGTCAAAGTGTTAACGTCCCATAAGAAAATGGCACGGTCTAAGCCAGCGCTGGCAACTTGTTCCTTGTCTTTAGCATACGCTAGAGTACGTACATAGTCTTTGTGAGTTCGCAAAGTTGACATACAAAACCCTTTTGGAGCATTCCATACTTTGACAGTAGTATCTGAAGAAGCGCTTATTAAATTCTTTCCGCCACAACAAAGGACGATATCGTTTACCCAGTCGGTGTGATGTTCCATACTCTGGACATACCGGTCCTGAGCACCATTTCCTGTGTGCCATACACGTATAATACCATCCCGACCGGCCGAATACAATCGTCCCTGTATTGGATCCAGTTGTAACGAGCTAACACCATTTTTATGCCTCGGTTCTTCCTCGTCTCTAATCACAAACGACACTTGAGTTTTCTTACGCATCGTGCCCATTTTCCGACATTTTAAAAATGAAATTTAAATTAGTAATTCTTACTTTTTGCTAGTAAAATTACCCCGATCAGCTATAGGCTTCAGGGCAGTTTGACGTTTAACTATCTACTTGACAGATATTGGAAAATGGCTACTGATTGGATTTTTGTAATTGGTTGAAATTCTCAAAGTCGTCACCACACCAACCTATCAAATAGCTATCAGAATAAATGCGTTCATAAATTTTGCTTAGTAGCAAATCTACAATGCTTTCAAAGCTAGGACGGTCCTAGTTTCAAAGGGTTAGTCATAGATTAGAATACGTACTACGTACAGGGTTAGTAGTAGTCTACGTTAATCCTAAGAAAAGATTACAGTCGATAGTTTTTTTTTATAACACTGAGGTGGCAGACAAGCATACGGCCCACCTGATGGAATGTGATCACCGCAGCCTATGGACGTTTGCAACACCAGAGGTGCAGAACTCGCGCTGCCGACCCATTAAAAACCTTCTAAGACCCCTTTTGAAACGCGAAATAAAGCCTCTATCGGATCTAACCTTTTAATAATAATAACAATAATATCTCTTTATTGTACACCAAATTTACAATATAACATTGATAACATTTTGCAGATTATAGGTACAATTGGCGACCTTATCGCACAGTGGCAATCTCTTCCAGGCAACCATGGGATGGAGAGAAAATAAATTAATTTATTAGGGCAGTGGTGTACGCATATAAAAGTTCAGCACCTTCTACACACATTATCAGACATAAAAAATAAAAAATAATAATGATGATGAAATAAGATTAAATAAAGAGATAAAAGTCTAACACTATACTTCTGATACATATATACACACATACCTTACTTAACATATAACACATAAATATACATTCACACAATCATACACACATCACTATGTCTTGCGACGTCAAACAATGATAACATTAGCAGAAACTCAAGTAATGTTCCCTCACCGATTTTTTAAAGACAGACACAGATTGTGCTCGTCTTATTGTCACAGGCAGATCATTCCATAATCGCACCGCCTGAACCGAAAAAGATTTATCTGCAAAATTGCTTGAATGGCCGGGCATTTTTAAGATTAGGTTCACAGATGACCTCAGAGTCCTGGAGTGTGCATCACTCATAAACTCAAACCTATTTTTAAGATACGATGGAGTGCAAGGATTAAAAAGAATACTATACAATAAGGAGAGGATACGAGCATTCCGGCGAAGACGGATAGGTAACCACTTGAGCTGTGTTCTATATGCAGAGACATGGTCATACTTGCGCAATCCAAATATGAACCTTATACAGAGATTTTGGAGTCTCTCAAGTTTATTAAGATGGTCTTCAGTGAGATTGAGGTAACTGGCATCAGCATAGTCAGGGATAGGAAATAAAAGGGATTGTACTAGCGCAGTCTTTGTGGCAACAGGCAGAAAATTTCGCAGCTTACGCAGGGATCCTGTGGCGGCAAACATTTTACGGCTCACTTCCCGGACTTGAGGACACCAGGTTAAGCATCTATCGAACAGTATGCCCAAGTTCTTGACTTCGTTACTGTATGGGATATTAGTACCGTTACACGAAACCAGTGGGAGAAGCCTCCAGTCAACTTTAGATATCATGCGAGAACTACCGATAAGAATGACCTGTGTCTTGTCAGGATTGACCTTCAAGCCATAAGATTTACTCCATTTACAAATAGATTCAAGGTCTTTATTAATGGTATTGACAGCTTCCACCAATCCATCTAACCTCGCTTGAATGTAAATTTGAAGATCGTCTGCGTATAGGTGGTAGGAAGAAGTTAGTTCTTTAGAAATAGAGTTTATAAAAACTGCGAAGATTAAAGGAGATAGAACGCCACCCTGTGGTACGCCGGCAGACGTTGTGCACCAAGAGGACATGATGTCTTCAATACTAATACGCTGCCGACGGCCAAACAGGTAACTATGAAACCAGTCAATTACTGTTGGAGATATGTTAAGAGAGCTCATAATGCCAAGTAATATTTCGAAATCAACGGTGTTGAACGCATTGCTGAAGTCCAACAGTGTCAGTAGTGTCAGCTCGCCGTTTTCCATACCGTTCCTGATATCTTCAGTAATATGAACTAATGTGGTAGTTGTACTGTGACCAGGACGAAATCCGGATTGAAGAGTATTTAATAAGGAATTTTTGGTAAGAAAAGTATTTAGTTGATTATATATGAGGCGTTCAAGAACTTTGGACAGAAACGGTAAGATGGAAATAGGACGGAAATCAGTAAAAGACGAAGGATTTTTCTTTTTAGGAATAGGAACTATTTGAGCCTCTTTCCAAGCCGTGGGAAATACATTATTGTAAATAGAAAAATTTAATATGTGAGTAATAACTGGAAGAAGTTCTTCGATAATGGTGACGATCATAGTACGACTGACACTGTCTGTTCCCACTGCGTTGGAAGTGATTGACATTATACTCTTCCTAACATCGCAAGCAGATAATTCACTAAAAGAAAATGGAGAGCAATTGGGAGTCGGGACAGATGAAAGATGTTGCAATGTAGTATCTTTTGTCATTCTATCTAAGTTTGACGAAGCAGAAAAATGTTGATTAAGCGAATCTAAATCTATGTCTTTAGGAATTGAGTCATGTTGAGATTTGCCTACTCCCAATGATTTTAAAAACTTCCAGACGTTAGCTGGGTCACCGTTTACAACTGAATTGTGGATATATTGGCGTTGCGCGTTCCTACACACCTTACTACAACGGTTTCTTATGGATACGTATTTTTCACGGTTATAGTCGGTAGGACGACGCTTATATTTAGACTCGGCGTTTGCCTTTTTGGTTAAAAGTGATTTGATATCTTCAGTTAACCAGGGGCAAGGAAGATGCTTTACTTTTATTTCTCGTACAGGGGCATGCACATCATACAACTTGATCAAAGCAGACGTCAACAGCTGTACTTTTTCGTCTATACATTCAGCATCAAAAAGTGCACCCCAATCTATGCTTGCAGCATCACTGCGCAAGCTGTCCAACTCTATACCGCCAAAATTGCGATGAAGAATGATTTTAGCCTTAGGCTTAGGAGGACGTAGTTGGTATGATAGGAATAATAAATCGTGATAGGAAAATTGGTCAGCTGTACACTGACCATGTTTAGCTACAAGATTTGGAGAAGAAACAATGACAAGATCTAGTAGAGAAGGAGTGCAATTTGGAAAATGATGAGTAGTGTCAGATGGAAGAATGGACAGATTATAAGATGTGACAATAGATTGAAAGGTTGAAGCACGCGTGTCGTTTTTAACGAGGCAGGTGTTAAAATCGCCCATAATTATAATGTGATCGTATGATGGAACAAAGGCATCTAAAAGAAGTTCAAATGAAGAAAAGTAATTAATATCGGAAGAAGGACCATAAAACACTCCAAGTAGAACTTTGGAATGAGATAGTTTGATCTCTAGAAAAAGATGTTCACCAGCATACGTAGGTGGCGGTTGTGGTGATAAACTTAAAACATCAAATGGAATATGAGAACGTAAATAAATTGCCACCCCGCCGTACGACGATAAACGATCGTTCCTAATAAGGTTAAATCCTGGTAGGGTGTAAGCTGAAGAAGATAAGCAAGGATTAAGCCAAGTCTCAGACACAAGTAAAGCATGAATATAGGGAAAATCAAATGATGCCAGCATATCAGGGAAGTGTGCCGGAATGCTTTGAGCATTTATGTGTATAGCATTGAAATTATAGGGTACTGTAGATAGATTAGATGCGAGAATCTCAGCCAGGGAAGGTTCACTTTGTAAACTTATATTACTACCTGCGGAGAAAAAATCATCATCACTACTAGAATCTGAAAGCATTCTAGATTGCTAACTTTGTTTATAAAATCAATTATTGATAATTATAAGACTAATATATATATAGATATATATGTATATACAAACACAAGATACAATTAAATAGTAATATATAAATATAATAGTAATAAATATATTTTAAAATATAGGTATGCTATATTAATATTCAATGAATGTACGTAAAAGTACCTACGTACCTCCATCTGCCGGTTACATATTATAGAAAACGATTGGCAACTTAAAACTAATGATTAGTGTGAAAGCGAGATTATACAGGGTTAAGTTCAGGTACAGAACACAGTGCAATGCAACAAATTACCAGAACAAAAAGCACGTTAATCAGATAACTATGGAATTCTATTTCTATTCTGTAGGTACATACACTACAAAAAAGCAGCAGGTACTAACTAGAAGGAACAAGCAATGAGCTAAGAAAAAATAAGTAACCAATGGATTGTTATAATCAATATCAGTCTCACTAAAGTTCACTCGAATTCAGAAAAACTATGTTCATAATGTTTACAGGTGTCGCTTGCACAAGTTTTTTTAAGTGACTATACAATAACAGCAATTTTAGTTACTAACACAGTTGTCCACCTAAATTGACAGGATAAGGTCTAAGGGATACATTTATATAAAATATTATTATGATTACAAAGAAAAAAAAATGTTTATAATTAACAATTAAAACTGGCCTAAAGTACCGTTTCCTGCCAAAGCACAACTTTCTTCGCGCGGACTTTAGTCTAACAAGTTGACATATGTGTCAGCCGAATGTCAAACGTCACAATAAAACAAATCACTAGGAACTTGAATAATCTATTGTTTGCTACTATTACTAATATATTAATGTGGCTCAAAAGTCTAGAAACCAAGCCAATACTCTTAAAAAAAAACTAATTTATTAATCTGTGTCAACTTTTATAAATGAAAATAGGGAGGTACCTAGCTCGCCTTAATGCACAACGTAAACAAACAGTGAAAAATTCGTACCTGAACTATGTCATACAAAATAATAGATAAGCACCAACTACTTTCTAACCGTGACTGCACGCTTCGACTTGGGACCCACACCTTTACCAGTTGTAACTTGTGCGACGACAGAGGGCTTAGCTAGATTAGTGCTGATTTCATCAAGGTCTAAGAGAGATAAAATACGATGCCGTCTGTCGTCAGAACCTAGTACGTAAATAGTACCTTCTTTAGTCCAACATCGAGCAACTCCAAACCTTTCTCGAGCGGCCAAGAAGACATCATGACGGCATTTGGTCAAAAATTCAGATATGGTAATACCTGTACCCTTCAGCTTAGCCTTGGCAAACCACAGCTTGTCCCTGACCTCCGCATCCTGAAATTTCACAATAAAGGGCCTGGATTTCTTGGAAGGAGTGGCCATTCCCAATCTCTGACAGCGCTTGATGCTACTGGAACAAAATCCTGAAATACCCAGGCGTTGCTTGACAATATCAACAATGGTAGTTGCTGGCACCTCATCCTTAGTTTCTTCAACCCCATGAATGAGCAGGATTTTTCGTCGCCCCTGAGTCTCAATCTTATCAACGGTTCGGGCCAGTGCATCCATCTGTTGTTGTAAAAGTGTGAGCGACTGTGTAACAAATGCTCTGTATGAAGCAAATTCAGCAGCCAAACCAGTCACGCTTGGTGGAGAAGCTGAAGTTCCATGCAGTTGGGCTTGGAATTCCTCCATACGTTTATTGAAATTTGCACTCATTTCAACAAGTGTGGCCTGCATGCTGTCCATGGTGTAGTGATTGCAAAAAAATCTAGTGTAAGTTGCAAATTGTATAAGAATTTTATTTAATCCGGCAGGTGGATGGTTCACCAACAAATTAAGGTCATGTAAGTACTAGTAAAAGTCAAATAAATAATTAAAATTTAAATAATAATAACAGAGGTTTTATTAAACAACCGTTCACCTAGACTACCCCTTATGTGAGCGCTACGGAAGCAAATTGTGGGGGTGAACACCCTGTCTATGGCGAGCGGTGCGATGATAGAAGGTAGCCGTGGGCATCATGTCAAACAATTCCTCAGAGCACAGACCGTTGTACAGGCGATAGAACACACATAAGGAGGCGAAGTCAAGTAAGGAGCTCAACACCGCCTGCTAGTAGAGGATCGCTGACAATTCTCATAGCACGCCTTTCTACCGAGTCAAAAGGTCGAAGCTGGTATTCAGGTGCACCGGCCCAAAGGTGACAGCAGTACTCCATGTGTGGCTGCACTTGCGACTTATAGAGGAGCAGTGTTTGCTCCGCAGTAAAGTACTGCCGCGCCCTGTTGAGATAAGCCTCTGGTCTCGCTGTCACCGGCACAAAGTCACTCCAGTGAGCTCTGGAATCCTGCTAACCGACGGAGAACATAACCGAGCAGTACTATTACCGCGGTTTTCTGCAGAGTGGAGGTGCTGCGCCAGGCGGGCTATTCGTCAAACGGAGTATCGTTAATGTCCTCCCTCCTAATGTGTGCTTTTTAGTCGATTTTGTTGTGAGTCGAGGTGTTACTATTTTATTTTTATAAACTTAAATACTTTAAATAATACGTGGACGTATTTATAGTTTTATACTCGTAACCTAACTTAAGAAAAATAACGAAAGAAATTATACCCCGTACCTATTGATTTTATGATTGAAAGCAGTGATGAATTAAATAAAAAACTTCAAAAGTATAACAGTACTTTGAATGTAGATATGATTAGTATTATCACAGCTAACTTCATCACGTACCTAAGAGTTTTCAGCAAACAGTTTCTTGGGCTGTCGGTGTGAGCGCGCATCTTAGAAATGTTATGCGGCGGTAGGACCCACTTTAAAATTTATCCCAACAATTAATTCATTAAAAAAATATGTTCCATGAGCGTGGGTCTTTGGGTGACTGTTTTGGGGTTGCCGTCATTTATTTGCATGGATATACCCCTCTCGTTTGGGTGTAAGGGGCTCCACTAGGTCTCTATGGCCCAAGCGTCGTCACATGCTATCTGCTGACCAATGGACGAAGCAACGATGCAGGTGTCCTTACGAGTTTAGGAAGTCAGATACGCTTAGGTACGCCGAAATTTTAAACCAAACGATATCTACCTGCCCCTAGCAGCTAAAAGTGAACTCTAGATTCCAAATCTAGGTAGAGTTTGGAAGGTGCTGGGAAAAAACTAAGATGAAATTGCGTCAAAATCTGTAAAGAAAACGTTAGCCCAGATCCATAATACCACAGATAAAATAATATAATTCTTATAATAATACAGATTTCATTTTGAGTTCTGCCATGCAAATTTTATCAGCGACAAATACAAGAAAGGAGTATAATATGAAACCGTTTATTTTTCCGGATGAACAAATCTAAAAGGGCAACTTTATTTTGTAGGAATTGCTACCTGGCTGCCGTTTTCCCTACATCAATGCTTATCTTGTTGGATAAAGCAATTCGAAATGCTAAGGGGATATCGCAAAGCTCTACCCACTTTACTTGACGAATAATTTATTAGTTTTCTCTTTTATTAGCTTAGGCTCTAAGAGAGCATTTTTTAGAATATTCCTACCTAATCTGATACCTACATACTTCACAGTAGAGATAAATTTAGAATAAAGTAAAGGTACTTAGGTATACATAATTTTTAGGGTTCCGTACCTCTAAGGAAAAACCGAAACCCTTATGGGATGACTTTGATGCCCGTACGTCAGTCTGTCTGTCAATACCTATGTACTTAGGTCTACAATCTTATGAAACAAAGGAAAAATAAAACTTCTGAGATACAAACAAACGTACCGTAAACAAAAGATACGGTCGATGTTCCAAAAAGCTTGTCTGGATGTTTTCTCTTGGCTACTTAGATACTGTAGACACGCTTGTACGTGTGGATTGTACTCCCTGCCTTGGTTTCCCCGAACGTCTGCAGTATGAGATTCTTTAAACGTTGCGGCATGGTTCTAATAGCTCACTTCATTGCCCTGGTTTGGTAAAGAAAATAAGTAAGTGATGAGAGAAAGTTAGATGCAGTGTGCTTGACAGAGACCAAGCGCAAGGGCAGCGAAGTCTTGGAGCTCCCGGGTGGGATGCTCGCGCTTTGGTCTGGAGTACCAGAGAGCGAGCATGGCAGTCGGGGGGTTGGAATTTTGCTGTCCTCGCGATTGGCCTCCGGTATGTATGAGTACAAAATGGTAGGTCCTAGAATCCTCTGGATCCGTGTAAAACTTGGTTTGACGAAGATTTTCCTGGTAGCTGCTTACGCGCCAGTATCTTCGTCGAACGCGAGTGAGCTAGAGGACTTCTGGGAGAGTATGAGAGAAGCTCTAAATGTGATAGAAGGAAATGAAAGACTTATAGTATGTGGAGACTTGAATGGATGGGTGGGTACCGCTCGCGATGGTTTTGAGTCGGTACTCGGGAAGTATGGGGATAAAAGGGTGAACGACGCTGGCAAGCTAATACTGGCATTTTGTAAGGAAAAGGATTTGTTTGTGGCGAACACAATGTTCAACCACAAACAAATTCATATGTATACGAGGAGATGTAAGTCAAAGAGAAGCATGATAGATCTATTCCTAATGGATAGTCGGCTCCGTAAACAGGTGATGGACACAACGGTTTATCGAGGCGCTGAGCTGGGATCAGACCACTACCTAGTCATAACTAGGATTAGGGGTCTGTTCGCGGGTTGGCGTCATCGTACCGAGAGTCCTGAACCTGAGCCGACTTATAAAGTGCTCAGTGTTAACAATGACGTCCTAACAGACCAAACTGACGCCCTGCAGAGATGGAGTGAATATTATGGAAAGATGTATGCAAGAAAAGACAGAGATGCCACATCGGGAAGTGGAGCTCACTTCGATGCTCCGGATCCCGATGTCATTGAAGTAATTAGTATGAAAGAAATAGAACAAGCGATAAGAAGTATGAAATGTGGTAAGGCTGCGGGAAAAGACAGAGTTACTGCTGAGATGATCAAGTACGGTGGGTCGCGTGTCTGGGACACACTATGTCTGTTATGCAACTTGTGCTGGCGGACGGGTGAGGTCCCAGATGACTGGCGAGTAGCAGTTGTAGTACCTATTTACAAAGGGAAAGGCTCGCGCCTAAACTGCTCCAGCTACAGGGCGATCAGCTTGGTCAGCTTAGCTAGTAAGGTGTATGCAAAGGTTATAACGGCACGAATGCAAGAAAAGTCTGAAAGGTATTTATGGGAGGCTCAATGCGGATTCCGACGTGGAAGAGGTTGCATGGATCAAGTGTTTTCTCTCCGCATGATCGCGGAAAAGTTAGCCAGAAGGTTTTCTGCGCTTTTGTGGATCTAGAAAAAGCATTTGATAACGTTGTGAGAGAAACGCTGTGGGACTTGCTGCCCGAATATGGCGTGGACGGCTCGCTACTGCGGGCAATACAGTCGCTTTATAGGGACTGTACTAGGGGGGGATGTGTCACCTCTTTTTGATGTCTGTACAGGCGTCAAACAGGGATGTGTCATGTCCGCCTGGCTGTTCATAGTGTATCTGGACAGTTGCCTGCAGAAGTTGAAAGATTTTAATATGGGTGTGAATTTGGGTGACTTTACAGTAAACTGTCTGCTGTACGTTGATGATGCGGTGCTCATGGCCTCATCAGAAGCCGACCTTCAGACATTAGTCACTAATATGAAAGAGGAGTGTGAAAGTAAGGGTCTTCGCTTGAATGCAAGTAAAACTAAGGTTCTAGTATTTGAAAGAGGTGACGTAAGAACTAAATGCGAGATTAGGGTAAACCAGGAACGTCTAGAGCAAGTGAATGAAATTGTGTATTTAGGAAGTATGTTTAGCGCGGATGGAAGATGTGATTTGGATGTAGAACGGCGAGTAGCTGCCGGAAACAAAGTTAACGGTGCTTTGTCCCGGTTAGTAAAGCGACAAAGCATCGTAAAAGAAGCACGAATGGCGATTTATAACGCAGTGCTAGTGCCAACTTTGCTTTACGGTAGTGAAACCTGGGTATTTCAGCAGATGCATGAAAGTAAATTGAATGCTGTGGAGATGCGATCACTTCGAAAATTGTGCGGCGTTACCTTGGCCGACCGAATACGTAACGAAATGATACGCAATATGGCAGGTTTGAATGAAAGTGTCAGCGTTAAGCTGGAAAAGGGCGTGCTCCGTTGGTTTGGACACGTCCAACGTATGAGTGAGGAACGATTGACGAAGAATATATAATGTTCAAAAGTAGAGGGTAGAAGGAGTCAGGGTAGGCCGAGAGTTACATATGAAGACCACGTGAGCAGATTGCTCAATAACGGAAAGGTCAAAAGTACTCGGATACCCAGACGTGCGTGTATGAAGCGATTGATGAATCTCGAAGAAGCGAAAGAAGTATGCATGGATCGCGAAGCCTGGCGATCTGTCCTCTCTGACTACCCCGTTAGGGATACAGCGTGAAGATAGTTAGTTAGTTAGTTATAATTTAAAAAAAAAGTAATGTAGGTATAAAGATTTTAAATTATATTATTCAAACTTACCTTATGGAGATTATTCTATATGTTATTCTATACAATATTAAAAAATATATAAAGATTTTAAATTATATTATTCAAACTTACCTTTTTAGCACGTTAAGCCGTTGGTCCCGGTTGCCAGTAAAATGGCAGTCGTTAAGCCTGGTTGAATGCCTTATGGGCGGCTTGAAAAATTTCAGCAGCAGGTAGCCACAACCTGCGTCTGTCTATTTCAACACGGCAATGGGCTCACCACCTATTACGTGGGACAGGAATCCACATGGTGAAAAGCGGGCATATAATATGCCTCTGCCACCCCTTCGGGGTAAAAATAAACTTACCTTATGGAGATTATTCTACCTATATCCGAAGTCTTCTTAGTTCGGAATGAATGCCCCTTTTGTTGCGGCACTTACAAAGGATGTACTAAGTAATAACAAGATCATTTTTATATTTTTACCGAAAGCGAACTTAACAAGTATAATTTATTAAGTTAGTTTTCGGTAAAAATAACGTTTCCGTGCATCGGAAGGCTGAAGACTTAAGCCGTTGGTCCCGGTTGCCAGTAAGATGGAAGTAGTAAAACAAAGTTTAAGGCATTATGGGCGGATTATAAAATTTCAGCTGAAGGTCACCACAAACTGCACCTGTCCAATTAAACACGTCAATGGGCTCACCGTCTGTTACGTGAGACGAAGATACGGTGAAATCTATAATCTATTATCTATAATATGCTTCTGCCACTCCTTCGGGGATTATGGCATAAATGATAAGTACGCCCTTAGTTTCCTCCGCGTAGTACCTACACGTTGCCATAGGAATATAGTTATAAAATTTAACCAAAATTACTCCGTAAATCTTCAGCTATCGGTCAGTGAGTCTCAATAAAATCGGTCCTGCCGTTTTAACAACAAACAACCTCTTCAGCTTTATATATTAGTATAGATATAGATTAAAATTCTAATACAGGAATTGCATCTATATATATATATTTTTTTACACAAGATTAGATACAATTTTTTTTGTATAATATATATTTCACAAGTTATGTGTTTATAGAATTGTTGTTATTGGAATTTCCTTTTTTTTTTAAATAGTTTTTGAATTTAACTAAATTACAATTAAATACGAGTATTTAACATAGTCACACTCATTGAAAAAATATTGCTCTTTTTAACAATAAAATAAAATATTAAATATATTTTTATTTTCATGTTCAAAACCGGAAGTAAACTTTTTAAAACGGAATTTCAATTCGTTCAACCATTTTTTTTATCTTTTAAAATATAGCTTAAAGTATATGAAAAAATACACTAGGACTTTCAAAATGGGATCTCTATTAGTTTAGGGAGTTAAATTGATTTATGTATATACGCGTTGCAATGGGCGTGTTAACTGGCGCTTGCTTAGATCGGTGCCCGCGATATCGCATTAAAACTAGCAACTTTATATTTCGTTTCAGAGCGTATTGTAGTGGTCGAAGAGATTGAAATTCCGTTTTATACAAGTCACGTGTATTGACTATGACTGCCTCTGTGGCGCGGTGGGAGTGTATCCGACTGCTACGCAAGAGTTAGTGGGTACGATTCCCACCCCGGATTAAACTTTATGTAATGAGCACGATGGTTTATTCTGTGTCTGGGTGTTATTTATCATTGGTGTATTTAGAAATATATAAGTATGTTTATCAGTTATCTGGTTACCATAGCACAAGCTCTGCTTAGTTTGGAATCAGATGGCGTTGTGTGAGTTGTCCCAACAATATTTATTTATTTATTCATAATAGGATAAACGTATTTGTAGGTAGCCAGCAAGCGACTGTTTACTGTAGACAGTATTAACTAATACCCAGTATTATGCGGATTAAACTGTGGATACGGTATTTTATTATGATGTAATGAATATACTTATTCAGTAATAGAAATATGAAAATTTCATGATTAAATATGGTACGAGAAAATTTCTAACGACACGCCTTAATGTTTAGGACATTATGAAATAAATGCACAACAAATAACTTAATAAAAATTTTAATTAAGGTCAATGCCACGTATACATTTGATCAATAAAGAAACACTACAGATACTACATGGCATACCAATTATTAAGGTTACCAATGCACATTAAGTATTCTAAAAATAATAATAAATAGCCGTCGGCCACAGCTTATAAAACATTAAGTCGTATAAAATATGACACACATTAAATCACACACCTGCAGACATGTTGTATAGCTACTATAGCAGCACAATTGAAAACGTTTATACAACGGGTCATTAATCGAATGAAGTGCAGTCACATGCGAAGTTTATGATCTGAATTAATTTACGACATACCAACCAGTATTAACAGTTCCACAGTTTAACTGTTTGCACTGATTAAAGTAAATGTGGATGCTAGCAACACTAGATTAAGGACAATAAATCGTTTGTAAACGATTATTTGATACATACATACATTATCATCACGCCTGTCTACCATCGAGGTAGGCAGAGAATCATCATCTGTTTATTTTTAACAGCATACCTTTTTCTATCATAGTCACTACATCTTCTGTCCTACCGCAATATTCCCTTATTACGCTGTCCTTTCTTTATCCATCAAATTCACTCCATAAGTTAACTGTGTAATATTCTAAGGTCGATCACTCTACAATCATTCTTATAATACAAGTATCATTGTGCATTGATATCAGCACTATACAATTATAAATACCTTACAATTAACCTGTCATTTTCTTAAAATTCCTTACATACACATGCAATGAGAATTGTTAGTAGATGTGCAAAATTATTCACATTGCTAGCTATAGCAGTGTTTTGTTTTTGTTGTGTATGTGTGTTTGTTGTTGGGTCAGTTCTGTGAATTGAATTAATACTTAATAATGGATGAATGATACGAAAAAGGACTATACGATACGCTTTCTTAAATAGATTGATGGTTGCTTAATATTCTGTGACATAATTCTTTGTGGCAGTAATGCGAGTTATAAAAATTCAAAGGTATATGAAAAATATTTTCTTCGGCGGTGCCTAAATAGTAAGGGCGGCATACTCTAAAGGTTTCAAGTTTTTACCTAGATGTAAAGGTGTTAAATACTTAGTATGATAAAATTTCTCCGCATCGCGTTCACAGAAGATTGGCAGCATTGCCACGTGGCACGTTGCACGTTGTATAGCAATGCTTAGCCACTGTGCGAAAAATAAACCATTTCTCTTGTTGGAGTAGTGTCTATTAGGCGCTTTGCAATCTTAATAGAAAGATTGCGAGCGTTTGGACCCCATGCATGAGCCTGGAGGTCTCGTCTCTCGATCCTAAACGGCTCATAGACATAATCGCCCGTGAGTTGTAAGTATTTTTACCAGTAGCGGCGGCGGCGTACGCTCTTTTCCTACTTCCTCAAATTATCTTCTGATTAATTTCGTTGTGGGTTCCAAGACATGCTAACTTATCCTTTGACCTCACCGAGATCGAGCTCGGTGTAACTTTTCTGGTGTTTTGGTCATTGCCGTAGATCCTGGTTACCAATAAAAAGTAGCGGCGGCGGCACCAGCTAAAATACATATTATCACGCCTTTATCCCCAAGGGCGTAGACACAGGCATACTACCTATTCCCCCACTTTTTAGCGTACATATTATTTTTGTCCCACGTAACAAGTGGTGAGCCCATTGCAGCAATGAAAGGCTCAGGTTGTGGTGACTTGTTGTTTAAATTATTTAAGTCGCCTAACGATTTTCAACTTGACTTTACAACTGTCATGTTACTGGCAACCAGGACCAACAGCTTAAAACAATAATTAATATAAAATTTTATTAAATAAAAATATAATATTAATAAAAAAGTATAGTTAACCATTCTATCAGAAATCTAGTTTTCATAATACAATTTCTTCTTAGTTAGAATTCTGATGTAGTGTATAGGATAACGCCCATAATATTGATATAGTGGCCCATATTGACTATCGGAACGTAAACAAATTACGGAACCACATCACGTAAACTCATCATTCATTGGACGACGTTCCCCCTCTCAGCGCAGCATCTGTAAAACATGGGCCCGAGCTACCCTCATTTGATTTTTATCAATATTTTGTTCAAAATACATTATACTTGCGCCTCTCTTGTTTATCTTTCTTAGCGCTATTTCCTAATGTATATTTTTTACATAACATTCGAGCACAAACTAAGTTAATATAATCTTGTTGTAGGGGATCTAGACAGCTCATAATACATAGCAAACTCCCCAACTCCGAAACAAACATTTGCGGATCACAAATATTTATTCCGACCCGTAAATCGAACCCGAAACCTATCAGCGCTGCAGTCGCATACATTATCATTTACGCCACCGAGGCAGTCAGTCATTTGGGAGCCTGGGGGTTCAGTCTCAGAACAAATAATAATAGGTTGCAGTTTTATTTGGCTATTGGCTACTAGGACCAACTACCACTTGACTATCTATTGATTGCCTCGGTGGCGCAGTGGTAGTGCATGCGACTGCCGCGACTGAGGTCCCGTGTTCGATTCCCGGGTCGGCCCCCATTTATTCACCTACTTAAAAACCACTATAACTTCTAATTAAATTAATTAATTGTTGTGAGGTATATTAGCGGAGATTAAACATTCATTCTAAAATAGACTTTTACTATAATCCGCAAGTATTAACTTGAGATCTGAGCATAGTAGGTAGTACGAGTACATAACGACGCTCAGGTCTCAAGTTAACTCTTACGGGCTACACCTGCCAATAAGAATGATTATTGAAACGCAACTTTATACTATTCAGACAGAGTATCTTTTATTCAAAATAAAACAAACATAATCGATTCTTATATAAAAACTAATGTGAAGGATGAATCTGATGCTGTTTAATAAGTTTGTTGATATCAGGTTCCAATTTACTCAAGAACAGCCGCAAGTTGCCACGTTCGGTAACATGCAAACGATTTCTCTTTTTAGTAAGAAGCGTTGCCACAGCACTAAATCCACGTTCACACAAATATGACGATGGGAATGCTATCAAGAATCGTTGAACGATTGACCATAATCCAGGGTACAATTGCGGGATCGGTTTTTGTAGCCAAAATTCTTGATAGCCATTTTTGAACTTGATTTTTATTTCCTCGTTTTTTGTCAATTCTATAAGTTCTTCTTCCAGCTGAGGGTTGACATTTGAAAACGGATCTAACACCCAGCCTGGTATTTCAAGTTCAAAATGTCCTGGTATCGTTCTTTGAAATCAATGTGGAGGTTTTCCAAATGTTGGCAGTAGGCAAACAAGTCGTCGTTACTGCTGGATACTAATAAATTCGGACAATTGTGAACCTCACGTCTGCCCATATTCTTTTTGTGTAGAAGCAGTTTGGCTGCGAAAGCAGCAACGACATTTTTTGTTTTAATTAAATTTAGTTCATCGCCTTGCAGTTGGAGATTCATGTCGTTAAACAATTTATACAGGTCTGTCATGTAAGCTTTATCATTTTTTGATGTAATGAGCTTGTTGCGCAATTCTGTATCTTTAGTTTCCAAAAACTCTATCACAGAGTCAAACAGGTTGTAAAATCGAGTCAGACAATTGCCTCTTGATAGCCAACAAACCTCAGTATGAAGCAACAAACAGTTGGAATCTTTGTCATTAGTAACACAAAGCTGATGAAAAAATCTATCATTTATAGAGCTGGTACGCATTTTATTGACTGCTTTGATGACATATTGCAGTGATTGAAATAGTCGTTCACTTAAGTTTCTAGCAACCAAATGTTGTCTATGAATAACGCAATGTACAGCAAGTACATCTGGAATTTTATTTTTTAAGTACGCTATGAAGCCTTTATGGTACCCTGTCATAGCCGGAGCGCCATCCAAAAAAGCCAAAAAAATAGTTCTTCACATATTTTCTCATGTTTAATAAACCTCACGTAAGACAGCAACAATGCTTCATTAGTAGGTAAAATGGATTCATCGAGCTGAATTGAGAATTGACTAGTCTTCAGATGATTGCACAATGATCCTTCAATGTTTTCAGCCATTTCATCAATTCGTCGTTTCATCAACTCTTTTCCGATGTTGTGTGGTTGGCCTTTTAAAGGGATAGTGTACAAAGCTCGAAGTCCGTCGTCATCTTGCTTAGCAGCTGCCGAAAATAGTTTTGCTACACTTGGCTGAGTATTATGCTTCATCTCTAGGTCTTGAAAATATGCTACATTCTTGTCTTTCTTATCTGGATGCATTTTATTCAAATGATCTTGCAGTCTTGAAGGCTTCGTTGCTTAAGAAATACGTAAGTATGTGTTGAACTTAAGTACTGCTTATCTATTACGCGCGAAACCGCAAATGAAAATAAAATAAATCTTCCGTTGTTTATATAGGATTGCATTAGCAGCACGCACCGACAGGAATAAGACAAACATGCATTAACTCGTTTATCTCATTCGACGCTCAATTGTACTCAACAAGTAAGGACAAGTATTTTATGAATCAGTCGATTGATACAGGAATGCACAAATCGGGGTATTTAACAAAAACTTGTTAAAACATGATTGCCCGCGGTCTATTATCTACGAAAATTACCTATCTAGGAATACTAATAACTATTAAAATGCGAAAGTGTGTCTATTGCCTTTTTATTTGTTTGTTTATGTTTACTTTCATTTCGAAACGGAGCGACCGATTGCCATGATTTTTCTTATATTTATTGAATAAAACAGGACAGATACATGAACTACGCGGAGAGAAATATCGAACCGAGTTTGAGCAATCTCTTAATTAATATTAGTTGATGTTCACAAGTTGTAGCCGAGAGTCGAGAGCTCTGTCGGTGTCTAAGAGTCTACGAAAGTCTATGAAAGTACAAATCGCCCCCCGAAGCCTACACAACGCCCCCATTTTTTTCTGGGTCTCTTAAAGCCCCCCTTTAGGCCTGCAGCGCCCACAAGGGGGCGTTATCGCCCACTTTGGGAAACGTTGGGCTAGACGGTGCTGTGTAAAAAAGAAATGTCCCACTATTGATTTTTGGCGAAGTCGTCTGATCTCCCAACCCCGTAGAAGAGCCTTCGTCGTTGCCTTGTCCGCTAGTCAGCAGGTGCACCGCGAGCAGTCGAGGTCGCTTGGGCCCAGGAGATCTTGGTGGAGCCCTTGCACTCTCTCTCCTTATAACGATATATGTCTTTGGCGAAATAATCAGCCTATATTGGTAAGGCCATAAAGAAGAGAAAATAAAAATGCGTGTGTACCAGAGTACACAGGCAAGGAGTGAAACTTCTTTATGACATTTTTTTACAGCTATAAAATTTCTCTCAACGTCGATAAGTTTCACTTCAAAAAAGCCACACAGCTCAGACATCAGGATTCGTTAGAAACACTGAGAAGAATCAATGTCGCTCTCGCTCTGATAGACATAGATACATACATAATGTTACGCCTTTATCCCCGAAGGGGTAAGCAGAGGCATACTATACGCCCACATTTCACCGTATACATTTTTGTCCCACAACAGGTGGTGAGCCCATTGCCGTGTTGAAATGGACAGGCGCAGGCTGTAACGACTGCCATTTTACTGGCAACTGGGACCAACGGCTTAACGTGCCTTCCGAAGCACGGAAACGCTCGCAAATGTAAATTCCACAA
Organism: Thumatha senex; assembly: GCA_948477245.1. Lineage (NCBI taxonomy): Eukaryota > Metazoa > Arthropoda > Insecta > Lepidoptera > Erebidae > Thumatha > Thumatha senex. The sequence goes on along the minus strand of OX419724.1, from coordinate 12,451,731 downwards.
AGTGGTCACCCATCCAAGGACCACCTATAGCGAATGTTGCTTAACGCAGTGATAGTTTACAGAACACTGAGTCAGCGAGGCCACGAGCGCTTCTGTTAGAGACGCCCTTTTTTTCTCTTTCTTTTTTAACGTGTGGAAATATTTCATACAACCAAGCGTATCACCCTTTACTCATGCGATTTCATAATAACTACTGACGAATCGCAGGCAACAACAACAGGAAAATCAAATTAAATTCAAATTCTAGTAAAAATTTCTAATTCAAGAGAATTGAAAATTCAAACTGAAATACGATTTTCGCCTCCAACCAGACGTAAAGTTGTCACGCGGTATTACTTACTATTACTTTTGTCTCTATGCGAGCGAGCGAGCAACATTCTTCGCTCTGGTTAGAAACGTCAACACACAAAAACTAGTAGAACACTTTCTCAGTTGAGTGTACCTACATTAAACACATAATTCGATCGTGTTTGACGTAACATGTTAGAATGAGTAATGGCTGTACCCAATTACTGGCCATTATTTTGCGTTGTGTGTGTGATCGATGATGCTGTAGGTAAGTAATTATCGCGAGAAATATGTGTTTAGTTAATAAGCATAATATAAGAAGATGTTAGCACGTATTCGTCTTCATACATCACCACACTTCCACGAACGTGTGTCAGCGTTGTTTTTGGTGCAAAAAGTAGAACAGATATATAATATGTTTTCTGATAATATATTTAATCATAAATTATATGAAAAAACTAGATGACCTCACAGCTTCGCCCGTTGAATATTCTGCAATAATGCATAAAAAATTGCCCGATTTGTCGACATTTATGACTACTGCTCTGCTCCCCAGTGTAGTAGCGTAATGATATATAGCCTATAGCCTTCCTCGATAAATGGGCTATCAAACATAAAAATAATTTTTCAATTTCGACCAGTAGTTCCTGAGATTAGCGCATTCAACCAAAAAAACAAATAAACTCTTCAACTTTATAATATTAGTATAGATAGTATAGATTAATATGTTATCTTTACAGATAAATCCTTCATCCGGTTTTAAAACGGTTACAACAAGACTACTCTTACAAAATATTCTAAAAGGTTTTTATTTTAAGCTTATTTTACACGTTTAAAGAATAATTACTTATTTTATAGTAATTATTAAAGGAAAAACATTGTAAACTGCATATAGTCCAGTCATTATATACATTTTGAAATGCAAATGAACCGAGAAAGCCAAATCTTGGATATAACGTTCTAGAAAAGCTTAAGTTCAAATTGTCGACCAAAATAACCTGATGGGTTATCTTCAAAAAAGTAAAAAAAATTAAAATAATAAAATTGCAAAAATTAAAAAATATCAAAAAATCATCAATTGTGCATTTTGTCAAAGCTTTTATGTTTAAGAATCCAATACTTCCACACGTAAAAACTCGAAAATACACCAGTTAACAAAATATAAGGCACTAGGTCACCCCTCAAGACTTCGCCCATATCTTACTTTGAACTCCGGTCGCACTTATTTAACCCCGTTGCGTTTGAATTCTGATGATATATAGCCTATAATCTTTGTCGATAAATTGGCTATCTAACACAAAAAGATTTTTTCAAATCCGACAAATAGTTTCTGAGATAAGCGCGTTCAACAAACAAACAGACTCTTCAGCTTTAAAATATTAGTATAGATTGTGGCTACCGTGTGCGACGTTCTATACTAAGAATTTATAAGCAACGGGATAAAATAGGTGCGATCCTTTCGTTGCCAGCAAAAAAATCCTTTTCGCGTTTAATTTATTTGCTAATAATTATATTGACATATTGTTGCTACTGTATTTTTATTTGATGTATTTGTATATAAATTTATACTTTTGAAATACAAACTAAAAAGAGTAATAAAAATGTGGCATATGCAGCAGCAGCTGCTATGTCAGATGCATGAATAAACTAAAATAGTTCGATCTAAAATGATTTAATATTTTAACAATTTTTCGTGGCTATTGTACTTACTTACTACCAGTTTGATGAACAGACTTTAAGCTTACTAAAGAGTGAAATGTGATAGGTTGTGGTAATTATTGAATTCATTTACTAATATAATAAACGCGATAGTTTGTAAGTTGGATGGATGTTTGTAATTTTTTCACGCATAATCTACCGAATAGTTTTGAGGAAACTTTACGACTTTACATTACGTTTTGAGGAAACTTACACATCAGATTAACACATAGGCAAATATTTTTCCGGGAACAAGTTCCTGTGGGAAACGGTAATGGGAAAATGTCACAACGCGTGCGGTGCCGCAGGCGTCCACTAGTATTTTATGGTTATAAAATTTAAAAATATAATATATATATAAAATACCACGCAAGTGCTACCCTGTGGCATAGATCAAGGGTCCATAATCGGACCGTTAATTTTTTTAATTTACATAAATAATATAGATAAAATAGGGCTTACAGGTAACCTTACATTGAACGCTGACGACACATGCCTGTTTTACTTTGATAGTTGTATACAAACCATTATTGCGGACGCTCAAAAAGACCTTAACATTTTAAATGACTGGTTCAAATATAATTTATTAACGATTAATCGATCCAAAAATTCTTTTATGATCTTTGCGGCTAAGAATAAAAATATACCACAGCATCCACCACTCATAATAAATAATGTAGAAATACATCGGTCGAGGCAGGAAAAATATCTAGGACTATTGTTGGATGATGGGCTAACCTGAAAACAACACATTAACTACGTTAAATCGAAATTAACATCCTTACTAGGAGCTGTACGTAAAAAAAAGAAACTGTAGGGGACGATGGGGGAATTGCAGACGCGGGGTAAATACGGACTAACATATATCTACTCAATCCCTGCCGCCCGCGTTCCTTTGCCGCGATCACGCGTTATTTTCCGCCATCTTTAGTGCCCACCAAACATTTTCGACAGACTGCTGCGCACACGTTTCAAGGTAATTAAGATTTTATTATTTTTGTGATTTTGATGTAATATTTGGTATTGACTATTTTGAGTGTTATTGAAAAAGAATAAGTGTCAGTAAAAAAGTCATTATGTCTGTCGATTGTGATGTTAATGATGATTAAATAGTACAACCGTTTGCCGTGATTGAATTTTGTTAACCTAAAAATTTTGTTGTTGTACTTTTTCTAACTCGTTTGGGTCAATTGCGGACAAATAGCCTGGGGTAAATACGGACGTCCGTAATTACCCCATTATTTATCAAAACCTATTATTATAATATTATTTATATGATTTTTGTAATGACTCTATTATCTATCAAAACCTATAGCAATATTTCTATATTCCAGATGCCTCGAAGATATATTAAGAAAAAAGACCCAACTTACACTATTGAAACATTACAAAGAGCTGTGCAAGAGATTAAAGAGAAAAATACTTCTTTTCGACAGGCGGCAGAGAAGTTCGGCATTCCCAGAGGGACCCTTTTTGATCAGTTAAAAAAGGCGGTGTAAGTACCATGCCAAAAAGAATCAATTAAAAAAGGCGGTGTAAGTACCATGCCAATAAGAGGTAAGAAGTCAGTATTTAATGAATCGCAAGAAAACGAACTGGTCGAATTCATTTTAATATCATGCAAAGCCTTCTTTGGGATAACAATTCCTACCCTAAGAAAAATAGCATTTGATTTTGCCGTTGCTAATAACATAGCAAATGACTTTAATAAAGATACCAAAATGGCAGGTATAGATTGGTATTATAATTTTATGGCGAGACACCCCAAAATATCACTTAGAAGACCAGAAGCCACTTCAATAAATAGGATTACAGCCTTTAATCAAGAAGAAACAGATATATTTTTTAAAAAATTAAAAACACTCATGGTAAAATTCCAATTCAAGTCGAATTCAATCTACAACGTTGATGAAACTGGGATTAGTACTGTACAACGAAATTCTAGGATTCTAGCACCGAAAGGATTAAAACAAGTAGGTAAATGTACCAGCGCAGAACGTGGGTCTTTGACCACAGTTATAAATTGTTTTAATGCTGGAGGCACATACATTCCCCCATTTTTCATATTTAAAAGAAAGCGAATGAATGCACTGCTTATGAAGGACAGTAATAGTAACATGGTGGCTTGTGTTTCTGACTCAGGCTGGATAACTGAAACCATTTTCGTTGATTGGCTTCACATTTTAAAGCATTTGCAAAACCATCTGCAGATGATCCTATTTTACTAATACTGGACAACCATGAAAGCCACGTTAGTTTGAGAGCTCACGAATATTGTCGCAAGAATTTTATTCATGTTTTAACTTTGCCACCTCACACATCGCATAGAATGCAGCCTTTAGATTTAACTTTCCATGGCCCACTAAAAACAGCATATAACAGAGAATGTGAATCATTCATGGTCAACCATCCAGGCACCAAAATTACAGCATATGATGTTGTAGGCCTTTATACAAAGGCTTTTAATAGAACCACAAATACTGACAAGGCTATGAATGGCTTTAAGTCTGCTGGGATTTGTCCAATGGACCCAGATAAATTTAAAAACACTTTTAAAAGTTTTGATACTTTTGCATCAGTTTCTCCTCTCGAACAACGGATACAAACAAATACTAATAATTCAAGCCAAACTGAGTCCCAGAATGAATCTCAAGTTTCCAGTGATGCTGCCAATAAAAATATTTCTAATCCAATAGCAGAATCTCAGGAAATATTTCAACTTTCCAATAATGAGGCTAACTTTGACGATTTGAACGAAACAATACCTACAACTGCATTCGTGGATGATGTTAGTGAAGCTGGAGTTATTCAAAGTATAACAAGTCAAACATGTCAATCTCCCTTAGTACCACTTAGTGATGTAGTACAAGTACCAACTCTAAAACCTACTCGTACAAAACGATTAGTTAAAAAAAAACACTCTATTATTTTCACCAGTACACCGGAAAAAGTAAACCTAGAGCAAAAAGAACAAAAGAAAATAGAAAGAAAGAGAAAGAACCTAGAACAAGAAAAGACCAAAACTACAAATAGGAAACCAAAAAACACCAAAGGAAAACGACCAAAAGGTTTAAAAAACTTAAACAATTTTGAAACTGATAAAGAAAATGATGAATATTTCTGCATTTATTGCCAGGAAAAGTATTGTGACCCACCCACCGAAGATTGGATTATGTGTTCAAAATGTAAGAATTGGGCACATGAGAATTGCAGTGCTGGGTCATCTTCAAGAGGCTACGTTTGTGAATTGTGCAAATGAAATGGGACCTCATCCGTAAATACCCCATGTTGTCCGCAATTAACCCAGCCAGGTCCGTATTTACCCCAAGAGCTAAGGGTAATTACGGACATATATGTTTTTGTTTTTGATTAAAATTTTATAAACGTTGTTTGATCTCATAAAATAATTAATTTTGATTTGATAGGTAAACAACTATAGTTAAATAATTAATAAACACAGACTGATTATTATTAATAGTTTGAGTTTTATTTGTGATTCCGCTTAAGCGTCCGCAATTCCCCCACCTTCCCCTATTCCGAAAAAAATAAGCGATGATATACAACTCTTTAGTAAAACCACATCTAGAATATTTAATTGAAGTGTAGGGCTCGGCAGCCAAAATGAACTTAATATCTTTACAATGAACTCAGAATAAAATTATAAAGTCATTATTTCACTATCACTACCTAACTCCAACTAATCAAATATACCAAGAAACGAAATTATTAAATATAAAACAACTATACATATACACTACATGCATTTTAAACTCCATTCAAACAAATACACAATTACCTAAAAAAGTAAATACTCACTTCTTAAGAAATAATGACAAAATACAGTTAATTCACCCACGCACTAACTACGGCAAGAGGACGATTTTGTTTGATGGAGCACAGCTTTACGATAAATTACCCAATACCATGAAAAAGATTGACAACATGAATATCTATAGGAATAAATTGAAAGAATATGTACAACAAATGTAACCTTAGTGTCAAAAAATCGGTAGGTACAGCCTGGAGAAAAAAATTGTAAATTGTGAAATGTTACTATATCTCATTTTAAGTGAACTGTACGTTTTTATGAGAAATAAAATTCTTTAACCCTAAAATATATAATATATAAGATAATTTATAAAAGTTAAAAAAAAATCTCTTTCAGGACTTTCTCGGCTTGAGTATTGCCAAGTACCTAGTTTGAATCTTCCTTGTTATATCTTTTTCGTTTACAAATCAAAATAAAGTGAAATTCTTAGACTTTGCAGAATCAATGGATCACAAAATACTTAATTTCTAAGATAAAATCAAAATAATTAAATAAAATAATTAAATATCCATCACGCCTTATCCCCGAAGGGGTGGCAGAGGCATATTATATGCCCACTTTTCACCGTGTGGATTCCTGTCCCACGTAATAGGTGGTGAGCCCATTGCCGTGTTGAAATAGACAGACGCAGGTTGTGGCTACCTGCTGTTGAAATTTTCAAGCTGCCCATAAGGCCTTCAACCAGGCTTAACGACTGCCATATTACTGGCAACAAACGGCTTAACGTGCCTTCCGAAGCACGCAAACGCTCGCAAATGTAAATGCCACAAAGTGGTCACCCATCCGAGGACCAGCCATAGTGAAAGTTGCGTAACTCAGTGATCGTTTACAGAACACTGAACCCCGAGGCCACGAGCGCTTCAAATAAAAATAATTCTAAATTAAAAGAAACAACATTTAATATCAATTTCATATTTTCATTTTACCCGAGTTTTCCAGAGGCGTTAAACGATCTCTAGGGTCATATCAACCCTACCTTGGGGTCGTTTTCACACTCGTTTGTTGAAATGATCCATTATTATACCTCGTAAGAAAATGTATACTTAAAAACTAAGTTATCAGCAGTTCTTATAGCAATTTTCCTTTATTGATTAATTTGCCTATAAATACTAATAAATATTTTACTCGACTCTATACTGTTTTTTTAATCTGAGACAATCTATAAATTACACCTGTGAAAAGAAGGTACAGGAAAAGGTTTTATGAAAATTACTGTTATTATCGTTTTTAGGGCCACCAAATACCTACGTAGGTTACGTTAGGTATTTGATTTTAATTTCAACTCGGTACCTCCACTGGTTGCCAAAGATTGATTATATTTATTTGTGATTCTTTTTTTCAAAATATTTTGCTGTTTGAGTTTACATAGAATTAGACATATTGTCACGCCTTTATCCCCGAAGGGGTAGGCAGTGGCATACTATACGCCCACATTTCACCGTATGCACTTTTGTCTAACGTAACAGGTGGTGAGGTGAGCCCATTGCCCGAGATTTTGAGAGTTTGAGTTTATGACGCAAAAAAACGTATACTACGAATAAATTAAGAAGATCAAAATTTATAGCAAATTTGGTTCCTTGTTGACCTATTGACTATGAAACTTTTGGTTTACTTACTTATTCTCGTTCCGTCACATCCATATATGTAACAGTGTGACTTGATATGAGTTAAATTCGTGCTGAGTAATACGTGTGTGTGATATAATGTAACTCTTTTACCCATAGAGTCACATCAAATAACTAAAATGTGTAACAGTGTGACGGAACAAGAAAAAATACTCCCATAGAGTTTCCACTCAACTCGCACTTATCCAGATATTCAATTATGACTACCTAGATACCTGTTGACAGTTCAACCAATATTAATAAAATCGTATTACCACACGTTCCATTCGTACAGAATTTCCAATTAGGTAGGTATAGTATTTACGGAATATATTATTATCTTATTTAATAAAATTATAATCTATCGAATATATTAATCCGGAACAGAGCCTTCATATAGGGAACGATTTATTTCAATGTTCATTAGTCATATTTGATATTTATTACCTCTGGCAACATCATAAATCACCTTCTTTGTGCGGCTTTCGTGTTAACAATGCTGTCTGTTTTGTAAATATAAAGGATCATATTCACCAAATTATTAATTAAATATAAATAAATCCTAAATGGGCTTTGTTGGTTTGTTTGTTTGTATTTTACGTGACATGAAACGCAAGGTATAAAATTATTTTTGATGCAGATAGTATATCTTCTGAAGGTACCTTTCTATGCTGTGTGATATTGTGGACACGCCGACACAATGTAGGAATAGCCAAAGATAAGTTCTAGATACCAAGATTGTATTAAAATATTCACGGGAAAAAGCGCTCGTGAACCCGCTGACTCAATAATGTCGTCTTATGCTACAAGTTTATAGAAGAATGTGAAAAGTATTACATTTGTATATACATACATATTGTCACGCCTTTATCCCCGAAAGGGTAGGCAGAGGCATACTATACACCCACATTTCACCGCATGCATTTTTGTCCCACGTAACAGGTGGTGAGCCCATTGCCGTTTACATTTGTAATATCATCAAATAAAATAGAATTGGAAATTGTTTACTAAACATTTAGTGAATAGTACGGAATCCTCGATTGGCGAGTCCGGCTGGCTCTTGTCCGGATGGCTCTTGTCCGGATTTTTGGCAATGCCAGTGATATGAGTTACATAAAAACAAACCAGCAGTTTGAGAACTTGTAATTCTTTCAATTCAGTAGTGTTTACCTTACATATTGCTAAATAATGTTAAGTATGCGCTGTGTCTGTCTGTTCTTGATAAACTTATAAATAGGTACATGAACGGAATATCGCGATAGTTTCGCCAATATATAGAGTGATTCATGATGAAGGTTTAGGTACCTATATAATTCGTCAAGGTTTTCTGTAAATTGGTTGAAATAAGTCGATAATAACTTTTACCGAGAATGCTGCCTAAACCTTAAAAGTAGCATTATGTTTTTTTTAGGGATAGGTTACTAGATATCTTATCATTACAATAGTCTCCACGTCCCTAGTGGTAGCTCCAGGCCTACCTATAATCAGTTGCTTTCAAGTTTGCATACAAAGTGCCTGTAATAAATGGAGTTGTACCTTTTCCTTTTAATAGTGTTTGCAGAACACCCATTGTGTTCTGTTTGTAATGTGTTGCTAAGGATCGTATCGATAATATCGCTTATAGAACGATAAGTTCAATATATTCATGCGCTTCATGTCCCATTAATAGGATTCCGTACCGTAAAAGGATAAAAAAACAGCAAAAAAAGTCAGCTAAAGCAGCTGACTTTATTTGCCTTTTCTTTTTTAGAACTGACCTCATTTCAAAACCTTTTTAAACAATGTTGTCTGTGGTTTTAATGAATGAATTTTATACCATTAGAATCGTGGATAAAAAGCCCGTGTACTAGAGATTTAATATCTATATGTCACAATATCAAAATTCAAAGTAAATGCGGTATAAACATTGCCGGCGGCCATTTTCCCGCCATTTTTTTAGTTTTGCGTTAATATTTAATGGGTTAACAAATTTTTAGTTCTTTTTAGAATAATTATAAGTTATTAGTGTCATATATCGTTTTAATCGTTATAATTCCAAGAATTTAATTATGTAAAAAAAATAATAGTGTTTTATATTAGTTTTTCGTGTGAGTGGCAAATTTTTGAAAAATAACGTTTATTAATTTTTTTACCGACTTTTTCGTGTTTATACCAACATATCAGTTAATTATGATTAAAATTCCAAATTATTATAGCTATAAGTTTTACCTTTATATATTTTACGATTTTTCAGTAGGTAGTTAAATTTTTTTGTCTAGATATTATAGTTTCCAAGATATCACGATTTTAGTTAATTAGGTCATAGGTTAATTACAAAAAATGCACTGCTCTGGCAGCGCGAACGGATAGTGAACGTTTGAGTGGATAAAAAAGCTATTTTTAAATTTGATAGTGACTAATAGTATCGGGCGTTACATGGCGAAAATCCATCGTAGAACGATAATAAAGGAGGGGAGAAGGATCCCACTAACAACCTGGACATCAACCTGGAGGATACCATTACCTGTTACCTGTCCTACATCTGTTTCCTTGAGGAGTTCGGTTCGTAACTAGGCCTCTATTACACTATCATAAAAATATGATCATAGATGTGTGTTGTTCATTTTTATATGACAACCATATGACGGTATAATACTAGGACCAAGTATTTTAAATAACTACATGTGATTCATATTGTCTTTGATCATAGTTATAGGATCCTATTTGACAGCTAGCGTACAAGTAGGATCATAGGATCATATCTATATCCGTCTACAAACAATCTCAAAAAATGTCGTCTTCGAAAGTCAAAGAGTTTCGACTGGAATATCGAAACTACAAAAACATGAATTAGGTAGTAAAAAGTAATCCGTAGATTTAATTTGTATCTCCCAATCTAAGTTGTTCGAGTAAGATGTTATAGACCCTCTCTCTGATCCTCCTTGCTACCCGTGATCTTACCCAACTTCGTCTTTTAGTTCTTGTTTTATACTTCACCATTTTCTTTCTTTTAGTGCCATTAATAAAATTGCACTTATAGCGATGGAAATCACGGCTAAATCGTTATTCATCTTGATGGTATATGACGTTGATATGATCATAGGTATGTGTAATATGTAAATATGAAGTACCTCATCATTTAACTATGATCATAGAATTTGACAGGTATGAAATCACATTTATATGATTTAAATATGATAATGTAATATAGGCCTTACTCCGTTACAATTAGTGGAGGTTATCCTTGACCTTAGTGCGCTAGAGGACTGACGAATCGAGAGTGTGTGGTGGGATCCTTTTCCCCTCCTTTATTATTGTTCTAATTTCATAGTAATTTTAGGTCAGTAGATTGACACAAAAAGATTTTGGATAGTAGTAGTAGGATTAATCTTGGTAAAACCTCTTTTTCCTACGATACTTGAGAGGATACGATCGACACGCCTCGGTACGGGAGCCCTCAAGTGTTTGTATCAAGAAGCGGACTTATTACTGTCAGTAGGCTTAATGACATTATTATTGACTATTGATGAAAGGAATCATATCATTATCAAATGAAAATAAAAGTGACAGCAACTATTTTTACTAAGTGTGCTCGGAAAAAAAACAACAACAAAGTATATAATAGTTCACAAAACTATTAACAGATGGCGCTCCTCAATTTAAATTCAAGGTATCGTTGTGTTCTTGTAATTTTAATATATTCTTATTTAGATTTATGTAGATCAGCTATGATTTGGCAAAGGCCTTGTGCCTTAATATTTTTTTATAGTCCTCTCACGTTCGCGTTTGACGAGGCTTTTCTCTTTTCTATTAGATCTGTGTCATTCGATCATTTTTCGTAACCCGGGGCGATCACGACCCACTCGGGTGGTGATCGAATTAAAATGATTCGATCGTTTGGGTCACACACAGAACTTTAGTTTTGTTCGTACGACAGAGTGAAGGATGCAGAGCAGGTTATTGCTAGATAGAATCATGACATAACATTACCTATTTTCTATACCATTTTGTATACATACGTCTAGGGGCATGTCGACTGTCTGTATGTTATACCTACTTATTAAATTCTATAATCAGATCACTCCGGATCACTCAGAGTCGGCTCCGTGACATTTTTGGAGTGAAACTTCTTTATCGACGTTGAGAGAAGTTTTATAGCTGTAAAAAAATGTCGGAAAGAAGTTTCACTTCATCTGTGTACTTTGGTACACACACATTTTTTTTTATGGGAGTTAAACAACAAATTGTTTGTCAACTTATCCTAATATAAATATCAATCATTAATAAATCCACTAAAATACGTAAGCAACCGCAATACAGCAAGCCAATCATACGCGCATGTCGCGGGTCATACATAGGTCGCCGGTGCAACTCATGTAATTTGATTGATTCGATCTCAAAAATTCAAACGCGATCGACAGTTTGAGTTCGTTCGTTCACCACCCACGAGCGAAGCACAATCCCCATTATCGAGAAAGAGTGGGAACGAAACGAACGTGTTTTAAAATGTAAGTAAACGAAAGAGATAGAAACATTAGTTTGTTACGTCTCATTACGTGATTGAATGCAAGACTCGATCAGTTTTATTTGCAAGCAATTACTTAGGGTAACGATGTGAAAATAAAGTTCAATTTAGTTTGTTGTGTAACCCATCAGGTCAATTATAATCGGGTCTTTTAAAGATCTGTGATTCGATCACTCGCGCACAGGTTGTGATCGCATCAAAACGATTCGATCAATCGCGATCGACACAGGTCTATTTTCTATTAGACGATTAGAAGGTATTCCGAACTATTACTAACATTCAATTCAGTCTTATTCTTATATTCTTATAATTTTTAATATTAATTAGTAGGATTCGACAGTCATTCACTGTCATTCCATACTAATGAAGAAAATAAAGCTAGAGTTTGTTTTGTTGAACGCGCTAATCTTAGGAACTACTGGCTGGTCGGATTTGAAAAAATCTTTTTGTGTTGGATATGGATAGCCCATTTATCGAGGAAGGCTGTAGGCCTCACGCCTATATACTTATAATACACGCCTATATATCATCACACTACTACCCAGAGAGCGGAGCAGTAATCATAAATGTCGACAAATCCTGCAAATTTTTATACACTATTGTAGAATTTTTAAGCGACGGGCTTAAATAGGTGCGACGGGCGAAGCCATGGGGTTCACCTAGTATATATATATGTGTATAGGTATAGATCGGCGAGAGTGTACCTCCTGAGTATTGAACAAGGAAAGGTAGCAGTAACGATGTGTATACGATGTATATATGATGATATATACATCGATGTATATATGATGATATGATATGATGATATATGAAGTGACTCCCAGCTTTATAGGAGACGTCCTACGCACTTAACCCTGCAGTGTTCCGACCTTTTACCGACCGGGTTGCGTTTTGCTCGCTCTCGTACCCATGCAATGGCTCGCACCATGACTAACCTGACCATTTTTTTCCGTACCCTAAACAGGACATTGATTTGATTACTTCAATTATAATAGACTAGCTGCTGCCCGTGGCTCCACTCGCGTGAAATTTGGTTAATGCACAAAAAGTGTTTCCCGTGGGAATTAGATGTTGTTGTGAAACTCTGAAACACGTTTAACTTAATTTCTAATCGAAAGCCCACTGACAATGTTATTGGATATTATTTTAAAATGGACTACTCCATACTAACTTTCAGACCCTATTTTATCCCATTAGGGGTGGAATTTACAAAAATCCGACTTTGTAACTTCATAAAAGAATCTCTGTGCAAACTTTTCAATTTTCTAGGTCCAAGGGTACAAGTAGGCGTTGGGGACCACCAGTGAGTCAGGATTTTTCATCATAAACATTAAGATAAAATAATCATGACGAAAAAAAATTGCACATTAAGCGGGCTTGGCTTTATCGTACGTTCCGTATTCAATTACACTACGGAACTGGACGTCACTAGAGGTGTCAATATTTAGAGATAAACCCTGGAATTGTGGATTGATGGACTTTCTTAGCGAAAGTGAAAGTGAAGTGAAAGTGAAGTGAAAGTGAAGTGAAAGTGAAGTGAAAGTGAAAAATCTTTATTCATGTAGGTCACAAAGTAACACTTATAAACGTCAAGATTATTGCTTCTACATTTACATTTACTGCCAGATTCGCAACGCAATAGGTAGAGCCTGAGGAAGAATCTGGCAATAAAACTCATGGCCACTCTTTTCTAACTGCCAGTAATTACATTAGTTTTATTTACATGATATTTGAACAAATTATATAGTAATGAGTCTTTACAAAAGAAAGCAAATCAAATCAAAATGAGAGCGTTTCTAGTTGCCAGTTTTAAAGGTAGCCCACCCTTATGAGGAAGACTCCGGCAAGAAACTAAATGGCTGCTATTTTAAAATGCAGGTATGGCTTACAATATTAAACTTACATTGCTCCTTTGGAGTTACGTGAGAACAGTCGACTAAACTTAATTTGCCTTAAATATAAATAGTTTTATTTGTAATAATTGCTATAACAGCTATGAGCTGACCAGTCCCAACAGACGGCACCCGTTCACGGGTATGACGCATATATCAGCCATCGCCCTACTCAACCGTATTATAGGGAATAAGGCGACCCGATACATGCACCACCATTGCCAGGACACTTAGGCGAGCATGACATACTCAAACTGCACAGCAACCATCATGTCAATTTCAAAAATTATAAGAAGCTATGTGGATGGTGCTCACACAATAACAAACTCAAATTACATATAATTATATTAGTTAACCTGACGTTTCAGATCACTTATGTTGAACAAATGTACATTATATTTATAATGTTTCTTCATTATTATTATTAATTATATTTGTATATTTATGTGTGTTGACTAAGAGCGACTTACTCCCATGCATTTTTATCATTTATATAGTCTGAAATTTTATAATACGCCTTGTTACATAATTTGGCCTTGACTGTTGTCTTAAACATATTTATTGACAATATTCTAATTTCATCGGGAAGTTTGTTATAGAATCGTATACATTGCCCCATAAAAGAATTGCTGATTATTTCGAGACGAGTAGAATGTAATACAAGATTATCTTTATGCCTAGTGTTTACATTATGTATATCACTTTTTTTAAGAAATGTGTCTATGTTTTTGTGCACATAAAGTAAATTCTCATATATATATTGTGATATAACGGTAAGAATATTAAGGTCTTTGAATCTTTCTCTTAGAGATACCCTGGGACCAAGCTGGTATATTGCTCTCACAGCTCTCTTCTGTAAAATAAATATCGTATTAATGTCCGCTGAGTCTCCCCAGAGAAGAATTCCGTATAACATAACGCTATGGAAATAACTGAAATAAACTATTCTAGCCATTTCAACATCAGTGAGCCGTCTTATTGTTTTTACTGCATATGCAGCAGAGCTTAATTTGTCTGACATTTTTTCTATATGTGGTCCCCACTGCAACTTTGAATCAATAGTTATACCCAAAAACACAGAAGCCCCAATAGTATCCAACCCTAATCCATTAAGTTGCACATTGGTCGCCACCTGTCTCACATTAGGTGTCGAAAACTTAATTACTTTAGTTTTTTTATCATTTAAAAGAAGATTATTCACGTTAAACCAATGAACAACTTTTGAGAGTGCACTGTTAACATCGTCATAATTAATTAATTGTCTATTAATTTTAAATGTCAAAGAGGTATCATCCGCAAACAGCACAATCTCATGTTTATCCCCAACATAGTAAGGTAAGTCATTAATGTATATCAAAAAAATAAATGGACCAAGGATTGATCCCTGTGGAACACCCATTACAACTGGAGTAAATACACATACTTGAGTCTTGGTAGGGTTAAATTGTACAAGATTTAGGGCCGTATTCCAGAAGGTTTATCAATACTCAGGAAACACTTAAGAGTAGTATTTGTATTGATTGATGATTGATTGAGTATTGACAATCGTTCTGGAATACGACCCTTAGTCTTCGCCAATCGGGCACACTTACGAGAGTAACCTAGAGTTTAGACAAGAAGTTATTCAAGACTTTATCCACCAGACTGGTGATACTGGTGCGACCTACGTAATATGTGTCATCTGTACGTAATCCACATAGCAATGGATGCTATTAATAATAATAACTTTGTACTAATAACTGTATTTCGGGTCCGTATTGGGTTGCATAAATTTTAGAGGCATAACTTAAAACTGCATAACGTTTTTTGGCATACTCTTCGTTTCGCATAACGTTCAAATAGAATAAATCATTAGGCATACTTTATTTTCCCATAACTTTTTTATAATAATGATATACCCGCATAAAATGTTTACGCATAATTTTTATTACAATAACGATTACTAATCATAACATTTATTGGCATCTCTTTCATTCTCGCATAAAGATTACAAGCCATACATATAGAATACCATAATGTTAACGAGTACATATTTTTTTTTATATCTAAGCTTGAACTGTCTAAGATTGAAATGCCCACTGATTAAAAATGTCGATAGTCACTATACTGAAGTTCAAAATTTCAACACTTATATATAGAATATATAAATAAAATACAAAAAGAAAGTAGGTAGATAACAACGAGCGATCCTATTCTGGCGCATAGCCGGCCGCTACCTCGACGCGCTCGCTTCGCTCGCTCGGCTCGCGCGTTGTGGTCTTAAGTCACCTAACAGTCTTCCTCGCTTCGCTCATCGTCGTACCTATTTACGACTTTGCTCAAGACTAGTCTAAAAAAATTACAAAAATTACAGCTTAAAAACTTGGTTTTGTATTTTATGATAAATTATCTTTAGGCGTATAACAATTATACCCTTTAAATTTATGCTAATTAAAATTATGATATAAAAATCAGAGTAAGTTAATGTTATGCCAATAAAACCATTACACTCTGCTTATCATAATTTATGCGAGAAAACTTTATGCTGAAACTGTTATGCCAAACTACATTATGCTGAAAAAAATTAAGCGATCGAAAGGGCACCCCTGTATTTTTGATACACTTTTATGTAAATAAGTTTGTTGCCATTTATTAGGAGTGTACATTAGGTTGAGGAACTTTGAATTCAAACTAGGTAAGAATCTGCATGTTGAAATTCAGTGAAAAATTAATGTCTCCGATATGCAGCAAAAGCAGGGTGAGGTACAGTACAGTAAGGCACGTCCTTGTGGGACTCCAGCATTTAAGGCGTGTAGTCTGAACACCCGCCATAGACGACAGCACTAATGCTTCTATTGGATAGAAAGCTGGATACCCATCCCCAAAACTCCTCGGGCAGTCCTTCGTAGGCAATTTGGATAGAAGCTGACGATGACAGACCCGGTCAAAGGACTTAGATATATCGAGTCTTACTGCCAGGGCCTCTCTTTTACTCTCGCTAGCCGTCGCCCCGCAGTGTGTGAGGTACTTAAAAAGATCGCTAGTCGTATTACTAGAGCTGAGAGAGCTGCTAGGTTCGTAAAGATACCTTGACTACAAATGCCATTGCCCATAATAGCACAGTTTTTGGATACAGAATAATCGTGCGGTCTTCCATAAAGCCGGGACTTGTTTCATGGAATATGAACGCCGGAAATACGTGGAAGTATCGGACACAACTTGGGACCATACTGCTTCAGTACTACCGCAAGTATTTGGAATGGTCCCACTCGACTTATAAACGTCGAGGGTCTGAAGCTCCCGGCGTACCTCTGGCTCAGAGAAATAAATTTCCGGCATGGACGTTTCACACCGTACGATACCAGGCGGCAAACCACCATGCTCAAGTTAAAAGCAAAGATAAATCCAAATAGATCAGCTTTCTCCAAACTTCCGTCGGGTTTATGTAGGGGTGGTAAACCAGAGTGACAGAAGCTTTTAACGGTAGCTTTGGCAAGCGATCGGAATTCACGATTTCCAGAAGATCTTGGTTGTTTACTTATTGTACTAATTGTCATTTTTGATAACCAACAGTGTACGGGAATTTGACTTGTCCATTGTTAGTGATTGGCTATGTCAATCGCTCGCGCTCACTTGCACGTTTTTCACTCAGCTTAGGAAAACGGGACAATTTAGCGTCCCGAGGATTGTTTCGGGGACACCAGGACGAATACCCGGAAAACGGGACGTTCCCGTTCAAAACGGGACGTATGGTCACGTTAACCATGACCGGCAGCGACAGATCCGGCTCGACGCTGACCATTCGGGCATTACAGGACACGTCCCAATTAGGGACGAGGAAGGTAGCTGACAGACGACAGTGGTTTGCATTAAAATATATCGCCATCACGAGTTGCTGCTCCTAGCAGTCATAGTAAATCACTGATTACAAAGACGAGGTGTTTTAAATTACTGGGACTTTACGGTAATATGTTGTCAATACATGATCAATCACGATCTTAAGGAAATGAAAATATTAAAAAAATACAAAAAAAAAATTCTATCCAAGCAAATATAAAAGTGAACCACGAGCACTTGACATACGCTATAAGCTAAAATCCCGCCTTCCTAGTTCGTCTGAAGTCCAAACCGCCCGAAACTAAAGTGCCATTTAGTTTCCTTTCAACCCTCTCTACACGCGTTGAATGAATCAATAAAGTAAGAAAAACTCGTTGCGAAAATCCAAACTTATTCAATAAATCGCTAAGGCAACCGCTCGTGATAAGTTCCAGAAATTGCTGATAGGGGGCGTCATTGGCTCTACGAACATCGTTACGCTACGCTCAGTCGTAAGCACGCTACCGTAGCCGATCGACGTAGCACACGCGTTAGATTATACAGACTCGACGCTGAGAGTCGGCGTAATTCTGGAAATTTGTGTCGAAATCGTGACGTGCGAAGTGAACTGTGGGGAAAGTGATTTTTGTCAGTGAAATATAGAATTTTGGTGACGAAAATTCGAAGTGTTGTTTTAATAACTTATATTTATATTTTTTAGTTTTAAATTTAGTTCTTTACTTTTTTTTCTCAATTGTTACTTCGTGTCAGATCATGTGTTAAGTGGTGGTGAGGTCGTGAGTACTGAATTTTGTGTGACTTTTGAAAACGCCAGTAAATCTTGTAAGTAGTTTTAATTTATCTACTAGAATATTAATTTATTGGTAAAGCTAATAGTAGGCAACTTTTTACCGTTAAGTATTGATAAATATATTTAATATGAAAAAACAAATTTCGTTAATAAAATAAGTACTGGTATTCTTTCTTGGAAAATAATTCTATTGCAATTTTGTGTATGTTAACTTTTAAATAAAAAATAATTATTAACATTAAACGTACTGGGTATATGTAAAGAAACTATAATAAAACATGATTTAGAACATTTTAATATATCTCGAAATAACATATATAATATATTATTATAGAGGTTTTAAATAAAAGTATCGGCGAAAAACTAGATTGATACAACATTATTTATATTCGAACAATGATGATGATCATAAGGTTCTAAACATTTGGATATTCTTGGAAACCAAATTATAAAACAAAATAAAATTGTCTATTTTACTAAGGTTCTAAACTAGTGCCATTAAGCTTGAAATTAACGTAATAAAAATGTGAATATAAAAGTTTTGAAAAATATGTGTATTTTGACGTAACTCATTACTTTATAAAAAATGGTTTCATTAATTTACACATATTAGAGAAAAAAAGGAAAAGACAAACGTCAAAAAAAAACTATCCTTTTAGATCTAGAACGTCAAAACAAGAAAGAAAAGTGAGTGAAATTAAGAAAGAGTGTAAAGATCCGATAATAATGGGTTCATTTTTTTTTAACCGGATCTTTTAACTGTCTGCGTGGCGTGTCTTTTTTTAGAACGCGGACGGACTGTTAGTCCGTCCGCGTTCTAAAAAAAGATTAACTGGTCAATTTATAACGAACAAAATTTTGTCCGAGACTACCATCATTCCGAGACTACCAGGACTTTAATTGGTCGTGCTAATTAGTGTTTAGCACATAAGACCTTTTAGCTTTTTTATTACCACCTCATTAAAAAGGCAACGGGTTATACATTTCTTTTAAATTTGACATCTAAAATAGACACATTTTATTATTTTATTAAATTATTTTATAAAGTTTTCGTGCTTCGGAAGGCACGTTAAGCCGTTGGTCCCGGTTGCCAGTAACATGGCAGTCGTTAAGCCCAGTTGAAGGCCATATGGGCGGATTGAAAAAATTCAACAGCAGGTCGCCACAACCAGCGCCTGTCCATTTCAACACGGCAATGACTCACCACCTGTTACGTGGGACAAGAGTGCATACGGTGAAATGTGGGCGTGTGATATGCGTCTGCCTACCCCTTCGGGGATAAAGGCGTGACAATATGTATGAATGTATGTATGTCCTAATGAAAAAGCTTAAATTCAGTAATCTATGCAGTATCATAGGATACTACCTAGTCAGGTCATAAATTCTGTCACATGTTTAGTATAAAATAATGAAACAAGTTTATTCATTATGTAACCATTTATATACCAAAATGAACTTAACAAAACATAGATTCTTATGACAATAAAGTTTATTCAAAATGACCTCCGTGATTTTAAATACAGGCCTTCAATCTGCGCGGCCAGTCGTCTATCGCAGCACGAACGAGGTCCATGTCAATATCGGCGGCTGCCTTAATCAAGGATGTCTTGAGTGACTCCAAATTGGGATGAGGCTTTGAGCACGCCTTTTCCTCCAACTGTTGCCATATCTTGTAATCTAACGGACTCAAATCTGGGAAATTTAATCTTATCTGAGAATCTTCTACTGGTTCAAAGTAGTTGATTATTTTTGTAAAAATTTTGTGTCTTTATTTTCATACTTCATGTTTTTAGGTGTATCCCTGACAGGGTAGTCAAATACAACGTGAAGACAGTTGGTTAATTTACAATACCTATATAATAGACAAACTAATTAACAATCTAACTAGTTTTCTCGCCTTGTAAGTCTATTTTAAGAATCGCCTGATGCGATGTAAGGGTCCTGGTGATCTATAAATTAGATTACTTTTGAATCTAGACTAAGTACTAAGTGGTACACTGCTTGTAAAGTGTTTCTGAGAGATTTTTTTTTAATGGAATTGCTTTAGTTAAAATAAAATTGAGGCCTTGAGTGTGAAATGGGGGGTGGAGGCAGTTCCTGCGATACTGACGAAGCACAACCGCATAATTTTGATCGATATTTTTAGATGATGGATGAAAATATCTTTATTAATGTAGGTCACAAAGTAACACTTATGAACGTCAATATTATTAGAATTTAAACTATCATGGTCATTCTAATACGTAAAATATTGATTTTCGGGATATTTATCATACACTTTCACGCGTGAGCATCATATATTTCGGCATTGTTGCAAGCGCTATGATCACGGAGTAACATACACAGAGTAAATATAGGATGCTCGCGCGTGAAAGTGTACATGGTAAATATCCCGAAAATCTATATTTTACGTCAAGATTATTGCTTTTACATTTACTGTCAGATTGGTAAAGCAATAGTAGAGCTTGAGGAAGAATCTGGCAATAAAATTTATGGACACTCTTTTTAAATCTTTTTAGATAGTTATAACTATTTTATCGCCACCATGCCTTTTATAAGGTTCGCCAGAGCTACAATAATTTATAAAAAATAATTAATAAAAACAGTGATGGCCAATTTCTAGTGTCTACTATTACTATCCTACTAATATTAGAATCGCGAAAGTTTGTAAGCATGGATGGATAGTTTGTTACTTTTTTACGCAAAATCTACTGAATGGATGTTGATAAAACTATGTAATATAATAGCTTACACATCAGAATAACACATAGGCTACTTTTTATCGCGGTAACAAGTTCCTGTGGGAAACGGGAACGGAATAATTTTAATGCCCGTGCAGAGCCGCGTGTGTAAACTAGAAAAAAAAAATTCTAACCATAGCATCACAGTGCATTTTTGCATATATATAAATACCTATGTCCAGAAAAATCTGTTCTCACTGATTACCCCATCAGGGATACAGTGAGAAGTCCGTTAAGTTACTGTTAACTGTAGTCTTCTTATTAAAAATTGTGATAGCTCATAGAAAATAATGAATCAGGTACGTCAATATTCTTACATAGGTATTAATACTGTTGTGTTGATTGATGGTACCTTGTAATTTGGAATTTGCTACACATCTTAATCACTACATATTTTTAAACAAAGTCGCTTTTCGCTGTTTGTCCCTATGTATGCTTAGATCTTTAAAACTACGCAACGGATTACGATACGGTTTTTTTAATAGTTAGAGTGATTCTCATAGAAGGTTTTTATGTATAATTTGTTAAGTTTTTGTATATATTGACCAAATTATAACGATATTTGTTGGGGATGTCGGAAAAAATAAGCCGTCTGGGAGCTTTCAACAAAAACGCTGCCTAAACCCTTTGAGATATAACAAAATAATGTAAGGTGCAATTGTGTATCTAATAAAGGTCTACAAAAAAGTCCGCGACGACATATGTCTATCTCTTAAGAGTAACATACTATATTCATTTTAATACTTAAAAAAAAACAGCAATTATTAAGCGGCAATTTGAAGGCTATTTACACAAATACATTATTAATCCTTATCATTTTTACTACGTTAGTTGGCTTCAGCATTTCATGAAGATTATTTTGTCCCTTTACACCTTGCAAATTAAATGAATATCTTACGAGTTATCGCAATACAAAATTAGGCGCAAAGAAATTAATTTAATTCGACCGGGCCGTACGGGTAGGTAGGTACCTAGGTACTGGAGAGCGGAGAAGTAATCAATGAAAAATGGAATTGGAAAATATTCATACCTTAGATTATGGTGTTTATGTAATCTAAGGTTCATACATAATTGTGAATGTGAAATTATTAAACAACGGGATTAAATGGGTGCCACGGGATTCAAAGTATGTCACGGGCGAAACCGGGTGGGACAGCTAGTAATTTATAAGCGACGGGATTAAATAGGTGCGACGGTATTTCGAAGTATGTCACGGGCGAAGCTGTAGCGGCTACCTATTTAAAAAGATAAGTGTTATAACTTGCTAGCAGCCAGGACAGCATATTTTTTTAATTTTCATGAGATTTAGATGAAAATTGAACAATTGTAAACCCCGGGCTACCAGATAGCACACCACTACAGACCCAGTTCCTCATCACCTCCTATAACAAGAGACTAAATTTGTACAAACTGGAGAAGAAGTGTGGACGAAAGTGCCTCTGTACATCCCGTAGAGAAACTAGGCTTGTGTGATAATATTTATATTTATAAAGATAAATAAAATTTAAGTGTACCTATGTTTAAAATTCCACAAGAGTTTCACTAAATGTAAATGAAAGTATAAACTATACTGACATAACAGAAAAAATCTATTTTCTGTACGTCTGTCTGCTATCTCTAAAACGGCTGGACCGATTTTAACGTGACTTTCATTGGTTAATAGCTGATGTTAAAAGGAGTAATTAGACCAAATTATAAAATATAATTATACAAGAACGGACTCTACGCGGGCGAAGCCGCGGGCGTCAACTAGTAATATTATAAATGCGAAAGTTTGTGTGGATGTTTCTTACTCTTTCACGTAAAAACTACTGAATAGATTTTAATGGAACTTTACTATAATATAGGATATACATCAGAATAACACATAGGCTACTTTTTATCCCGGGAACAAGTTCCTGTGGGAAACGGGAACGGGAAACTTCTCGCGAGCGAAGCCGCGGGCGTCAACTAGTCTTGAATAAAATCACCTATACTATTCCATTTATTTTACTTTTTCGGTTAATGCGTATATATAATTATTAACCAGTTTTTATTTATGTATACGTATATATACATAAATAAAAACTGGTTAATTACGTATAATTTTAAAATTCTATATCTATTGAACTATTTGTATCATTAGAAACAATTTTGAAAAGTATTTAGAATGCTAACTTTTTTCAAATTTTAATTTTAAAGTGGATATTTTTCTGTCTTGAGCTGGACTTTAGTTTTCTTGCAGTCCCGAGCGAGGCGCGCTACCCGCCGTGCTGAGCCGCACTGTGCCGAACTGTGCTAGGTTTTTATAACATGGAGCACGCTGCGTGCCCATAAACTGATTTTTAGTCATTCGCAAATATATAAAAAAAAATTGCCTTCAGTGGCAATATTCTTTAGAAAATTAAATTCTCCGTATTTTTCACGTATGGTGTGTGGTAGCAAGCTACCGTGACTGGACTCTTTGAACGACAAAATAACACTTAAAATATCCATATCCGCTTCTTCTTCACTTCCATCTTCATCGGATTCAACAATGTCGTAATGTTTACCTACGTTTTTTTGAAAATAAAGTCATTTTTGACGAGATAAACGACTACACGAGCTGCTGTTACTTTTAATTCTGAGCTAAGCAACGCGCAGCACAGCTTGATTTTGATTGTTAAAACGTAGCTTAAGAAACACAGAACAGCACAGCGCAGTACAGCGCAGCATAGCTCTTGAGGAATCTTGGTGGTGGAACGACGCAGTCCAGAGGGAGACTAGGGAGAAGAATGCCTGCTTTAAAAAGTGGCAAGCGACCGGATCTCCCGAAGACAGCGACGCGTACAGGGCTGCCAAGCGCGCCACAAAGAGAACTGTAGCCAGAGCCAGACGAGACCACTTACAACCTCTGTATGATAAGCTGGAATCGTCTGAGGGGCAGAAGCTCATCTATAAGCTGGCGCGCTCCAGGGTCAAAGCGGCACAGGAAATATCTAAGTGTCGCTGTATAAAAGACCCTGAGGGCAACCTGTTAAGCAAAGACCTCGCGGTATAGGAGAGATGGCTCTCGTTTTGCCCTGAGGGTTGTCGCAGAGAAATACAGGTCGAAGAACACGCCTCTGCACTGCTGACATGCATGCATGTTCCTAGACATGCAGAAGGCCTTCGACTGTGTTCCTCGTGCGATGATCTGGTGGGCACTGCGGTCCAAAGCGGTTCATGAGGTCTATATTGACACTATCCGGGACATGTTTTGTGACTCCGACTCCATGGTTCGGATTGCTGTTGGCGACACGAAACCCTTCCCCATCACCGTCGGGGTACACCAGGGTTCAGTCCTTAGTCTGCTTCTGTTCAGTGTAATATTAGAAGAATTGTCGGACAGCATCAGAAACTCGCATGAGCAGCCTCCATGTCGGGTGTCATTTGTGACCCTAAAATGCCGATCCGGTTAAAGGGACAGGTCTACAAAACCATCATTAGACATGTCCTTTTACATGGCAGTGAGACGTGGCCAATATTGGTGCGACACAAGCAGGAGTTGCGTGTCACAGAAATGAAGATGATGCGGTGGGTGTGTGAAGTCACGCGGATGGACCGCGTGAGGAACTCTCGCATCCGCGGCAGCCTTCACTTCCGTGACATTGCAGACAAGTTGCAAGAGTGTCCCCTTTTTTGGTATGGTCACGTCTTGCGGCAACCGCCGGGCTACGTAGGTAACAAATGTCTGGCTATGTCAGCCCCGCCGGGTCCCGGTAAGAGGGGAAGACCCAAGAAGTGCTGGCTTGACGTCGTAAGGGATGACATGCGTGCCAATGGTCTCACTACAGGAGATGCCGACGACCGTGCGAAGTGGAGGACAAAATGTAGGAAAGCGGATCCCGGGCGTCGCGAGACGCAACTGGGACAGACGCTCGGATAATGATGATGCATGTGAAAGTACATACGGTAATTACATAATAAAAAACAATTTATTTTGTCTTTCTGTTTGTTCTTCAAATCTATGAAACGGCTCAACAGATTTTAACGTGAGTTTCACTGACACATAGCTGACGTTAAAAGGATTGTCATATACTCATTTTATCCCGTATTCCCAAAACGGATACTACGAGAATGCAACAGCGGCGTCCGCTGGCTAATTTTAATATTACTACTTTAAAGCTATTGCATAGTTTTTATCGCGGGCTTTGAGCGCGGCGACCTAATCAAGAAATTCCGTAACGATAAAAACCTAACACCCGAGCTCACACGAACTTCACCGAGCACAGCCGAGCGTTGGCTTAACGTGTATGTATATAATACGACTGTACGAAGCTCGCACGGATCGAGACGAGCTGTAGAAATAATATATATTAATAATCTATATATATAAAATTGAATGTCACTTTTCGTAGTAATTTTATAAGTCGAGAACGGGCTCACCTATCCAGGCTGTTTAGGCTTTGTTCGGACTATTTAGTAGATGGTTTATGTGAAGTGTGCACAAAATCGGTCAAGCGGTTTTTCATTTATCACATTTTTGGTAACAATACTCTTAAGTGGCGCTAACGAAGTTATTCGGGTCGATTATAATTGCATAAGTTGATAAAAAATGCTATGAAATAGCTTTACCTCGGCAGTCCCCGAGTGCCACACGTTTTTATTATATATATACCTACCTATTAATAATAGGTACAGTAGATATAAATTAATAATAATAATTGCATAAGTTGATAAAAAATGCTATGCAATAGCTTTACCGCCGCAGTCCCCGAGTGCCACACGTTTTTTTTATAGACTTTTAAACATATAAACCCTAAAGTTCAAAATATCCGTCCGTCCGTCAATATGGGCCCATCTATTTCTCGTTTTGTTTGCTGCGTTCGATTCAGGACACCAGAACAAAGTGGTAGAAACTTCAAAATCACCTATGCGACGTGCACTACTTTCGGTTTTGAAACTGGGGGCCTAGTCTACTAATTCAATCGCATCAGAAGAGAATAGAAATCATCGCTCAATAGAGAGCCGACAGAAATAAAATTGTTTTCGTAGTCTACTATTACAATTGTACTCCAATAGAATTCTATCAGCCGGCCGATAGAATGTTATTAACCCGTGTAGCGCCTGTAAGTAGCTCTTAACTTGCATTTTTGGTAGTCTATATTAATATTTTGATAGCTTAAAACAGCTATTTTATCTCTATTCTGCAGCTTGAGAAGTCTGATTGTGAAATAAATAATAGTTTTAGTTGACTACTAGTTTTGGACTAATCGCAATAGAACCGCTATAGAATAGAACTAGAACGGAGAAAACGGCAGTAGACTCGGCTCCCTGGTTTTGGCTTAGAAGTCGTCTGATTCCTTCGCTACGATAGTGAAGGGCGCATTACTTGTTTCGCAGCTTAAATGCCTTTGCATGTTTCTTAAATCCCCTACTAGGGCTTTGAGTCGAATACTAAGTGTTTGTACGTGACTAAATGTATCGAAACGCTCGTGGCCCCTCGGACTCAGTGTTCTGTAAACGATCACTGCGTTAAGCAATTTTCACTATGGCTGGTCCTTGGATGGGTGTACACTTTGTGGCATTTATATTTGCGAGCGTTTCCGTGCTTCGGAAGGCACGTTAAGGCGTTGGTCCCAGTTGCCAGTAACATGGTAGTCGTTAAGCCCAGGTGACACCCTTGTGGGCGGCTTGAAAAACTTTAACAACAAGTCGCCACAACCTGTCTATTTTAACACGGCAATGGGCTCACCTCCTGTTACGTGAAACAAAAGTGCATACGGTGAAATGTGGGCGTATAGTATGCCTCTGCCTACCCCTCTGGAGATAAAGGGGTAACAATACGTCTATGTCTATATGTATCTTGTGCCATCACGCCGCCAAAGACCACCACCTTACACTTTTGACCCTCACCTCTTGTTTCTAGTTACATTTAACGGTTTATCAGATATTCATAGTAAAATACATACATACATACATAAATACATATGATCACGTCTTTATCCCCGAAGGGCGTATGACCGTTTACAGAACACTGAGTAAGCGGGGCCACGAGCGCTACAAAGTAAAATAAGACCAACATAAAATAAATAAACAGTAGTACTACTTACAAAAGGGCTTTAACATAAATGAAGTCATAAAATAAACATTTAGCTATTACAAACGAAGGACTTTACGATAGGGTCTTAAGTAGGTACTCGTTATTATCATAAAATTTACTTTTGTTAGGATATTAACTATTATTTTATTAGGATATTATTCCGTATCTCGTTATCATGTTCAGCAAGAGAGAGGCGAGGCTATAGCATTGTATAATAATATTTTGACTAGAAACCCGTTAGTTGTTTTAAATTAGAACGTAAATCATTCGGGTTTAGGTTCGAATTTACACAAAACAAGTAGGACTATTATTTTCTCAGTGCTTTTTTTAACGCTTGGATATGCTCATAAATGCTATAACTTCTGATTAAAACCACATCGCATCCATCTTCCTATGACCAGGAGTCCCGAGTGAGCCCTCGGACGGCTAATCCCAGGACAATCGACTAGTTCGTCATATACAAAGGCCCCGCCTCAGGGGGTTCGGGTGCTATCCCATTTCTTTAGGTGTTCAGGTGTTATTCCACTTCTTGGGGGTAAAGGACGTGCATATAGCTTTTTTGTGACCATCTAGGGCCTGCTTCTGTAAAAACGGCGAGCAGCCCATTTCTGTTGTTAATCTCTCTCAGTATTGATTTATACATATCTCACGAAATCTTTTAAATTTTTCTCTTATATTTTTTATAAGATTTATCGGAGTGAAACTTCTGTAATATGTATCAAAAGTATTGATAGTATGCGAAAAGGCTCGCATACAAAGACGCGGCTCCGACTATGACTGCGCATAATAATACTTTAATTACACGCATACACGTAAAAGGGTAGCCATTTTCATACTTCATTTTTATTGTGTATTTTTTATTGGAACTGTCGAAAGAGAAAAATTGGACAGTTCCAATAAAAAATACTTGAATTGGTCCAGCCGTCATTGAGCTTTGTATTTAGCAACATATTTTGCTATTAATTTTTATTTAAACGAATGCACAACACAAGAAAAATTGCCCCAGTTTAGAAGCTGTGATAACACCTCTATTTTTGCGTCATCGGTTAAAAGGAAAAGTAACCATTGATCCGTATTTGTCCCATTGTACGTGTACACAAAAACGCAATGAAAAAATATGAACTTTGTCAAAATAAAAAGCTTACTGACCTAATACTCTTATTCGATGATTGATCGTTATTGCTTCAGTAATCCCTACTCCATGTTCCAAATCCAATACAACGATTTGATCTCACTGCTCTCCTTCGAATAGGTACTATTTAAAGGTCGCGTATTCCAATATCCTGTCTGTCTATATATTTTCTTAAACGACCAGAAAACTTCGAAATAAACAGCATTTATTTTGGGTTGCGAAACAGTGACTCACTTTTAAACTATCGCAAGGGATATAATATAGAACGTAGGATAGGTATGAATAGAAGCGCTAGATAGATATAGAATAGCGCTTTGTGGAGATATTTACGAGTATTTCTGTGCTTCGGAAGGCACGATAAAATGTTAGTCCCGGTTCCTAGTAACATAATGGCAGTCGTTAAACCAAGTTGGAGTTCATATCGGCGACTATCGAATCTATACAGGGTCTCCACAACGTGGGCGTCAGTATTTGTACATCACAATTATGCAATTTCTAAATCTATAGTTAGGTTGATTCAAAACAAGCATTTAAACAAAGTTTTATGATTTTGTTAATTTTGTCTGTTCGTTCGAAATTGCATCAAACACAAAGTTTAGTACTCTGTGCTTTGACTCCATATATGAAAATGTTAATGCATTCATAGTTTATATTTGAGGTAACATTTTGTTTTTATTTAATTAAAATCTGTTCACTGTACCAAAAGCTGCACACAGCCGCACACAAAGACGTGGAGTGCAGAGTAAAATTTTACTGACGTGTTCAATAGATGACTGTACAATTTTTAAACGCACGCTGTAACGATTCCCTAGCAGAATGACCTTCATACAAATTTTCATGTTGTGTCGTCGCTGTCGTGATAAATTTTTGATGTAATATCGAGGATTATATATCATAAAGTACAATATCATCATCCTCTTGCCCATGTCCCTTGTTTATTAATTTTATTTGGGGTCGACGCAGTAGGTTCGTTTTCCCCTTCTATTCATTTCTGTTATTCGTCACCAGATAGTTCACTCCCTTCATATTCATTTTCATCCCTTGAACAATCCATCCATCTTTTATTTTGCCTTTCTCGGCTCTTCATCTTTAAATATTCATATTCATCGTTCTTTTATCCTTTCTCATTACATGCCCATAACAAGACAGATCATTTTTTCAATCACCGGTGTAGCACTTAAACTTAAACATCCTCTGGTATACTAAATTCGTATTATATTCATTCTAGTCACACCACAAAACCACCTTACATTTTCATTGCAGCGATATAATGCAATTAAAATATTAAGGTGGATACACAAAGTACAAAACACAATCATATTATTATCAATACTAATATAATAAATAAATAAAATATTATAAATGCCCTCGAGGACAGTCGTTAACTTTTATAGGATTAACGCAACCCTATGAGGGCATAGTAGATTTGCTTTTTGAGATCCACTTTCTGATATCAACAAAGAAAAAAATTAGAAAGCTAATGAAAAGCTCACATCCGCAGGGCAGCTTGTGGCGAGCTGAATGTGCGTGGCTACACATCGGTCCCGATTCTTCAGAGCTTTGTTGCGCTTCTGCACCGGTTAGGATTTAATGGCCTAACGGGAGAGCAGTGAGTGAGAGTGCTACTCCCGGGAGTGCAGCAAATCTCAACTCTGGCTTGCCTTAATTGGCCGGTCAGAG